>OZ005659.1:25921114-26560280 GCA_963930645.1 Salticus scenicus | reverse complement strand
CTGTGTGACGCTTTACTATTTAAAAGCGAAAATCTTCGGATAAAATTTTTAACATCTTTTAAATAAAATTAAATTTTATGTGTTTTTAATATAATTAACAAATGACACATGTTCATTTTAACCCTTTTTTTAGTTATAATTTATTATAATTAAGTAATCAAGTATTGACCAGGAATTTAAGAAACATATATTTTTATTTATTTATCTATAAAAAAGAAAATCATGTTTAAAGCTACGAATATAGTTTCTAATTTATAACAATTCTGATTAAAAGTAGAAAAATCATGAAACCATAAGTATTTTTCACAATGAGAACAAGAAATATAAGAAGATTGATCACAATTATTTGAATTACAATTTTGTTCACCGCCAATTATTGTTCATAACGAACATTTTGTTAAATATTTGGCTTTTTGTCGAGATTACTAGATTTGTAAAATTCATATTTACCCAGATTTTGAATTCTTTGAGATGTAAACTAATTATAAGTTAGTGAAATCGTTTTGAGAAAATTTGTCATTGTGTTCAATTTTATTGTCAGTTCTTCCGACACCACCAAATTTGACAGTTGTTTAATGAAATATTTGAAATAAAAGTTAAATGCGACGTCGAATAGTTAAGCAATAGATGTTATATATTCAGGATTTTTCGTGCAAAAAATTGCATGAATGATAATACAATTCAGAGCAGACGATTAGCTCTTGCTATTAACGATGTCGATAAAATATAGTGATTAAAATTTTACATAAAACGCTAGCACAAATTATTAAAAAATTTTTATCTGAATGTAATGTAAAAGTATTTCCTGCTAAATTATTAATTTCTTTTAATTAATTAAATAAATAAATAAATAAACTGATTAATATATATATATATCAAATTATCCGCGCTGAAAAAAAAAAAAAGTTTTTTTATGTTATTATTATTTTCTCTTAATAGTTTAATATAATTGAAAATGTAAAAAAATAAATATTTTAGTTGAAATAAAAAATTAAAATACAAAACGCCCTTGCGGGGACTCGATCTCAGGACCTCCGCATGCTTGTTAACAATCTCATTATGAACCGTACAATTTTTAGTACCCGCCTTTCTTTCACACCAGTCATTTTTTGGAGTAATTTTATTCTTATTTAATCGTAATGACATTTAGAGAGAATTACTCTAAAAATAAAGTGGTGTGAAAAAAGGCTCTTTAACAATTGTACGATTATTAATGAGATGGTTGACAAGTTTGCCTCCGTACCACAAGTCAAGCACGCTACCACAGCACCACCCGTTCTTACAAGGAAGCAAGTTCATTGGCTTTTATAGAAATAACTAAAACTATTAGGAGGTCATATCTTGCCCCCCCCCATGGGTGTTGTTGCAGCAAATTTGCACTCTACCCCACGTTTTCGACTATGCTCTTTAATTTAAGCTTGGTTTGGTTTCAATAGCACTTTTACTGATTCATACTTCCCTTGTTAGCTTCAATCGTTGCCTGTTCATCAAGAAATATCGCTAAAAATCACATACAAAAACGATAAATGTGTCGTCAGAATTACTTTTTATTGGGTGAAGGGAGATAAGTGTGTAACTATGAGGAAAGTTTAACCTGAAAATCTGAACTGATAACTCAAATGAGCTGAATTTGGACCTAATAGTCATCAAATTTGTTTGTTTGAATCTTTGTTCTATTTAGCCTTAGAATCAGAGATGTGAACGGAGATAAAACCCGGATTTATAAAAGGGAATAAACCCTGTTTCTTGGTAAGGGAATTTTAAAAGTTTTCAAAAGTTGTGAAATTATCTTTTTTTTTTTTTTTTTTTTTTTCTTTTCTTTTCTGAGATTAGATGTTCTACGGCATTCCAAAATGTTACCATACATTTAGCTGGTTTTTATGATCTTTCAATTTTTAAATAGTGTTTTAACGTCTACAAAATTAAAAAGTACTAGTTTCGAATTTCCTTAATTAACAGACTTATTTTCCTATCATTGCCCTATATTTACATCTTATTTATGTCTGTATACACACTGAGTTCAATATAACACTTCTTTTTTATCGCAATCGGAGTTCATCGTGTTTTAGTTGTATAGCTATGAATGTAAATGCTTAATATTTTATTTTAAAAATAAAACAAATATGCCTCAAAATAACCTAAAATGATCAATAATATTACACTGCAAAATATCATTTCAATTAAATTTTCAACAATATTAATATACAAAAGTAAATAAATAAATAACAGCCAAATGGTTAATTACTAGCTACTGAATATTTTATGTATTGGTTTAATGCATTTAAAAATTATTGCTGGAATTTTTAATAACCGAGGAACTAATGCTCGATTTTGTTCCTCGCGCTCTTTAACTGATTATAATAAAATTTCATTAATTTATACGAAATTTTATTCGATTAACTATAACAGAATTTAAAAAAAATTCACGTATTTTTATCATAATTCAATTTCACATGCTTTATTTTGTGCCAAATATTATTATAAATTATGTTTATTTGAGAAGTTATACAGGTCTTCGGTTACTCGTACACGTAGCATGTTGTGTGTGTATAACTTTTTAAAGGGTGTATCGGTGGAAAATCGGTGAAAAAACAAAGTCCTCGGTTCCATGTTATAAATACATGTTCCGTATATGCCTCCTCGGTTGAGTGGTATAGTTGCATTGTGTATATATTTTCTTTCAATATTTCTGTTAAGTTTATTATATTAATACAGCATTAGTATTGATAATTACATATTGGATATTTAAATAGACAATTCTAGTAAATGAAAAAAAATTTTTTTTTCATTAAAGTTATAATTATTTATCTAAATATTATTATGTATCTAATATTATATTTATCTACCTATATATATACATTGCAACATGTTGTAAATTTAATGGAAGAAAATTAAATTTAAATATATATATATACATATATACATATTATTTATTTATTTTTTAAAGCTTATGATTATAATTATTATTATTTAAAAACATTATGCAAAAATTATTAGAGTATCTACTCTAATGCTAGATAAACGTTAACCACCTGCAATGTTATACTTTCAAAGTTTTCTCACTTTAAATATGCATAGAAATACATAAAACATTTACTGAATTTTTTATTACAAAATACTTTTTATGAGTTGTTTTTCAGAATAATAAAATTCCAGTTTTACAACCAAAAATTGATTTTTTATTTTTAACACGTCAACTAATTATATAGCACATTTATTATTTACGCACTCTCTATACACACAAGGGAAACCAGTACCACACATAAGAACTGTGGACCCTGTATACACACAGTGGAAACGAGGACCATACGTATTTACATGCAAACCGTGGACACTGCATACACATAGTGGAAACGAGGACCATGCCTATATATATATACAAACCGTGGATACTGTATACACACAGTGGAAATGAAGACCATGCGTGTGCACATAGAAACCGTGGACTCTGTATACACATAATAAAAATGAGGACCATTTGCATACGCATGAAAACAGTGGACACTGTATACACACAGCGTAAACGAGGGCCTTGCGTATACACTACGAAACGTGGACTCTGTATACACACAGTGAAAACGAGGACCATTCATATATACAAACTGTGGACGCTGTATACACACCATGGAAAAGAGAACTATACACATGCAAACAGTGGACTCTGTACATACAATGGAAACAAAAACCTTGAGAATTTTTATAAAAGATTTAATAAGCGAAACCCACATGTGCAATTTTCTTCCCAATAATCTGCTAGCCAGATGTGTGAAGTTACTTTTAAATAAAACTCAAGCAATATTGTAAAAAATTAGAAAAATAACATTGATAGAATTGCATGAATTTAAATTCGCCACGAAAAGACTGAGGATTCTGCATACACACATGTAAAATGGAGACTATATATATGCACTTTCGAATCGGGGACTGTGTAATATATATATACAAGTATATATATATATATATAATTGGAACATGAACCACTATGAAAACTTTTTTTAAATGAAATTGTCATACAGATTATACTTAAACGCATAATTCAGATTTTATTTTTTTTATTTAAAAACATAATTTAAAATATTTCGGATATATTTTGGCATAAAACAATATTTTAGAGTCAAATTCAAACTCATTTATAAATGACAACATTTTCTAATTTCGCACTGCTATTTTTTTAACATTACAGAATTAAACAGATCTATGATACATTATTCATATAACTCTTATAAAGAATTGAATAGCTAAAACATTTTAAACTGTAGGCAGGAGAAAATTAAAAATTGAACCTGTAGGAGATTTTTCCAAAATAAAATGTTAATAATATTTTTTACTTCCATTACCCTACTACCGTAGGTAATGGAAGTATTGCATTCGGTCTGAAAATTCGATATCGGGTTTTCACCTGATTTACACGTTTTAAGGTCCCCTGAGTCCAAAAAAGTGGTTTTTGGCAATTGGTCAGTGTGTATGCATTCGTGTGTGTGTGTATGTATGTATGTGGAGAATCTTCTGGCTATTATAGCTCAGAAACTAATAAAGATAGAGCTACGAAACTTTAGAATTGAAATACGTCTGGTGCACAGATGAAATTTCCAAATTTTGGTGAAAATTGAAAAACCGGAAGTGGGACATCGGAAACCGGAAGTGGGACCGTAAGTCCGTATCTCAAAAACGGCTCTAACGATTTTCTTCAAACTTCCTACATAAACACTCTATTAGGTGTCCTTTCGAATGATATAGTTGGTTAGTTCAGGAAAGTTGATAGGCGTCCTGTATAAATAGCTCAATTTCAGGTCTTGCTAGCGCGTTCCTTTAAAAACGGCTGTACGGATTTTTTTCAAACTCGCCATATTAACTCACTTTTAAATATCCTTTTGTATGTAATTAATTTTTTGCAGCCAATAATTGATTTTTTATAAAAGTTTGTATCTCAAAAACGGCTCTAACGATTTTCTCTTTAGGTCACTTTTATGTTTTCTGATCACATTATCTCTCAAAAATGCATATAATACGTATAATAGTGGGTAATGGAAGTCGTGTGGATGTTTCACACCAGATTTTTTTTCTTTGCGGATATTTTCGAATTAGTAAAATTATTACTTAGCTGTACATAAGAAAAATAAATGAAGTATTATATATTGCCCTATATTAATTAAAAAATTCAATAATAAAAATTACAGGCATTGGAAAAAAAAAATAGGTACTAGAAATTTTTTCTTTATAAACAAGCAATTATACCAAGAAATTCATCGACAAATAGTGACAAAAATTTAAAAATCGCTAAGGGGGTCATATACTAAAGCTGTAACGCAAAATGGTCGAGTTATTACGAATTTCTTTGTGTTCTTAAAAAAAATTGCTAATTTTTAGCATAATATTTCCTTAAAAAAAAATGGAGCATTAAATAACATGTATTTCAATTTGACTTTGAATAAGAGAATTTATATAATATTTTTCTGTTTTTGTCTTGTGCATATAATATTCCTTTTCAGTGAAAGACAAAGCAGCGAATAGGTAGGCAGAGCCCCACAGAGGTTAATAAGTGAATGGAGTTGGGGGGAGGCGAAGAGTAGAGAGAGCAGAAGGCAAAGTCCCCAAGTTATTTAAAAAGAAGAAAAAAAATGTGTTTGACAATTATAAAGCGTCGATAAAAATAGGTTTTTAAAGATCGAAATCCAAGTTTATATCTTAAGACAGTATTTAAGCTTAAGGTAGTCTTAAGTGAAGAACCGCAATCCCAGCCTAACTCACAAGTAAATTTTTCCGTGAAATTGTATATTTCATAATTCATCTGTTCCGAACAGCAGATGTAATCTGCCGTAAAATGGTAGTATGCTAAATTATCAGTTGTCTAAGGATAGACAATTCGTGTTTAATCGTTTGGAAAAACGCATAATAATGTGCTGAAAAAATATTTACCTTTAAAGTATTTTCTCTCTATAGATTAACAGAACATAAGATTATAAGTATTTAACTATGAAGAGGAGAAGCCCATTAAACATGAGAACCCTGAGCCGCCAAGGGCGTAAACCGGTCCCTGCAATCAAATGTCGAATTTTGTAAAAAATAATAATCTTCTGTGTCACTCAAACGACATCCTCTTACCCAGAAATTTAATACTATAAATACAGGTTGGCGATTAAGGGTTAAGATAACGAGTTCTGTTTTGTAAACCTGTGTTAAACCATTCAAATTAGGCTTTGGAAGAGTTTTATATGATAACTAGTTCTGTGTGAGGGGGACTATCGCCCCCCTCAACCCCCCGTTTCATTAATGGACCTACATTTATATAGAATTTGAATTTGTTATTAAAATTAAAAATTCACTTAAAATTATTCAGACAATTTCCAAATGCAACATTTCTTGATACTTATCTATTTTTATCAAACTTTTCCAGCAACAAACTTATATTATCTTCAAAGTACAACATTTGGATCTCCTAAACGGTAATCAGGAAGCCTCAAAATGTGTAAATGTACAAAAAACAAGCGATAAATATTTATTTTAAAAACATACATCATTTACCATATCTCTATGAGGAATTCATTTCAATTCCCGAACAGCTTTCCTGGACATGGTAAAATATTATAGTAAAGCACATCCACTAACAACAAAAAAGAATGTTATCGCTTAAATACTGGCAGCCCTGTATGTCTTTGGAAGATTATGCGCAGACTACATGGTGCACCTAAATATAATCCTATAGTAATAATACATGACTTACACTGAAACACACTTCCATCAATTTGCAACTATTGTCGCACTTTTATCTAGTTTTTTTTATGTAGCTCTGTAAATATTTTAAAAATATACATTATTAACCATATCTCTATGAAGAATTCATTTCAATTCCCGAACAGCTTTCCTGGACATGGTAAAATATTATAGTAAAACACATCCACTAACAACAAAAAAGAATGTTATCGCTTAATTATTGGCATCCCTGTATAGTTTTCGAATATTATGCACAGGTTATATGGTGCACCTAAATATAATCCTATAGTAATAATACATGACCTAGACTGAAATACACTTCCATCAATTATCAACTATTGTATTTTCAACTATTTTATCTAGTTCTTTTGTGTAGCCCTGTAAACGAACAGTGAATGATTTTCTTACCAAATTCTACATGAGACATGTTTTTACACATATAAAAAATATATATTCGTTTCATTTGGTTTAGTGCAGTCTATAGATGTTCAACTCTACTTGCCTGCAATCTTTCCCAAAGACGTAATGCATTTGAATTATCTTGAGTGTCCCTGTACACGAACCAATTGCTTTATCTCAACGAAAAGTTTAGTGTAACATCCCTATATCGTACACATTTATAATACCAAATTTGGACTTTCTTCTATAATTTGTTTTTGAGATATGCTGATAACACACACACACATAGACCATTATAAAAATATGATTTCATTCGCTAAAAACATGATTTTTGGATTCAGGGGACCTCTAAGCGTGTAAATAAAACAAAAACTCGCTTTCAAAAATTTTACCCAAAAACAATACTTTTTTTACCCTATGGGGAAGAGAAAGTAGTAATATGGTGTGTCACTCATACGACTTTCTCTTACCCTGAAATTTAATACTATAAATACAGGTTGGAGATTAAAGGGTTAAGGTAACGAGTTCTTTTATGCAAACCTATGTTAAAACAATTCAAATTAGGCTTCGGAAGAATTTTATATGATAATTAGTTCTGTGTGACGGGGGAGGGGGTCTACTGCCCCTCTCAACCCCACGTTTCATCACAGCACCTACATTTATATAGAATTTAATTCTGTTATTAAAATTAAAAATTTACTTAAAATTATACAGACAATTTTCACACGCAACATTCCTTGAAACTTATCAATCTTGATCAAACTTTTCCAGCAATAAACTTACATTAACTTCAAATACAACATTTGGATCTTCTAAAATTATTTGTTTTTGAGTTACTCTAACAGACACAGGCAGAGATCAAACCTTAAAAAACTTGACTTTGGTAATCAGGAAGCCTCAAAACGTGTAATTATGCAAAAAACAAGCAACGAATATATAGCTTAAAAATATGCATTTTATACCACATGTCTATGAGGAATTTATTTCAATTCCCGAACAGCTTTTCTGGAAATGGTAAAATATTTTTAAAAAAGCACATTCACTAACAACAGAAAAGAATGTTATTGCTTAAATATTTGCAGCCCTGTATACCTTTCGAAGATTATATACAGACCACATGGTGCATCTAAATATAATCCTATAGTAATCATACATGGCCAAGCCTGAAATATACTTCGATCAATTTGCAACGATTGTCGCACTTTTATTTAGTTCTTTTGTGTAGCCCTGTAAACGAACAGTCAATGATTTCCCTACCCTATTCCACATGAGACATGTTTTTATGCATATAAAAAATATATATTCGTTTCCTTTGATTTAGTGCAGTCTATAGATGTTCAACTCTACTTACCTGCAATTTCCCCCATAGACGAAATGTATTTGAATATTTCTGAGTGTCCCTGTACAAGAACCATCTGCTTCATCTCAACGAAAAGCTTAGTGTAGCATCCCTATATGGTACACATTTAGATTACCAAGATATGGATTTTTGCTACTATTTCTTCTGGAAGTATGCTGATAACACACACAAAGACACACAGACACACACACAGACCATTCGCTAAAAACATGATTTTAATATTCAGTGGAACTCAGAACATGTAAATATAACAAAAACTCACTTTCGAAAATTTGACCCTAAAACAATACTTTCTCTACCTTTCAGGTAAGAGAAAGTAAAAAAGTGATCAAAAAAATATTTAAAAGCCATTGCTTGGGAATAAAATTATTTGCTTCTAAGGTATTATTGTTATTATTATTATTATCACTATTATTGTTTCGAATTTGTAAATAATTGTATTTATTTTTGTATGTAATCTTTCAAAGAGGCTTAGTAAGTTGATAAAATGTTAATTTTCTTCTTTTCTAATTTGTTTTACCGTTAAAATAGGTAATTTTCCCTTAAAAACGTATTTAAAACTCCAATAAGGCAGGTAATAGATTTGGCGCCAAATTGTGCGACTTGTTTGGCGACTTTTGGCGAGAAAAAATCATTATTATCGGTATACTAAGGATGGGCGCTCTAACGTGATTGGTTAACGACGCAGGTAGCACATAACGTTGTTATCACGTTGCAAATAAGTCTGAACAGTGAAAAATTAGTTTTAGCAACGTTGTAACAACGTTACGTGCTACTTGGGGAGATACTAGTAATTTCCAGAACATTCTGGGTTGGATAGAGGAGTATTTAAGGAGCCGCAGCGCGCCAAATCATGATCAGTCTCTCAGTTGAGTTTCGCCAAACGCTTTCATTGCTACTGAAAGAGCTTTGAGCCTCTTTGAATGAGCCTTGCTTTTTGTTAATGCTCCGATACAGTGGATTTACTGTTGGCAGCTGCTGGTTAAGCTGTGTTAATTGGTGACATTGAAGTTGTTCTTGGTTTATAGACCTGTATTTTTCTGGAACTTTCTGTAAATAAAACCTCTGAGTTTTTGCAAGTTTCACCTTTTATTCTCGGACAACTTACGAACCCCACAGGAACGTAACAATTACATGATGAAAACAAAACAAAAAATATTTTTTTTTAAATTTATTATTTATTAATACTCACGATTTTAACCCATAGGATATATACATCGTCTTTGGATCATCACATGAAATATCAGTTGAACGACTTTTACACTGCTCTGGTTCAGCTATAAGAAATATCAGTGATAATAAGAATGAGAAGAAGAAAAGTTAGATATTGTTTCACTTCATAAAATCTATTTTAAAATATGCAGTGACCACAATAATACAGTAAATGAGGTTTTAACTGCTAGTTTTAAGAATTTCATATTTCAAAATCATTTTATACATTAATTTAAATTTTAAAAATTTAGAAAAATTTTAAAAAATGTAAAGTCATGTGAAAAAATATTATTATATATACTGCGCCATGAAAATTCGTACCATGAAAATTTGCAGTATCATGTAATCACAAACTCTATAGTTCTAGTGTTCATTTCAGTCTTAAAGTCAGTTGGGAGAGCATAAATTCTTTATTAGAAATTAAACACACAATAAAAAACTATTTGCAGTATACTTTGAAGAATTCACAATTATAACTTAATTCAGCAATATTTCAGGATAACATTGTTTCTCCATAAAAGGAGCCAAGATCATAATATTTAAATCATAACTTTCATGTTCAAGAGAAAAAATTATACTTCCTGTTTTTGACAGGCCGAGAAAACTAAACATAAAAAAAGTAACATTCTCAAAAAGAGAAAAAAGCACCTCTCATTTGGCAAAGAGCCAACTACTAGTCGGGGGCTGGCGAAACGAAACCAAAAGCTACGTTCAAACATGCTCCGCCCCCATGAACGAAGGTTCATAAAAATATTCTACAAGTACAATAACAACATTAGTGTTATTACAGGTTTTCATTTTCTTGGTCTTCAACTGCAAATAGATAAGAAAAAAAAAAAAAAGATTAATATACATATGAAACATTGTAACTAGATGATTAACATAAATGGATTAAAAACAGGAACATAAAAAAAATAAAATAAAATAAAAATAAAATAAAATAAAATAAAAATAAAATAAAAATTTCAAAGTTCAAAATGGTAGAGGTGATAGTTTGGCGATCGGACGCTTCAACTCTCCATAAATAGTTTTCAGTAGAACAACACGAATCTTGCCATCTGCTCCAGGAAATAATTTGATTATGCGTCCTAGTTTCCACTTCAAAGGGGGCTGATTATCATCTTTTATTAAAACCAAGTCGTCTTTCTTGAAATTTGGTTTATTTATTAACCATTTTGATCGCCTTTGCAAGTCTGATAGGTAATCTGAAGACCATCTGTTCCAGAAACTTTGAAAAATTTTTTGTAGAAGTTTCCATCTTTCTAGCGGGGTTAGGTTAACTGAAGAATAGTCAGGTTCTGGTATTGAAGTCAAGGCAGTGCCTATGATAAAATGTCCTGGAGTTAGAGCATTTAAGTCACTTGGATCATTCGAGAGCGCAACAAGAGGTCTGGAGTTCAAGCACGATTCAATTTGAGTAATTAAAGTAAGGAACTGTTCATAAGTTAATATTTGTTCGCCAATAGTTCTTTTTAAATGACCCTTCATCTGTTTTATTCCAGCCTCCCAAAGTCCTCCAAAATGGGGGGCCGATGGGGGATTGAAATTCCATTTGATTGTTTCTTCGGACAAATATCTGTGGATCTTTTCGTCAGAAGAGATCAAGGACATCATTTTTTTCATTTCGTTGTCGGCACCTACAAAGTTCGTTCCTCTGTCTGAAAACAATTCTTCAGGTTTTCCTCGTCGAGCAACAAACCTCTTCAAGGATGCGAGGAATGTTTCAGAGGTGAGATCACTGAGTATTTCCAAATGAATTGCTTTTGTGGAAAAACAGATATATAAACAAATATAACTTTTATAAGATCTAACACCTCGGCCCTTACGAGGTTTGATGAGAAAGGGGCCTGCAAGATCAACCCCGACTTTCGAAAACACTCGCGATGGCACTACACGAGCAGCTGGAAGATCACCCATCAGTTGAGAGGCTAAGTTCGATGTGGTTCTAAAACACTTCATACAGTTCCGCAGATTCCTTTTCACGGCGTCTCTTGCATTAATTATCCAATATTGTTGTCGCAGGACTGAAATTGTTAACTGAGTTCCACTGTGAAGATGTTTTTCATGAAAGTACTTTATAATTAAGTCTGTAATGTGGTGCGTTTTAGGAAGTATCATTTGGTGTTTTTGACTCTCAGGTAGGTTTGCGTGTCTTAATCTTCCACCAACACGAAGAATTTCATTTTTGTCTAGAAAAGGATTTAAAGAAAGGAGTTTGTTACTAGCATTCAGGTTTTTTCCAGATTTTAAAGTCTTTATTTCCCCTCCAAATTCATGTCTTTGAACCAACTTCACAATAATTTTAGTTGCCTCATCAAGTTCTTGTATAGTTAAAAAGCCAGTATTTCGCGCAGATCGACATTTAGTATTTTTTATAAATCTAAGACACCAGGCTGTAACACGTCTTAATTTAGACCAAGATGAAAACTTATATAATAATTCAAATTCATTATTGCCATGAGTTAAAGAGCAAACAGTAGTTTTCCGTTGTCCTCTCAAAATCTCTTCTTCAGGTATTTTGACTTCATTTTCCGGTAGTGGTGTCGGTAAGTGCTCTTCTTTCAACCAGATTGGTCCCTTTAACCATTCTTCATTCTTCAACAATTCAGTTGCTGTGCAACCACGAGATAGCACATCAGCGGGATTTTTAACCCCTGGACAAAATCTCCACTGAGATGGGGCTACTAATCGTTGAATTTCACGCACTCTGTTCTCTACAAAGGGCTTCCAGTTACTAGCACTTCCTTTGACCCAATAAAGGGTAATTTGGGAATCACAGAAGCATAGTATGTTTTTGACGGGAACTGAAAATAGCTGCCCAAGATAATGAGCTAATCGAGCAGCTGTTAAGGCTCCCATCAATTCAAGTCGAGGCAAAGTAAGTTTTTTGAGAGGAG
Organism: Salticus scenicus; assembly: GCA_963930645.1. Lineage (NCBI taxonomy): Eukaryota > Metazoa > Arthropoda > Arachnida > Araneae > Salticidae > Salticus > Salticus scenicus. The sequence goes on along the minus strand of OZ005659.1, from coordinate 26,547,701 downwards.
CTACTCTTGTCTTTGACATAATGAATGAAGTTTCACGGGAACAAGGATCACGAAAATAAGCTACTGTACCATATCCCTTCAAACTGGCATCGCAGAAAACACAAATTTGAATAGTTTCAGGAGTTAATTTTTCAAAATTCGTAAAATATTTTCTAGGCACTTCAAAATTTTCTAAATCCTGTATTTCACGATGCCATTTCTTAAATTTTTGTGTTAAAGCATCAGGTAAAGCAGAATCCCAATCAACACCCTGCTCCCATAGTTCTTGCATTAGAAATTTAACTCTTATTATAAAAGGGGAAATAAACCCTACAGGGTCATACACCTTTGCTACAGTTTGTAAAACAATTCTCTTAGTGATAATTTCATTATCAAACCCTTCTAACAGAGATTGAATGTCTATTCTTAACGTGTCATTATTAGTTGACCACATTATTCCCAATACTTTAGAGATATTTCCCTCATTTATTTCTTCATCAACGTTTATTCCATGTTTTTCCCACAATTTGCTTAATTCGTAAGAGTTACTTTTAAATTTCCTTAATGTCATATTGGCATCTTTAAGTATTTTCACAGCGCCAGACGATAAAATAAATGCTTCATTTACAGAATTAGCGCCATGAAAGAGATCATCAACATATAAGGAAGTATCGAGCATATCAACTACTTTCTCAAACAAGCTTTTATAGCCCTTTATGTGATGTTTAATGGTAGCTGAGAGCAAAAAGGGTGATGTTGTAACACCAAAAGTTACACGAGTCATGCGGAAAACCTTTAATAGAGGATTTTTACTATTTATATCCTCAAACCATAGAAATCTCAAAAAGTTTCTATCATTTTCTGCAACCTGTATTTGCAGAAAAGCTTTTTCAATGTCACAAACAAAGGCAATTTTATGAAGGCGGAATTTTAAAATAATATCCAAAATATTAGGATTTAAATTGGGGCCTGCAAATAAACATTCATTTAAAGATTTTGCTTCCTTTTCTTTGGAAGAAGCATCAAACACTATTCTGACCTTTGTAGTGGACTTATCTGTTCTTATCACCGGTCTGTGGGGCATATAATATACACCAGTTTCATTTTTGTTTATTTTACACTCCTCTATTATACCCATTTTCTTTTGTTCCTCAAGAATTTTTTCATATTCATTTTTAAGCCATTCATTTTTAGACAGTTTTGTTCTCAAACCCCAAAGTCTATTTTTGGCTATTTCTATATTCGATTTTAATTCATTTTTATTTTCCTTCCACAAAAATTGAATTTCATATCTTCCCTTAACAAAATTTAAATTTTCATTAAAAGAATTAATAATTTCTATATCTCTCTGTGACATAGAATCATTCTTACTGTCACATATTCCAAGTGATTCTAAATCCCAAAAACGCTGCAAATCAAAACTGTCAAATTTATTTACAGATACAAAATGCGAATTAATTACTTCTGTACTATTATTATTCAATTTCCCCACTACAGTATATCCGAAAATAGTATTAGCAACATATAAATTATCACCGATTTCTTCAATGATACCTCTCTGTATTTTCCAAAAATAATCAGCTCCTAGCAAAATATTAATTTTGGAATCACTTAATGAATTGTCTGCCAATTTCCAGTTTTTATTTTTAATATAACTTTCAATTTCTGGTTCGCCCCTTGGGCTTTTCAAGGGAGTCGCGGTTATTAAGTCTGTAGCTAATACTTCAACATGGATGAGCCGACGAGGATTTATTTTGCTACGCAGTTCAATATTAAAAACCTCGAATTCCTCTTCTTTACCTTTATTTATACCAAAGGCAAAAACAGTTAGCTTTTCTGTTCTTACACGGGTTAATTTTAATTCGTGGGCCAATTCTTTAGTAATAAAACTTTTTTCACTTCCGGAATCCAATAAGAGTCTGACAGTTTTTGATCTAGAATTAGATTGGGCTATGACGCAACATGTTTGCAATAACGCTGCCTGATTACTGTTTTTTAAATGTGAATTCGATACTATAGTGTTCTCTACTACTTCTGGTTTCAAGTTTTTTGAAAAGCAAAATAATTTGTTATGATCTGTTGCTTTACATTTTTCGCAAGGCTGCGATTTCACCCTGCACTGTGATGACAGATGAGATTTTAGAAAACATTTATAACACCTGCCATCCTTCTTTAATTTTAACCTTTTCTCAACATCAGTTAAATTAGTACATCCAAGAGAATGATGATCATAATTCTTGCAAAATATGCATATATTTTTTACACCTACATTCAATGAATTCATTTTATTTGGAAATTTTCTGTCATTAATTTCGGCTTTATTTTTATTTACAATTACCGAAGCATTTTTATAATTAATCATACTAAGTGATTTTTCACGCGATTCAAGTTCTACTTTAAGAAAATTAATTAAGTCTGTCACATCAGACTCATCCTTCCTTTTATCACTTTGCCTGTAATACTCAACTACTAGATCGTTTGGCAATAATTTTAATAAAATTGGATTCAGTAAATGACCATATTGGCCTTTTGTCACCCCTAAATTAGATAAACTGCGAATATTTACTTCACAAGCGTCATAAAACTTTCGCAAAGCAGTTATATTTGATGAACTTTTTACGCCTTCTAAGTTTATCAATTTATTCATGTGAGCATTAATGATAATATCCTTTTGCCCAAAACGTGTTTTCAATATTTCTATGCAATTATCATAATTTTGTTCCGTAAGTGAAAACCCTTCAAAAATGTAAAGTCATGTATTATATATGAAATGAAAAAGAAAATGCAAATTGTTTTCACTTTTTAAGCCTATATATAACCTGTTCGCTTATTAAAGAATTTGGCTTAAATTTTATCTATATGAAATGACGCTTAATCTAATCAGAAGCACTCATCTAGTATCAGAATGCCTAGCGCTTTGACCTTGAAGTTGTGGCCATAAGTGTCATTGCACAACTGACACCGACGGACTAAGAGTTGGTAGACACGTTCAATCAAACCCGGTATTCTGGTGATGTTTACTGAAGGACGATAATCAGCGTTGTGAGATTTTACATTGTATACACAGGCGTCTGATAAATAAGCGATTTCAGGTGATACCTGAAGAAGAAATCCAAGAGATTGGGATTTGCGGAGCATGGAGACTAAGTAACAGGACCACCAAGTCCAGTTCATCTCCCAGGATATGTAAGATGTTGGTGATTACGCACCACAGTCGAAAAATGTTCTGGTGGCCTATAATGCATGAACCACATGTTCTGGTGCACAGTGGTTAGTATTCCATGCAGCAAATTTGGGAGAACGTGCTGCAAAAATAAACAGGACATTTTGCGCAATTCAAGTGTTCATGTAGAAGGTACGGTACCCACAGGTGATCAGCGAGAATTCCTTCGAAGATATTAATATTAAACCTGTGTTGCACTTTCGACGAAACAATGCTGCAGAAATTTTCAGACGACCTCATATGCGTGTACTATGTGCTGAATCTTCTCTCGTAAAGAAGTCATCCTCTGGGTATAAAACAATGACAGGAAACTGTGAATCATTCTGCGTGGATTTAAGCATTCAGCGTACGAACTCTACTCGACATCGACTAGGAGTTGGGTCTTTTTACGTGGAAGAGGTACATCTTTTTAGCATGCATACTTTCTATACGTTTTCGTGCCAAATACGCAATTCAGCTGCAATCAAACATGAACACTTCGACAGAGATTCTACAAATCATTACAATATTCGATTTTCTGTTTCAGCAGAGTGCACACTGCATTCTTGTGCCTCCTAACACCATGCCATATGAAAAACTCCTGTCTCCCACAACTGCCGATAGATTTTCGTGAAGGTGTTATGGTACGGATAACATCTCCTCGGATATTTTCCTTAATACATAACTTGCGTTCATTGCCACCTCATCCCCGTTCATCAACTGCATATCCGCATATTCCTCAATCGTGTAATCTAACATTTTTTTTTAATGCATTGGTTATAACATTGGTGGAATTTTGCAATATCTATTTATGAATATTTTCTCTCTGCTTTTATTTTCTCCATATACATGGAAAATTTGTGCAAAAGTTTTGTTCTTATGAACCGTAGTTCTTTTACCGCGCATTCGTTTGGCTATTCTACTTTTGCGATATTCACCCACAAAACGAGGATTACGATTTTAGTCTATGGTAATTTTTGACCCTCTTGATGTCTACTCTCAGACCTCTGAATTTGTCGGTCAAATTCAGCAACATCCTTATATTCAAAGTGGTTCAAAAGGTAATGCCCAACAGTATGTGTGGGTGTATCAGGTCTTGAGGAGCAAGAATTACCTAAGAGCTGGGAATAAGAAACGCAATCGTAACCCACTAGAGGGTGATAAGCTCGGGCTAACTTATACACATCACGTAAAATGACACGTGTGACGATTTGAAGCATGCATTTCGGCTAATGTGGTACATTTTGAGAATTTCTTATGAGTTATACTTTTCATTTGTATCTTGTACTTCGATTATTATTATTATTATTTTTTTTTTTTTTTTTTTGCAAAATAAAGGTTGTCTTTTACACTGTTTGTTATTATTTCTTTGCGAGACGTTTACGATGCAATTGCACTGCCACGATCACGTTTCTGATCCGCAGTTCCTTTTTAATTCTTACGCCTCATGACCTGACACACCTACACGTGGTGCTTGGACATGACGTTTAGAGTCCTTATATACATATATGTATGTGTTTCTGGAATGCAGCACGTGGAACAAAATGCTTTTATAAAGCGGTTCGAAATGTTATTATTTCATCATATTTCAAATTTTGCTTTCAATTTTTGAAAGTAAAAAAATATATATATATTAATAATAAGTAACTAAATAGCACTTATATTTAACTAGTTAGTCGCCAAGGCGACTAGCATCACTCAAATATTTCCACAAAAAAAATTGTCTGTACATTCATTGGGTCGTTTCTTGTAAGGATACTTCATATTAAATTTCTTCATATTTTAAGACATATAAGTTTGTTTTTTTTCCCTTATATCTTCAGCACAGTACTAACGAAAAAACTCTGTTGGAAATTAAATAACATTAAAACGTAAATAAAATGTATTGTAGTTCCATTTTTTGATAGCTAGATGTGATTTTCCTTTCTTTTTTTTCTTTTTTTTTTTTTTTTTTTTTCTTTTTTTAGTTTTACATATTTTTTGTGTTGTTATCAATTAATAATTTTATAAAATATTTATTGATGTTCACCTTTTGTTTTATGAAATATTAAAAAAAAACTCTTTTTTAAAATAAAATATACTTATATAAATAACAGCATTTAATTATTGTAATGGGATTTCTTAGTTTTGTTTGAAATATATAATCATATATTTAAAAAAAAAAAAAAAAAAAAAAAACTTCTTTTTTCTTACAAATGTTATTTGTTTTGTCTATAAAAGAAATTGCACGTTTTTTTTAATTTATATCAGAGTTATGGATCACGTAACATTATGTAGATGGTGAAAAGGCAACTTATAAATTAATGAAATTTTAAACTAAACGAAATATATACGTTTCATAAATTAAAATTAATCAATTTAATTAATGCTTAAAAGAAGTTTTATAATAATCCTGAACTAATGAATAAGGCCTAGCTAGTATTGTTAGGGATAAAATATTTAAATTAATAAAACTATAGAAATAATAAAATGTTGATTACATTCAGTAGTTGTGGTTGTTACTATGGTTGTTGTTTCTTCTATAGTTGTTGTAGTAGGAGCTTCTGTAGTTGTGGTTGTAGGAGCTTCTGTAGTTGTGGTTGTAGGAGCTTCTGTAGTTGTGGTTGTACGAGCTTTTGTAGTTGTCGTAGTCGTAGGAGCTACTGTAGTTGTTGTAGTCGTAGGAGCTACTGTAGTTGTTGTAGTCGCATGAGCTACTGTAGTTGTCGTTGTTGTAGGAGCTTCTGTAGTTGTTGTGGTTGTAGGAACTTTTGTGGTTGTCGTGGTTGGAGTTTCAGTTTTTGTTCTTTGCACCATAGTACTTGACGGTGGCTGTACTGTAGTTGTTGTGGTTGGAGTTTCTGTCGTAGTGGTGCTAGTTTCTGCCTCTGTAGAAGTCGTTGTTAGCATATTTGTAGTAGTTGCCGTACTTTCTACTTCTGATATTGTAGTAGATGTAGATACCTGAGTCGTTGTTGGAACTTCTGTAATAATAGTTGTTGTTTCTTCTATTAAAGAAGGTTCAACAGTAGTAGTTGTGGTAGTTAGCATTTCTGTTGTTGTCGATGTAGTTGTTGTTTCTGTAGTACTTTTCGGTGTAGTAGTAGTAGTTGTTGTTGTTGTCAGCCGTTTTTCTTTCTATGATTTTTAATATTATCATTAAAAAATAGCAGTGATTATAATTACATCATAAATAAATATCTTATAATACGCAAAGTTTTATGAAAATTACAAACTTTTAATTAAATATATATATATATATATATATATATATATGCACACACTCATGTTTGTGAAAATTGCAACACCAGGAAGGAATGCGAATATAAGAATGATATTTATTGGGCACATGCATTATAATAGGAAAAACAATTGATTAAATTTTCAGGAAGTTTTGGGTAAATATATCCTGCGAAAACAGTACCTAAAGCAGCGACCTCTGGGAGTAATAACTAATCTTATCTGCCTAGGCTTTGAATCGAACAGCGACTGGATGACATAGTCGGGTACAGCACTTCACGAAGCTTCAACTGGATGCTACAGTTCATAGACCGTAGTTACTAGTTAGTGGTGGCAGGTCACTCGCTTTTCCACGATTAAACAGACATTTTCATTGAATGGTTGAACATATTCTCGATCAAGGAAGGTCCGGACAATACAGACAACTTACGGTCGTGCATTATCCTGCTTAAATGTCGTTCTACGGAAGCCTGGAATATAGGGCAGAGGAACGGCCCTTAACTCACCAGAAATTTAATGGTCGCTACTCAGAGGGCCGGAAATGCGAACAAGAAGCAATCGAGACATGTATCCAATGGGACCCCCATACTATCACTGCAGGTGATGGACAGTGTGACGATGTCGAATCCCAGCTGGTAATGTGTATTATTCACAACGCTGTTAAATACGAATGAGGCTTGATGCTGTAAACAGGATTGTGATTAGCCTGAAAAGCGACTTCACACCATTCCTGCGTCTAGATTCGTCGTTGATCACACATTAAAGGTGCCCATATCAGTGATGCAGTTTTAAGGGTAATCTAAATTTTGATAGCCCCATACCTAGAGTGATGTTATGCGGTACCATTGGATACACGTCTCGATCAAGTGTCGCTTTCATTCCTGCCCTCTGAATACCCACCATTATATTTCTAACGAGTTAAGGCCCATCGCTCTGCCCTATATTAAAGGCCACCGAAGCGCAATATTTAAGCAGGACAATACACGACTGCAAGTTGTCCGTATTGTCCAGACCTTCCTTGATGCAGAATATGTTCGACTGTTGCTCTGCCCAGCGCGTTCTCCTGATCTTGCACCAATGAAAATGACTGTTTAATCATTGAAAAGCAACTGGCTCCCCACCACTCACCAGTAACTACGATCGATGAATTGTGGCATTGTGTTGAAGCTTCATGAAGTTGTCTACCCGTACATGTCATCCAACTGCTGTTTGAGTCAATGCCTAGGCAGATAAGTTCTGCTATTGCTCATAAAGGTCGCTGCTTTATGTATTGTTTTATCAGTATATATTACTCCAAATTTTCTGAAATTTTAACCAATTGGTCTTCCTACTATAATGTATGTACCCAATAAATATCATTCTGACATTCGCACTCCTTCTTGGTGTTGCAATTTTCAAAAATATGAGTGTATATATGTACTATTTATTTTTTAATCGGATGCCGATGAGTACACTTTATGATTGATTTCGATTTTAGTTATATATACGTATATATATATATATATACACAGACTGGCGTTCAAAGTTAAAGGAACAACTTCCTTTCCCATTTTCGTCTTTTGCACGTAACTTTTAAACAAATAAACATATGAACATAGTATTTGGATGGCATGTTTATTATCATGTCATTTATCGAATTTTATATAACTTTAGCATAAGTAATAATTTTTAATTTTTTCTCAAAAGTAAGCTTTAGAAAAGAGGAAAAATTTCAACAATTTTAGAAAAAAACTTGAGGAAAAATTAAAGAAAGAATACATTACAGATAAGTGAAGACGCACAAACCATCAAATGTCGAAACTAAATCCCGATTTTTCTTTCTGTAATCATTTTATTTATTTATTCTTATTTTTTTACTTTTATAACAAACTTTTTGGAAAAAATTAATTACCAATTTATAAACTATGAGCTTCAGCATGATGATACAAATGTCGATAAATAATTTTATAATGAATGGCTCATCCAATTTTCATGTTTCTATGTATACGTTATAAAAAGTTATTCATATGTGGAAAAAAAAAAAGAATTAAAAGAAGAAACAGAAAAAAGAATACAAGAAGAGAAATCAAGTTTTATTCTAACGCATGTTTGTGCGTCTTCAACTGTCTATAATGCATCCTTATGACCATTTCATTAAGTTTTCTTTTCTAAAATTGTTGAAATTTTCCATTTTTTCAAAAGCTTACTTTTCAGAAAAATCGAATAGTTATTCGTTTAAAAATTATTACTTATTCTAAAGTAATATAAAATTCGATTCATGATATGATAATGGACATGCCACCCAAATTTTACGTTTCTGTGTTCACTTGTTTAAAAATTATGCGCAAAAGAAGAAAACGAGAAAACATGATATTGCTTTAATTTTGTACACCAGTGTATATACGTATATATTATATTAGTTTATGTATAGTTTTATAGCTCGCATTAGATTTTTTTTATTATGTCTGCAGCACTAGTATTTTTACAAAATCGCACCAAAGAGCTTTGACACTTTACAAGGTATCAGTTAGAGTAAATTTAAATAGATTTCAATATTAATGCATCATTTTAGTCTAAACTGAATATAATATTAAACAAAGTCTTTTAAAAACTCTCCGTAGTATTTTAATTTCTCTTATAATGCCCTTAATGGGTTACATGGGTTTGCAAATTTCAAAGTCATTTATTATTATTATTATTATTATTATCACCTATTATTTTATTTAATAGTACAATTTGTCTAGAATGTTTTCTGAAAGTTTCAAGTCAATGGAAGTAAAAATCTAGCAGAAAGGTCCTTTGGAAATTCTCCACATTAGGTTCGATTTATTCCTATTTAAAATTTTGATCGCTTTAAAAGAAAAAAAAAGAAAGAAGGAAAGAAAATTAAATTCGATAGACAAGATTTCGCAAAAACTAACGCACTGATCTTACTGAAATTTTGCACACTTCTTGAAAATAGAACTGACTAGCGATTGAACGATATTTTTTATTTTTTATTTCCCCGATTATAATTAATTTTACAGGTACATGAGGTAAATCATACTGAAAATTGGACTGTTTTGCATAAAACTCTGCCAAAAATTCAAAATTATTATTATTACTATTTTTTTCGTTCAAGCATGAGATATACTTAACTACTAACAGAAAAAAACGAATTTTGAAAGGAAAATATTTGCAAGGAAAGTATTGCAATCATGTCAAAAATATGACTGAGATTTTAGTGTTTCTATACATTTCGAGATCCCCTGAATTCATTTTTGCTATTTTTACGATGATGTACGTGTGTATGTACACTGAGAAAAAATTCTGTAACTGACATCTAGAATCTATGTTGTGGCTCTAAAAAAAATAGTTCCATGTCATCCTTATAAATTCTAGTCCCCTTGGAAAGCGAGTTCTAGAAGCCCCTATTAGAATTCTAGGGCGTTTGCCTATATTCTTTAGGGCAAAGTTATTCAAAAATCGCTGCAAATAAGTGAGACTACAAGAGGCGGTTTCAGCAACTATAATCTTGGTTTATTACCAAATTCTAGAAAATCAAGCGAGAATTTCTCGCAATACAAATGATTGAAAATATTTAAAGTATTCAGAATATTGTTTCACCATCTAGAAATGTGTACAGTAGAAATTTTCGATAATATCGTCTATTCAGATTATTGGCGTGCCTTATGCGCATAGCTCGGTAATCTATATTTCTAGTTAAGGGATTTAAATGGCCACTTATTCATTCTAGAGGAAGGTGGTATATATTTTTTCTCAGTGTATGTGTGTATGTATGTCTGTGAGTGAACACAATAATGCCTAATCCCTATGTACGAATGAGCTGAAAGTTGGTATGTTTGTTATAAGTCACCCTAGCACAAACCCTATTGGTTTTAGTAAATCTAGGACTTACAGTATATTTACAGGGACACAAAGAAATTTTTTTTATTATTATGACCTATGGGCCCAATTTTTTAAAGTTGCAACAGCTTCTAAACTCCTTAATCGTCTGAGCTGAAAATAAACAGTAGAATGTCTCCGGTTTTGGGCACAGTTTTGATTTTGGCTTATAACTTTTAATAGAGTTAAATATTATGCAAACATACGAATACCAATAGAAAGCTAGAACCCTTAGCTAACGTTTGATAAAGCAACTGAATCGATTCCATCAATCAGAAAAATTTTATCACCAATTTTGTGAAGTGATAATTTTTAGCCAAAAAAAATTTTGTATCCGGTTGTGGTCACACCTGAAAAATCCGCTAAAAATTGAAAAATAATAAGAAAATCACCATAAATACATAAAATAATAAAATTTATTTATTTTGTAAGGATTCAGCGGCCAAAATAGCAACAAAAAATGGCATTTTCCCATTTGGATTTGTCATCGTCTTTATTTTTCAAATCAGAAGTGCAATGCTTTCAAATAAAATAATTTTCATGTATATTGGCACATTTCAAATGTTTCAGACAATCATATTCGTTGCATTTGATTGAATTTGATCTTTTTCGGCATGGTAGCAGGTGCTCCAAACAAATGATGCAGAAGTTGGCATAATCATTTGATTATAGATGTTCCTATTTTTAGCGCACTTGGACGGCAGTTTGACAGGTGGAGTTCCCTTACTTTGTCTAGGCTTCTTCTGGATGGACACAGAAACTGCGAGGAAGTCCATATTCTCGGGCAGTCGATTTTATGGATTTCTTATCTACTAAGCAATCCTAAATGGCTTTAACCAACGACTTAAAATCCATTTCTTTTGGATCGGTTGATTTTTCCGGGGTTGGCATGGCTAAAAATGCCTACTTAAACACTAATAAAATATTTTATATAGCTATAACAGACCATGTATGATGATTTGTAAGTCAAACACACATGGAAAGAAACATGGGTGCCCACAACCGGGAATGACAATCATTTTTATAATGACAGAAAAAAAAATTTCAATCCACATTTTGGCTTAATTCGATATTGCATCACAAAATATGTTGAATATATATTGCACTTAAATTTTTTAATTAATTCACTTCGATTTATCACATTCTAAAAATATTCACAAATTACTTTTGTGTTGCCTTTTTTTTTCAGATTTTTTTTTTCGTTCACTTACTAAGAAAATACGTCTGTTCAATTCGGTGTCAGTACAAAATCTGCGTACTGTCACAATACAAGTTTGACAGTGCTCATATCCACAATCTTTGCTTTTTGATAAAAGATATGGTGGAGTGTCCATATCCGGAAACTGCCCACAACCGAAGACATTCCCCTACACAAGCTGTAAGTCAACGTTGCACGAACTGTATAGATTTTGGTAAATCTAGCCTTTATTTTTTTCAAAGGGACAATAAGAAAAATTCTTTATCATTATGGTCTATAGGCTCAAATTTTTTTAAAGTGCACTAGTGTCTAAACCAGTATTTGATTGAGCTGAAAAATTGTACATGTATTATAATTCACAGTCTCACAAACTGTATAGATTTTGGTGAATCTAGAGCTTATAGATTTTTACAAGGACACAACGAAACATTCTTTATCATTGTGATCTATGTCTCAAATTATTGTGCAACAGCGTAAATATTTAGGGCAATAGTGCAAAATTAAACAATGGAGAAAAATACTAAAACATTCTCTTATAATTTTCACTTTTGTTTATTTAACGACTTGTCTTACTTTAATTTATTTGTACAACTGTTAATTACTTAATGTTCGATAATCAAGTAGAGTCACTCCAGATTTTTTTTTTTTTTTTTTTTTTTTTTTAAGTTTCAAAAGGCTATCGTGTGTTATCTTGACCAGCACGAGAATATTCTTTTCTGAGGGGTCTAGCCGGCTAACTTTTCTAATTTATTTAATGAATTTTTTATAAAATATATTTTAAATGTTGCTCTTTTATATGCTTAAAATTTTGAATACAATGATTTATTTGTTTTATTAAAAAAAAAAAAAAAAAATAGGGCAAACATGCTCTTTTTACTTTCTTATACAAAGCATTAGGAAGAACTGTAATCCCTATTTGCGAAATGGATTTTGTGTCTCTCATAACTCAAAAAAGAACGATCGTAGAATATTGCAAATGTATATTTGTGACTTTCATGACGTCTAGTTGTGCACCTCCAACTTTGGTGTTGACACGAGCTCCCGTTATAAAGAAATCTACTCTCGAAAAATGGAAAGGGAAAATTCTCTCTAATTGAGCCATTTTTCACTCAATAGACATGTTAAAAGACGCTTCTCACGTTGAGAGAAATCCTCTCAAATCATTAAGATGCTATAAGAGGCTCAGATTTGAGCCAACTGAAACAAGTTGTTTTTAGGGAAATTGGGCCAAATTTGAGTGAACCTCTTTAATTCTGGAAAAAATACCAGACTCCCTCCGCCGGTATCAAACGCGGGTCCTCTTGGGTGGCAGACGAACGCGCTACCACTACGCTACGATTTCATACAAAAAGTGGCCGTACAGCCGTTCTCAATCATTCTCAAAGGGAGAAAATATCATTTATCAATTTTTACTTGTTTTATACATAACATAAAGCTATGGGAAACCCAATAAACTTCCTTAAAATAGCACTATTGATTTAAAATGAGGAACATTCTTGAAAACAGAAACTCTATGACAACTGACATTTTTGAAGTTTGCAAATTATTTCTGTATAATTTAGTTCATTTTGAAAAATAACTTCTTCTACGCAATGTTGCAGAATTTTTTGAATAACTATGAGTTGAAAAAACAGTACTAGTTTGCTTATATATATAATTAACGATTTTGAGTTTAGTTATAATTAAAACATTGTAACAAATTTTTTGAACGATTTACATGCGTTTATTAAATTAGTTTCAATGACTGTAATAAAAATATTAAATTACTTTAGACATAAATATGTTTCTACATTATATAAATGCATTGTTATTTTCTTTATACTTCATATATTTCTTTAAGAAACAGTTTTTAAAAAGACATTTGCTGCTCATTTTTAGTCTTTTTGACTAACACTTGTGATTTGATAATTCTACTATTTTTTGTCAGTTGTATATTAAACATTAGTTATATTTATAAAAAAAAATTATCTTTGATAGTTTACTTTTACAATTATCGAAAGTCCTCTACATATTTTTAAAACAATATATAAATAAATTAATTAAATATATCTAAAGAAATATTTTTCATGTGTCATTTAAAATATAATCGATAGATGGCACCATCGTTACACAATTTTGCTGAACCAAATGAAAAGTGGTCGAAATTCGTTCAAAAAGGAGCTGACAGTTTAACGATCAATTTGACTGAAAAGATTTTTGATCACAAAAGACTGATTTTACTCAAATTTGTTTTCTTTTTTTAGAAATTCCTCTTAAATTATAGTTAAAAATATTTCATTCGTTTTTGAGTAAGCAAATTCGGCCACACATTTTAAGAGAGTACAATTTTACACGTTTTTTCGTGATGTCTGTATGTAAGTATGTATAAGTGTGTGTATGTGTATGTGTGTATCTCGCGTAACTCACAACAATTAGACATAGGACGTTGAAAATTGTTATATAGGTTTATTATCACATCTAGTTGTGCACTTCCCTTTTTGGTTTTTCTGTGACTTTCCATTTTGGAGATCTTTACGAAAATATTTATAATGACCAAAATTACAAAGATTTTGGCCGTTATATGTACCCATTATCATAAAATATATATTTTTATTGCGTTTAAGAATGAGAAATTCTGTAATAAGCCGTGAAGTACTATTCTTGTAAAACTACTATATTTGTCTTGGCGGTATATATATAATCCTATTATCAGGACTTTTGTGGTAGAAGTAACAGTTTTCTTTTTCTTGTTTTAAGAAATGTTTGTGAACTGAAACATGCCTGTTTATTTACGAATCAGCTACTACACAGAAAAATATCAAAGTTTTCATAACAATATGTATATTCCAATGGGTGTATAAGAAAGTTATGTAATGTAATGATTGTAGAATGGTAGTGGTGTAGTAGTATATGATTGCTATTGTAGTTTGGCTGCATAAGTCAGTGTTTGAGTCAACCAGTGAATATGCCCTATTATAAAATGTAAATGCCTAAGAGTATAATTAACTTCAAACAATTAGCTTCATGTCACAGATATGATGTCACTTTATATCAGATTATTCGATTATTTTTCGGATAATTAATTTTATTAAATTTATAAAGTTTAAATTGTTTCAGATTATATCACATATTTTTAATTTTCGACATTATACATGTGTAAGGAAATTATTGTAATCGTGACAAAAATCCGACTTTGAGATTTTGGCGTTTCTATGCCTTTTGAGGTCCCCTAAGTTCCTTTTTACTATTTTTATTTACTATTTTTACGATGATGCATGTATGCGTGTGTATGTGTATGTGTAAATTTCTCAGGGAACACGATAGCGCATAAACGCTTTGTTGGAATGAGCTAAAAGATGGTACGTATATTATAGGTCCCCATAGAACGAACCCTATTGGTTTTGGCGAATCTAGGACTTATAGTTTTTACAGACACACACACAAAAAAAAAAAAAAAAAAAAAAAAAAAAAAAAAATCTATCATTACCGTCTATGGGCCCAAATTTTTTAATGTGCGATAGCGTCTAAATGCCTTATTCGTCTGAACTGAAAATTTATACGCATGTTATTAAATCACGATCGCACGAACTGTATAGATTTTAGTGAATCTAGCACTTAGAGTCTTTTTACGGGGACTCAAAGAAAAATTCATTTGCATTATCGTTGATGGGCCCAAATTGTTTTAAGTGCGATAGCGTCAAAAACATCTTATTCGATTGAGCTGAAAA
The DNA here is from genome assembly GCA_963930645.1 of Salticus scenicus. Taxonomy (NCBI): domain Eukaryota; kingdom Metazoa; phylum Arthropoda; class Arachnida; order Araneae; family Salticidae; genus Salticus; species Salticus scenicus. The sequence goes on along the minus strand of OZ005659.1, from coordinate 26,532,532 downwards.
TTTATACGCATATTATAAGTCATAGTCGCATAAACTGTTTTGAGTTTGGTTAATCTAGCACTTGTAGTTGTTTCACAGGGACACAAAGAAACATTCTTTATCATTATATCTTATGGGCCCAAATTTTTTAAAGTGCAATAGTGTCTAAACGCCTTATTCGATACAGCAGAAAATTTATACATACACTGTCAAAAAAAAAAAAGTCCTGTTTGCTGCCTTTTTGCTGTCAGAAAAAAATTGCAAATATAGTTGCAAAAAATACGTTCTATCAACGGAAAAATTACGTTGATAGAACGTATTTTTCTGAATTACAGAAAATTTCTAGCAGCAAACTGCAGCAAACAGGACTTTTTTTTTTTTTTTTTTTTTGACAGTGTATGTTGTAAATTACAGTCGCACAAACTGTATAGATTTTGGTGAATCTAGCCCTCATCATTTTTTAAAGAAATATTATTTATCATTATATCCTGTGGGCCCAAATTTTTTCATGTGGGATAGCGTCTAAACACCTTATTCGTATGATCTGAAAATTTATACACATGTTATAAATTACTATCGTACGAACTGTGTAGATTTCAGTGAATCTTGCACATATATTCTTTTTACAGGGACACAAAGAAAAATTCTTTATCATTTTGATCTATTTGTCCAAGTTATTTGAAGTGCAACAGCATAAAGTTAAACAATGGAGAAAAATACTCAAACACTCTATTATAATTTTCTCTTTTGTTTAATTTAACGCCTTGTTTTACTTTAATTTATTTATACAACTGTTAATTACTTAATGTTCAGAAAGTCGAGTGGAGTCACTCCAGATTTTTTTATTTTGTAATTTTCTATAATTAATTATTAAAAATTATTAATTTAATATTAAATATATTAAATTTGCTTACTTACCAAATACACTTGGAATCCATCTCGAGTACAATTGTAATCTGCGTCACATTCGGTTTCATCGACGTTTGCAAGCAACAAACATGGTCTAGAATGCCCTTCCTGCCCTTCATCCAATGGACCTAAAGCCATTCCACCACAGTCTGGATCTTTTTGACAATTTCTGACACAAGTTATCATGTGACTCTTATCAATTGAATCAATTATCCAATTTTCATGAATTTTGTCTTTAAACCAGAAATGGTACTGCATTTGGGATATTTCCAGTAAAAACACGGTTCCCAAGCAGGAATAAAGTATAGCATAGAGTTTTAAAATGAGCATTTTGAGCAGAAAAGCTTTATAATTACTATTTGTTATTATTTAAACGTTACAAAAAATTTCTGAAATTACTGTTAAAAAATAATTTGCTAATTGGCCAAATTATTCGTTAGCTGAAAACTAATCTCTCTTTAAATTATTATTATTTTGAATATTTATATATATATACTTTTTTTTTTCAGTTTATTATTAGAAAGCAATTACATATAATGCACAAAAATTTTAAAATTTGACTTTTTACTTAGAATATGGTTAAATACTTACGTAATTAATCTAACAGGAAAAGAAAAAATACATAAATATTAAAGAAAATTATTAAAAAACAAAATTTTAAAATGCATAATAACACCAATTAATTTATGACATTAAACAAAAAACAACAAAAAAAAAAAAAAACTTTTGTATGAGAGGTATAATGGCTATTTTATTACAATTTCATTTCAGTTTTTGCATAAATACAAGTCATTAAATTATAGTGACGCATTATATTTATGCCTTATACATCTCCAGTAAACAACTAATGTAAAGGTTGACTTTTTACTCAGCTTAACGTTATACTTCCGAATTTAAGGCAATATGATAAAATATTTGTAAATAATTCACGTCAAACGATTACCTTTACAATTGCTGCATTTTTTTTTTTTTTTAATAAAATTTTTATGAAAATCTAAAATTATACCTTTTTACAAACAGTTTCGACTAATTGTAATTAATGTTCAAAAATATACATTACCGTAAACTCTTTAATGTTTACATTTCTTTAAAAATGCCGGAAGTTAAATGTTTAATTTATAAGTTCTAGAGTATGGCATAAAAAATATATTATTATTAAAAATTATTAAAAATATTAAGAAAATATTACTACCATATCTTCATGGGACAATAATAATAACAATATACAAATTCTGATTTATACTTTTCTAAATAAAGTTATCTATTTTTAATACTTCAACGAAATAAGAATTATAGGTTTCAACATTTGTTGGATTAATAAATAACTAAAATTACGTTTCCCAAAATATCTTCGAAATTAAATTATCTTCGAATAAATTAGGCCTAATTCATAAATGTATTTTTCTCAGTATCAAACATTTATCCCTGAGCCTGAAGTTCCACGAAGACCAATGGAAGTTATAACATTTTTCTTGTAAAAACCTAATGTCTCAAAAATAATGTTTCAGAATACTTATTTATATCCAAAAAATCATATTAATGTATGGCAACGCAACGTTTATTTACTTTTTATCTGAAACTGTTCATTTTGCTACTTGCGTGATAAAAAGCATAAATTAATTATGGTACATCTCTGTATTCTCGTAGCAAATTGTTTTGTTTTTCTTTTCACGAGGTGGAATTGATTTAATAAAAACCGTAAATAAATAAATAAATTACTTCATATTATTATTTTTCAACAAATGAGACATATTATTCACTTTTATTTCAAATATATTGTCTGTCGTTTAATAACAATTAAATGACAATAAAAAATATAATTAATATTTTAACAAAAGGACATCTTCTAATTCTAAAATGAATGTATTTGTGACTTAGAATGCTTTTACTGAAGTAGAAACAGCCATTCTTAATTTTTATTGATAAATTAAATAAGTAAAATGAGCAAAAGTATTGAATAAAGGTTTGAGAATATCAATTATTTTCTTTTAAATAAGAATTATTGTAAATTGAAAGAGACCTTGGATAAAAATTTAAGTAAATTTATAGAAATTTTTTACAGTGTAGGCAATTTGTGACGGTCTTAGACTCACCTGTAAGGTGTAGTTCGTAGACATTCCATCACAAGTTTGATCCTAGGCGGAAGGGACGGCTGTCCTACTTCAGTAACTCTCAAAAGTATTAATTTAAGAACATAGAGGACATTGCGGCCACGACATATTTTACGTGCACCAGCCACCGTTAGTGTGCACAACGATCTTTGGCTGGCTAGAAGCACAATATTCTAATTACTTGCTCGGTGCCTTAACGACCAGGCTACTGCGTTCTTTATAATATGTTCAGAAATACCAAAAATTGTGATTTAATTTCTTAATTGCTTTTGTTAAAATAAAGATTTATGATTAAAGTAACGTTTCTTTAACCTTACAAAAGTTGTAATTTAACTATCAAAATTATTCTTTTGAAACTGACAGCTCAAAAATTTTATGTTTATGTATGGTTAAACTTAATTATGCGAGGATTAATTTTTTTCATGCCATAAACGGCAATTACTTCCCAAATTGAAATTAGAATAGCAAAATATATGCACAGATATATGTATACCTAAAGCAATAACGTTAAGTTTAACTATAGCGTTAGTTTATATAATAACGTTAAGTTTAAGTAATAACTTTAGGTTTAAGTCTCAGGTTCAAGTCTAATAATAACATTAGGTTTAAATCAGCTTTGCTCAGATGATTAAAAATTATTTTACATTGAACACCGTTTCTGTCTATAAATGTTTGTTATCGGTAGCACGTTAAAAGTCTTCACGGGGCCTCAAATATGAACGGCAGTTCACCTTGTGCTGGTGAGAAAAGAAGATTTTATCAAGTATGAGACTTTTTTTTTTTTTTTTTTTTTTAAGTGAAAACTTCTTTAGGCGCGTTGAGCACTTTTGGGTGAACAAAAATCATTGAACTCGCGTTATAGTCAGCTGACGCTTTCCATTTGAAGTGAAAACTTTTGGGTGAACAAAAATCATTGAACTCACGTCATCGTCAGCTGACGCTTTCCATCCTTGTAGGATACAAATAATGTATCATACAATTAACTTGCTAATGGGAAATGTTAATAATTATATGCTGTATATTGTTTTAATATCTGGTGCGGCTCTATACGACTTCTCTCATCTCCGGACACTGTCTCTATTGCAGTTAGACCTCACAAAACCGTGAGAAAGGCCAAAGCCGCCATTTTTCTCACGTTTTCACAATCTGGTGCGGCTCTACACGACTTCTCTCATCTCCTGACACTGTCTCTAAAAGATTGCAGCCGGAAACGTTGCAGTTAGACCTCACAAAACAGTGAGAAAGGCCAAAAAACCGCCATTTTCTCACGTTTTTACAATCTGGTGCGGCTCTACACGACTTCTCTCATCTCCGGACACTGTCTCTATTGCCGTTAGCGCATTAAATGAAATTGTAATATAATTTTTGTAGTAGTAGTTTATATTAATGAATAAAGAAACACACTTCATTTAAAAGTATTTCCTGCACAATAAAATATTTCCTGACGATTCAAGAAATACACACGTAATTGTTCACGTTTTCACTTCTGTCGGCACTCCCGGAGTGCAAAAGTTTTTTTTTTTTTTTTGAGATAATTACAATGAATTCTGTATTCTAATTAAGAAGCAGTAAAGTCAGATAAAAAACCCGTGTCATTTCCGGTAGGGGAGTTGAATTACAATGCGTAAAAAAAGTAAAAGGACACTAGATATTTTTAGAAATAAAGGGTATATTTTTTATTTGTAATGAAATTATTTTTATTTGTAATATTTTGCAGATCATTTAGCAAGAAAATATCAGTGTCATTACAATGATTTTTAAAAATAAATTATTAATGACAACAAAAATAGTTTGTACTTCTTTTAACTCTGTGAAAAAAGTAGAAGGACAATAATACAAAATATAAAATACAAGCAATATTAGTAAGGACTACTTTTCCCATTGGTTTTTATAACTTCAAATATTCTATTTGGTAGTGAATCACATAAAGATTGGATTACTGTTAGGCAAAAATTAGCCTATGAGCTGTTCAAAGCTACTTGAAGCTCAGTAAATAGAATTTAAACATTTTCCCACTAGCATATACTTGACGAGGAAACATTACCCAGACGTTTGCTACTGTATTAAGATCAGGGCTTTTAGCATGGTAAAACCTGCATATTATTTGCAGCGAACCAATTTATATCTCTATGGTGATGGGAATGGCGGCTTCATCTTGTTGAAACATCCACTCTCCTCCTCCTAATTCAGAGCCATAAAGAAGAAACTCGGAATTCAACACTTCAATATAGCCTGTATGTTTCTGCATACCACTGAAAAAAAACCAGACTTGTTCTTCTTCCATATCTAGTTGCTTACTAGATCATCAACCTCCCCCCCCCTCCTATTTTGTCGAGTTGAATAAAATTCTTCTACATTCTTCAGACAATGCCAGTATTATTTATAATCATCTAAATCGTTTAAGTTAAAATTCTTCTCGTCTGAAAGTATTATAAAAGTCCCATCTGAAGTCCATGACACGTGCTTTTTTAACCCATGATAAACAGTAACCAATCTGCGTTTTTTTCCACTTTGGATGAGGTTTCCGCTTATTGAAAATGAGTTATTTGGATCTTGTTATGTAGCTGTAAACTGTTTGCCTTGACACATTAATAAGTCCTGCTTTATTTGAGGCCTTTTCGATATTACCACTGCTCTTTTTAAGCTTATGAGCAAGTTTTCTCTCATCGCAAGGCGTTAACTTTTTAGGCCTACCAGTCTTCTTTCTTTTCCCATTTCTATCTGGCTTTCTGATAAAGTTAGAAAGTGTATTGGGACTGACGTGCAGTATATGAACAATCTGTATAACACCTTTACTATTAATTTTATATGCAATAATTTGCCTCTTTTGGAAATAATTTTAAGGTATTCTTCTAGGCAGTCTGAAAAGAAAATAGCAATGCAATTTTTAACAAAATACGTTTTCCTCAACAAAATCAGTTAAGGAAAATTCAATATTTAGTTTTTTAATCGTGCGCAATCCAAGAAATAGCAAATTTTGAAAAGTGTCCTTCTACTTTTTTTACACTCTCGAAACAATGAATGCTAGTTTTTCTACAATCGACTAATTAGCATTAGTAGTAGAGATTTCATTTTTACGTGAAATTATAGAAAACTTTGTTATACAAAATCTGCATAAAAATCTAATAGCCAGGATAAAAACACAGAAAATAATTTTGAAAAATCGACTGTCCTTTTACTTTTTTTACACAGTTTAGTAGTCTGATTCTTGAAAAATATTTGTAGCAACAGGTGGTTGAAATTGATTTATTCTTCAAGATGGCGATTCGGGTAATATGTAATACCAACTGTTCCATATTATTTGCGATTTACAGTGAACTCTCGTTAAAACGGACAATCAAGGGCCGGCAGTTTTTGTCCATATTAACGAGAGTCCATTATAACAGGAGTTCATAAACTGAAGAACTATATGAACTCTAAATGAACTCTATATGAACTCTATATGAACTCTAAAATTACTATTATGTACATATACGAATGAAAATTTGTTTTCTCAAAACTTTTTATTCACAAAAAATATAAACGCAGGAAAAATAATACTTACAAAACTTCTTTTCTTCATATAGTGCAACATAGTGCTACTTGATTTAAACAAAGAGTAAAAGTGTGAGACTTTCCGATTCTAGGGTCAGATAAGAAATCACGTGATTACACTGACTACAGCTGGACTGGGTAACCACAGTTTTCAGAAACTGAGGAAAGAATGTGTACTCGTACTGTAAAGGCCGATTTCCACTGCGAGCTCTAGACCAAGGTTCAAAAAGTCATTAATCGCGCTTCGGACACAAAGAGCCAAATGTCTTGTCATCAGTTATAGCCCTTTTTTATCAGATTGCGCAGTTACTTCAAAGGAAAGCATGCAAAATTGACAAAGATATCTGCCTCTGGCCCCTCAATTATCTCAGCTGGGGGTTAGAACCAGGGATTCTCCCTTTTCGAACCAACCGTAGACCCAGGTCCAACTGCCTGACCACATCAAAGGATCCGCTTGACCACATCAATAGTGCCGTTCGAACCAACCTCAGTGGAAACTGCACTTTAGGACGATTGCCACTGATAACGAAATCCTTTGCTATGTCTTCACAATAGAAGTGGAGACAGGTACAAATTGTTGATCTCAAATGTGACTGTCAATCAATGCTGCTTACCTCTTACGATGTAATAGTGCAGAGTGAAAGAGATTAACTCTTTTATTATTGCACTTTTTCATGTTAAAAGAAAAAAAAAAGAAAAACTTGAATTTGTAAAAATTTTGGGAATTGACTCTTTTTCGAAGGGGGAAAAATGTCCATCTTAACGAATAACTTGTACGTATAAAGCGATGTTTATTACATGCAATTATTATAGGCCTTAGCCGAGGATTCTCTTTTTGTACGTAATAACGAGAAATCCATCTTAAGCGAGGCCGTCTTAACGAGAGTTCACTGTATATAAAACTTGAATGTGGATAATTTTTTTTTTCAATATTGTTTATTTTTAATGATAATCTCAAAACAAAATGCTTATATTGCAATTATTCCTGATTTTCTGTAAAAATGCTACCCTATTCTATATTATCCTTTAACCCCTTAATAATCTCGTAATTTTGAAGGAAACGGTAAAAAAAGTGCCTATTTCTTTTATTCAAGAAAATTGTATAAAATAAAGTATATGAACAATAAATGTATTCATTTTTAATTTTTTTGAATTTTTTTTTTAGTCTGAAATCAAGAAAATTTAATTTTGCAAAAAAACCAACAATCAGAGTTATTTTGACTGAATGTTGGTTTTCCAGTAAGCAGAAAAAATAGAAGGTACGCGTTTTAAACATTAAAAAAGAATTTTATGAAAAGAATTTTACGTATAATACAATACTATACCTATAATACACTGTTCTCATATTTGCTATCTGAATTTTCATATACATCACTTATTTCCGAATCACTCTCAGATGCCTTTATACTAAAATTAGAATCCGAGACACTTTTTTATTCTTACTCCATAATGTGCACAATATTTAAAATTATATTTTATTATAGAGCACAGAACCACAAAACCACGTGCATTCCAAAAGCCTAATTGGGCTAAGATTACAAAATAAGTATCACAAATATAGTGCGACCACGTTTCTTACGACTAGCAGTGAGGACGAGTCGAAAAGTTGGGAGGAGTGCAAAACTGGCCGAGAGATTGTTATTTGGCAAACATCCAGTTATTCGGAGTTCCCTTATCGCTTGTTTTCACTCAGTCACCTTTTATTTAACACTGGACTTGTTCAATCCGTACTTGCGCAAAGGGGTCGCAAGAAATGTGGTTAAAGAATACTTAAAATTGGATAGTGTTGACAATTTAAAGTAAACCAACTATCTCCAATTACTTTTTAAATAGCGTGCTACTTCTGTCTAGAGTGTAAAATAAGAAATAAAAGATTTTTCGAGTATCGGATGTTTTTGAAACTCTTTAGTGCTTTACTTTTGAAAACTCCAACCCGGAAATATCACGGGTACAAGAAATAGAGACAGAAACGACCTACCCCGTCATTTTCACGGGAGCGAGAAGCAAGGGGTTAAGGAAATGGGTATTCTATATTTCTCCTCACGACTATTCCATACTAACCGTTTGGTCCATATTATCCGAAAATAGCTTTCTTTTCCTTCTTAATTAAAAATTTTGCATATAAACACTATTTTTGTAGCATAAAACCATCAAAACACATTAACAACATTTGAAATTTTGCAATAGTCGAATCTACAATGATCCTAAATACTTTAGTTTATTATGGTGAGTTTAAAAAGAAATGGTATTCCGCATTCATCAACTTTCCTCAGTGTATTCAAGAAATACTGCGATTAGTACTTGAAAGAGTTTCAGTGAAAGTAGGGTGACCAGTTGTCCTCGAATCCCGAGGACAGTCCTCGAAATCTATCCTTCGTCCCTAAAAAATTAGAACACATTTGGGGACACCGGTTATAAAATTATTGTTTTAATATAATAATTTATTATATGTATAATAAATAAGCTGAAAAAAGTGCTTTCAGGTACTTCATATATGAAAATTAGAAAACTTTTGCTGTTTAAGGTGATTTATTTATTTAGACCTCGAAATGCGAGGACACCGCCATGTTTGTCCTCAAATGCAATTAAAAAATCTGGTCCCTTAATTGAAAGTTACAAATTGTAAAGTAGCAAGGAGAATAATATATAGGCATGACTTTCTTGATGAAAGAGATCAACGCTTTATGAATACATTATGTGTAGGATATAATTATGTATATTATGCATATATATTACGTGTAAGATATAAATATAGTCATAACAACATTTAAATTTGATGTTCAATTTTAATATTTAGATAAGAACAATTGTAATTGTGAAATTCAATAAGAGAAATACAATATTAAATTTTACAAAAAAGATTTTTAATATACTGGTTGGACATTAAAAAAAAAAAAAATCTATTCAGTGGCCTATAGCCCTTAGTTCAATAGGTAAAGTGTAATAAAAATTTCCATGCATAATCAACAGAACATGCGGTTTTGATTTTTACCGAAAATAGTTCAGGACCAAAAGTCATCACTAAGGTAAACTTTAATGCTGTTAAGGTAAACTTTATGTGTCATAAATGAATACGTAGCTACCAATTAAATAAGTATTTAAATGTTTATTTATGATAAAGAACGTTCATTATGGCTTACAAATTTGGCTTAATACGACCACTAGCATGATCTTTCAATAACTGCATATGTAACTGCAACTGTATAAAACGCTTTCAACGGAAACTGGCAACATATGGGCATTTTTCATCTAAATTCTAAAGTTATTTCATTCGTTAAAATGAAAATCTCAAAAAAAATGTCCTTGATACAGAACACTTTTTAGCACAATTAAAAACCTCAGGTTTGTTGCATTTGTAGTATCGCGAAGTTTGCAAGCATTTCGGCAGAACTGTCATTTTTGCGATGTTGAATAAACAGCTTGGACAATAGGACATGCCATTAAAAGACAATTCGTCTATGAATGATGAGAATGCTCTCCAACCTTTCCTTTAATCTTCATGATCACTCTATTTAAAACGGGTTTATGCAAATTTCTTATGCAATTTTCTTGACTACAGCGCCAAATTTCCCCTATCGATGACTTTTGGTACTATTTATTATTATTATTATTATTTGTGTCTGTGTGTGTCTTTTGAAATGGAAAATACATACTCTGTTGTACATGCATGCAATTTGGTATTATATTTGGCCCTTTACACAAAGAGTTATAAAGCAATGAACACGTCACGTTAAATTATGTACACCTTGTATATATTATAAATAGTCTTCGAAAATTGTTCTGTTTTATGTACAATCGGCAAAAAAAGAGAAAAAGTCACCCTCCCCCCCATTACTTTAATAATTTCGTTGCAAATAGTCTTATAAATATGCATCTGGTGCCAATCGATTAGTAATAACGTTTAGTTTACAATGCTATAGTTATATTTTACTTAGGGGGTCGTCGATATACTAAAAATGGCATCAACTTCGTTTTTTTCAATAGCAGTCCCATTCTTGACACTTTTTACTTTGTTATTTGGATCAAATGAGCTTGGAGAACAGTACGGTTTTTCTCAATTTTTCATAGAATTATAATTTGACAAAATATGGGGCTGCTAATGTTAAATTGATGTGAAAAATATTAATTCATATCTTCCCGAAAAGTTATTATAATCTAATTTAATTTTTTTTTTTTTTTTATGCGTGAGGATGAAGTAAGACAAACGTATTCCATACATATTTTTTATTAAAAAGCATATTTTGAATTATGAAAATAATTAATAAATTCATATCTCAAAAATTTATGAATGACTTATGAAACATTTATGAATTTATGAAAAAATTATGAATTTATGAAAAAATTATGACCTATATTAATTTTTGTACGAATAGAAGGGCATCATCAAAAATATCTGCTTCTAAATTTAATGCACGTTCCTATAATTATTTTTAAGTTACAGTCATATTTCAATTTTTGTTTCTCTCTGTCAGTTGCTATCATTTGTGTGATCTATAACTTCGCGCAATTCAAAATAGTTTTAACATGATTTAACCATCTGACCGCTGCTGATATATCTAATCACTGAGCTGTTCTTTTTTCCGCAATACACTTTTTATTTAAAATTGTATAATTATGAAATTTTAGCTTATTTTTAAAGTTTGAAGGTCGTAAATAATAGTTATAAGGATTTTAATCATGTACAGTTATATTTTAAATCTCAAGTTAAAATAAATATTAATTTAATACATTGAAAAAAATATACAATGAAAACAATATTACAATTTTGCCCTTTTTAAAGGCGATCAGATGATTAAAATAGTTATTCAAGTAAATTTAGATGCACACATCATTTCTTAATGGCTCTTCCCACCTGACGTCAGAGGTCACATAATAGATGAAAAACAAACAGCAGACGAAGTCTTCTATATCTATAGCGGTTGCTGAAATAACATATTTTCTATTCTTATTTTTGATCAATCGTATTTAATCTGCGTTATTTTTTTCTACATCATCATTTTTAATCCATTTTATATCATTGTTCATCATTTTTTCTTTTCTGTATACATTTACAATCATCATTTAGTTTATATTTGTTACTGATGTTCATGGAGAACATGTTAAATGCTCTGATTTTTGGTACTTAAATCAGTGACAGTGCAACATCGTACGGTGTAAAGCCATTTAGACCAGTAACTAAGTTAATTAGCTTGATGTAACACCTTTATGCAATTAAATTTAATTGAAAACATTTTAAAATTTCAAATTATAATCCATAAACATTCCACAAGAACAAGCTATTATTTATTGCTAGATAAGTTAATTTAACAGTTACACTACAATATACAAAAATCGATTCTTACAGGTGAAAATAAATAAACACACAAAGTGTCTTTTTTTTTTTTTTTTTTTTTTAATATTAAATTTACAAATACAATTATTCTACTGTTTACAAATGCATAATATTACATTTATTTTATTCTATATTCAATATTAACACTTTTGTTCTGGACAATATTTAATTGAATTCGATTCTCAGAATTCGACTTTTCTCCCCCCCCCCACTCTATCACGTGATTGAGCAGACGGCGGTGGGAAGAGTCTATTAGCATTACTTTTGTTTATTTTATATTTAAAATTGTCATATTTTGTTTCCCGATTATTATCTAAATGGACATAATACTTTTCTGAGTGATATTTTATTTATTTATTTTTTTTTTTTAATAAAGGTTTTTACCCCCAACACATTTTCGCTTCTAATTCTATTAAGAATTAATTTAAAGTATTATAAACCATACCTTTTTCCGAACAGCCTTGATCTCGGAAAGTCGACTATGTAGTCAAAAATGGGTGTTATCATTCAAAAAAAAAAAAATAATAAAAAGTTGAGGTAAATTCGATAGACACTAACCACATTTTTCTTCGATAATTTACGACAAAATTAGTCGGGGTGGCTTTTTTTTTTTTTTTTTTTTTTTTTTTTTTTTTTGCCGACTGTACATTTCACAGTCTAACAGTATATCTAAATATATCTTTAATTATATGATAGCGTTGAAAAGAAAAAAAAAACTTATAATTTTAAATAGTTTTATTCACACAGGCATGCATTAATGTTGTGCAATAAAATTAAATTACAATTTGTAAAATAGCGTGGAGAACACTATATTAAACTGAGTTTCATGATAAAGCAGACCAATGCTCAATATACTGTTAGCTTATCATCGACTGTTTTATACCTTCTTACACTTTTACTATTTTTGCACAAGTTATGTGTACAGCTATAAAATCGCCTTTCTTTTCCAACTGCAGGGTTATTTGGGCCATTTTATCCGGACAAGTAGCTTTATCAGGGCTTTCTGGCGAATTAGAGGCTTGTTTGATGTTATCTGTGTCTGTGTCTAACTTATATCCAGATACCAAAGAAGTGCAATGAGGAGCTACATAGATGAGGTCTATGACAAAACATATTTCAAATCCTATAAAATAATTTATAAACTAAATGAAAATTAAAAATTAAATATTGTATTAAAATAAAAGTATATTATGTATCTAATGAATAAATGTAACAGTATGAAACATATGGGGGAATAAGTCATATTAAGAGAAGGTAAACATTATACTGCTTATTTATAAGTTACCTTATTTTATCGAAATTTTTCATACATATATATTAGAATGTCATAATATCAAAATACTAGTGGATCTGCAGATCAGGAGCCTCAACGTCCTATTTACATCAGACATCATTCAATAGGTCATTTTTATTTATTCCTTATTATATAATCGTATATATTGATTTGATCGACTTGTTACCATAATCAGATACATTCCTGAGGGGGCTGCCGCCCCCCTCAAACCCCCCGCTATGTCTCTATTTGCATATCTTATAAAGTGTTACGGAATTGTAAATAGTTGCATTTATTTTTGTATCAATTCTTTCAAAGAAGTTTAGTAAAGTTAATAAAATGCTAACTTTGTGCATTTTTAGTCGTTTTAGCGTTAAAATAGCCTAATTTTCCCTTAAAACATTTAAAAAAGTTCCAATGAGGGAAGAAATGGATTTGGCGCCAAATTTGGCGACTGTTTCCCTCCTTGGCGATTTTTTTTGGCGACCTTTGCGAGAAAATCCTTATTAGGGATATACCAATTATGGAAGCTCTAATCTCATTATGAGATACGAGAATTTTCCAGAACAGTCTGTGTTCGATAGAAAAGTATAAAAGAAGCATTTTTTCGCCAAGGCAGTCAGTCTCAGATCTGTGTCAGTTTCGTGAAATTCTTGCTTTGCTTTCAGCCTCTTTAGATGAGACTTTCTTTATGTGTTATTGCTAAATAGTTTGTACCGTTGTTTTGCTGTTAACGGCTGTTGTTTAAGCTGTGTTTACTGGTTGAATTGAAGCTGATACTTGGTTTATAGAGCTGTATTTTTCTGGAACTTCCTGTGAATACATCACTGAATTTTTGCAAGTTTTGCCTTTCATTCTCGGACAACTTACGGACCCCCAAGTACGCAACAATATGTATTCTTAATGAACGACGGTCTTGTATTATTTTCCTGAAATTCATAAATACCAAATTTCATAACTACCAAATTTCATACAAAAAAAAAAAAAAAAATACATAGCATATCGGAAATATTTTGCGTAACCTTTAAACTAATTTCCAATTCTATGCCCACAATTATCAACAAGAAAACATGCTTTTAAAATTCTAACATAAATTCATTCTATTTGATGGGGTGTAACCATGTTAAAGTAAACTTTTAAGAAATATCGACTATAAACCGTAATAGTACGAAATTATTTTATATATCCCGGAAAAGTAGCCACCGTCATTATAAACGCCAATAATAAGAATAAACTTAATTAATTATAACTCATTAATTTTTCAAACTAATTTGACATCATTCGGATGATTACAGTACATACTCGGAATTATTTTGTGTGGTCCCATAAATTATTTAGTCTATACATAACCTTTTTTAAGAGTAAACATAATTTTAAGCATCTTTATAATGTATGATAATTTTATTAAGTTCAATGCAGCATAAACGCATTAAAATGCGCTCTTAAATAAAAGTTTGTCCATAGGCTCTAATGCTACGAAATTCTTTTGCGTGTCTCTGTAAACAAACCATAAACATTCTATACACCTGTAAAAACTATTCAGCTTACTTTGCGTTTAAAATTAATAATTGTTCCAAATTTAACATCGTTTGGATGACTACTTGACATTGTCAGAACAATTTTGTAAGGTCCTGTACATTAATTAGAAATCTTAAGAGCACATATTTTCTTCAAACAACATAAGTTAAACATCTTACTCATGCACGCTAGTTTAATTTTCTTGATTGCAAAGTAAAGATGTTAAAATGCGTTTATACGCAATTCACCTCATACGCCATAATGTGAAGTATTTTGGCGTGTCCCTGTCTACAATCCATACAATCCATAAAAAGTATAGGCCTAAAAAAATAAATAGCTATTTCTATACCGAGCCTGAATATATGTGTCAATTTGCAAATCAATCGGAGAATTTTTGCGTCCGCTATTGCGGTACATACAAATTCTTCCCATAGGCCGTAATGATAAAAAAAAATTGGCGTGTCCCTGTACACGAACTGCAAATGGAATGCACACCCAAAACTATACAGCTAATTTCGTGGGGATCATGAACATGTGTACCAAATTTCAAGTCAATAGCGTGATATTTGCAGTCGCTATCGCACGACAGACAGACAGACAGACGGACAGACGGAACACAAAATCCTTTTGAGTCTCAACAGAGGCCCTCCACTGACGTTTCGGTAAAAATTCGAAGTCAATAGCTTGATTTTTGCGGTGGCTATCGCGGTACATACAGATTCTTCCCATAGGCCGTAATAGTAGAATGACTTTGGCGTGTCCCTGTACACGAACTACAAATGGAATACACACCTAAAACTATACAGCTAATTCCGTTGGGCTCATGAATATGTGTACCAAATTGCAAGTCAATAGCGTGATTTTTGTGGCCACTATCGCGATACATACAAATTTCTCCCATAAGCCGTAATGATAAGAAAAACTTTGGCGTGTCCCTGTACACGAACTACAAATGGAATACATACCAAAAACTATGCAGCTACTTTTGTGGGGATCATGAACATGTGTACCAAATTTCAAGTCAATAGCGTGATATTTTCGGCCGCTATCACACGACAGACAGACGGACAGACGGAACACAAAATCCTGTTGAGTCTCAACAGAGGCCTTCCACTGACGTTTCTGCAAAAATTGGAAGTCAATAGCTTGATTTTTGCGGTGGCTATCGTGGTACATACAGATTCTTCCCATAGGCCGTAATGATAGAATGACTTTGGCATGTCCCTGTACACGAACTACAAATGGAATACACACCTAAAACTATACAGCTAATTTCGTTGGGCTCATGAATATGTGCACCAAATTGCAAGTCAATAGCGTGATTTTGTGGCCGCTATCGCAATACATACAAATTCCTCCCTTAGGCCGTAATGATAAGAAAAACTTTGGCGTGTCCCTGTATACGAACTACAAATGGAATATATACCAAAAACTATACAGCTGATTTCGTGGAGCTCATGAACATGTGTACCAAATTTCAAGTTAATAGCGCTATTTTTGCGGCCACTACCGCGATACATACAAATTCCTCCCATAAGCCGTAATAATAAGAAAAACTTTGGCGTGTCCCTGTATACGAACTACAAATGGAATACATACCAAAAACTATACAGCTAATTTCGTGGGGCTCATGAACATGTGTACCAAATTTCAAGTCAATAGCGCTATTTTTGCGGCCGCTATCGCGATGCGTACAAATTCCTCCCATAGGCCGTAATGATAAGAAAAATTTTGGCGTGTCCCTGTATACGAACTACAAATGGAATACATACCAAAAACTATACAGCTAATTTCGTGGGACTCATGAACATGTGTACCAAATTTCAAGTCAATAGCGCTAATTTTGCGGCCGCTATTGCGCGACAGACAGACAGACAGACGGACAGACAGACAGACACAGCCCAAAACCGTTTTGAGTCTCAATGTAGGGCCTCCACTGACGTTTCGGCAATAATAAAAATTTCGTTAAATAGATTTTTTTTTTTTTTTTTTTTTTTTTTTTTTTGTGCTCCCTGCTCGCTATTTTTTTTTTTTTTTTTTCTTCTTTTCTTCTTAACTTTAGATTATTATTTTTTAAATACGTAAATATTTTGAACATAATTCTGTATTACTTTTATTATTTTGTGGATTCGGCGACAAGTGACAGCTTAATATTTAGAAATAATTTTATGATTAGATGTTGAAGTTTTATGCAAATTTCAAGTTTTTCAAGATTAAAATGTGTTTGAAAGTCTAAGTTAAACATAAAAAAGACATAGGTAACATAAAAAGGACGTGCAAATACAATCATACTTTTATATTCTCATAATCCCTTGTTCCCCTAATGTACTTAATATGAGTTGTCTTTGAATTAAATATTCATGTATAGTCATGTGTAGACCTGTATTGTAGATCATTGGTAGACCTGTATCTATAAATTAGGTACACACCACATCGTGTACCTAATAGAAATATAGTCCTACATTAATAACACACAGCACAACCCGAAATACACTTCCAGCAATTTTTTAAGTATAGTTCCACTATATTCTAGTTATTTTGGATAACCTTGTAAACTAATGGTGAATCATATTCGTGCGATATTCTACACGAAACATGCTTTTATGCATATACAAAATATATGTTCATTTCATTTTGTTTAGATCAGCCTATAGATGTCAAACTATATCTATCAAAACTTTCGTCCATAGGAGTAACGTATTTGAATGCTCATGCGTGTCATTGCGTACTCTTGCCATAGAATAATAATAAAGGAAGAAGGAGCACGTCAATACTCTAATGCTTACAAACCACTTCTAGTGAATTGCCAGCGAAAGCTATATTTGCTACTCAAAACCTTAAAGTAGGGCACCCATGCTCGGCACATTTATCGCTGTTTGTTGTGGGTGCTGCCTTGCTGTGCTGACTGATTGACAGAGAGACGAGACGATTCAAAAATCTCGCCAACAAGTCGCCAACTAATCAGATTGAAGCATTGTTACAACCCTATACCCGACATTCCTGGATTTTACAAACCGAAACCAAAGCATATACGGTCCTTCTTGGAAGAAGGAGCACGTCAATACTCTAATACTTACAAACCACTTCTAGCGAATTGCCAGCGAAAGCTATTTTTGCTACTCAAAACCTTAAAGTAGTTCACCCATGTTCGGCACATTTATCGCTGTTTCTTGTGGGTGCTGCCTCGCTGACTGATTGACAGAGAGACGAGATGATTCAAAATTCCCGCCAACCTATCAGATTGAAGCATGGTTACAACCCTATACCCGGCATTCCTGGATTTTACAAACCGAAACCAAAACATATACGCTCCTTCTTCCTTTATTATTATTCTATGGCTCTTGCGCGACACGAGCCATTTGTTTCATCTGAACGAACAGTTTAGTATAGCATCCCTGTATGACACAGATTTAGAATACCGAGTTTGAAAATCCTGCTACTCTTTTTTCTTGATATATCCTGATAAAAGATACAGACAGACACGCAGAAACCAACCGCTAAAAACTTGTTTCTCGAGTTCAAGGAACCTCAAAACTTGTAAATATAACGAAAACTCAATTTCGAGAACTTGACGCCAAAATAATACTTTCTCTACATGGGTAAGAGAAATCATGGGTAATTCATGGGCAAAGAAATAATTTTCAATTTTAATCATAGATGTCGCTATATCTTAAAATCAAAAATAGATGCATCCAAAATGCTAGAAAAGCAGTTAAGTATCGTTTATTTTGTCAAACATACTACAATATTTCACTACGTTCGTCCTTTCTAGATTGAACTATATTCAAACGCTAATCTAATTCAATCTATGCATTCGCTAGTATGGCTTTTGAAAGAGACCTAATTCCATGCGTTATTCGCATCTTTAATGTATTAATGTCAGCCACAGGAGAAATACAGAGAGTTTCAGAACTCTTGACGAAAATTTAAAGTCATGATAGAACACAACTAAAAGAGCAATGTTTATCATACTCGTAGAAAGCACGGTCGCAACGCAAGTGATCAACCAATAGATGGCGTTTCAAGTTAAATGCAACAGTGACTGAGTCAAAACTGAGAATAAACTTCGGTTCGCATTATTATTCTGTTTTAAATTAATCGAAAATTATCAATTTCCAAACGATTTTTATGAACTTGTGGCAACAACTTTTAACTGATTAACTGAATTTTGGCTAAAAAGTGGTAGAAAGTATAAGAGTGTAAAACAAGTTGAAGAATAAAGCTTTTATTTATTATTATTATTATTATTACTAGCTGGCTTCACCAGCTAACTGCCAGAGTCACATGAAAATTTTAACCAAAAAACCCGCTTTCTTGCGCCTGCGGCGCCAATCGTAATTTGTTCTCTGCAAAAGTCGCATAATATTAAAATATTAAAATTTCATATATTTTTAAATAAAATCTAAACGTATCTTTAATTCAACGTAAAATACGCTCAAATCAATGAAAATCAAATAAACCAATCAAATCTCTCGTAATTCCTCATAACGTAGCTCTAGTTCAACGTAAAATACGCTCAAATCAATGAAAATCAAATAAACCAATCAAATCTCTCGTAATTCCTCATAACGTAGCTCTAGTTTAACGTATACGCTCAAATCAATGAAAATCAAATAAACCAATCAAATCTCTCGTAATTCCTCATAACGTAACTCTAGTTCAACGTAAAATACACATTAATACAAAAATAATTATTTTCTCCAATCACAGAGAGTTTCTTGCAGCTGGTAATAGTTATTTTTTTACAGTGCAGTGTCTCAAAACGTGGTGAGAGGAGTGGGAATCAAAACAATGAAAGTTAGCCTACGTCGGAAGTGGAATCGTAACCCGATTCTGGGACAATTTTTTTTACCAAAATATTAAAAAAAAAAAAAAAAAAAAAAAAAAAAAGTTGAGTTTCCTTAAAGTTGAAAACATAGTCGCCAGTTAAAATATATTGGTCGCCAATGGCGACCAGGTGGCCGTATTTCACGAGCCCTGACCATGAGTGAAATAAAAATATACATATATATTACAATAAAATAAACTTATTTATGACAAAACGCCTTTTAAATTTCTTATGACATAGCCCGTTTAAAATTAGGAAATGCAGGAAGTGGTTTGGGATCATTATTTATTTTATTGTAAATTGCAATAAAAATTAAATTTATTTGTAAAAATTTAGTTACCTTGCGTGTAGTATTTAGTGGTTTATGAATGTGTCAAAATTGAAAAGGAAAATGACACAGTTTAAAACAAAATTTAAATACCTGTCATTGCTTCGTTTTCTTCACACTTGAATAGACCAGAGAATGGTCTTTTTGCTTCCTTATTAAACGTGTTTTCGAAGATTTCGGTCAGGTATTTATCGCACTGAGTTTTCAAACTAGCATCCGTAAAGAGGGGAGCGTTCCTGCAAAAATAAAAGAACCAGGATTATTTCATTTTTAAAATAAAGGTATGTGCAACTGAAAAGGTTCAATAAGCAAGAGCTTCCCCTGAAAATTTTAAGAGACTCAAAATGACTGAACACAAGGTCGTGAATTCCCAGTTTCAGATTTTCACACGGAGAGTTTCAGATTTTAACACAGATATTTAATTTTCTTTTCTGAAAAAATTCGTCTAAAGTAACAGGAAATGCAGATTGTTTTAGTAAAGTTATATTATTTAACCACAAAAATCTCAAAATCTTAAACTTTTCGTGAACTATTATTTCTTTTTTGAATTTCTCCTAGGGTTTTTTTTTTTTTTTTTTTTTTTTTTTACGTTTTATTAACAACTAGCAGGCTTTGCCCGCTTCGCTGGTCACTATATTTAAGTGATTTCTTTTAGTTCCCCATCATACTATAGGTATGGGGAACTGAGGTGATCGTGAAAATTTTCGACCTCGGTTTTTTCACTTTTTTACAGGTTTCCAGACGTGAGAAATCCGAAAATGACAAAATTTGTCTGATATCCGTCTATAAGATGTTAGTTTGTTAGTCTGTGTACACGATATCTCACGAACAAATGATCGCAGAGAGGTCGGACCAGTTTTAAAGTATTAGTTATGACAATGGGAAAAACCCTATTCATTCGCAACATTCTAATTAAAAAACTTCAGTAGTTATTGGAAATTTACGATTTCCTTAACATGGGAGCAGAACAGGGCCAAATTTCCCTTAAACGTGCATGAAAAGAAATATATTTATCGTAAAGGTGTAAGAACAGCTTTTAAGAATTAGTTTTGATGCCGGGAAGAACATCATTAATCAGAAATATGCTACTTTGAAAATTTCTTAAATTATTCGAAATTTACGAATTTCTTAACATGGCAGAATAAAGTAAAATTTCGCATAAATGTCCCTTTAGAAGGATGTTTTCATCGTAATGATGTCAGATTACTTTTAAAATATTATATAAGATGCTAGTATAAACATCCTTGACTATGTATTTTCCAATAAAAAATTTCGTAAGTCACTGAAAATTTACTATTTACTTAAAATGGTGGAATCGGGCAAAATTTCGTATAAACGTCAACTTTGAGGGATATTTTCATCGCAAAGATGTCAGAATACTTTTAAAATATCATTTAAGATACTGGAATGAACATAACCGACTATGAACTTTTTAATTTAAAAATTTCGTATGTTATTTGGAATTTACAATTTACTTAAAATGGCAGAATAGGGCAAAACTGAACATAAACGTCCATTTTGAGGACCATAAATATATCAGACAACTTCAAAATAAAATTTATGATATTTGTTTGAACATGGTTGACTACAAATATTCTAATAGGTAAATTTCGTAAGTTATTCGATATTTAAGATTTTATCAATATAGTAAAATGAGACGATATTCCATATAAATATTCATTTTGTGGATTGTTGCAATAGAAATAGTAGCATGAAAACTAAACAACGAAATTGATCCCAATAAAATAAATCAATAGATTAGAATAAGAAAAATATATCGAACTGTACGGTGGGTAGCCTATTATGCGGGGATTTCGTACTGTTACTGTGTCAATAGTTTGGTCAAATTAATTTCTCTTAACTTGAATATAATATGTTCTGTTCTAGAAATTTATGAGAACATATATATGATGAGGAACTGAGCAGAGTCCACCTATGCCAACTAGTTTAATTGAATAACTGAAATGTTTAAATAAATACATTTCAGTTGGTGACTATTTTCATAAGAGCTTTAGTATGGTACCTGCTTAGCGATATTAAATATATCTTTTTAAATTCTCGAATTTGTATTAAAATGAATATTCTCAAAAATAGTATAGAAGTAGTGTTAATTCTTCGAATATTCTGTAAACAGTTGAAGCTGTTACTCGTTCAGCAAAAGTCACTATTCAATGAATGTTCCAGAACAGTCTAAAAACAGTCACTTCAACAGGAGTAAAGCAAATAACATTAAATATTCCGTATCAAAAATCTTTGCTAGCTCAAGAAAAATGTTGAGTCGCTTAGAGCTGTATACTCTCTCGCCGAAATCAACTCCCTCTTTTTTATAACTTTTGGCGATGGGGCTTGGCGATGATTCCATCGGGAATCCCATGGGTAGCTCGAGAACTATACTCCCGTGTGCCGAAGAACTTTGAAACTTCAAGAACTTTAGACTACTATTTTTTACCAAATTCAGTTGCCCAGTCGCCAAATTTGTCACCAAGGCTCACTCCTGTGCCCTGTGGCAGAAATTTATTATGCTTTCTGCGACAAGCTTCATCAACACCAAAATCTTTCTGCAGGAATAGTTTGTGAAGTTAACATTTATGAACTCAAAATACATTTATTTTTAAATAGTAAATAATATTCAGTATAACCAATGTATTTATATTTTAACTAGGCACAAATGCATATATCTGCACATTTTTTGTTCACATTAATATACAATATTGTTTATAAAATATTCAATGAATTCAAACCATAAAATGCAGTAACACGTATAAAAAATAATCTACAATTTTTTTAAGGCATTTAAATCATTAAATGTCTAAATTAAACAAATGTTACAAATACTTTAAAAATTTCATTACTTTTTTTATATTAAATACTAGCAGGCTTTGCCCGCTTCGCTGGACATTAAACTTAAATGAGGTCTCAAAATACCATATCTTTATTAATAACCTAAGTTCTCGCTGTGATTGGTAGAGGTTTTCTCGCTCGCAAATTAAGGACTTTGGGTCTCCACTGTCTTCGGCACAACTTACTCACTTTTTACTTCCCCTTCCTCAGCGGTGAGTTCGAAGTTTTGCAAAATCACACTAATGTACATAATGCGTACACTTAATCAATATCCAGTCTGGGTCCCCACTGCCTTCGGAACACACTTCTTACTTCCCCTTCCTCAGCGGATGAGTTCAAAGTTTTGCAAAATCCCACTAATGTACATAATGCGTACACTTAATCAATATCCGCGCACAAAAATTCGCCATTCTAAGATAATTCAAAGCGAATTCAAACGGAAAAACATGTTTTTACACATGTTTATTGGGAACAACTTCAGTATAACCCCACAACGGTATTTGGCGATTTTTTTTTGTTGGCGCTTATGGCTAAATCATAAATCATATATGATAAATGATAAAATCATAATCTAAATCATAAAATCATAATCTAAATTATAAGATCAAAAATCCAAAATAAACAACATATTAGGCTGCATATTATATCGCAAACAGTCCAGAACGACATCGTGGCGTTCAAAACGGCGCCAAAGAAAAATCGGCAAATTCAGCTGTGGGGTTATACTAAAGTTATACCGTTTATTGCCCTCCGACTCCGAGAAGGTGTGTGTGTGGGGGGGGGGGGGATTTCGAATTTCGTGAAATCCAGTTACAATAAGTGCCGGATGCAAAAAAACAATTTACGCACCAAATTTCGTGACCACAGAAGTCTTTAATAGAAAATATTATAAATAAATAAATACAAAACGCACAGCTTTAGTATGGGAACCCTTTGGTGACTTTAAATATTTTAAGCCATTTCTGCGATGAACTGAATTGGCTATCTATTGTGCAATTAAAGATCTTGGCGAGAAACGTCCGAGCTACTTCGGTTCCGAATTTCAAATTTTGCCAAAGGGATCCAATACTAAAGCTGTTCCATATCGAATCTCGGTTGAAAACGGAAAAAGGGTAAAATAAATTAGAAATATCAGACCTATATTTATAAATTTGATACCGAATGAAAGGGGCGATTTTGCTGAATCCAGGGGTTCAAACAGTTTTTCGATGCGACAGTTAGATTTTTAAAAAATAACTAAAGTATGAAATTTAAGTGGAAACGGAAAAACGGATAAAATGAAAAATAAATTAGAAATATCAGACTTATTGTTACAAATTCAGTACCAAATGAAAGAGGTGATTTTTCTGAATCCTGGGGTGTAAACAGTTTTTCGATACGACAATTAGATTTTTTAAAATTAACTAAAGTATGAAAATTAGATGGCAACACTTCATTTCAATCTTTTCATAATTTGTAGTGCGAATCACGCGAATACAAAAGTCTTTAACTTAAAAAATTATTTTTATATTTTATTTTTCCATTCAAAGCATTTTAGTGAAAAAATATTTATGGCGCATGCGCAGGCGTTTTTTACCCACAATTTAAACACTAATCATAATTTTGAAAATTTCTATAGATATAATTTCAAGTTGGGTGAAGACCTAAGTTTCTGCCAAGCGACGTTGAATTCCGTCCAGCCGTTATCGAGTGATGCCCGGACAAACGTGTTTTAGTCTTTTACCCCCTAGGGAGGGAACGGGGGAGAATTTCTGAAAAGTTGATAGATATAATTTTAAGTTGGGTGAAGACCTAAATTCCTGCCAAGCGCCGTTGAATTCCGTCCAGCCGTTCTCAAGTGATGCCCGGACAAAAAAAGCGACATTCGGACACGATGACACACACACACACACACACACACAGGCAAAATTTTCTGAAGTCATTTTCGGCTTTCATGGGGTGTAAAACGTGAAGATATCGCAAAATTTTTCGATTCCGACTCTGATTTTATTAATATAGATATATATTTAAATACACAAATGCACTTATTTCATAAGGTGCAAACGAAACAACTTAAAATCTAATACAGAACTCAAAATTAAAAGTAAAAATTACTATAGAATACTGAATATCATAATGAAATATAAATAATTTACAACATTTATAGTTTTTGAGATTATTAGAAAAATGCAAGATAACATTCTAATACACAAGGTTCATTTTTCATATTATCCTATACATAAAGCATAAAGATGTGTATTTGAAATCTAAAAAATATGATTTAAAAAATTCAGGATGTATAATTATACCATCATTTAAATACATAAAGTAAAACAGAATACAAGATCTAAGTAGCACAACTATAGACAAAGCATAGTCAAAATATTTTTATAAAAATAGAGGCAAGTGAAATATTTAATTTTTAAGGAAATGTTGAAATGGGAAATGTAACAAATTTCATGGATAAAATCCATAATAGAAAATAATGATTACACAATAAATGAAATAAATAGAAATCAATTAAAAATAATATATGATATTGATATCTATACGAATAAGTAAATAAAAATAAATAAATAAAAGCATTTGCTGTTTAATTAGTATTTATTCAAAACAACTACTATTAGATAAAATTCCTTTCACTGTAAATACAAGTGTCTGAAATTCAGACACAATTGTGTCTAAAATGGGTGTTAAATTTTAAGATGCTAAAAAGTGTCTTATTTATTTCAGACACTTGAAGTATCTTAAAAGGCACATCGTTTCACACTCGAAGTGTTTGAAATTCCGCCATCTTTGATCCTGTCTACAGTGAATATTTTTCATAAATAAATAAATAAAAAGGTGCGTTTTATACTTATTACTGCACCAGATCTTCTGATCTAAAACTTAATTAACTTTCTTACAGACCCGATACAGCATATTTTTAATCTTAATTTTTCTTCCAGCTATAGTCTTAAATTTTCTAAATAACTAATTCTTCTAAAATATATTCATCCAAATTAAACTGGTCAAATAATAAAATATGGATGGGTCTCACCTGAAAGCTTCTATCGTAATAGGTCCGGATGTGGAAGGTTGCAGCTATGATCCATTAAAGAAACTCGATGAACGTAACACTGCTTAGATGGGAAAACGAAATTTAATGGTTTTTAGCATACATGTAAAACGAAAACAGAACTAAAACTATTTACAGTTAAATGATAAAGTTTTTCTTAACATCAAAATTGTATGGTCTGATTTAGTTCAAAAATGTTAATTCTAGTTCTTTAAAGTTTTAATTGTTCTGTTTTAGGTCTGTAAACAACACGATCTTTACGTAGCCCCATCTCTGTTCAAAGTCCTCTTCTGTTCTGATTCCAAAATGCATCTTTTTCGAATACTTCTCATTTCGAATCGAAAGAGTGGTGCAATCAGAAAAAGAGGCACGCGCCAGTCTGTCTGGAAAGTCATTTGTTCTGAAAGCAGAAGAATGAACGGGAATTCCCGGCAATACTGTTTACTTGTAAAAAATAGATTTTAGAATCTCTTAGAGCGTTTAAAAAAAAAATAATATTTTTTACAAAAATATTCCCCGTTGCCCGCGCCGGGAATCGTACTGACAATCAATGAATTCAAATTCGAACGTCTTCCCGATCAAGCCATCGGTATTCACCCTGTACGCTGCTTGTATAATGAAATATATTCTAGTATCCGTAAAACAAATCAAAGTTTTATGTCTTTGCAATAAAACTGTCCACAAGAAGTAAAGCTTAATACATATTATTAACTTAAATTTCATGTGTAGAGGTTTAGAGTTTTTTTTTGTAAAATGCGTAATAAATATGAAAAAATAGTAGACTATGGATTTTAAACGATTTTTTTTTTTAACTGGTATTTCCAAGAAAACAAACAATGTACATGAAACCAAAAAAATTGCTCTTTTACATTTTGAAGTGTAGGGAAACATAAAATAATTTTTAAAACGCGGAAAAAAAATCAATTATGCACAAATTGTTTAAGATTGTTTAGTTACGAATTCACTTTCTTAGCTACAAGTTACATGCTTCGTTTATCTTAATATTTTTTTGTTTTTTTACACGTGAGAACTTTAAATAAAAATTAACTTTTTTTTTTAATTTTTAGCAGAATATGTTCCGCGTCTAAATATTTTAAATAAGTTAACTACTTATATTATATAAAATAATATCAAATTTATTTGTTTAAAAAAAAAAAAAAAATGTTAAAACTGGATATGCATGCTGCTTAAAGTAGATTAAAAATTTGTTAAGTAATACAAATGTCGGAATTTCTAAGTGTCTAAAATTTGTAATGTTTGAATTTTTAAGTGCCTAAATTGTAAAATGTCTGGAATTTTATGTGTCTAAACTGTAATATGTCTTAATTTCAGACATATCAATCTTATTTAGACACTTATCTCAGCTCATTTATAAAAAAGACACTTACGTGTCTTAATTTAAGACAGCACATGCGTCTGAAATTTTGCATGCGTAAGTGTTTCAGGCATTTATGTGTCTGAATTGGTATTTCAGACACATTTCTGTCTGAATTTAAGACGCTTCCATTTACAGTGTTTGCTTACAAAAAAAAAAATGTTCAACAAAACCTTTGGTTTGATTTTTATTCAAAATAATTATTTAATTTGCAATATTTCAATTTAAAAAATAAACATTTTTTAAAAATTCAAATGTTAAAAAATGAAATTAACAATTAACAAGTATTTTTGTAAAATAAATTAATAAATTTTTTAACGACTTCATATGCTTAAACAACAAAATTTAAAGCTAAGAATTTTAATCACAATTAAAATAATTAATGATTAGTAAATAAAAAAATTAGAAAAGTTACCAGTTTTATAACTTAACAAACCCATTAATATTTATTGCAAAGACCTTTTACTATATATAAAATGCTAAAAATCAAAGTATTTTTAAGATTAATTTCTTAATTTTCTATATTTTGAAGCAAGGTAAGCATTCAGCTTCATTTTTTATTTTGCGTATAACTACAGACGTTACAAAGTTCCCATAGTCTTTTTTCTGTATATATTTGTGAAATGTATTGCATAGTTAGAACCAAACATTAAAATTAATGCAGCTTTTAAAAAATTACGTGTATTTACTACTACGCACGTATGCACGCTTCGCATACATTAAAGAAAAAAAAAATCAATCACTATATAAAACTAATTTGTCGTGCGTAAATCAGAAAATGTATGAAAATCGGTACAGCAGCAATCACGCATTTATTTAAAAAAAAAAAAATCATTGGATGCAGCTATTTTGTTACGCACATGAATCTGAAAATGCATGAAATATGAATTTCGGAAAATGGTCGCAAAGCCACATTCTTTCGAAAAAACATCTTTTTGCAGTACAATAAATACACTGTAAAAAAATAACTATTACCAGCTGCAAGAAACTCTCTGTGATTGGAGAAAATAATTATTTTCTCCAATCACAGAGAGTTCCTTGCAGCTGGTAATAGTTATTTTTTTACAGTGTACACACGACACGAGCGGCAGGCGCGGTGCAAAAACAAAGTTTCGAAACACGAAAATGAAGTTCCGATGTGAAGAGGTTACCAGTGAAAAGTGTCGATACACCGAATCATATCACCGCATCACGAATCGCTAATGCATGCCGTATCAAAGCTAGTCCAAGTGAGTTACATCCGCTTTATCTTCTCTCCTTATTCAGGATTGAGGCGATCGTATCTACAGAAACGAAAATTTGTTTTGCAGAACAGTTTATAAACCATTCTTTGAGTTTCTTTCTCTTTCTCTTTCTCTTTCTTTTCTTTTTTTTTTTTTAACATAATGTCAAAATTTATTTGACTTAAGTAAAGTCTTTCTTCAAGAGCATTTTTGTTTCTGCGACATTGTCGCCGTGTCGCCGTGTTTCTGCCACGGGGCTCCTGTGAAAGTGAATGATCTGCCATTTCGTTTTCACTTTGTCTGTAAAACTACTTTAATTTCAACAGTAATATTAAAGCAGGGCAAAAACTTAATCCTTTGCAACAATATGCTATGAGCACTATTTCTGCCGTATTTTAGATGGGCAGAGTATGCAGGGTAAGAGAAAGTCGTGTGAGTGATACGCCAGATTATTTTTTCCATTATGGATGCAGACTTTTTTCATCTCAGAGAGATATTATAAGAAATGCACAATTGATGTGAATTTTTATCGTGCAGATGACATCCTTTCCATTCTTGGGGATATTTGCAGTATAGCAGCACCACTCATTCGCTGATATTCACCCAAATTGAATCAGCATAATGTCTCATAATGCCCTTTTCAAACATCAAGTTTTGTTCTTTTATACTCAATAGAACCTCAGATACAGCCTATTATTGCGAAATCACTGTATAGAAGCGTCACTTTTGATCTATTAACAACAAATGTTGATAAGCATTAATTTATGGCAAGGTACAGTCGGGGAAAAAAAAGCGCAACACTCAACATAATTTCGTTGCTAATCGATGTAGAAAAATGTAACAGGTATCATTCGACGGGAAATTGAGAGTAGCTTCAGAAAATGAACTGAAATTTTGAATTGGGGGTCGTCTACATATTAAAACGTGAACCAACTTTGATTTTTTCAATGGTAATGCCCCATTTTTATTTTATATTTGAATTCCTGGGAACACGACAACGCGAAAAAGTATATTGTTTGTATATTTTACTTATTTTTTCACAGAGTTATAAGCGTTCAAAGTTTGAAGGTGCTAATGTTAAATTCATATTTCAAACTTTTATTAATATCTTCACAAAAAATAACTTGATCGATATAATTTTTTTTTTTTTTTTACAAGATACAGTGAAGAAACCCAAACATAATCCATCATTACTTTTGATTCTGAAAAATATTTTTAATTCTGAAAAACATTAATAAATTCATATTAATAAAAATTATTAATTATGACCTATTAATGTTTACAAAAATGAATATGGGTGTGCAAATTTGCAGCTCATTCCAGTGATTAGTTTTCGAGATATAAATAAATCTTTCTTTTCGAGTGGTTTAGGGGGCCGTCTCTTAAAAAGTTTTGCATGAGATAACGAATCAAATCTTAAAAAATAACAAAGAAAATTAAACGAAATATTTTTATTTTTTACTTACGGGTCAAATTATATAAGAACAACGTCAAACGCAAGGAAATGAAACAAAAAGGATGATTTTTAGTCATTAATCATCAAGAATTCCTGTTTTCTGAAGAAGACAAGCCCCGCCTTCATCCTTATTCAAAACAAAAAAATACCGAAAAGGAAAGAAAAGTAAATGTGACATCGAGTATTCGTGTTAAACACCTTGTTTTATGTTGACAAAAATATGCACAAGTGGTATTTACTTCATCGATTACTGGTGATAAATTTTGAACCTTTTAAACGAACACTAGAAGAAAAAAATTATCTAAATAGGCGAGGTTTACTGTTTTAAATAGAAAAACAGGCTTAATATTTCAGAACAAATTTTCTGTTTTCACAGTTATATTACAAATAGATATACATTATAATTATATTCTTTCTAATCAATATATTTCTATCCATAGTATATTTTATTGCAAAAATATGAACAATGGGTACACACTTAAGAAATAAGTAACACACAAATTACGAAAGAAACGCCCACTGACAGAGTTACAGATTTTCAAATGGCGTGAATCTATATCATCAGTCGCGAAAGGATTAATTAAGAAATTATATTTTCATAGAAATTATAAAACGAATCGTACAGTTTCAAAGAGTTCAACTGGCCCAAAACTGGTAAGTGCGATTAAAATTGTTTAATATTTACTTCATGAACCCTTACAATAATTTATCCGAAAAGATTTAGTTTATGCGTTGTTATATATATATATATATATATCACGGATTAACAGAATTTCGTATATCAATATATTTCATTTCGTATATTATGTTACACCTACAAAAGAAAATTTAGGGTTTGTTGGTGATCAGTACAGCCATAATAGACACTTTTACTTGAAAAATATTGCACTTTTTTCTAAGAGTACTGTCTGGACCAGTCGCAAGTGTAATGTATTTAAATAGACCTAAAATTATCTAAAAAAGTACTGAAGTAAAAACAAATCTAAAAAACTGAATTCTGATCAATTGTGAAACTGGAAAATGTAAATGTTTTTTATTAACTTATATAATTCTTTTTTTCCTGAAAGTTTTCCGGTGTGAAACATTAAAATTTTGTCTATTTCTTATAGGATCTTAATTTTATTTTTCTACATTTAGAGATAACCCCCTAACGCATTTTTGATTATAACTCTATAAATACTAAAGATAAAGTGTACAAACAGTATACTTTTCCGCACTGCCAAACTCTCAGGAATTCGAATATGAAGTCAAAATTGGGTGTTGCTATTGAAAAAATCAAATTTTTTGTTCATTTCAATATGTAGATGACCCCTAATTCAAACTTCGACCACATTTTCAGAAAGTGCATTTAATTTCCTGTTGAATTATGTCTATTAGATGTTCCTGCGTCAATAAATAACGAAATTACAGCGGGTGTTGCATTTTTTTTCCCCGACTGTACATCGACGTATAAATTTTTATGACATTCTCTGCAGTATTTTCTGAGATATAGTCTTTTCTGAAAATGCGGAAATCGCTGTATAGAAGTGCCACCTGTTGAAAGATTGTCAGCAAAAGTTGGTAGGTACTAATTCATGCCATGGTGCAAGTACATATAACTTTATATGTAATTCTGAACAGTAGTCCCTGAGATATAGTTGGAACAAAATTTTTCTCACACACAGACACAGACATTTTCTAAAAATGATCAAATCGCATTCTGAACTCTCAAAACGTCTAAATCCATCAAAAAGCAGAAATCTAAAATTTTTACTAATATAATACTTTCTTCTATTGAATATAGAAGAAAGTAAAAAATCACAGTGTAAATAAAAAATCTGTTTAGTGTGCATAAATGATTTTTTGATGCCGAATTTTTTTTTTTTTTTTCGAATTTATTAAGCGGCGATGCTGATTTTATTAAGCGGCGGTTTTAAAAGTAGTTTGCATTGATTTGATTACGGTCCTGACAATTTGATTAGATTAAGCGGCTGATTTTATTAACCAGTGATTTTATTTAGGGGCGGTTACTGTATTAGTAAAAATACGTACAATTAGTAATAATTTAATTTCATGTAAAGCGGTATGGTGAAAGATTTTAATTTGTTTTATAAATGTCTTGAATAATGCACTGTTAAAGCACATTCTCAAAAATAAGCAGATTCTTCTCGAAAATAAACAAAATCTTCTCACGAGAAGGAACTTCTCATTAATTGCTTTTTCCTCATTTAACTATTCATTTCAAATTCACTCTTGCAATATTGTAACGAATGGTATGTTGCTCATGAGCGCCGTGGCTGTGAGGTAAATTATCGGGGAACGATAGCAGAGATTGAGGATTCGATCCTCGTCAAGGCAAAATGTTTTAAAAAATGATTTTTGTTATTTATTAAACAATAGTGTATAAAGCGATGTAAAATTTGAAATGAATAGTTAAATGAGATATAAAAAATCTTAAAAATGAGAAGTTCCTACTCGGAGCTATTATGAGAAATGATACTTCTCGAAAATGAGATGGTCTGCTTATTTTTGACTAGTGTGTTTTAACATTGAACACATTATTATTATTATTATTATTATTATTATTATTAATAATAAATTTATGGCGAAAAACCAAGTAAAGAAAAGACTTGTTATTATCCATTAATACTTCTCAAATTCTGCTTATTTTTGAGTAGTGTGTTTTAACATTGAACACATTATTATTACACTATTATTTATAATTTTATGGCGAAAACAAAATAAAAAAGAGACATGTAATTATTCACTAATACTTCTCAAAAAATGAGATGATTCTGCTTATTTTTGCTGCTTATTTTTGAGTACTGTGTTTTAACATTGAACACATTATTATTATTATTATTATTATTATTATTATTATTATTTATAATTTTACGGGGAAAACAAAATAAAGGAAAGACATGTTATTCATTAATATACTTTTTAAAAAAGGAGAAGATTCTGCTTATTTTTGAGTAGTGTGTTTCAACATCGAACGCATTATTATTTATATTATTATTATTATTTATTTATTTATTTTTATGCGAGAAACAAAGTAAAGAAAATACATGTTATTATTCATTTATACTTCTCAAAAATGAGAAAATTCTGCTTATTTTTGAGTAGTGTGTTTTAACATTGAACACATTATTATTTATAATTTTATGGCGAAAACAGAAAAAAAATAAATAATAAGAGACCTGTTATTATTCATTAATACTTCTCAAAAATGAGAAGATTCTGCTTATTTTTGAGTAGTGTGTTTCAACATTGAACACATTATTATTATTATTATTGTTTATGATTTTATGGCAAAAAAACAAAGTAAAGAAAATACATGTTATTATTCATTAATACTTCGCAAAAAGGAGAAAATTCTACTTATTTTTGAGTAGCGTGTTTTAACATTGAACACATTATTATTTATAATTTTATGGCGAAAACAGAAAAAAAAAAATAATAAGAGACATGTTATTATTCATTAATAATTCTCTAAAATGAGAAGATTCTGCTTATTTTTGAGAAGTGTGTTTTAACTTTGAACACATTATTATTATTATTATTATTTATAATTTTACGGCGAAAGCAAAATAAATAAAAGACCTGTTATTATTCATTAATACTTGAAGAAATGAGAAACTTCTGCTTATTTTTGAGTAGTCTGTTTTAACATTGAACACATTATTATTATTATTATTATTTATAATTTTATGACGAAAACAAAGTAAAGAAAAGACACGTTATTATTTATTAATACTCACGAAATCAACCCATAGGATGAATGTTGCAATTTTGGTTCTTCACATGTAATATTAGCTGGGGGACTTGGGCATTCCCCTGGATCCTCAGCTATAAGAAATATAAATCAGAAAAAGAATACTGAACTAATTTTCCACTTACATTAAATTTATTACAAAAAGCATGCAATTAATGTTGTTATTTATGTAAATGAGTTTTAAAATTGTAGTTATGATTTTTTTATATTAAAGAATCATTTCATAAATGTAATTTAAATTAAAAAATAAAAAATATTCTGCCGTAGTACTTACATTACATTCTCTACCCTCCATTTCAATAATGTAAACGCAGATTGCAGATTAAGAGGTAAGATAACACATACTGTATATAAATCTACGTTGAAAAGAATCCAAATAAGGATTAGAAAGAATTTTAGTTGACAATTAATTCTGAGCGAGGCCCCTGTCGCTACCACCCCATTTCAATAAAATACCTAAATTTACAGTGGGTAATCAAATTGTTAGTTTTTTTTTTTTTTTTTTTTTTTTTTACATTTTTCTAGTTTACTAAACAAATACTGAACGAGAATGCCCGAGCCATCAGACATGTGTTGTTGTTGTTGCTGTTGCTTATCCTCCTTGCCTGACGGAGTCAGACAAGATCCACGAGTTCGTTGACTGTTAGGAAGTCAAAGACCAGAAGAGGATTGGTAAAGAGATCCTCCTTAGAGAGTGCCATGCCTTCCAAAAGGTGCTCAGGAGAAGTCTGATGATTTTGGCACTTGGTGCAGGTGGCGAAGGTTTTTCTGCCCTCGTTGAAAGTTAAGCACTTGATGTGACCGCTAGCGAGTCTTGAGAGTACAGTTCGGGTACGTCTGTCACACGGGAGGTCAAGGGACAAACCCGGTTTTGAGCCCATGTACCAATTATGGGTGGGGGGAGTTTTCCACTCCTCCGATATTTTTGAATTTTCCCGGGAGTATAACTCCAGAAAATTAAGTGCGGAGGAGGGAGTTGAAGAAATCCTGCAACCCTCCTTATCAAGATTATCAGCCATTTCATTCCCGTGGCGATTCACGTGTGAAGGTATCCATTGCAAATGAACGTCATGATTAAGTGAAGTGAGCTTTAATTTAAGCAGTATAGAGGTGCTGATCTTGTCGCAGACATGTAAAGAATATTTAAGAGCTTACATTTTCCACTATCAATTTAGTACAAAGTACAATTAGGAGATTAAAACAGGAATAACTACTACGTCAGAAACGCCAAAGAAAAATTATTGAGGTGTATACAGCTGTATGCACCTCAATAATTTTTCTTTGGCGTTTCTGACGTAGTAGTTATTCCTGTTTTAATATTCCAACGCCAAGTCTCCTGCTATTACAATTATTAGACCAACCATAAATTGAAGAAATACTTTGGATCACGCTGTATCATAAAAAGCTATATGTGACTTGGAACTTTAACACATTGTTGCACATGCTATGTGTAATATTTACATGTTTTGTTGTGAAAATTATTTAAGCAGATATCAATTTTTTTTTTCCAAAATTATTATTATTATTATTATTATTTTAAGTTTTTTGCTTATAACTAGAGCGGATTTTCATAAAATTTTACAACGTTTGCAGAAAATTTGACAAAACATTAGAGAAACAATATTCTAAATCATATTCACACGTGTAATATTTGCAGAGGTATGAGCATTTATATCTTATATGAGTAAATACTATTTTACTGTGCATGCGCGAAACATTAAAAATAAAATAAAATAAAATAAAATAAGCATTTGTTACATAGGTTGAAAGCTAGATATATTGGGCAACTTTTATCAAAAGCTGATTTGAATACAATAAAAATTAAGAGAATTGTCAACTAAGAACAAACTAGATTTCAGGTATTTTCCAGAGTTGAAACTTTTTAAGGGGTTTTTCACATGCGGCGTATTTCATTTAAAGATCCAATTATTTCAGCCACGTTGCAATTTTTTTTTTTTTTTTTTTGTAAAAAAAAACCCTTACGAACTCACAAATCTTAGTAAATAAATAAAACTACGTTAGAGTTACAAGGGGTTTTTCACAAAAAAGAACTCTTGCAGCGTGATTGAAATAATTTGATCTTCAAATTAAGAACTCAGCATGTGAAAAACCCTTTATGAAATTTCAACTATTGAAAATACTTAAAATCTAGCTCGCTCTTGTGCCGAAAATTTGATTAATTTTTACTCTCTTAAAATGAACTTTTGACAAAAGTTTTCCAATATATATAACTTTCAACCTATGTAAGAAAAAAAAATCTCTATCTTTAGCGCATGCGCAGTAAAATAATATTTACTAATATAAAATATAAATGCTCATATCTCAGCGAATATTACAGGTGGAAATTTTATGCTTCAGAATAACGTTTCTCTATCGTTTTGTCAATTTTTCTGTAAATTTTGTAAAGTTTTATGGAAATCCGTTCTAGTTATAAGCAAAAAACTTTCCAAAAAAATTAGTAATTTTGGAAAAAAAAATATAGTATATATATATATATATATATATATATATATATTCCTAAATAATTGTGCGATTTCCGCAACAAAACGTATAAATATTATTCATAGTATACGAAATAATGTATTAAAAATTCAAGTCATTTATAGCTTTTTATGAAATAAAAAGTGTAAAATCAATTAGAATCTTTTTATAAAATTTTTGTGGCACATAATTTATTTTTTTATAATTTTTTATTGATCACGTTTAGATAAATGTATTCATTTTCCTGCAAGAAATAAAATAAAATAAAATAAATCAACTCTTAAATTTTTTTGTCAACAATTAAATTACGGATAAAATTTAAATGGCTAATTACTTTCCTTTACGCGTTGGGTCGAGAAAGTATTATTTTAGGGTTAAATTTTCGAACGTGAGTTTTTGTTATATTTACATGTTCTGAGGTCCCCTGAAAGCGAAAATCATGTTTTTAGCGAATGGTCTGTGTGTCTGTCTGTGTGTTATCAGCATATCTTAAGAATAAATAGTAGCAGAAATTCCAAACTCGGTATGCTAAATGCGTATCATATAGGGATGCTACACTAAGCTTTTCGTTGAGATGAGGCAAATGGTTCGTGTACACAGGGACACTCAAAACTATCCAAATACATTATGTCTATGGGGAAAATTGCAGGTAAGTAGAGTTTAACATCTATAGACTGCACTAAACTAAATGAAACGAATATATATTTTTTGTAATAGAGATAGTCAACTGGGAAAAAAAATTGTGTATGTAGGAGCCTCGTCTCCCTCCCTGGGGGGCACGTCCCCCTTCAAGGGGAGTAAATTTTCATGATGGGTATCTTTCAAAAGAGCTCGCCAATATCTTTAAAACGAATTTTTGAACCATCGACAAAGTTAAAACAAAGTTATCGATTTTTTTTCATTTTTAACAGGTTTTTTTTTTTTTTTTTTTTTTTTTTTTTTTTTTTTTTTATGTAATATTGGAAATATATTCAACATTTTTGGATATTTAGTGTTATACTACTACTTCTCTAATATGGAAATCGTCTGCATTATCATGGAAGATAATTTTTTTTTTAAATAATTTTAATAAATTATTTTAGTTATTTGTTGTCAGTTGATATGTTTTACTAATAATATTTTATCATTTCCAGGAAAGCTGTTTGGGAATTGAAATAAATTCCTCATAGAGATCTGGTAAATAATGTATGTTTTAAGCTAAATATTTATTGCTTGTTTTTTGTATATTTACATGTTTTGAGGCTTCCTGATTACCGTAATCAAGTTTTTAACGTTTGATCTTTGTCTGTGTCTCTTAGAATAACTTAAGTTTGTTGCTGGAAAAATTTGATCAAGATTGATAAGTTTCAATGAATGTTGCGTGTGAAAATTGTCTGTATAATTTTAAGTAAACTTTTAATTTTAATAACAATTTAGTTCTATATAAACGTAGGTGCATCAATGAAATGGTCATATAAAACTCTTCCGAAGCTTAATTTGGATTGTTTAACATAGGTTTACATAACAGTACTCGTTATCTTACCTCTTAATCTCCAACCTGTATTTATAGTATTAAATTTCAGCGTAAGAGAAAGTCGTGTGAGTGACACACCAGATTATTTTTTGCTATTATTAGCTTATTATTTTCATATTTGTATTAATTAAATGAAAACTAATTAAAAATTCGAAAATCTGACTGTGTTAAATTGTAGTGACATGACTAATATTTTAGTGAAAACCCGCAGTCTTTAGGTGGTCTGATTGCTGTGATATAAGCAAAAAGATGGGACACATTCAGAGAAACGCCGCACAGTGGGGTATTTGACGAATCTGGCTGGCCAAATTTTTTTTTTTTTTTTTTTTTGTTAAAAACCAATTTCAATCAATTCTTTAGTCACGAAATTATTATTTTTGATGCATATGAATATTTTTATTATTTTCGAGTATTTATTTACTGTAAAACAATAAATACTCTAAAGTAATAAATATAATATAAAATCAAATAGTACAAATTATTTAAGATATCATAAATAGGAGCATATAAGAAATAAAAATATTCATATAAAAAATGTAATAATAAAAATAATTATTCATACAATTAATAAATAAGTAAGGAAAAATTTCATCATCACTGCATATTAAAGATCTATCATCTGTTTCTTTGCAATTGGAATTCTATATGTGATAAATGCTTGTAGAAGATTCAATCGGTAATAACTCTCTGGAGTTTTTTTTTTTAAGAATTTGACTTTTTTTGTATTGTGGATCTCATTCCAGTTAACATTCCCAAACGTAATCTATTAAGAACATCACGATTACAAGAAAGTCTTAAAATTTTTTGTGCAAAGTTTTTTTCGAAATAAGCGAAAATAATTATTGAGTGCTTCAGCTCTTTCTTCAAACAACTGACTAATTGGTAATATAGCTTGCTGAATTACAGTGGGGTGTGTATTATTTTGTGCATTGTGGGTGATATTGGATAAGATACCAAGGATATTCCTAACAGAGTTCTGTTGTTTTCTCTGGATATTCGGCAAATTTTTTCACGTGAACTCTGTGGCCACTTCAAGTAATCATGACGCTGTAAACTGAAGAAAATTCTTTATATCAATATCAGCACAAGTTTCTTTTATTATAAATTACTTTTTATTTTCAGGATAACAGACCATTTTCACACGCTGCAACACGATGCATAAGGGACTTTTTCTTTGAGTACTTCTTATGATTTTGTATTGCATAGCTGCCAAACTTTTTAATTTTTAAATCAGATTTGTCACCAATATTTTTATAAAGGAATCTTTGAAGCATATTTTCGGTGACTGCATAATCTAAAAACTTTTATAAAAACTTTCTTGTATGAACTCTCTTATAAAAATAGGAGAGTTGGCATCTATGGTATTGGTTTCATGAAAAATTAGCCTATAATGATATGGCTTGAAATGGTGATATTTGTGTACGTTTTTACATGTGTTTTGACAATATTTTTTTTTCTAATTTTGGAGTAAAAGTAACTTCTTTTAGTATGAAAACAGCACATCTTTTTCCAGAAGTTTCGGACATAGTTTGTTTAGTATGTGGGAGCACTTCAACATCTGTGGAGCTACGTAGGGTTTCAGCTTTTCTTGTTTACATATTTCACTTCATTCACTGAAGTCTCTTACTGGTTTCTCAGAATGGTTTACACATCTAGGAATTTCAAATCTCCTATCCAATTCTTATTCTTTTCTATAAATATATCTTCTTAATATTGGACATTAGTTCACCTGTCATTCATTTTAAATTTAAAACGTGAGAAACTTTGATATTCTTATTTCATCTTTACAAAAAATAATGACTTGAAAAAAGTAATTTTCAAGATATCTTAATTTTTTCTTTCTATTCGTTGCACTTTACCACGGAGTAATGTTAAATAATTCTCTGTGAGTAATTATTTTGGCATTTAATAGTCCTAGATCAAAATAAAGACGTAGAACAAATAAAAATAAATAAATAAAACATAAATGTTATGTGATCGGCAATTTTTTTGTAGTTCTTTTTTCTAATAGTTGCGCCAGTTTAAACATTAAAAATGGTGTCTCTACTCAATAGAAAAATATTTTTTTAATCTAAATTTAATGAATGCATTAATTTAATTTAGCTTTAAAACAAATAATACTTTACTTTATTCAAATGAAAATGTCTGAAAAATATACACATGTGATTCCTTTATTAATATCTCTACGAATTTGTTTTGCAGAAAAGTTTATATAATGTAAAAATTTCGAAGCTTTGTAACTAGCCACTTGAAATGCATTGAAAAAAAATTAGACCTACATTTTTTGAACAGCCTTTATTTTAAAAAGCGGAAGAATGCGGAACTAATTTTTACATAAATAACAAGATAAAAGTCTATATTTATTGCTAGAAGAAAAATCATTGCAGGGAAAGGCAGGGAAATATAACTAAATCATTCGAATTTTCAAAACATAGTATAAAAGTAAGCGAGAAACAATGCATTTTTTTTTAAATTTCCTTTACAAGTATAAAATGTATTTTTTCTTCAATTAAAATAATAAAAACCTTTACACACTTATCTGCCTCGTCCCTTTCCATAGCAATTAAATTTCATACAATTCCCAAATAAAAATAATCCACATTCAAAAAGGAAACGCTGAAGTTGGCAATCAATGAGTAAAACTCTGCTGAACGAAACATTCGAATTTCAATTGATACCGAGAATTTCCAGTTTGTTTATACGAGTAAAAAGTGGTATCATACGATTCCCCATTTATTTATCTTTACCACACACCCATATTTGTACACCTGCGTTGTAATTTTGAAATCGACTTTTGGCCAGCCAGATTCGTCAAATACCCCACTGTGCGCCGTTGACAGACAGAGCGGGTATAAGAAAAGGTCTTAAAAAATAAGAATTGCTACATACTATATACTCAACTGACATATTTTAGTGCATATTTGTAATATTGTGTTTTTTTAAATGTATTTATTTTATAAAATGTGTTACTTTTTCAAGAAAAAAAAAACTGTGCCCTAGTGTGTATTAAATATTTTATTTCAACTCAAAAAGAAAGTTATGTTTTTTCTGTTAAATTTAATTAATTATTTAAGCGAAAATAACTATCAAAAATTAATTAAGAATTACACATATATGCTTATTAACAGGGAATAAAAGTTAAAAGGTAATTTATTTATGAAAGAAGAAAATTACCTTTAAGATTCAAAAATTAATATCTGATCAATAATAATTATAATCAAAAGTTAAAAAAAAAAATCTGGTGTGTAACAACACGAACGACCACACGACTTTCCTTACCCACCTCTACACGTATACCAGAGTTGTCAACATTTTAATTTATTCCGGAGCCTTTTTAGCGCTGCCTTTATTTCGTACTACTTTATAGAATAATTTTCTCCAATATATAACTACAATAGAATAAGAAAAAATAATTCTTATTAAATTCTTTAAAAATAATTCTTATTAAAAATAATTCTTATTTAAAAAATGTGGTATTAAATAAAGGCGGAGCTAAAAATGTTCTGGAATAAATTAAAATGTTGCCAACTATGCATGTGATCGAAAGACATACAGTTGATTTTAACAAACTAGACACTTAGCAATTTTCCTGTAAGAGCAAACTGTTACATACAGTGCGTTGCATGAATATAAACGCACCTTTTCAAATAACCAGAAATGGAATTTTTAAAATTTTAAAAGAAGGAATGTGACTTACAGTTATTGCATATGACTAACAACTGAATAAGGTGCTTTGAGCACGTATATTAAGGCTCATGCAAACTTATGTAAATGAGTTTTAAGCATTTTCTTATTTTTCACTGTTTTTCGTTTGTTGCGCGAAATTAAACGCACTCTGTATTTTGCGTTTAAAATTTAACAAAGCCACTGGAATTAAATTAAAACACATATAGTCGTGCTGCTAAAGTTCTCTAAAATCAGTTTTAATGCTTGAGTGCAAAATTTACGGAGGTTGTTCAGGATGGCAAGAGGGAAACTTTGACAGTAGACGAGAGGATAAAAATCGACTTTATGCGTGGTAAAGGCTTTAGCAATCGTGAAACTGGGCACCGAATCGGAAGAAGTGAGAGTGTTGGGCGAAATTATATAAAGAAAGGAGCAAATTATGGGAAAAAAGCGTTAAGAAGCAAACAGAAAAGCTCGCCACTTACGACAAACGCCGAATATACAACTCTGCAAAGAGTAAGAATATTTACTGTGCGAAGTTAAAGGATCAATACAAGCTGGGTGTTCATCGGACAACCATATGGAGAGCCATCAAATCTGCAACATTAATTAAATTTGAGAAATGAAGGCGAAAGCACCCCTCACTCAGAAGCACAAAGATATGCGGTTGGAATGGGGAAGAAAATGGATTCTAGATCGACTAAATTGGGAAAAAGTCATCTTCTCAGATGAAAAAAAGTTTAATCTCGATGACCCGAACGGATTTCATAGCTACTGGCACGATTTGAGACCCGAAAAATTTACTGTTCAAAACGTCAATCTGGAGGTGGGTCTGTCATAGTGTGGGTAGTCATAGGTTTTAAAGGGACTTTCGAATTACAGTTCGTGGAGAACACTATGATCTCTGTAGATTATGTCCATATGCTTACAAGGAACCTCCACCGTCAAGCAGTCAAGAAATCTGGAAGAAATTATATTTTTCAGCAAGATTGTGCATTTGTACATACAGCACATATCGTGAAAAAATGATTCCGTGACAATAAAATTAAAGTTATGGATTGGCCCTTAAAAAGCCCCGATTTAAACATAATGGAGAACGTATGGGGTATTCTGGTTAGCCGTGTTTACGTAAACGGAAGACAGTTTAACACGAAAGATGAACTAAAATCAGCCATTCTATTAGCTTGGAAGACAATCAGCTTGGATGACCTCATGCCATTATATCAGTCAATGCGAAGGCGTTTACTGGCTCTTCTAGAAGCCCATGGAGGCTTTACAAAGTATTAGATACAGTATTTGTTGCTTAGTTATTTATTTTTTACATGTGCGTTTAAATTCACGCAACATGTATTTTTGTCATAAATTCAATAAAGTTATTTTCTATAAAATCATATTGGTCTTTCATTGTTTTGACTCGTATTTTCATTTCTTGAATCATACACATAGAGTTTGGCTCAAGTGTCACCTATTCATATTTCTTTATTACACTTCTGTACCACTCTAATTCTTAAAGCTAAGGTGCGTTTATATTCATGCAACGCACTGTATGTTGTGAAGACACATAAAAGAGAATTTACACAACGATTAACAAAAAAAAAAAAAAAAAAGTTTTGTTTGAGTCGTTTTTTGAAATACCCATTTTCGAGATCTATAACTGACCTACCTAATCAGAACACCTGACAATTTTCCTGTAGTAACCAAAGAATACCAGGACATCTAAAAAGTGGTTTATGTAGAAAATTTGAATAAAATCGTTAGATCCACTTTTGAAATACTATCTGTCGGTTTCACTGTTCATTTGACAAACTCATCTGCTCACCGGAAACTAACAATTACAAAAGAAAAGATACCGATAGAGGAATTAATATGGGGAGTTTGAAGAAAATTCGTAGAGCCATTCTTAAAGGAATGCACTTATGAGGTCTAAAATAAATATATTTATACAGTATGTTTATCAGTTTTCCCAAACTAAGTAATTGATAAAAGTTTTATTTTTCCGACTGAGTGAAAATAATGCCTGGTCCAGGAATTATTTTCTCAGTCGGAAAAATAAAAGTTTCATTGAATATGATTTTCTTTGTGATTTTAATAAAAATAACTAATTGATACATATGACAGGACACCTAAAATGGTGTTATATAGCAACTTTGAATTAATCCTTAAAGCCGTTTTTGAGATACGGGCCTATCATCCGATTTCGGGGGGGGGGGGGGGGCATCATTATGGTTTCTTAGTGTATCGAAGTTCTTTAAATGGGAAGACTCATTAGAATTATTAACATTTAGTCTCTCGGTATTCTTTTTAGTGTTAATCCATGGATGATCCGTGATTAATTAAATCACGGATTATGTCATCTATGAAACAGAGCCAGAACTTTTGCAATCACCCAATAGCTTTGGGTTCGAAGAGGTTGAACTAAGATGGTAGTTTCTTAAACTTTTGTATTTACTTAACACTTAAAAATTATTGTTTATCTCTCTATACCAAGTTGATTTTTTTAGAAATCTGGTATAGAGAGATAGTCACTTAACACTCAGAAAAAAGATTTGATAGAAACTAAAATATGTGTTTTAGAGAGTTTATTTCACTGTTTCAAACCAAATTTTTCTTAGAAGTAATAAATCAGTTTCGTTAGGACAACACAAAAGATATTGTTAACAAATTTACAAAATTTCAGAAAAAATCCGTACAGCCATTTTTAAAGAAACGCACTTATGAGACCCAGAATTCAACTATTTATACAGGACGCCTATCAATTTTCCTGAATTAACCAACTATATCATTCAAAAGCACATGCAATAGAGTGTCTATATGTTAACTTTAAAGAAAATCGTTAGAGACATCTTTGAGATACGGACTTACGATCACACTTCCGCTTTTCCAATTTTCACCAAAAGTTGAAAAATTCATCTATACATCAGACTTGTCTCAATTCTGAAGTCTCGTTGTTCTATCTCCTATATTATTAAAATCTGTACGCGTGTGTCTGTGTGTGTTTGTGTGTGTGTTTCTGTGTGTCTGTCTGTGAGAAACGGCTTGAAACAGCTATGGCTCCGCCGCTAATGGTCGCACGGACTTCGAACAGGTACCGTCGGACAGAGAATTTATCGCTGATGTACGTTATCTAATTTGCTAAACGATGCGACCCTAATTAGCGGAGATATTAATTAAAATGTCGACCCATGTCAAATCAAAAAACGATTCAAAATCGCAGCCGACCGATATATCGTTACGGAACAGCCTACCTGAAAAGAAAAAGCAAAGAGAGAAAATTTCGTAGGCTTTTGTAAAGCGATCGCTGCCGAACTGTTGAAAATATCGAAAATACACCTGTACCAAGAGAAAGAGCATTTATTACCGATTCTTACGGTACAATGTTTTTTTAAAAATACGGAATTTTATACTTTATTAAAAAATTAAAAAGGGTCGAAATTTTCTCTTCTTTTCGATCGTTTTTTTTTAAACGCCCTGTACGACCGAGTAACTGTTCCGTTTCTTAACAGGTGGTATATTCAGAAAGGTCATTTAATCTTCTTTCGAACCATATAAACATTTTTACAAAATACGGATTAGCGATCCATTTTTTTAAACTTTACGAAACATCGATTTTTTCACAAAACATTTTATAACTCAAAAGCGTTTAGAGATAAATCATTTCTTTTCTTTTTTTTTTTTTTTTTTTTTTTTTTTTTTTTTTTTTTTATATATATATATATAGATCTCGCTTCAACAATTGCATTCCCAAAAGACTGAGAGAAAATTTCAGAAACTGAATGAGTTATATTTTTTTTATTTTTTATTTTAGGCATTAAAGCATCATTTGAATAAG
This sequence comes from Salticus scenicus, assembly GCA_963930645.1. Lineage (NCBI taxonomy): Eukaryota > Metazoa > Arthropoda > Arachnida > Araneae > Salticidae > Salticus > Salticus scenicus. Next base: position 26,487,545 of record OZ005659.1, on the reverse strand, counting down.
GCGACCTTCCTTAAATGAGATTGTATCATGTGTTTATTGCCGCTTTTCGTTACCATGGGAACCACTTCAAGGAAGAGAGATGTCTGCTCGCAAGCGGGGGAAAAAAAAAACCTGCCGTTGATAATCAGATGTATTTTAAGTGGGATAAAAAATTCTATTTTCTTCAATTTTTCGAATTCGCACACGACACTTGGTATACAATCTTAACACCACAAAATAAACTTGCAGTTCAAATTTCATCGATTTTCGTCAATAAACAAAAGGTTTACATTTTAATTGCAAATTAAATTTTATTCTAATACGCGTATTTCAATTTCTAATTATGATTAAATTATTTTTAAAAATTTATTCGAAAGATATTTTAAAGTTCTTTTATATTATCGAAAGTTTTCACCGGATTTACACGTTTTGAGGTCTCCCGAATCAATTTTCTTTTGTATCTCAGCTACTAATTAAAATAATTTCATAAGTAATACATCATTAAAAAGCTTTGTTGATTTGAAATCGAACTGTACATTACAAAAATTTCTACCACAAGATGGCGCTTTAATATTTTAAAATTTCAATTTCTAATTATGATTAAATTATTTTTAATACATCATTTGAAAGATATTTTAATGTTCTTTTATATTATCGAAAGTTTTCACCTGATTTACACGTTTTGTGGTGTCCTGATTAGGTTTTCTTTTGCATCTCAGCTAATTGAGTTAGACCGTTCAAAATTGGTATACGTAGGTTAACTAGGAGGGCCTGAAAGGGTGGGGAAGAAATAGGTGTGCACCGCGCGCGATATTTCACCCAATTTACACGTTTTGAGGTGTCCTGATTAGGTTTTCTTTTGTATCTCAGCTACTAATTAAAATAATTTCATAAGTAATACATCATTAAAAAGCTTTTTTGAATTGGAATTGAACAGTGGAATACAGAAATTTGTACCGCCAGATAACGCTGTTGTATTTTCAAATTTCAATATTTCAATTTCTTATTATGATTAAATTATTTTTAAAACATCACTCGAAAGATATTTTAAAGCTCTTTTAAATTATCGAAAATTTTCACCGGATTTACACGTTTTGATGTATCCTGAATCAATTTTCTTTCATGGCGCTGTAATATTTCAATATTTCAATTTTTAATTATGATTAAATTATTTTTAATACATCATTCGAAAGATATTTTAAAGTTCTTTTAAATTATCGAAAATCTTCACCAGATTTACACGTTTTGATGTGTCCTGAATCGATTTTCTTTTATGGCGCTGTAATATTTTCAAACTTCAATATTTTAATTTCTAATTATGATAAAAAAAAAATTTACTACGTCATTCAAAAGATATTTTAAAGTTCTTTTATATTATCGAACGTTTTCACCAGATTTACACGTTTTGAGGTCTCCTGAATCAGTTTTCTTTTGCATCTCAGCTAATTGAGTTAGACTGTTCAAAATTGGTATATATAGGTTAATTAGGCGGGGCTGAAAGTGTGAGGAAGAAATAGGCGTGCACCGCGCGCGTGTCCCCTACCTTGTGCGCGCGCAGCGCGCATGGGACTGCGCTGGTGAAGGCAGTGAGGACCCGATCCAACTTTTTAACCGATGAGAAATGATTATTTTATTTTATTTTCATAAGAATGAAAATTTTATTTCAGAAGGAATATGTGCGCGCGCAGCGCGCAAGGGTTTGTGCTGCTGAAGGCAGTGGGGATCCATTGTGGGTTTTTACCCGATCAGAAATGATTTTTTTTTAGGGGGCACGAAGTGTCAGGGAAGGAATACGCGCGCACAGGACTGTGCTGCCGAAGGCAGTGGGGACCCGGTCCGAATTTGTACCCGATGTGAAATGATTTTTAAAATTTTCTTAAGAATAAAATTTTGACTTGAGAAGGAATATGTGCGCGCAGCGCTCGTATACCTTCACACGTGCGCGCGCAGCGCGCATGGGTCTGCACTGCCGGAGGCAGTGGGGACCCGTTGGGATTTTTTACCCGATCAGAATTTTTTTTTTTTTTTTTCAAGCACGAAGGGTCAGGGAAGGAATACGCGCGCGGAGTGCGTGTATCCCTTAAGTTGTACGCGTTTTGCGCAATTTCTTTAAAGTTAATCTTTATTTCTTTATTTCTAAAAGTTACTGTTAGTGATTCATTTGAAAATACTGACCCGCTAGCGGGCGAAGCTCGCTAGTCTTTATTAATGTCAGAGATATGTTAGTCAGAAGATTACCCACATACATACACACACACTGACCAATTGCCAAAAACTACTTTTTTTGGACTCAGGAGACCTTTTAAAACATATGTAATCAGGTGAAAGCTCGATATTGAATTTTTGGACCGAATACTCCATACCGAACTTCGGTAGTCGGGTAATGGAAGTAAAAAATGCGAGAATTTGGTTTGTACCGCAGTTCTTACGATGGAAAGTTTTGTTCAAAATTATACAAAATTTAGCTTTACATATTACTCATAGATGACGTCAGGCCTTAATATCTGCAAGAAAAACAATCAAAAATGCAATACAAGCAATTAAACAGTATTTATTTTGTGACATTCACTACAATGCATAATACGCATCTTTCATCCTCGAATCACATCCAAACAGTAATCCAATTTAATCCACGCTAGTTTTGATTGTAGAAGAAACTGAACTACATCTGAGATAGCGATTTAAGGTTTTTGAAAACTTTTTTTTTTTTTCTTACCCTATGAATGTAAAGAAAGAGTCTTGAAAACTTTTAAAAGTATTTTAGCAACAAGACTTACAAACTTGTAAAAATGCTTTTAAAAAAATTCCTATTTGAAATTCCTAAAAGTGAAGATAGTTCTTAATTTTTAGAAAAGTTGTCAAAAGGTACAAATACTAAATACTGAGGTAGTTTGTAAGGATTTTCAAAAGTGGTTGTATAAAGTTTAAAATGCTAAGGTGGTTTCTAAGGGTTATTTAAGAATGGTTATGAAACAGTTAAATTGCTTATGGATTTTTATCTTCAATACTGCCATCTAGTGAAGAAATGCTGAACTTTCGAATTTTTAAGATTTAATTATTGAGTTGGACTAATTCTTATTTTGAGTTGTGTTTTAGATCACTTAAGTTATTGGGTAAAATTTGAAAATCAAATAATTATTTAAAAAACATAAATTTTAATTATTATGTATTGTTGAATGAAAATATTTTAGTCTAGAAATTATTAAGATTTTTGTCTGTTCATTAAATTTTATTTTGATCGTAATAATTTAGTAGATTGATATTAATTCATTAAGTATAAATTTAAACGCCTTACTCATCATAGCAAATTTAATTGTATATGCATTTATTACAAACTTGCTGAAATAAAATTGAGTGAAACATTTCCCTATATAAAAAGAAAAAAACTTTATCAAAGAAATCGAATTATTAAAATAAGATTTTTTAGGATAGAATCGGTTGAAATCTATAATCAGGTGTTTGAAAGAGATATTTTTTATAAATTTCTTAGTTTTACTTAATAAAACAAAAGAAAGAAAAAAATCTGGCGTCTTTTTAGTTTTGATAGTATCGTTACAGACTACAAAAACTGCTTTTATAACATGTCTTAGACGATGAAAAGGCAAATCTGTTGGTGATTTAAAACATACTATATACGTTTTAAAATTTATATTTCATTTAATTATTTTTTAAATATTTTCATAATAAGAGGTAACCTCTGAAATTGTGTCCTAACTGTTAATCTGAGTGGTGAAATTTTGAAATTGAAAAATAATATATATAATAAAAATGCTGATTACATTCAGTAGTTGTCGATACTGCTGTTGTTGTTCCTTCTGTAGTTGTAGTTGAAGGAGCTTCTGTAGTTGTAGTTATAGGAACTTCTGTAGTTATGGTTGTAGGCGCTTCTGTAGTTGTGGTTGTAGTGGCTTTTGTAGTTGTGGTTGTAGAAGCTTTTCTAGTTGTAGTAGTAGAAGGAGCTTCTGTCTCTGTTGCTGTGGGAGCTTCTGTTATTGTAGTTGTGGGAGCTTCTGTCGTTGTAGTTGTGGGAGCTTCTGTTGTAGTTGTAGGAGCTTCTGATGTTGTCGTGATTCGGGATTCAGCTGTAGTTGTTTGCGCCTTAGTAGTTGTCGGTGGCGCTATTGTAGTCGTAGTGGTCGGAATTTCTGTCTTAGTAGTGCTTGTTTCTTCCTCTATAGAGGTCTTTGTAGGCATTATAGTTGTAGTTGTCTTAGTTTCTCCTGCTGTTAAAGTTGTAATAGTGGTAGATGCTTGCGTAGCTTCTGCTGTCGTGGTTATTGTTTCTTCGACTTTTGAAGTAGGTTTTGCGGTAGTAGTTGTAGTAGCTGGTATTTTTGTTGCTGTCGATGTAATTGTTGTTTCGGTAGTACTTTTCGGTTTAGTAGTAGTAGTAGTAGTAGTTGTTGTTGTTGTAGGTCGTTTCTCTTTCTATAAATTTTTATAATACATATTTGCAAAAATTAATAAAATGAATTATTATAAAAAATACAATTATTTTTTCTTATAGTTTACATATATATAAACAAAATTGGTCTGATACGAATACGATTTTTAGTTTCTTCAAATAGATTTTTTTCCCCTTTAAATAAGCATTTTAAGTACTTTTTTTTTTTTTTTTTTTCGTTAAAAGCAGAATTTGTCTTTTAAAAGACAATTTTTTGAATATTTATATTATTGTAGCATACGTGTTTAAGAAATAGTATGCAGCAAAATTATTGGGTACAGTAAAAAGTTTTAAAGTTAATTATTATGTGACGTAATATACTTCAAAATAATACACCAATCGGCGCACCGAGTTTGTGTCATGAGATAGGACGAACTGGTTTGTAATTATAAAACCAATACAGAAATTTTAAGAAGACTGAAAGTAAAGTCGACATTTCAACGTCATACAATAGGCTATTTACTCGTCACTGCATTCATTACGAAGTTTACCAAAGAAAAAGCGTATTAATCGATCTATTCTGCTCTCAGGAAGATATCGTATAAAAAAAAACCACGCAAATTCCGGTATTGACGTTTTAGCGGTGGCAATTTTAATGTTAGAGAACATAGCAGCATTAGACTGAGCATGAGGATTTGACATAGACTTATATGTCAGTGGACGGATATAACAGTGAACGGAACAACGGCAACCATTTTGTGTGGCAAAAATCACTCATAAAAAAGTTACGTGACACGAGTAACTATAGTGTGTACAGTAAGGCAAACTGGCCAACAGTAAAATTTCTCGTCATGCTCTAAACTCTGCTTTCTCTTACACGGACGATATCCTTCCCTTTTATTTTTCCGAAAGTTATTTTTTAAATGTTTATTTCCCTTTAAAAGTTAGATTGCTTTGAATCTAAAACAAATTTTATCGCAAGCAATTGTGATTAGATGTACTGTAAAAAAGCCCTAAAAGTTATGTAAAAGGAGGATAATATTTCACAAGTAAGATTTTTTTTATTATTATTATTATTTCGTATTATTCAATAATTATTTTTTAAAAACATTTATAACCGCTATATTTAATACTTTAAATAAAATTAGTTTAAATATATTATATCATATATTAATTTCAAAAAATTCCATAATTATTTATGGGAATTAAAGAGAGTATAGACAGACAGACAAACCAAAATTATAAACACTTTTGAACTTTATTGAAAAGTGTTACTAACAAGGTAAAAATAAATTTCGGCAGCTATAGAGCACACGAGTTCAGCACAAGTTTTGCTTGCTGTATATTTTAATAATAATAATAATAAAATTATATTCAAAACAAATAATCGCCAACAACGCGATAGATGCCAAAAAAGGTAACCCATTTCACAACACTCAGCTGTTTCAACTTTGCCACACTTTCTTATATTCCCGTAATAAAGGAATGCTCCGTCCACTGTTATAATTGGTCTATATGGGATTTGAACGCATTTTTCGATTAAGATGCATCTCAAACACAAAAAGAACTTAAAAACAATTAGAAGTATTACAAACAAAGATTTTTAATCGTTTACATGCAGTAGGACGGATTCAGAATGCTGGAAGATGGGTGCAACATGAATTGGATCAAAAGAACAAGGATGAATATATCTTCAGGCGCATGTGACTGCTAAACAATCAACACAAAATATCTTTCTTGGAGAAAATCGTAATGGTAGACGAAAAAGGAATATATTGTAACAATTCTAAACGCAAAAAATATTAGATGAATCCTCATAAAGCAGCGATATCAACGCCGAAAGGAGTCCTTCATGGCAAAAATGTTCTCCAGTGCGTCCGGTGTGATATGATGGGTGTGCTCTATTACGAACTATTCATAACTAATGCAAGAGTAATCGCTGAATACGAATGCAACAATTCTTGTGACTGAATCAGAAAATCGGAAGAAGACGTGTACTTACTGGCAAATGTTTGTGCACCGTGAAATTGCTGTTTGGTAATGCAAGGGCTCATGTTGCAAAATCTGTCAAAGCAATTTATCGACTCTTAGCTGGGCAGTCTTGGAACACCCGACGTATATCCCCGACACAACCTTTTCGAACTACATTTGTTTCAGTAGATAAGCAGTGCATCATCTTCTGTACACTTCCGTACAGTGTACAGAAAAGTACGAAAATGACTAGACGAATACTTCAAATTATAACATGAATTATACTATACTCATGGCATCCATCAATTGCCCGACCGTCAGAGGATAATGAATATTCTGATAAATAAAGATATTATTCTCAGACTTCAATTACGTATTCATTCCTTTGAAACACGCTTTAAACCTTTATTACTGCACCCATTAGTATTTTTACAGAATTATGCATAAAACTTCGGAACTTTAGAAAATATCAGTTAGAAACTTTAGAAAATATCATGAATTTTAATGATGTTGCGCCATTTTAAATTCACGAAGTATAATATAATTTAATATTTGAGGTAATATTTATATTTGACCTATATAGCTACTTCATAGAATGCACCAGATTTTAAAGACAACACTAAACTATCTTACTGATTGGCAACATTTTAGTAACATTACACATTTTTTAACTTAACGAAAAACTACACGAGCTATTACAATTCTGTAATAAACTTTCATTTATCTCTTATTATTATTCTCTTATTAAAATCTCTTAAACCCTTATATTTCACAATATTTCAAAAGTTTTTTTGATAACAAAGAAGTCGTCAAAATTCACGTTCCCATTAACTAATAAATTTCCACCAAATTTGACCACAAACATAAATCTTCGGATGCTGTCTTAGTTTTGTGTTTACATGCTAGTTTGTCGAAGTTCTTGACTCAAACCGCGCACTACAAAAGGGTTTAGTCCGCGGCTGTATTTACACCAACTGTTGCTTTATTTTTATTTATTTATTTATTTATTTTATCTGTAATATCATTTTAAATTTATATGTAAACACGTAGGGGATACCAGGGAGGTTTGATCCATAGGGAGACTTGACCCATGAGGGTTTTTCCTAAGAAAAGGAATTTTCTGGGAAATGTCAGTGACTGTACTGATTGACCAATCGTACAACAGCATTTTGCAGGTAACAGCCATTCCAAAATAATCCGTAGTTGTCTTGCAATTTAGTGTTGATTGATACTGCTTCTTTCAAGTAAATTTTGAAGATCTTGGATTCTATTAAATTTGAACTTCCAGTTTTGAGGTAAGTCAATTTCGGAAGTATACTTGTTTTAGTCACTCTTTTAGCTACAGATTGGTATATAGAAGTTTTATATAACTGTAGCGCAAGTGGTTAAAAAGTTTGGATTAACAAAGCAAAGCTACTTAAGGAGACTGTACCCAAGCTAACTAGGGAAGAATTTACCCAGTAATTAATTTAATGTTCTTTGTTTTATTTAATGGTTTTTTATTTTATGAATAACTAAAATAGTGCAATTTAAGGGTTCAAACGGATAACGTAGGCTCACTTTGTGTTTGGCGAAATTCTATGGCAAGAAACTACCAATTCTTGTAAACATAATTAACCCTTTTCTATAATGACGCAATATGGAGGCATTTAGGAAAGATTTTCTTCGTGCATCTGTCACTGAACGCCCTTTTGAAGAGGAAGATGATACTAATTATATTCCTGACACATCAAGACCATCGCCATCCAGTGTCACTGGTTTAAATTTTGTTGAAGCCAGCCCTTCAGTATTTGCTGTAAGCAGTCCAGAAAACATAATACCCTACCCTAAAACAAAAAGAAAACAAAAAGTTGCACGCAGAAAGAAAGGTAAGATTATGGTAGCCACTGACACACCAAACAGAAGAGAAATAAAAGAAAGAAAGGGGCAGAAAGGAGAAAAGAAAAAAAATGTTGACAAAATAAAAGCAAGTAAAGGCTCTTGATGTGAAAAGTAAAAAGTTTGAAAAAAACAAAAGAAAACGATAAACAATGTTTTGTATTCACTAAAATCTACAAAATAAAACTAGAAAACGTTTAAATCACTAAACCTATGTTTTTTCTTTCAATGTCTATGAGTTTTCTCCCTTTTATGAGGGGGGGGGGGGGGATTTCATGTCTCCCTAAGTAGTCCTGAAGTCTCCCTAGGCTTAGGGACACTTGACCCATGTGCTGACTTAAGTAATTTTTTTTTTAACCATTTCTAATAAGAACTAAGCTATTATCTTTAGCCACAGTATGTACAAAATAACAGACTATTTGCTCACATTTTTTATTCAGCTCCAACTGTTATACAAAAAATATGAAAAATTAAAAATCAAAAACTGGGTCAAGTCTCCCTAGTTTCCCCTACTGTTTTGTTTTCATTGAAAAAAATATTGTTTCAGACATACAGCCGTGAAGGAAAACTAACACTATGTACAGTCGGCACTAAAATTATTGAAGCGCTAGAAATAATTCGTATTTAAAAGATGTGCATATAATACTGTTTTGTTAAGTAAATAGTTATCGAGTCCTGATCTTAGTGTTTATGCTGTTATAAAAAAGTAAGCTGATAATAAAAATTAGCGATCAAACAAAAAAAAAGATGAAAAATTAAAAACGTAGATGTGTACTTCAATAATTTTGCTGCCGACTGTCATTTAAGAAATTAAATATTTTAAAGTTACATAAAATGATTGAAAGTTACATAAAATTATACAATATATATGTTAAACAAAACTATTTGTCATATTTGTTGACTAATTTATATTTTTGACTTAATTACCATTTAATTAAAGTATAACACTTACAAGGAGAGGTCACGACATGGAAAATTCAGATCGGGACGAAACTCCGCAGGATTGTAGTATACTATGAGGGTAACAACATATTAACGCAATAGGACCCACTATCCACAAAATTTCGAGAAAAAAGCATTTAAAGTTTCAGTAATCTTTAAATACAAGTTATTTCACAAGCGAACAAGCGCCCCAGTGGTGTGATACTAAAGCGCGAGTCTGCTAGCCAGACGACTTGGGTTCGATCCTCCCTCTAGACTACTTTTTTTTTTCTTTAACTTTTTATGTAATCTAAACTTTTTATTAATTTTTACTTTATTTTATAATTCAATTCAAAATTTGAAAATTTTAATAAAATATTATTTAATTTTTTTGAATATAAAATAAATAAATTTTTCTGTTTTTAATATTTATAGCTTAAAAATACAATAAATTTCTATAACTTAAAAAATAAATTGTAGTTTTATTTTAACTGTAAAATAAGGTAAAACTAAAGAAACTGTTTTTGATTATTTATCGAAATATTTTTTATTTTATTTTAGGTATGCTTGAAACAATAGTACATTTTGTTTTTTAAATTAAAAAAAAAAATAAATAATACAGAGAAATGATCATTTTAATTGCATATATAATTACTATCTAAATTAAATAATTACTTCTCCTATCAATACAGTTTCTTGAAAAATTATAATATAGGATTACGATGCTATTAAATTATTACAGGTAAAGAAATGTTATCTTTAAATGTAGATTTTAAATGTTAATGAACATCGTTTCTTTTTCGATAACGACTTCCTTTTTTTTAACCTTCCTTGCACAAAATAAAATTCCACCTGCCCTTTATTATTAACAAGCTAGAAGCGTTTACGTAATTTATCCACATTCAAACAAAATCAGGAAGCTCAAACCAAGATTTATGTAACACCTCCTAACTATTTTACACTTTCTTTACAGCTTGTTTATTTTTTAATTATTTAAATATTTGTCTGTTTTTCTTTATGTTTCTCATTTAGGACTGTGTAAAACTAAACTTTATTTTTTAAGTTATAGAAATTTGTTGTATTTTTAAGTTATAAATATTAAAAATAGAAAAAGTTATTTTATACTCAAGAAAATTAAATAATTTATTAAAATTTTCAAATTTGAATTGAATTGTAAAATAAAGTAAAAATAAATAAAAAGTTTAGATTACGTAAAAAGTTAAAGAAGAAGAAAAAAAAAAAGTTGTGTCGAGCTAGCCTCGAACCCAAGTCGTCTGACTAGCAGACTCGCGCTATAAGATCACACCACTGGGGCGCTTGATCGCTTATGAAATAACTTATATTTAAAGTTTACTGAAACTTTAAATGCTTTTTTCTCGAAATTTTGTGGATAGTGGGTCCTACTGCTTTAATATGTTGTTACCCTCATAGTATACTACAATCCTGCGCAATTTCATCCCGATTTGAATTTTCCATGTCGTGACCTCTCCTTGTTAGTTGCCGAAAAAAAAAAAAATAACGATATTAGAGAAACACTTGCCCTAAACGCAAGGATTAAGTAACTTTGATATCTTGAAATTAGTAACTTGTGTTTTTATCTATTTATATTTGTTGCACAGAAACTACACATCCTTTTTTTAAAAAAAAAGAAATGATTAATTTCTTTTCTAGTATTACGTACCATAAAAAAAAAAAGAAAGAAAGAAAGAAAAAGAAAAGAAAAGAAATTAAAAAAAAAAAAAAAGAAAAGAAAAAAAGGAAGAAAAGAAAGGAAGAAAACGAGAGCAGAACTCTTTTGACGTTTGAGGTTTTGAAATTTGAAATAAACAACTCCAGGTCGAATACTAAAGTTCGAAAAGTGTCTAGGGACAACTGAGTGCAACTGTGCAGCAAAATCTGCCGTATTGCTTCTGTTATCGAAGATTGCTTCTGGCTGTGCCGGCCCTGGAGAGAATTACAAGGTCGATTAAAAAGCCAGTTAAACTAGGATTTATGCAAAATTTTCGGATGGGAAAGCAACAAAAATACAAAGTATGCAAATGATTTGTTAAGTGTAATACACTTTAAATAAAATCTAATTTAAATTAAACGAACTAATTACCACATTAGATATTAATCTTATTTGCTGATGAAAAAAAAGTATAAGGTCGAAGAATTTTTTGGAAGGACATACAAATTTTCTGCGATCTGAGAATGCAAGAAATAGAATAGGTACCTTAGCAACGCTATTAAGGTTACTTTAGTATTTCTCTATGCTATTGGCAACGAAGCCGAGGTAGAAACAATGGACACTATCGGTTTTTTGGGTTCGAGGCTAAATCATATCTAACATGTGACTTCAGATTCTCCATCTCCCTATGAATTTCCCCGTAGGATGCAAATATTTTCCTATAAAATGCAAATGTTTCCCCATAAAACACAAATGCAAATATTATAATTCTATATTTTTCCCTGTAGTAGTCACGTGTCAAGGGTTTATTACGTAACGCGGATAAAGTCCATTGTGTGATGCAGAACGCGGTAAAATCCTTGGAATGAAAGTGAGTGGAATGAGTGATGCAGCTATTTCCAGGTCTATCAGTTAATCTAAATCGGCAGCCAATACTTTTTTTTTTTTTAAATCTTTCGAAATATAATAAATCCAAACGCTCAAAAAGACCATATGCACTTTCAAAGCGTCAAAAATGGACCGTTTTTCCATGGACGTGCGATAAAAAAAAAAAAAGGCTTCTTTTGAAATAGTTCGTGGTTTAAGTCTACCATGTACTAGCCGAACTGTGTGGAGTGTTTTAAGTTTCAAGCCGAAGGCACAGTTCGTAAAATTACAACCTCGACAACATTTGATAACGAAGTATAAATTAACTCGCTTAGAATTTGCTAAAAAATATATTTAGTTTGGAGATAAATGGAAAGATTTACTTTTTTGAATGAAATTTTTTTATTTTGATGGGCCAGACAGCTTTAAAAAATAATGGCCTGATATTAAAAATAAAAAATGAAATCTTACTTTTCCAAGCGGCAATGGATGGGGGGAGAGGCGAGTGTGGGCAGTGTTTGCTGGTAATGGCACGTTAACAATTGTGGCAATTTATACCTAAATGATTGCAAACAGTATCAAGATATTCTGGGTGATAATTTGCTTCTTAATGCCGCTCTAGTTATATCAGCAGATTGGATATTTCAGCAAGGATAATGCTGCTTATTCAACAAAAGCTTGGTTTGAAGCAAATGAGGTCCGTCTGCTTGATTGGCCATCCTGCATTCCGCATTTAAACCCATTGGAAAATATTTGGAGCATACTTGCGAAATCTGTTTATAAGGACATATGACACTATCAAGGGAAAGGCGAACTCATCAATGCGATCAGGTATACATGGGAAAATATCAAAAAAGAAACTTCCTCTCGACTTAATTCAACGATGACTGATCGACTGATAAAAGTCATTGAAGAAAAAGTTCAATCTGTAGGATGTTGATTTTATATTTTCATTCACAACTCCTCGACCTTATAATTATTTCCAAGATGAAGTACCATCAGATTTCTAAATTATCATTTAATACTTTGATTATACATTACATACGTTCATAATCTATGTTTATGTTTTTAATTCCATTTCTAAAAAAGAGTGATATTAATCTTTTCATATTTTACACTTTTTTTATTAGTATATTTTGCGATCTTATACTTTTTTCCAGAGCTTTAGAAACGGAGATTTCAAATATTGTCTCATTGTTCCTTCTGTTATAATATTGCTCTTAAGCTCATATCATGAATAATTCTAATCACTTTCTATTGCATAATAGCTACGGTTAGAGTAAAAATTTTGTTATAATTTAATGTAAAGGAATAACACAAGAATAAAATTAATAATTTTACATCAATAGATAAAACTAGATCAATAGAAATTTAATAGTAGTCAAAAGTAAACTTTATTGTGAAGAAAATATATCTAGTAAGACCTTGTGAACAATAATATTTTAAATTCGAATGTCACTTGTTATAAGAAAAAAAAAATTTTTGTGTAATGTTACATTTAATGTCTCAACTTTCAGAAGCTAAAACGAAGGAAATTGGCCCATATCTTAACGATTAGACATCTCTAAGTTATATTTAATAAAAAGCACCACAAAACTGGCGTTGTAAAAAATATTACTTACAAACTTTGAATAAACTTTGAATAAAATGCAATAAACTCGCAACAATTGTTTCGTGTCGAAAAAACACACGACCCTTCATCAGGCGAATAAAGTAAGCACGAGTGCTGCAGTCAAAGTGGCAACGCAGCGCGCAAAGCGGCAGCGTTGCCGCTTTGAAGGGTCGTGTGTTTATGGATTAATTGACAAAATAATTAAAAAAAAAAAAAAAAAAAAATTTGAAGACTTGGAATTTAATGCAAATTTTTATCATTCAAACATAATATAAAAATTAACTTTAAATAATTAATTTTTTAAAAATTAACTCTTTTTTTTTAATTAACTTTAAATAAATCCACAATGAAATGCCCAAATATGGTTAGAATAGATATCCGAACTATGATAATGTGAAATCGAGGGATAAAAATAAATATAATAAATATAATTAGCAGACAGCATTTAAAATTTTTAATTAATTTGTTTAATTATTTTTTAAATAGTTTTTGAGAAATTTTAATGCACTTATATTCCAATGCATATGTATATAATTCTGTTACAATTCTAAGAGATAATAAATCACACATAATCTATACATATGTATACTCTTAAAGTCAGAGGTTTTCAATAATATCTTGCTTTGAAATCTAGACTTAATAGTTAAATTTTCTTAATTAGTATTTACGCTTTTTGTTTCTGACAGATTATACCACACTGACTTTTTAAAGAAAATATTGTGAAGCAGGCTTTCTTTTACTCATTGGTTTAATTGATTGTTTTTTTTTTAAATTTCTTATAAATATACAAATTTTAATTTGATTTCCAAAATTGTTTCATAACTATTATGCCTAATATTCTGCGAAATTATTAAGGTATAAATTAATAAAGAAAAAATAAAAGAATTGCGAAATAAATAATTATAAATAATTATTACTCTAATTTTGTTACATTTGTCTCAACAATATAATTTCAGTTTTCAAACATACTCTTTATTTATTTATTTTTAAACACGATTTTATTAGCTTCACCTGTATGTATGTTTGTATGTATGTTTGTAACCACTCTGGGAGCAAACAAAAAATCTATATTGTAAAAAAAAGACTTTCCCTACGTGAACGCTGTGGCTGTGAGATAAAGCTCCGGGCTACGAACCTAAAGGTCTAACGTTCGTGTCCAGTCAGGGGAGATTTTTTAAAAATGGTTTTTGTTTAATTCTAAATTATTTTATTAAAAATTTAAAAGTATGTAAATATTGTTGTGTGTCACTCACACGATTTTCTATTACACTTCATTTTAATACTATAAAGATAGATATTTTGTACATTTTAGTTCACATTTCAATAAAAACGTGTTCTTTAATTTTTTAAAAGTACAATTTTATTTCAAGTTAATTTCATAATAGATTATTGTAGATTATTAGAACATGTTTGAAAACATTAATTGCATGAAACAAATTAATAAAGTTTAGATTGTTTCAAATTACAAATAATCATTTTTAGGATATTAATTTTGTATAATTCAAACTGAAATTATAAATTCAACTGAAAAAAACGCATAAATTTGCTTACTTACCAAATACACTTGGAATCCATCTCGAGCACAATCGTAGTCTGCGTCACATTCGCTTTCATCTACGTTTGCAAGCAACAAACATGGCCTAGAATGCCCTTCCTGCCCTTCATCCAATGGACCTAAAGCCATTCCACCACAATCTGGATTTTTTTGACAATTTTTAACGCAAGTTATCATGTGACTATTATCAATGGTATCAATTACCCAATTTTCATGAAGTTTGTCTTTAAACCAGAAATGGTACTGCATTTGGGATATTTCCAGTAATAAAACGGTTCCCAAGCAGGAATAAAATATAGCAGAGAATTTAAGAAGCTGCATTTTTGAGATGAGAAATTTTTTATTGTTTTAGATATCGCTCAAATTTTGTTAACTTATTTTTGAAAATTAATTTTATTACGATCGCTCAGTTGTTAGACACAAACTTTTTTTTTTTTTTTTTTTTAATGTACTTTAAATATATTAGAAATAGAGTTTTTTTTTTTTTTTTTTTTTTTTTTTTTTTTTTAAATGATTAAATTCTGACTCGAGTTGATAAAACTTTGTCTTTCTAGAAGTTACTCAAATATTTTGAACATAACATTGAAAAGCAATTTTTTAGTGCTTACTTAATATTTAAGTATAAATTATGTTTTTAGAAAAGGAATTTTAAAGAAGTTAGCAGAATCGTATTGTCAAAAATCTATTAAAGTTTCAATTGAGTAGAGGAAAAACTTTATTACTAGGTGTTATATTAAAAAATATTGAACTATTGGAAAATAATTTTCTAATTCTCCCTAAATTGCTATTTAGAAATTGGTTTTTAGTAAAAGCAATTTTAGTATTGTAGTAATATTGACAACAAATATTTGTATTGCTATAAATTATTTTATGATTGTGATGATGTAAATTTATTTAATAAAGACTTAAAAGTAAGTCTCTTTAACTTATTATTGGTTTTAGAATATATATTTATTGAGATTTGTTATTAAATAATTTGTTAAAAAATATTTAACTATAATGCATTTTAATCATTGTAAATAAGTAGGTGTTTTATGGTGAACTTTAAAAATTTATTTATCGTAGCTATTGTTCAAAAGGAAATACTATAGAAAATTGTTGAAAATACACATAATTTTAAAAATATGTAATAATCCCGCTTATTTTATGATATTTTTAAAGGACTTCGATATATAATTACTTTAATTTTATAATTTTAAACTTTCTGTATTTACAATTCGTTAAATTATAATGAGAGGTTTCCTCTGTTTTATATAATTATACACAAGTATTGTAAACTATTAATATAAAACTTGTCCTTTCCGCAGATTAATATCACATTAAAGCTTAAGGAAAGAAAATAACACTTGTACTTCTGTTGTTTTTAATATACAATTTTTAATATTTCAAAAGCTCCTTTTTAAAATTCTATTTTTTATAAATATTTCACATTTTTTCAGTATAATTTTTTAAGCATATATTAAAATTATCGTTCTAAAAAATGTTATTAATTAATCTTTAAAAAATAAATAAAATAAAGTATATATTTTTATATGCTTCCGAATATTTACATTTCTTTAAAAAATATTAGAAGTTTAAATGCTTAATTTATAAGTTCTAGCATATGACATACAAAGTTATTAATCAAAAGTATAGAGAAAATATTATTATCCTATCGTCATATGATACGAATTATGTTGGCATAAATTCCTTACTTTTAGAAATGGACAATTTGAAATTATAATAATATTTTTAACTAATCAATCAATTAAATATCCTTTCTTTGAATGTCTATTACATTTCATATCCTTAAAATGGAGATTATAAAAATATTTCAAAAAGTATTTGCAATGAGGGAAAATTAAACAAATTATGTCTAGTTGAAAATTACATTTACTTCATTAATCCATAGCTGTCTCACACTATGTGTGTGAATATCGTTCAAAGTTACCACGAACTCTTGCCTGCCAAAAACAGAGAATCTCATATAAATATAACTTCTAATTATTTATACATTCATAAAAGATAATAAAAAAAAATGGATGGCAACTTAAACGTTTATTCATATTCCATGTTAAACCCTTCAGTTTGATGCATTTCCAAACTGAAATCATAAATTAATTATGACATCGATCTAAATTTCTGGTTGCGAATTGTTTTGTTACCCTTTACGTGAAGTGGCATTCGCTTGATAAAAATAAATAATTCATATCATTACTTTTAAATACTTTAATGTCCAAACATGCGAATTAGTAATCAGTTTCATTTAGGAAATAAAACAATAAATAATTTAATAGCAACCAAATCACAATAAAAACTGGCTGGAATTGGTTGGACTCCGCTCAGTTGCTCATCATATATTTGTTCACATAAATTTCTATAACAAAGCATTTTATAGCCATGTTAAAAGAAATGAATTTCGCCGACTTCTCCACAAGGATGCAGGCTGAAATGCCCCACATAGTAGGCTACATGACGTTCAATTCGATATAGTTACCTTATCTTAATTAGTTGACAAACTGTATTTAGGCATTTTCGTATTTTAGTTTTCTTGAAATTCCATACTATTTTCAATGCAATAATCTCCAAAATGCAAGTTTGTGTGAAATATTGTTCTATTCTGCCATGTTAAGAAAATCTTAAATTTCGAATAAATTACAAAGTTTTCAAATTAGAATATTTTTAGTCAGTGATGTTCAAGGCAATATCATAAATGATATTTGAAAGGGTCTGACATCTTTCCAACGAAAATATATCTTATAATGAACGCTAGCATTTTTACCTTTACGCAAAGGTAAAAATTCTAAGACAGTTCTTAAGAGCGTTTTATACCTATCAAAAGGTAGAAACATATACAAAAGCTGGTTACAAGGTTGATTTGTGAAGTATGTCTAAAAAGCTGCGATAAAGATATTTAAAAAAAAAAAAAATCTATTTTAAACTTGTACGCGGCTTTGTCGCTCTATGATAAATTTTAGCCCATTGGTCTTAATTATATCGGGTCAAAATTCTGTACTGATAAGTATAAAGGATTTAAGTCCAAAAATGTCGATTTTGAGTTAAGTACATAGTCAGACTCAGAAAAAAATTCTCTGTCAATTGGTATAAAGGATTTAAATCCATGTCTCATTTAGTCTTTGAGAAAATCCATTGGTAAAAAAATATTCAAGTCTGAAATTTAGCATTAATCTTTAGTATAAAATATTTAATTCGATTTTTTTCCTTTTTTTAAATGAAGATTGACAATCACTGAATGGTATAAAGGGTATAAATCAACCTAATCCCTTTTTCCTAATCGATTCTTCTGATTAGTTTTTAGTTAGTTAAACTTTATTTTTCGTCTCCTGAAAAATCTAGAATATGGATTTAAATACTTTATATTTATCAGTACAGAATTATTCAAAAAACTATGAACAACCATGATTAAACTGAGATTTGAACCCGGCATGGATCAACTCAAGGCCGATGCGTTAACCATTCAGCCACTAGATTTGTTATGACTTCTATAAAATTTATCTAGATGTCACTTACCAGATAGAACATTAAAAGTTTTAAAAACTGCTTTTTTTTATGATTGTAAAGTCAGGAAGACTTTTCAAAAGTTTTTAGCATATTGTTCGAAATCTTGTAACAAAGGTTTTAAAAAGGCTCCTAGTTGATAAAATCAAAGGTAGTCTTTGAGGATTTTATGTGTAGGTTTTCAAAAGACAAAAATTAAACCGTGAAACATAAAATATTGCTGTAAACCATATCATAAGGTAAATTCTGATAAGTTCTTTGGAATATTCTACTGAAAAGTGAAATCAATTCTTTCCATAACCATATGTGCGGACCAGTTCCCGAACGTCGCTAATTGCCAAGGCGCAGCACTAGTGCAACGTAAAACCCAACCAACCCATAACCATATATGCTATCTGGAGGGATGTAGTAAAACTAATGGTCACAACTGTAAGAGATAACAGACTTTGCCAAAACAAACAATTTTTACTGTGCAATGTGGGGTCGGAAAACAAAGTACGAAACGTAAGAGGACACATCCTCGAGAGTGGATGAAATGTTGCTTTTCGTAAAACCTGTCATTAAGCTCCTATTTGTCTCCAGATATGCAGCAATATGCAACTGCTCCATCTAAATACGCCCATCGAATCATCAGAAAAGCTTGTCGCCCAATTTACCATCGCAGCTGCAGACATTAGTGAAATGACATGAATCTTCCAACGTCTTTGTTCTGTCGCCGATGTGAAGCCTGTATTGCATGGTGGTCGCTCATTTAAGCATTTATTGAAAGTTTTTAATATTCGTCTTTATTATATTCCCCATTTTCCTCAAGCTTTACTTTCCGACCCCACATTTTATAATAAAAATCGTTTGTTTTGGCAAGTTTTATCACACTTTACAATTGTGACCATTAGTTTTGTTACAAGCTGTGTATTAGGAGTGGGCGATGCCACTATTTCAATATCACGATATATTGTCAATTCAAAATCGCGATATCACGATATATCACGATATTGGACTCCAATATTTTTTAATCCCTTTCATAATGCTAATTTAAATGTCAATTCTAGATATATATATATATATAAAAGCTCATTATATCATAAAATATATAGAATACACTAACTTCTTTTATATGTACAACTTCTTACTGGTGCTATCGCACGACACATGTTTTCTAAAAATGGCCGAATCCTGTGTTAAGACACCTGAAAATAAATAAATATTCATTGAAAACTGGTAATTAAAAATTCTCATGAACTCCAACATTTTCGTCTTTTGTAAACAGAAGACATTAATAAAAACATGAAACCTAAATTCAAATACACGCAAAATAAGTAAATAAGTGAATGATCATATATAAAAATAACGATATAAGTTCTTTTATTATAGACTAGCAGGCTTTGCCCGCTTCGCTGGTCATTATATTGAAATGAATTTTTAAAATACCATATAATTAATAAAAATAAAAAAAATTATTGAAATCAGAACAAAATATCTTAGACAAAATCTTAACTTAAATTACTTAAATAACTTAACTAACTTAGACAAAATCTAAGTTAAATTTTTCGCTACATTCGGTAGCGGTTTTCCTACTCGCCACACTTCACAAAATCCCTTTATTGCGCATGTTGCATACACATACCTATCCGATACATTAGGAAATCGGGATCCTCAGTTTATTTGAAGCAGAGTGATGTTTTAAAACGTGTTTTTTAGTCCTCACCCCCACCCCGCACTTAAAGGTAAGAAGGAGGAGGGAATTTCGCAAAATATCTTTATATTATAATTTAGATACAGGTAACTGACACACATCGAAAATCTCTTTACTAAGGTAATTTACTGCAGAGTTACGCATAAATACATGTTTACCCCCTCCTCCGCCTTCTAAGGGGCGGTAGGGTGGAATTTCACAAAATCACTTTGTAGTGTGTGTTGAATACGTATAAGAAGTCCACTCATCAAAAATTGCCATTCTAAGATAATTTGGAACAGAGTTACGCATGGAAACGTCCCCCCCCAAAGGGGGGGGGATCACAGAATTTAAAATAATCACTTTGTAGCTTGTGTGTGTTGAGTACGCATAACCAATCAACATGTCAAAATAATGCTTTCCTGAGATAATTTGGAGCAGAGTTACTCTTTAAAACGTGTTTTTGTCCCCCCCCCCTCCTCTTGCCCTCAAAATGGTGAAAAGGGAAATTTTCCCAAAATCCCTTTATAACGCGTGTTCGGAACTCATAAATAATCCACACGTAAAAATTATTCTTACTGAGATAATTTGAAGCAAAATTATATGTACTTGGAAACAAGTTTTTTGCCCCCACCCCCAAGGAAAGGATAGGACGAAATCTTACAACATCCCTTTGCAGTATGCGTCTTGAGTACCAATCGACATATAAAAAAATCACTATCCTGAGTTAATTTGGAGCAGAGTTGCACTTATAAGCGTGTTTTTGCCTCCCCCCGCCCTTAAAGGGGGCCAGTGAGAAATTTCGTAAAATTATTTTACAGTGTGTGTTGGGAAGGCATAAACAACCTACACATAAAAATAAATCTTGCTGAGATAATTTGAAGCGAAGTTATTTTTGGACACGGGTTTATCCCCTCCCCCTCCCCCCCACTCTCAAGGTATATAGAAAAAACTGCTTAGAAAGATCTCCACGAAGGGTACTTCACTAGGACTTAAGCCAATCGCGTTGTAGTCGGCTTTAAAATGTACAACACAACACAGCGCAGCACATAAATTTAGAATCTTTAGTAGACACTGCCATAAGACTGTTAAATGTTTTGACACATTTTTGTGCATTATGGGCGTCCTGAAATTTAGTTATGGTGAAATTTTTCATCTTGATATAGTTGCAACTGATGAAGTTTCGAAATTTCATACTATCTGGCAACAGATTTTCAGCAGCATATAATGAAAAATAACAGGAGTTTTAATACTTGCTGTAACCATAGATATAGTAATTTATATAGATCTATCATCCCATTGTTATCATGCAAAAATGTTTGATGCTGAAAAAGTTTTATGGCATCAGCCATATAGTGGCATAGAAACCATTGAAATTCGGCAATTGTAATAGAATAGAATAGAATGTTGATGAATTTTCAAAATGTTGAAATATTGCGTCTTTTAATTCTTCAAATAAATTTATCAAAAGAAATGGATAAGTTATTATAAAAGTAAAATATTTTCACTAAATTATGAAAAATATAAATTTTATAATCAGTTGCCTTGATATAATTATGAAATAAAAACTGGTTTGAGTTTTAATGGAATACGTTTTTAAAAGTTTGATATTTTTTAAGATTTTACATTAGTAAGTAATATAGAATTTTCAAAATTCTTTTAAATATAGTTAGCAGCGGCGTAGTTTAGTTTTAGCATTTAAAAGAGTTTAAATATTAACTAAATTAATAAATATATAAAAGAAAAAAAGAAAGAAAGAAAGAAAAAGAAAAATTAATTTTTAATTGCATCTGCAGTTTTTCATTCATCTTTAGTACATAAATTATTCATAAATTTTATTTTCTAAATTATCTGTGTGTATTCACTCGGCGAAAGACGGCCATATTGTGGACTTTTTTCCGAGTAAGAAAGAATCAGTTTTTCCCTCCCAATGATCAATCTATGTCTTATTACTATACCTATGGCTGCAACCCAGTTTATAAAATAATTTCTCTATTTGATATGCTATCATTTCCTGTTAACTTTATCGTTATATTAATGACATATTTTAATTTGATCGAAATTTTCTCATGACATGGAATACAAAATTAATTTTCATGTTATACGAATTTTTGCTATCATTTGTTTTTTAAACAATGTATCCAATATTTTAGTTCAACAATTGAATGAACAATTGCAACAACTATTTAATAAAAAATAATTGTTTGATAAACAACAATGCTTATATATATATTTTTACAACAATGAAAAGTTTCTTTTTTTAACAATTTTCTTCAGTCTAATTACTGACCCTTATCTGAGAATGACGTATCTTTCGTTCTTAGGTGTTCTCTTCGTGAGTTACTTTTTAAAAAAGTTCCTCATGTGGTTTATTTTTAAACTTTTCGAGCATCATCCTATGGAGGATGCTCGGGAAAGGTATACGTGTCCAGTGACTTCCATCTTTGCTGGACGTTATTTGTTAACGAATAATGATAGTCAAAATTGTTATAACCCAGCTTTATATAAAGCTCGTGTTTGCAAGCATCCAAAGTTGGATATAAAAAAACTGCCAAAAGTTGGTAATATTATTTCACTGCCTGATACTGTTACTGATGAACCTCCGTTCCAAACCGAAGTGGACTCAGTTCAGTCTCAGGTAGTGAACGCACTCGATGGAAAAGAAACAGTTTCTACTGCACTGCCTGATAATTCTACTGATGAACCTCCGTTTATCGAAGTGGAATCAGTTCATTCTCAGACAGTGGAAACGGTTATTGAAAATCAACCAGTTTCTGTTTCTCCACAACATCATAAAAAAAAGAAATTCCGGAAATTGAGGAATTTTATGAAAATATGTTGTTGTTGTTGCATTCGAAGTGTAAAAGAATAAATTACCTCGGGATGCTTGCTGGCAGTAGGCTATGGGACCTGCCTTATCAAAACTCCCCATGAGAAACGATGCATGGCGACCTCCACGTGGTGTTTCTCGGGTAACGCTAACAGCCATGCGCATTTAATTTAGATAAAGTTGTTATTATAAGGTTTCGTTTGCGCGTATGCGTGTGTGTTATGATTATTGTTATAACACATACCCAGTTTTTTCTATAATGAATATCCGTTATTTAAATTACAAATTTCGGAAATTTCCATTTTTCGTAAGGTAATTCCGGGTGAGTTGCCCCACCGGTAGAGATGCCCCACTTTATGTAATTTCGAGACGTAACACTAGATGGCTCTGCGAGTCCGATTATTATTTCAGATAGATGTTGAATAGTATGCTGTGGAAGTTACGTGAAGTCATTTCTTTGTTTTCTGCTACCACAAAAATATTTCACGTAAGTACCACGTTTTTTCTACTCTGTTATAAAAGTGATGTTGCATTGTGAGGCAGGCACTACTTAATAAGTAGGGATTTTTTTAATATAAGCTTAAAAACCTGTAGTAAGAAGTTGATCAGTCGACTTCGGGCATTGTGCGGCCATTTTTCCTGTCTTGTACTTTGGACAGTTTCCGGGGCATCTCTCCCATACCAAAAGGATAGACGCCCCAGATAATATTCGGGTGAGATGCCCCACATACATTTTCAGGGAGAAAAGTCTTTTAATTGTTTAAGATTTAAACTAATATTTTATAAATCGTATTGTTTTTATAAATTGCTTAATATTTGTAAATGGAAAATTTTTCAACTTAAAAATATTTTTTCAACTAGAAATTTAGATTAAAATTCTTCAAATAAAATTCAAACTCGCGTGATCGCTAGAAGTGGCAACTCAAAACGAAATCACAAAAATACAGATTAAACCCAGATGAGAAAGCAGAAAACGCACAGGTATGTCAGACTGACCTTTGACATTTAAACTCAATATTGACATTTAAAACATAACATAAATAAAACTTGGGCGCTAACAAAATTGTAGGTGGGCGGTTGTGAGTGTATATTATTGTATTTGTTCATGCAGTTGTTCAGTGCTTCTTGTTTGTTTCAGGAAAGATGCCTACAGTGTACAAAAGAAAAAATACTGGAGCAGCTGCTGAGACCTGGACAGAAGACGATTTAAAAGAGGCTCTCAGGAGACTAGAAGCAGGGGAAATTGGTGTCAATGAAGCTGCTAAGTACTATGGAATTCCTTCTCGGACACTTCGTCGTCGTCGAATAAAAATGGGTAATAATACCAAAACAAGTTCTTTGGGGCCACAAAAAGTGTTTGGAGTTGAAAACGAAAAACATCTAGTCAAGCACATCCAAACGTTTAAAAAAAAACGTTTCAAAACGTTTCAAAATCAACGTTTAGAAAAATCTGGACTTGCAACTGACAGAGAGACAATTAGGACAGCTGCATTTCAGTTTGCTGAAAAACTAGGTCTCAAGAATCGATTAAATTTAGAAGCAAGAATGTCTAGGTACGCCTGGCTGTCATAATTTTTTAAGAGAAACCCAGAACTAAGCATTAGACAAGCCCAGGGGCTCTGTTTAGCAAGGGGGGAAGGCATGAACAGAGAAAGTGTTGATCATTTTTAAAAAATTCTTTCAAAAGCGTTTGAAGAAAATCAATTCTTTACCAGACAGGGGAGGATTTATAATATGTACAAAACCGGCTGTCAGTTAAATAAAGTTCCAGGAAAGATCGTGGCTACAAAAGGGGCAAAAGATGTTCATGTTTTGACGTCTACAGAGAAAGGAGAAAATGTTACAGCCATTGCCTGTTGCAATGCAGAAAGTCAATATTTCACTGGAATTTGCGGACAAGAATGACATTATAACTGTATGCCTGCCCAGCCATGCGACACAAGCTCTTCAGCCTCTTGGCCGGTCTTTTTTTAAGTCACTAAAACACTACTTTAAAGATGAGGCAAAGAAATGGACTGTTAATCATCCAGGAAGGACCATTGGGAGAATACAAGCTGCAGAACTGATTGGTATAGCCTAGAAAAGGGCAGCTTCTGTTGACACTGCTATTAATGGTTTTCGGGAGACGGGAATTTTTCCTCTAAACCAAGCAGCGATTTCAAACCACTTTCTTTTCCATAAGTGAAGAATTAAAACAGACCTGTGAACAGTCCCAAATTTCTGAATCAACTGAATAAACATCCTACCCGACAAAAATATTGCAACAGATTCCCCCTGTACCTAGGTTAAAGGAAAGATGCCGAAAAAGAAAGATACAGTCGGGTAAGGTCATTACATTCCAAGAGCACATCCAAGAAAAAAAGCTAAAATCCGCTGTTAAATTTAGCAAAGCGTCAAAACAGCTGGTGATGGACATGTCTATTAAAAATGACAAAAGTGATCTTACAAACAATTGCCTCGAATGGGAGGAAAACTATTATTTTACAAAAGGAACAGTAGATTGGATAAATTGCATAAAGTGCCATAAATGATTGCATTAATCATGCACAATGTACGGAGATCTGTGCAATGTTTGCGGAAAAGCGAAAATTAGAGAAGAGAAAAAGAAAAATATTATCTGATAAATTAGACATATTTCGTAATATTTTTTTATTATACTGTCTAAGCTGTAAATATGAAATTTTCCCATATATTAAAGAAAAAAAAATATTTGAAATATTTTTCAATAGTTTATGCGTTTTATTCTAATTTTTACATCTTGTCTATGGTAGCTAAATATTTTAATATTTTATAAATTAATGCTAAGGTCGTAATTTGTTTTAAAAATAGCTTACGTTTCATATGTTATAAACTACTGAAAAATTGTTATAAACTATTGACCGTTGTTAAAACCTTTTATTATGTTTTTTGCAGGTAGGGCATCTCTCCCACGTGCGTGGGGCATCTCACCCGCAACTTCGGGAAAGGTGGTCAAATATAGTAGTGCGGCAATTTTACTTTTTTCTTTGGAAAATTTACAATACGGTACAAAAAAACTACTTAGTATTAATAAACAATATATATTATGTATTTCCCACAAATTTTCGTTGTCATTGTTAATACCCAATTTATTTTATAGCTCCCTTTCCTTAAGTGGGGCATCTGTCCCGGAATTACCTTATATTTATAACCTACTTGAAACTCGATATTATTAATTTTAAAGTAAAATTAAACTGACGCATTAGAATTTTACATGGAAAAAATATCATTTATTTAGATAAAACTACATCAAAATTTATTTTTTGAGCATTCTTAAGCTGAATTGTTCACGTCAAAAAAGTTCAAAACTTTAAAATATGTTATATCAACCAAAGTCTATAAAAGTAGTACCTGTAAGAAATGACAAAATCGTATTATAGTTCAATGTCAGGGAATACTTTTAATTTAGGATTTATTTTCTAATTTTCTGAGAATTGTTAGATTAATTTTCGTTCAAGTCGGCAGTGTAAACAAACAAGATAGAAGTACCATTTTATCCATTAAAACTTTAACCACGAGAGAGTTTAGAGAACCAACGATAAACAAATTAAGAAAATAATTATTTGTAGTCACTCACTTTCATAAAAAAAAAAAATGGGAATGATTTGTATTAATGTGATGTTATGTGCATAGACGTAGCAAAGGGACGGTCCACTCCCCCTCCCACAGAAATAAATGATGAATGGTTGTTTTCGTGTAGTCTCAAGTATAAAGCAAACATTGCTGCCTAAAAAGATGTTTAAAAAATACTAACCCACATACAAATAATTTTTTAAAACTCACAAATTCAGTTTAAGAGATTTTCCCATTATGTCCTTTTTTTTCTATATTTAAACTCTAGAGCGTCTTAAAACCCATTCTCCCTTAATCTTGCTACATTTTTTCGCTTAATTTCATCCACCTTCGTACTATAGCTATAATATATTATCCTGCGTCATGAATTCAATATTTTTACTTTCTTCCGTACTCAACAGAAGAAAGCATTGGATTCATAAAAAATTTCAACTTCCAGTTTTCGATGGATTTACATGTTTTGCGATATCTAGAACATGACTGACCATTTTTAGAAAATTTTAGAAAATGCCTATCTGTGTGTGAGCAAAATTTTGTTCCAATTGTATCTCAGGAACTATTACACTGCACAGAATTGCATGTAAACTTATATGTAATTGCACCATGACATAAAATAGTTCTTATTGCTTTTTGGTGATAATCGTCCATCAGGTGGCGTTCCAATCCGGATTTTTCTAAGTTCTTAACTTGGTGGTATAGGCCGAAATTTCTTATAAACGTACACAATGAAAGTTATTTTTAACGAATCATTATGAAATTAAAAAGATTTGTTTATAATAGTAATATTCAAGTAGAAAAAAAAAGAAATTGGACATACAGGAGCGACGCTTTTCTCCTGGGGATAAGTCCCCTCCGAGAGGGCAAATTTTCGATATGGGCACCTTTTAAAAAATTTCGTCAATATCTTTAAAACGAATAATTGAACTATTGATCTGTGATACTTTAAATAAAAGTTTTTTTTTTTTTTTTTTTTTTTTTTTTTTAATAAAGTTATTTATTTTGAGTGAATTTGTATAGAAAAATATAGAAGAAAAATTTGCGTGCAAGAGCCGATTAACAAGAGGCATTCGGGGCATGTGACCTGAGTAGCCGAAGGCCATAAAACTGGCCCTGAAAATACCATTTTGCCTTTTACGACTAAAAATGAAAAAAAAATGGTGTCATAATGCAATTTCTGCCATATTAGTCCTATAAACAGGTATATCTATATATGTGCTGATTGGTGCACAGAACAAGAGGGAGACGGGCCCACGAAAATATGTGTTCCTCGGGGCCTATCATGAAGTTAATCAAGGCCCGTTTGTGTATGCGTATGGGCTTTTCTTTGTGTGTGCGTGTGTATATTATTATATCATTCCCTTTCGGTAACCTCCCTCTGCAATTTATTCACCGTGAAGCTATTTGGAGCCGAGTTATGCTTATAAAGGTGATTTGCCTTCTGCCCCGCCCCGGGGGAAACGGAGGGAGGGGAGGTATTTCACAAAATCCCGTCTTGTGTCCCGTCAGGGTCCTAAAACCAAAGCTTCCTAGATCTACTATCAAGCCTGAAGGTCCCCTTCGTGACGTCACAACCGGGGTCCTTCCGCATCGTTTACTTTTGCCTGAAACCTCTTCTCTTAAAGCGTTAAAGCTTCATTTTTTCTTCATAAAAACTGATTTCTAATTAATATTCCGTTAAAAAATATTTATTGGCATTTATCTACCCTTTCTATTATATATAATATATGTATGTTTTTCCCTCATAGTTTCAGCTAAAATAGATATATTTTCCCTTTCATTTATGTTTATGCGTGTTTATGTCATTAAGTATTTTTTTAAATAAAATATTTGATGTTATAAAATTAAGATTGTATATGTTATTTTAATAAACGAGGGAAATACACCGAACTCCATTAAAATAATTTATTTTATAACTATTACACCAAGGAAATTAAAATATTTAAATAAAAATAATAATAAATTTTGACACACGTCCTTTAATTTTAAATTTCCAAATTTTAGCATATAAAGATTTAAATTTGAGTTAAAATAACAAAAATGATATTTAATATTGCTCATTTGAAAATTAATATAAATGAAAATCTATATTATACATATTTTACCAAATATTTATTTTATTTTTAATTATATTCACATATATAAGTGTATTTTAAAATCAAATATATAATGCAATAAATCAAGCTCTGTATATTTTTACATTATTTAAAAAAGTATTATGATTATTAGTATTATTCAGAATTTCATTAAGATCATTCAAATTCGAAGTTTTGTACAAAGAGTATTAAATTAATATTTAAAAAATAAGTATTATAAATTTTTAGCTATACATGCATTCACTCTTTCTAAATTTCCAAACTGTGACTTATAAAAATTGAAATGTGAATCTAAATGCAATCTTTAAAAGTAAAAAAAAAAATATATTTTTTAAATCCTCTATTTTTGGCTATGTAACAGATTTGAAAATGTTAAGTATGCACATTTTTCATCATTTTTATACATGAATTTGAAAGTTTATTTTCTGAAATGTAGATACAACAACTCTTTAGTAAATGCTGATTTGTAAATTTTGAAAAAAAATTCGAGTTATAATAAATACAAGATGTTTGAAATAATATTTCAAATTAGTCTGTATTGGGCAAAATTAAAATCATTCAGTTTATAGGTAATATCGAATAAATTTGAAAAAATGTTTGCCAAAAGAATAATGAATTTTTAACATATGAAGATCGAAATTTGAATGTTAAATTTATATTTTAAGAACACAAAAAAATTATCTTTAAAATTATCCCCTATTTGCAAAGCACAATAATTGAAAATGTTTTTCATACATATTTTACGAAATTTTTATTGATGGCTTTTGAAGATTACTTCATAAAGCATAAATACAAGATGTTTAAAAAATATTTCAGATTAATATATAAGAAAAGTTTGGATCATTCAATTTAAAATTACATGGGCCGAAAAAAAATTAAAAATATATTTAAAAAATCTGTTTCAGATAAATTTATAATTCTTAAACAAATTCACGTAATACAAACTACTTATCAAAATTAATTTCCACAATTAATAGAGACAACTTTCATACCAGAGAAGTACAATACTAAATTTCGAAATAAAATAATTTTATGCTCTATATTCGAGATTGTAGGAAGTGTTTCTTTCTTTCATTTTTTATGGGAAAAAAAAAAAAAAAATCGATAGCTTCCTTTGAAATTATCAAAGATACATGGTTCAACTATTATTTTTAAAGTTATTTATTATTTCTTTTGAAAAATATTTATATTGAAAGTTTACAACATTCGGGAGGATTTTCCTCCAAGGATGCAAAGATGCTCCTATTTATACAAATTTTTCCTGTAAGTATTTCGGTCCACAAGTGGCCGAGCGGTTCTGCGTTCAAAGCTGGTAGACGTGAAATGTCGGGTTCAATCCCAGGTCGCACTCGTTGGCTTAGCCGTTCGGAATTTTCCGTGGTTTTCTCCAAAATTGTGTAAATACGGGATAGGAACCCTTAGAAAACCCCCCACGGAGGGCATTCCCCTCAGGCCTAGGACCCTAGTCCAGTCCTCAGAACCCAACCCACTTATAAGTTTTTTTTTTTTTTTTTTTTTTTTTTTTTTTCACGATGATTCGTTAAAAATAATCGTAATTGTGCTCATTTATACAAAATTTTCTCCTATACTGCCATATTAATAATTATCATAAAACGTTATGATATCTCCACATGTTGGCGATTTTCACCAAAAGTTGAAGGTCATTTATAAATCAAGAAGCAACTTAAACTTTTATGAAATTTTTCGGTTCATTAGTTCCTGAGATACAGATACCACAATATTTTGTCACACACACACACATATATTGACATTTTCTAAAACTGATCAGATCGTGTTTGTCCCTTTCAAAACGTGTAAATCCATCGAAAATCAGAAATAGAAAATCTTTACGAATCTAAGACTTTTACTATTGAATTCAGAAGAAAGAGAAAAATAAATAAAAATGAAACGAAAAGTTGAAAATTAAAATCTTTTAACGAGTGGTGTTGCCATTCCACTTTTCATAATTTTTAATGTGCCTGTATAGGACAAAGTTTCGTATAAATGAGAATATTTTTTAATGAATTATTGTAAAATTAAGAAAGAATTATTCATAACAGTAACAGTCAATCAGGATAACAGTCAATCTTGCGTGGGTGGGTGTGTAAATTTTCAATATGGATATCTTTTAAAAGAACTCGTCAATACCTTTAAAACGAATGATTGAGCAACGATCTGTAATAATTAAGACAAAGCTGTGGTTTTTTTTTTTTTTTTTTTTTTTTTTTTTTTTTCATTTGGAGAAGGTGTCCTCCGTGGTGGTCATTTAACGGGGTCCCAGCCCTTTATTTAAACGTTTCGGGGGAAAACAAGGAGAACTCCGAAAGGATAGGTTGACATGTGTCACCTAGGATCGAACCCGGCACCTAATGCCTTTGAGAGTAGAACCAGGGGTGGCGTCAGAAGGGGGGCCGGGGGGGCACAGGCCCCCCCATCGGGGAGTTCGTGCCCCCCATCGGGGCATATTCTCAAAATCTGTCGGGGAAAAAATACCCTTTTTTTCCCCTTTGTTCAGCAACAAAATATTTTTTTCCTTTTTATCATTCGGAGTTTGTCTTTCTAGAGAAGTTTTTTTTTTTTTTTTTTTTTTTCTCCCAGAAAAACTAATGGCATGCAACTGCTTTGTTTTGCTAGCATTGATATACTATGTATTCCTCTTCTATGTCAGTTGGTGGGAACGACAGGAAAGAAAGCGACGAGTATTATTACAAGGATTGACCCATTCCTTATCTATTCCTTATCTTCTAAAAATCACACTTGCGATGCTTCTGTGAAGAAGTCGCTTTTTTATTGCCTATTATCCAGCTCTCTTTGAAATGGACAAAAAGCATGTAGGCTACGTATGTTTCCATTTCCCTTTTTGTCTGTGAACAGCAACTAGACCACACACACACATAAGTTTTTTTTTTCTTCCCTGAAAATTTTTAAGAATAAGATATCTCTTTAAAAAGTACATCGGAAAAAACAATCTTAATCCCCCCCCCCTTAATAAGAACAAAAAAGAAAGAAATTTCATTCAAATAGATCACGAAAATATAATTTGCATATTGATTTAAGTCACATTTCCTTTAATTCTACTAATTCTTATTCAGGATACTGTTTTCAAATATTGCGTGTCTATGTCGGCTGTAGGTGTAGGGAGGATCATACATCCAAAGAAAATATCTAAAAAATAAGATGAAAATGTGTCGTTTTTGCTTTAGAACTTAAAGACAGCTTTAACAATTAGAAATGAAATAAGTAAAATAATTGAGACCTTTTAATAAGATTTGTTTTTTGCTTTCTATTTCTAAAGAGAAAATTCTTTTAACTATTTGTGAAATTTTATAACGATAATTTGTTTAATATATGTCAAATTCAAAGCTTTAAAATATTTCCGTGTAATTAAGAGTCGTTTTAATAATTATATGAAATTAAAATTGTTATATTTATTTTACATCGCTACACTCTGCATCACCAACAAATTAAAAATGTATTTCTCTTTCTAAATTTACTTTTAATTACTTTTTGCTAGAGAGTCAGGGAACAAAAGGAAAGAAAAAAAGGCAATCGGAGAACAATACAAATTTTACCGATTTTTAATGCTTGTTTGTATGAAAATCAAAAAATTTCGGAAACAGTAAAGAATGTTCTTGCTCTATTTTATCAATTCAGCCGCTCATAATGTTTATATTTTATTATTATCTTCAAAAGTCATATTGCAATTTTTCATTCAGCATTTTTTTTTTTTTTTTTTTTTTTTTTCATAAAAAAAAAATATCCCCTCCGTGGAAGATCAAAATTGTGATGGCATGTTTCCGGGCCATCCTTAGGGATAGGGTGTGTCCCAGACCGTCGCCAATTGTCTAATGAGCAGCACTAGTGCAATGTTAAAACCCAACCAACCAACTATAAAATATATTAATAATTATGAAATAATTCAGCCAACGACTGAAACATCTGTCGGTTCAATTTATAAATGTTAGAATAGTGAAAAACTACCTCAGAACTTGCAGTGCAGAAAGCAGGTTGCAAAATTTGATGATTTTAGGGCTTCACAGTGCAAGATCAAAGAAATTAGATTTAGAAAGAATAGTAACAATATTTGATAAAACCTATCGCAAAAGCCGAATTCAGTTACAATAATACGTAAATGGATTTTATTTTTTTAATTTTAAATTTAATGTGTATGCAGGAGATTCCCAGAAATCCACACAAATTGGAAAAAAATTATGTGTATTTTGGAATTTTGTGAAAATTAGCATTTATGAAACGAGATTTTGATACTGTAATGCATAAAAAATGAGGAAAAATACAAATAAGTATGCTTGGAAAATAATTAACATAATTAAAAAATAAACGAAAAAATTAAAGAGAATAAACAACTTAGTAAAAAATATGCATATAATGAAGTTTAATTTAATTTTTTCTTGAATTAAGAAATTAAAATTTATCTAATAAAGTAAGATACAAAATTTTACACAACATGTGATACAATATAAGCTTCTATTACAAGTATATTACCTTTTATTACTTTTTTTAAAAAATATAGGCCAAAACAGTTTTTCATTTTATTTATTTATTGTTATTTATGAACAATTATTATTTCTTGTTTATAGCATTAATGCATTTAAAATTTATCATCAACAGAAAGTAATCTGCATAAAATTGACTTTCTGTGTTTCGTGAGATTCAATTTCTAATGAATCATTGTTAATATCAGTGCTATCTTGAACTTTTCATATTAAAAATTTTACTGTCGGTTTGATAGTTACATTGGTTACAATATGCGGATTTCTGGAAGTCTACTGCATTTGTTCATGAAGTATTTAACATTATGAAGATTAAATAACGGAATTTTAATATTGATGTTGTATGATTATGAGAAAATTATACCTTAAGTGCATATTTAAATCAGCATATTGTAAGTAAAATTTTAACATTTAAGAGAAATGTAATATGTATATACTTGGTTACAAATAAAATGTATACCATGTTAAGAAGGAAGTTTTATCTGACATTTGTTGGATGTCTTTGACTCTATTTATTTTTTCACAACTATGCTCATGCTTTAATATGCATGCTTTACTTTTTTTTTTTTTTTTTATATATATATACATATTACATATATATTATTTTAGAAGGGTAGGGAATAGCTCGATGCTCGATACATCGACGAGATGACACGGCGATTAAGTGAAAAGCTAACTTTATAAAAACAATCTACCTTGAATTTAATACTCTAATTTTTCCATAAAATCTCTAATTTTCAGCTGGAAGAACACTAGCTTATAAATTATGAAATGTGAATGTGGCACTGGGGATGAATTTAATTAAATGTAACTTTTCTTTAAAAACTCCAATTTTCAACTGAATTTAGGAGTTTTTTACTGTGAAATCATAATCATTATTTTTAATTTTTGACAAAACCAATTAAAAATTTCTTTTTTTGTTAAAAACAGTACATTTCTATAATATGATAATAATATAACGTGATTTATCATCTAACATGAATTGGAAGTTAAAAGGTTGGCAGCTTGTAAAATTAATTTAAAATGTCAATGCAAAGTGGCCTGAAAGGAAAAAAAAAAAAATCACATTTTAAATTATTTTAAAAATATTTTAAAACTCCATAATTTTGAAATGAATTGAAAAAAGTTTGACTGTAAACTCATATTATTTTTAACCAATTTTTAACTCTTGCCAAAATCGGTTTACAATTCAAGATTTTTAAAATACTTGTTTTTCAGCTCCAATGGGAAAAAAAAAAAAAGAAAGAAAGAAAAATTACGGGATTTATAATCTAACATGATTTAAATTCGGAAGATTGCAAGCTCGCATGTCTTAGCCGAATAATATGAAAAAAGGAATACTGCTAGCACGCAAATATTAAAATCTTAATGCAAAGTGACCTGAAAAATTACATTTTAATTAATTAATTAAAAAAAAAAATCTATCAAACAGAATTTCACTAAGAACCATCCCGATTAAATCAGCCTTTATTTATTTTATTATTATTATTATTATTCTTCTTAAGAGGAAAATTGCATTAAAGACGGTCTATTCGTTTGGACGTTACAGTGCCTCAAACACACAAAGGCTTCAAACTTATCATAAACCCCTCCGCTTTCTTATCTTAGTCGGTGTTAAAAATAATACGGAAGCACTTTAAAAAAAACAGACAAAAAAAAAAAAAAAAAAAAAACCATTGTATATTTGACATAGCGGATAGACACTGACAGGAAGGTGCATGGTGCTACAATATGCCTGTAAAAATGTTTCTACATATAGTGCCCCCCCGTCGGGGAATTTCTGACGCCACCACTGAGTAGAACCTTTTGACCACTGGTGAGATACTTTCGTAATTTTTAAAGAATTTTTACGTAATTTATATCATTTCTAAAGAAATACTTAATTTTTTTAGAAATATTACAAAAATTTAAAAGAAATTAATTGACGCTTTTGAAAATCTCTGTTTGAAACTTTTTTTTAAATCTATTATTTACAGTTGCTAATTTTCTGGAGGATCTACTATGAAATTAATCATTTCTTGTCTTCGTATAATTATTCAAAAGAATGTTGCACATTGTTTTTATACATTCATTAATTAACTGAGTTAGTGATTTACCACAATTACAAATTCTTTCAAATTCTAATCCGTCATCCATTAGTTTTTCTTTAGACAATTCACATTATAGAAAACATTGATTTTCAGATTTCAAAAAAATTTCCTCATATTCTGCAGTAATACAATGTGAATGAAAATTAACTCAATTGATGTATATTAAATGATGGAATCTAAAAATTCATTCATGAAAAATGTAATTTAAATGTATGTGAGGTGTGAGGTGAGGACAAACATTGTTTGCTACATGCATTCCAAGCAGAAAATAAGATAGTAAAACATAATAAACGGACCCGATGGACTTCAGTTTCTTACAGATAAGGGACCCGGGTTGTGACGTCAGACGCTGTCAGCAGTGATACCTTCAGGTAGAGTCCTGCGCGGGTCGGGTTTTACCCGACCCGAACCCGACAGATGAATTTTAAATCAACCCGAAACCCGACCCGAACCCGACAAAAAAATTTTTCAACAACCCGAAACCCGACCCGAACCCGACAAAAAAATTTTCATCAACCCGAAAACCGACCCGAACCCGCAACAGAGAATTTTTTGCGACCCGAACCAATACCTTCTAATCAAGGCCATCCAACCGCAAAACCGGAAGTGGTGTGACGTATGAGCATTTGGGCTAGTTATTTCACACGTAATGCAAGCGTCGAATTCGAAATTCGAATACTTTCTTATTAGAAATTTTAAATCGTTGATGTCGTTTACCGTCTTTTTCTGATAATTTTCCTTTAGGTTAAAAAACCCGAGAGATTTTAAAATGAAAGAATCAAGTTTACAACCAAAAGTAAGTGTTAAATACTTTATTTTATTGTATAATTTTTTTATTGTAAGCTTTGTTAGAATTCTAACCTTTAGCAATCCAATCATAATGTGAGTCGTATTTAGAATTTGTTTTAATGTATATGTTACCGTTAAAGCTCGAAATCCGTTAATGTGCAGATTACCTAGCTAATCTACAGATTAACTAAAATGACCCGTTGAAGTATGGAATGAAGAGTTTTCCGCATTTTAACTAGGTAATCTGCAGATTAGCGGCTTCTGTGCCGTTAAAGTTTAAATGTTTGTTTCGAGCCTTATTTTTTTTTCATTCACTATGACGTCAAACAGTCATGTGATACAGATACGCGAATGACCTCCAAACACAAACCAAAACTTTCATCCTTTCCGCTCCGCTTCCGCTATGATAATTGGTAAACGTAAAATGTGGAGCATCCAAGACATGATTATTATAGGTTTCTCATTATGACCAACACAAAACTTAAAGTAACAAGTAAGTTATAATTGTTTTAATTTTGATTTTATTTCTTCTCTTTTTTTAATTCTGTCAATATAGTTTGATAAGGATCTGCACTGCATTTTATTATTGAAATCTAATCTTAATTAAACGCTGTATCTCCTGAAACTTCATTTTCAATTATGAATATTAAAATTTACAACACAGTAATTATTTCCTCCCGAAATAAAACTATTAAAACACAACTTTTTAAAACTAATTTATTTAAAAAATGTATTAAATTACTATTACTTACTGAAAAAAAAAAAAAAAGTATTAATTTTTAACTCTGAAAAATATGACATTCAATATTATGGCTTTCTTTAATAAATACTTAACATGAAATTTTTATGCATTTTTTAGCATTTCATAACATTTTTTTTTTTTTTTTTTTTTTTTTTTTCTGAATTTCAGGTTTTTTTTTTATATATTTTACTAGCAGGCAACGCCCGCTTCGCTGGTCCCTATTTTTAAATGAATCACTATAATGAATTCTCAAAATTGCATTAATTTTTATCACGTGAAAAAAAAAGAGAAACAAAATCTGAGTAGGAAAAATGTCGCACCGGGTTCTCACTGCCTTCGGAAAAAATTCCCAAAATGCTCTAACCCTTATTTCTATTATTTTCCCACTTCGCCCCCCCCCTCCTGTCTATCCTAATAATTTTACAAATTTGAAAATGTCCGCAATCGATTTGTAAGTATCAAAAACCTCTATGCACCAGTTTTGAACGATATATCTCCATTTTTATTTTTTTGCCGCTCTACTGCCCCCCCCTTCCCGCCCTCCCAATAATTTTAAAAATTCGAAACTATCCGCAATCGATTTGTAGGTATTGGAAACCTCTATGTACCAATTTTGAATGATCTAACTCTATTTTCTTTTTTTTTTTGCCATCTGCCCCCCCCCCTTCCCGGCCCTCCTAATAACTTTACACTTTCGAAAATATCCCCATTCGACTTGCAGGCCTCTAAAGCTTATCTGTACCAATTTTGAACGGCCTAACTGTATTTCTATTTGTTTTTGACCATAGCCCCCCCTTACCGCCCCCCCCTTCCCGACCCACCTAATAATTTTAAAAATTCGAAAATATCCGCAATCGATTTGTAAGTATCGAAAACATCTATATATCTTTTTTTTTGCCATCTGCCCCCCCCCCTTCCCGGCCCTCCTAATAACTTTACACTTTCGAAAATATCCCCATTCGACTTGCAGGCCTCTAAAGCCTATCTGTACCAATTTTGAACGGCCTAACTGTATTTCTATTTGTTTTTGACCATAGCCCCCCCTTACCGCCCCCCCTTCCCGACCCACCTAATAATTTTAAAAATTCAAAAATATCCGCAATCGATTTGTAAGTATCGAAAACATCTATATACCAATTTAAACGATCTAACTCTATTTTTATTTTTTTGCCCCCCCCCTCTTCCCTCCCCCTTTCCCGGCCCTCCTAATAACTTTACACTTTCGAAAATATCCCCATTCGACTTGCAGGCATCTAAAACCTATCTGTACCAATTTTGAACGGCCTAACTGCATTTCTATTTGTTTTTGCCCCATAGCCCCCCTTCCCGCCCCTCCTAATAATTTTACAAATTCGAAACTATCCGAAATCGATTTGTAGGTATCGAAAACCTCTATATACCAATTTTGAACGATCTAACTCTATTTTTATTTTTTGCCCCCCTCTCCCCTCCCCCCCCTTCCTGCCCCTCCTAATAACTTTACACAATCGAAAATATCCTCATTCGACTTGCAGGCCTCTAAAACCTATCTGTATCAATTTTGAACGCCCTAACTGTATTTCTATTTGTTTTTGCCCCTTAGCCCCCTCCCCCCCCCCCTGCTGCCCCACCTGGGGGTGAATTTCTAAAATTCCAGAAATTGGTTTTTAGATATTTGCATTAGCAATATTTTAGAGCAAAAATTTCATGCATATCTATTTTTTTGTTTGAGATATATAGGATTATGCGAAATCACGTTTTACGCATGTGAAATCACGTTTTGCCCCCCCGCCCCCCTTGGGGACCGAATTTTGAAAATTCCAGAAATTGGTTTTTTGACATTTGTATTAGCTATATTTTAAAGTAAAAATTTTATGGATATCTGTTTTTTTGTTTGAGATATGAAGGACTTTGTGAAATCACGTTTTGCCCCCCCCTCCCCCCCTTGGGGGGTGAATTTTGTAAAATCGCTTCTTAGTGGATGCCTACGTCATAGAAAGAACATTGTCACAAAATTTCATGCTTCTAGGTCCAGGGGTTTGGTCTGGGCGTTGATAGATCACCCCCTCACTCACTCACTCAGGAAGTGTTCTTTTATATATATAGATATATCATGATTACATTTTTATTTTTATTTTGTTCGCTTTTTCAGATAATTTCGTTGTAGTTTATCACATAAAATGTGCTAATAAAGTTTTTTTATTTATTTTTTTATTTATTTATTTTTTTTTTATTGTAAAATTAATATGTTTGCTAAACTTGTACAGATATATGTATGCTGCAAAATATAGTTTAATAAAGCATTGGAAAACAGTCATTTTAATTTTCATGCGTTCTAAAAATTATTAAAGCAGTTTTAATTATTTGAAGTACTTCTTAAATAATGCTTCTGAATTGTCTAATTTAATATTTCTTTATCGAATTAAAAATTGGTGCATAATTTTTTAAAAAAAATAGTAATAGCAATATAAGTTATTAATAAAACTTTTTTTTATATTTATTTAAATGGTTAAATATTTTTATTTTGAAAAGAAATCGTTACTGTATTTACAATTCTAACATTCATTTATAAAATAGAATTTATTGAAAGCTATTAAAGTTATATTTCATATTAAAAATGCATAACATCTTCAAACTTATATTGACAGAATAAAAAAGATGAAATAAATAAAAAAATTAAAACAAATATAACTTTAAAAAACATAAAAATTAAAAGACATACAGATTAAAATAAGTAAAGAAAGAAAGAAAAGGAAAGAAAACTATTTTTTCCTCCGAATGAAAAAAACAAATACAATACAGCGTGCTGTAAAACTACAACACCAGAGATCTTATTTTCACTTTAACGAGTGCCTAGTAGGTAATGTGCAGATTATCTAGGTAATTCGCAGATTACCTAGGTATTTTGAGAAATGAAACAATTTTCCTCACTTTAACGGATCACCCTAGTTAATGTGCAGATTACCTAGCTAATCTGCAGATTAACTGATTTCTGCACTTTAGCGGTAACATATACAGTTGTTTAAAATGTACCAAATTTTTCAGAACAAATTTGAGCAAAAATAATATGAATTTAAATTACTACATACTATATTCTGTTCTCAGTTTAAAATCAAATTGTTCTTGTATGCAATATTAATTATTAGCGATAGCGATAAATAATATATATCTTGGTAAATATATATATATTCAACTTCATGTTATTTGTTTCTTGTTTCATTAAAATGATTGATGATTGTAATAAAAGGTTGATATTTTTAGTTATTAAAAATTTGATTTTTTTTTTTTTTTTTTTTTTTTTCAGAACAAATTTAACCAAAAATAATATGAGTTTAAATTATTAGTTATTCTGTTCCCAATTCAAAATCAAATTGTTCATGTGTAGCATATTAAGTATTCGTAATAAACAAAAGGTATCTTATTAAAAACATATACTTAATTTCTCGTTAATTGTTTCATTCTTAGCACATTTAAATTTAAGAACCATTTGCTATTTCAATTTAAAAAAATTTTTTTTCTTTTAACTATGCTCTATAAATTAAGTAATTGATCGTAAACATTCAGTTATATATACTATTTCCACAATAACTTAAAATTCATTTTTATTTTATTCTATTTACATAACAATAAAGTATTGGATTTTTGAAAATTTTCTTTATTTGGCTTTTGGTTCATTTACACGTTTTGAGATTTCTTTAAACCCTTTTTAGGAGATGTCTGACTATGTATAATGAAATTTTTATGTTTTGAGTGCTGTGTCTCGCAAAATACTGAACCGAATTGTGAAAAAGTTTATATTTGGATGCACTTTGATATAATCTGATTCTGAATAGCTTTTGGTACATATCGCCCAACAAATGGCGTTGCTATGCTGCAATTTCCCACAATTAAGGAAAGATTATACTTTAGCTTCTATTGTATGTAACTTTCCCTAACTTGATGTGCAAGTAGTCGATTGTGAAAGACTATGTTTATTCAACTTAGGTGCATATCGGTCAACAGGTAATGCTAGTATGTTGCAATTTTCCCCTTTTAAGAAAACGCTATAATTGAGCTTCTATGATATATAAAAGCACTAAACTTGATACGTGCAAAAGCCATTATAAACTATTATACTGATTAAATTTGGACGCATATCTGCCGACCGATGTCGTTGGCATAAAGCAAATTTCTCTATTTATAGGCGAGCTTCTATGATATATATATATGCATTGAATTTTATATGTAAGATGTATGTTATGAAACACTATGCCGAATCAATTTGGATGTACATGAGATGACGTGCGGCGCTATTGTTACTTTTTGTAAATATCCAGATAGTTATATCTCAGCATCAATTGGTTAAATTAGTTTGTAAAATATGTATTGTGAGAAGCTGTGAAGATTAAAAAAAAAAAAAAGTAATAAAATAAAGATTTATAAAATTTTCAACTGAAACGTATCAAATATTAATTTTGAACACTTTCCAACAAAATTGAAAATAGTTTATGATTTCAATTTCTCTGTCCGCCTCTAGGGTGTGTAAATATTTTCAGATTTTCACCAAACTGATATATGTTATTCATGTTCATAGTGGCATGTTTCCCATTTTCCCAGGTACACCAAAAAAGAATCCTAATGCCTTGTGTTTTATAGGAAGCATTTCTAAGAATTACAGTTAACATAGTACTGCACAAATCATAATTAAATTTACATTTATTATCCATATGCTAAAACATGTTTTATAAATTATGGTATGTTAGGCATTAAGATTAACAGGACTACAGTAAATATTTGGATACATTAAGGGCTACAGTTAGAAAATGCTGGAATTGCATTTCTGTTTGTACTAATGGTTAACACTTTTCAACAATGTTTAAGAGTGATTATGAATTAAATTAATCCATCTGTCTTTCTGTCTGTAGTGTGATCACGTAAGCAACGTACATTGAAGCTTAAACGATATTCTTGTTTATAATACTGTATGACTTATTTATCCTTTTTAATATTCATATCTTTCTTTGACCTTCTTT
Source organism: Salticus scenicus (assembly GCA_963930645.1). Classification (NCBI taxonomy): domain Eukaryota; kingdom Metazoa; phylum Arthropoda; class Arachnida; order Araneae; family Salticidae; genus Salticus; species Salticus scenicus. Next base: position 26,445,902 of record OZ005659.1, on the reverse strand, counting down.
CTGTATTTATCTCAGTAATTCAAATATATAAATACAGACACACGTGTATAATTTAGAAAGTTTAAAATGTTTTATATATTCTGCTTTAAAAACCAGATTTTTTTTTTTTTTTGCATTTGAAATCTATGTGACTTATTGTCCTATTTAACGAAATAAATTTTATTTTTTGAAATATGAGTACATAATCTTAAAAATTCAATCAGTAAAGAAATATGTCTATAATGGTGATTTCCGAAAACATTTTTTTTCTCTCTCTGTATATATTACTTTTTTTCCTTTTCACGCTGATTCAAAATGAAACTTGGACAAATGACAAATTTTCTCACGGATTCATTGTTAAAAATTTCCGAAACTTATAGGTAAATGGTTATTTCTCATTAAAACTTTATACTTTTTAGTTTAGTAATTATATTAAAATAATAAATATAATAAATAAAACTGGGAGTAAAAAACAGCATTTGAATAACTATACCAAACATATATATTTTTATTAACATTACTAGTAGGCAAAAAGGGTAAACACCTGCAGTCATACATAAAATCTCTCACTTATGCGGAGAAAAACATAAATTATTTTTAAAAGCATAATTTCCCTTTTTATGTTTACAATTTCAAATATTTCTCTCTTTTAATTATACATTCCAATACTCTCATAATAATAGTATACTAAATAGCTTGTTGTCATCTCAAAATGTTTCTAAATCCATTTACAAAGATGTGCATAAAAAGCAGCCTAAAGCATGTGACGTCACAATCATCTTGGAAGGCCTTGATTAGAAGGTATTGCCCGAACCCGACCCGAAACCCGACTTATCTAACCCGAACCCGACCCGAAACCCGAAAAATAAATCAACATTACTTATTCATCTAAAAATCATGCAAAACAAGATAAAATGATATAACATGATATAAAATAAATTTTCATTGTCACACAGTTGGTAAATTATAAAAAAAAAAACTAGTATGTTGTGGTCGCCACAAGACATTCTTCTACATTTTTCTGTCAAATTCACTAAGTGCGAATAATTTATTAAAATATTATTAAAAAGTTTAACGTGATGAATGCAAATAATTTTCATCTTAGGGAAATCTAACATTAAATATCCAAAGAGAGACAGTTTTATCGCCTATAAATAACTTCTTAAACAATGCGTTTTTATAATGGTTATCTCACATATCACGGTCCGCACAGTTATATGGCACAGAAATTGAGATATAGCCATCCTGTTATCGATGAAATTTGCAGTATAACAACGCCACCTATTGGCCGACAAGGATTCAAACTGAGTCGGCATAATGTCTCATAATCTCGCCTTCTCACATATTAAGTTTTGTTTGATGGTACACAATAGAACATGAGATATAGCTTTCCTTGTAATTGTAGAAATCGCTGTGTAGCAGCGCCACCTGTTGAGCGGTTTACACCAAAAGTTGACAGGCACCTACATACAAATCGGCACCTACATACAAATGGCACCTACATACAAATTCATATGAAATTATGTGCAGTAGTTTTTGAGATATAGCCTTTCCTTAAATTGCGGAAATCGCTGTGTAGCAGCTCCACCTGTTGGCTGATAGGCATTCAAATTGAATCAGCATAATATCTCATATTGATCTTCTCATATATCAAGTTTTGTTGGATTATACGCAAGAGAACCTGAGATATAGCCTCCCCTGAAATTGCAGAAATCGCTGTATAGCAGTGCCACCCGCCGAGTGGTTGACACCAAAAGTTGATAGACTCTAATACTTTCTTCTACTAAATACAGAAGAAAGTATAAATAAAAAAAAATTGTAAACTGCGAAATCTTTTCAATTTCCAGAATGCAAATGCGAGGTTATACTGTATCTGTATTTCTTTAATTTATATATTAACAACAGTCGAGAAAGATTTATAATTCTTTTCTAATTTTCATACAATTTCTACAAAAAAAAAAAAAAACATATTAGTTCCATTGAAGAAAAGAAAACAGATCCAGATACAAATACGGATATTTTTTTCTGGCGGATACCCGCGGATACGAATAGGGAGCTCCGGTATATGTCTGTCCACCAGCAGCCGAGCGGTTCTGCGCTCGAAGCTGGTTGATGGGAGGTGTCGGGTTCGATCCCAGGTCGAGCTCATCGACCTAGCCGTTCGGAGTTTTCCGTGGTTTCCTCCGAAACACGCATGAATACGGGCTAGGACCCCTTAGAAAGACTCAAACTGAGGGCAATCCCCCTATAGGCCTAGAACACATCTAGAGTCAATCGGCCTTAAATCATCCAACCAACCAACCAACCGATACATGTCTAGTATGTGCAGAATGTTTAAATTAGTTACATAGTTGTAAACATGCCTATAAAATTATGTTTATAATTGTAAAAAATATTTTGAAAGGTGTTCTCATGTCGACCCGACTTGTTGAAAACCAAACCCGACCCGAACCCGAACCCGACCCGCAGGAAAAAAATTCAGTCAACCCGACCCGAACCCGACCCGCACGAAAAAAAGATCAATCAACCCGACCCGCAAGAGAAAAAATTCTCTGAACCCGACCCGATGCAGGACTCTACCTTCAGGCTTGATAGTAGATCTAGGAAGCTTTGCTAAAACCAACTTGCTCACAAAATTTTTTATCTTTATCTCCCATAGAATAGCCACGGCTATGTTGTGTCAGTGATCAGTGAATCTGTGAATTTACTCTTTTATATCTATAGATTATACTATAGAATATTAAGATTTCTAAAATAAAGGAGCTTCCATCCTGCTGTCTCTGAAATTAGATTCACAGTGGAAAACAATCAGTATCCTGAGTAAAGAATTCGCTTTGGTTTGTTTATTAAAATAAAAATATAAATATAAATAACACCAAATTTTCGCTATATTGATCAGATATAATAAAATATTTGAAAGAAATGAAATAATTGTTAAAATATTAAAACCAAATTCAGTATAAATTGATGACATAGCTTTTAAAAATTTATTTAAATCAAAACAGTTAAAATCTTAAAATATATATATATATTAAAACTTTTTTTTAAAACAAATATGGACGCAAATAAATGACGAAATTATTCAGTTGTTTCTTAATAAAATTAATGACATCAACTAATATTAATTGTATTTATAGGCAATAATAGTTTTGTATCAATATTGTAATGGCGACAATGAATATTCATATCGTAGCAGCGGATAAAGATATGGGATGACGATCACGCAGTGTCTCAGTCATATCAGAGTCTCATATCACGCATGCGTTATTGCTTAGCTGTTAATCGATTCCCGATAAAGCAAGATCATGATCAGAAAAGGCGATAACGAATATTCAGATCGTAGCTGTGAGTAGCGATTTCAGATTAAATGAATGTCTAGCATCACGCATGCGTTATACGTGTATCATCCACTCTCCTTCGTATCAGCGGTTACCGGCTTTCACGGAGTGAAACGTTGGGCTCACGGAAACTGATATGGTCGCTCGCAGTACAGTCGGCTGTAAAATTATTCGAGCACTAGCAATAATCCCTGTCTAAAAATAGTACACTTAATACTGCTTTGTTAAATAAATCCTTATCGAGTCATGTTCTTAGTCAGTCTAAGAACATGATTCGACAAGGATTTATTTAACAAAACAGTCTTAAGTGTACTTTTTAAATATAGGAATTATTGGCTAGTGCTCGAATAATTTTACAGCCGACTGTACGTTCGCAGCTGAGTTCCTGATAATCGTGGCGCTTGCGATATATCGCCAACAGAAAGATTTCGTTATCGGTTTCAAATTGCATGGTTTTAAATCGATGTTTCGCGATGTATCGATGCATCGCCCAGTCCTACTGTGTATAAAAATAAATAAATAAATAAATTTTAAAAACACATTATGTCAGTTTTACCAGAAGTTTTTCACATGTGTACGATTAATTTTTGATAAAGCTTTATTTCAGTATTCTTATTGATGTGTAAATAAATATCTATTTACTATTTGCAAAAAGAAATGTCCGTTCCCAGTTTTTTATACATAAATAAACAAGTCGTATTGTAAATATACATATGTAAAATTACTTTAGTAATGGATCAGATGACTTCACTCTGAAGGAAAAAATAAATGTACATAAAAGCGATTAAAGACGTTTACATTTCAAAAATCAAAGCATCTATGCTTTTAACAGGTTAAAATTTCACTCAAAATAATAAATGTATAACACATTATTATTTTATTTTTGCTTTTAAACAGTTTTTAAATAAGATGTATTCAAAAAATCTAGACACACTCTTTGTTTTTTCACTATAGTGAAAAAACAAAGAGTGTGTCTAGTTATATATAACAGTTATATATAACTGTGTTCCGTAATATTAGAAAGTGTTTAAAGAAGCTATGTATGTTTCATGATTTTCTTTTCTATAATATAAATTTGCATAGAAAAAAAATATTATTTACATATTCCTCATCTTTCATCGGAAGTATTCACTTCTTTCGTTTAAAAGTAAATCAAGTGTTAAATCAACTTATTGTTAGCCTATTTTCGAAAGAAAGTTTTTTTTTTCTTTTTTATTCCTCTCTACTATCCCCCCCCTCCCACACACACACACACAGATTAAAAGAAATACCATTCTCGGCTAAAAAATATTAAGTATTACAGAAAAAATATACATTTTTGTTTGTGCATTAAAAAAAGACGAAAAATGTGAAAATTAAAAAAATAAAAGTAATTGTTTAGCTTTTATTTGTTTATTTATTTAATAAGTTATCAATGTTAAAAAAATATTGAAAAAAAAATCAAATATGTACCTTTCTGCAATCATGCAAATAAAATAAATTTTGTTCATATCCTGCTTTTGAATACTACAAACAAATTAAAGGGTAAGATAACAAATACATGAATATACTTTAAACACAGTATAAATTAGTTTTAGAAACAGTGTCATTTGATTTAATAAATATTTCTATGTGGGCGGTGCTGCAGCTCTCCTGAACCGCCTTTTTTAGTATAGTACCTACATTGATGGAATATTTAAAGGCTGTTATTAAAATTCAAAATTTGTTTCAAATTATTCACATACACCACTCCTTGAAATTTTGTAAAATTTTTCAACAGCCACCCCAATTTAATCTTCAAAATACCAAGTTTTAATTTCCTACAATTATTTGTTTTTAATTTGTGTTGATGAAAAACATACACACATGCTAAAAATATTATTTTCATATCAGGAAATTTTGCAGTGGAAGGCTGATTTTTTATCTAACTATGCGAAAAACACCAGAGCCGGGAATCGAACCCGGGCCTTCCGCTTTACGTGCGGATGCTCAAACCATTGAGCTACCCTGGCTGATTACCAGCTAGGCATTTCTCACATAACATTCGTTGGCCAAAGTCACCGAGTCTGTAAACACAGCTATATCAAGTGACAGTAATATTCATGGCACAACTCCAATAGACCACGAAATTTTAATTCAATTTAGAAATTTATTCATCAATCATGAAAGTTCATTTCAGGAAATTTTGGAGTAGAAGGCTGATTTTTTATACCAACTATCTGAAAAATGTAGTGTGACTTGACTATGTGTCACTCGATATAGCTGTGTTTACAGACTCAGTGACTTTGCCAACGAATGTTATGTGAGAAATGCCTAGCTGGTAATTCGCCAGGGTATCTCAATGGTTTGAGCATCCGCACGTAAAGCGGAGTTCCCGGGTTCGATTCCCGGTTCTGATATTTTTCACATAGTAGGTATAAAATATCAGCCTTCCACCCCAAAATTTCCTGAAATGAACTTTCATGGTAGATGAATAAATTTCTAAATTAAATTATTATTTTCATATTCAAGGGACCTCAAAACGAATAATTATAGTAAGAAATAAGCACTTGAAATTGAACTGCAAACAATACTTTCTGTATGATATGAGTATGATTGATTAATTATCCTTCCAAAGCAGTTTTTCTGGACTCTGTCAGTTTTAGTAAAGCTTTTCCATCAATCACTTTTAACAGAAAATAATGCTTCACTTAACTTTAGGTAGGCGTGTATATTGTCTGCAAGTTATAGACATACCGCAGAGTTTACTTAAATTTAGCACTGTAAGAAACACACACACAAAAAAAAAAAAAAAAAAAAAAAAAAAATGTATGACCCTGTAGACAAATGGCAAACAATTTTCATACTATATGAAATATGAAATATGCTTTTATAAATATATATAAAAAAAAAAAAAAAATACATGTTTATGTCATTGTTTTAATGTAAAGATATTAAGCTCTGTCTACTAGAAATTTCGCCCATAGACATAATGTACTTAAATTTTATTTATTTAATTAATTAATTTTTCCTGTTCACAAACGATTCGTAAAAATTTAACAAAAAGTTTCAAATAGCATATTCGTATAATACAGATTAAAGATATAGTATTTTGACCTTTCGCTAGTATTTAGATGATAACAGACGATAATTTAAATTAATATAATGATGATAATTTTTGAGTTAGGTGATAACAGACGCACAGACACGCAGACAAACACACACTCAGATCAACCACTAAAAACGTTTGAGAAACCTCAAAGCGTATTAAAAACTGTGTTGCAAAATTTCTAAACCCCCCAAAAATTCTTTCTCCGGCATACATGAAAAAGTATACCGTGCTGTAGCATACAGGGAAAAAAAATTAAATTTTTAAAAGAATTAAAAGTATTGAATTATTACCAAAGGTGTTTTTCTTTTAATCTATTCCGATTTCTGTTTAAAAAAATTGTTAAAATGTCGATTATTTGACGTTTTTTTGCCAATTACACTGTAAAACAATTAATTCTTCGTAAATTACATCTAACAATACAGTAAATATGAAACAGGAAAACCTTGTTAAATAATCATCATTTACCTTATTTATATTATTACAAACAGAAGTGACGTCATTTACCGTGTATTGGGTGGCGTCCGAATCCAATGTTAAAGGAAGTTACACTTGATAATTGATTGTGAACTTGTTTAAAACTTATAAAGGAAAACAATTCTACCAAAACAACGGAGTCAATTCCTATAATCAATAACAAAAGTAATTTCCATACAAGTAGTCTTATATAATCGAAAAAATAAATCCCCAGAGCACGTTTGTGTAAAATAGTGTATAATTTTATGAATTTTCAAACAACCTCAAATGATCTGGTATGCCACTCACACGACTTGCTCTTACCCAGCAGTTCAATACTATAAAGACAGTTTGCAGATTAAGGGGTAAGATAAAAAATACTATTGATGAATGTAATGTAAAAATTTTAAAATAAGTTTAAGAAAAGTTTTATTTTACATATAGTGAAAGACTGCCACTCCTTTTAAAACCCCGTTTAAATGCAATAACTATACTTATTAAGAATTCAAGTCTGTTATTAAATTTTAAAGTTTAATTCCAATTATTTAGGCAACTTTGCTTCGCAACACTCTATGACACTTAACAATCTTGATCAAACTATTCAAATGGCAACCTTATATACACTTCAAACTACAAATTTGAATTTCCTGCAAGTATTTGTTTTCAATTTATGCCGATAACACACATAGATACAGAACAATCGCTATACATTTGACTTTCGTGTTCAAGAGGCCTTAAAACACACTATTATACTAAAAAAATGGCTGAAACCTGAATCTTAAAATTACTTTGTCTACCTTGTGTGAATGAAAAACTAATTTTCATTCATAAGCAATTTTCGTCGATATCATAAATTGTAGTAAAGCACTTGCATCGATTGTATCCAATCGAAAAAATTGGTTTTACTTAATTTTGTGTAGCCATGTATATTGCCGATAAATTATATACACACTACAATGAATTCTTAAATTTAGTCCTAAATATATATATAAAAAAAAAAAAAAAAACACGTAACACAACCTGAAATTCATTTCCAGCAATTTTCAAGTACAGCCCCAATATATCCAAATGCTTTTTGTTTGGTATCCTTAAAAACGAATAATCAATGATTTCCATACTAATTCTACGCAAAATATCCTTTTATATATTTGAAGAATATATGTCTATTTCATTGTGTTTAGGAAGGTTTAAAATATTAAGCTCTGCCAACCAGACATTTTGCCCATAGACGTAATGTATTTGAATTTTCTTGGATGTCCATGTACACGAACCATTTGCTTGATTGATTGTTTAGTATCGCATCCCTATATGATATAGATTTAGAATGCCACGTTTGGATTTCCTTCTCTTGTTTGTTCTTGAAGAATGCTGATAACAGGCAGGCACACACACACATACAGGTGTTGGAAAAAATAATGTGAACACTTTCGCTTTGCAAAGTTTTGTCGAATATATAGAAAAATGCTTAACTTGTTGTTCTTGAATTTGGGAATAAGGAAAACATGTCTTCCCTTATATTTTCAGCAAAGGTTTACTCACGAAGGCCCTTAGGGGATGAACAACAAATCCAATAATATATTTAATATTCAAAGAGATATGGACAGTTGTAGTAAATAATTTATTACTGCACATACAAGGATTATAGCAAAAAAACTTTGGCATAGTTTCATGCACAGTTAAAAATTTCTGTAAATTTAATGTAAATATTTATCCAGAGTCTCTGTAAATTTACAGTAATTCTTAGTTAAAAGTGAATAATCGAGATTATCACTCTTTATTCTGCATTTTTACATTATTTTATTATTTAATTATTTATTTAAAATTAAAAATGACCGTTTCTACTTTAGATAAAGCATTCCAAGTCCGAAATATATTCTCAACAGTAATTAATTAAATTAATATTAGTTATTAAAATGAATACATAAAATAATTTTTTTGACATCTCCGTTTATTTTTCTCTGTAATTTTACGTAAGAATTAAGATAATAGATTACGCAGAGTTTTCTGTTGAAATTTTTAACAGTGTACCCAACTATAGAACACCTTATAAAAAACATCCAGTTGAATAGCAGAAAAATTCATAGAAGTATCGGCAATTAAATAAGCTTTTTTTCAGCTGTTTTCTAAAAAGATCTTTACGATAAGGGATCATTCACAAAGGAAAATTTGTATCAGAAAAAGCTATGTTACACAATGAAACTTAATACAGTATTTACGATTCTTTTTTTTTTTTTTTTTTTTTTTTTAATAGGTATGTACTGCATATCTATATATATATATAGAAAAAAGAAAAATATAATTTTTTTTTTCTGATGCAGATTTTCATTTGTGAGTAACCCCTTATCGTAAAGACCTTTTTAGAAAACAGCTGAAAAACACCGATTTAATCACCGATATCTCTATTAATTTTTGTAATATTCAACTGGATTTTTTTTTATAAAGTGCGCTATATACAATTGGGTATTAAACTATGACAAAGTTTTTTGGCTATAGTCCGCACATTTGCAGTGATAAATTATTTACTACAACTGACCATATCTCTTTGAATATTAAATATATTTATTTTAAACTATAGTATGATGATTTAGGCATATGCTGTCATGTTTTCCGAAAGTTTCATGAAATTTGAAGAAATATCTTTGGAGTTAAAAAGTAAAAACTTCCGGAAAAATTCTTGCATTTTTTAATAAAATATTAATAACTCCTTAAATATTCAAAATATCCTCACAAAACTCTACACACGTATAAAATATAACATTTATAACTATATCTAAAATTTGCATACTAATGGAAGCTTTTCCATATACAGGGTTATCACAAATACTTTCAAATACTTTTTTTTTATTGGATTTGTTTTTCCAATAAAAAAATTTGTTTTTCCTCTAAGGGTCTTCGTGACAAAATCTTTGCTGAAAAATATGAAGAAATATATGTTTTCCTTATTCCCAAAATTCAAGAACAACACGTTGAGTATTTTTAAAGATATTCGACAAAACGTAAAGAAGCGGAAGTGAATCCATTATTTTGTCCAACACCTGTACAGTGAGAGAGAGAGACCAACTGCTAAAAAACTATTTTGGGGGTTCAGGAAGCCCGAAAACATGTAAATTAAAAAAAAACTGAATTTAAAATGTTTGATTCAAAAACAATACTTTCACTAACCACATATAGGGTAAGAAAAAGTAAAAAGAAGGTTATACAATACTAGAAAAGCCCCGGTTCGTGAATGAACCGAATTCCAAATGCGGAAAATTTTTCAAAATCAAACTCGAAATGTACAAAACTCGGCCTCATGCTGTTTGCGTGCCAGTAGATCAAAGTTTGTTAACGAAACCATTTTTAAATTCATGAAATCAATGAAGCTTGTGAATCAACGAAATCTTTTCTCGCTTCGCTGGTCACTATATTTAAAGGAAACTCTTTTCTATATCGCTTTACAAACAAAAATAAAATTTAAAGAAATCATGAAATTGCTTTAAAGCCCACTTTGGTTTCACGCTGCTTTCGGCAGCGACCCACTCATTCGCAGACTCTCGGGTGACTGTCCCTATTGCCTGTGACAAGGAATAGAAATAAATGAAGAACAGAAATAAATGAAGATTTCAGACCAATTTTTTATAGTACAAAGAACTAATAAAGACTTTATTTAACCAAATTTATCCAAACAAAGTTTAGCCAAAACTTTCCATATACAGAATGTTTTTGGTGAAAACATTTTCGCGTTTCTTAATTAGACGTCCTTGTTGGGGCGTATCGAGAACTTCCACCTTAACATCTGAAGAACGCTTGACTCTCGAAAATGCGACGTACAGTTGACCATGACCAAAGACAAATTCAGATAAATAGATGCCCACTTTTTCTAAGGTTTGACCTTGTGACTTGTTGATGGTAATGACAAACGCTGCTTTGATAGGAAACTACCTACGTCTCATCTTAAAAGGGCTGTATCGGAGCTGTGTAATGGTCATATCACACGAGAGACTTTCGTTCAGCATTTTTCTAAACACAGCATTACACCCAACATGCTCAGCCTGATTTTGTTCAAGGACAGCAAGTTTTCGGATGATCAACTTTTACGAAACCGTTTAGAAAAAGCTGAGTATGTTGAGCGTGCTGATCAAAATTGACCAATAGGAGGAATAAACAGGATTTTTTCCTGGAATACCTCTAGAGAAGGGAATACATCACGCTATCAATTCGGGGGAACCCTACGGACAGCTGACCGGATTCTCGTTCGTTCAGCATAGTGAACATGTTGCGTATAATGCTGTGCTGAGTATACATGCTCCCGTGTGATATGGCCATAAGAATGCGGGGAATGAGAACCATCTGCCCAGCTGTAGACCCACTGATGACTTTGGTTTCTACGACATTACGTCTCACACTGTTGACGACCAGCTTACTGCCGTTACAAAGCCCTTTCTTCGTATTTATATTCCTCAGTAGCATCACCACGGCTCCAACTTTTAAAATAAGCTTATGCTGAATTCATCTGATCCAAGACAGAGAATGAGAGAGAGCAAAAAAGAGAGATTCACACTTTAAAAATCAATAAAGTAGCACTGCGCTTGCATAAAAATGTGATTATTCCTACGGTAGATAATACTTAAAATTCAAAAGCTCAAGCTGTAAAACAAAATGTAACCAACATAGTTGCTTCCCTTTAAACATTCTCTTATAAACATTTTCTTTATTATATTTCTTTAATTCTATTTCTTTAGTCTATTTCTTATAAACATTTTATACAGATGCCATATGCATCGCATAAACTCTTAATTTTTACACTCTTTTAAAGATAGCACGTGATCATATTTTTACATAAAAATCAAAACATTAAATTCGTTTAACCATTTTTTTTTCTCTTACTTTTTGTTCAGCATGTGATCTTATTCTCGGCACGTCCATACACAGAGTCCAAGGAAATCTCTTAGCCATTTATATATATACATATACAGGGTGTGAAAAAGACTATCAATAAAGAAAAGTTTATTGTTCCCAAGTTATTATCGATAATATAATTCTCAAAAAGTATTGTATAAAGCATCACGTAGAACTTGAAAGATCAGTGTTCCATTTGCAATCATAAATTACTTATCACGTGATGGAAGGTATACCGACAGCTCTAGATTCGAATAGATATACAGCTATAAATTGTATTTTTGTTTGGCAGTCACAATAAAATTATCTGGTATACTTGAAAGTCACAAAGATTGAGATCAAGCGAGTAAGATGACTTAATGCTTACAATGTAATTCTTCCTGTAATGAATCACAATAATCAAGTAAAAAAAAGAAAAAACTATTTCCTAATGATTATTATTATTATTATATCGCTCACAGGGAAAAATATCTCAAGTATTCTGAGCCTACCCTTGAAATTTGTGACCTTGAAGCTGCAAAATACAAAAGAATATAAGCTTTTGTGTCTGGAATATCTTTCCCTTCTCAATCCTCTGCAAATATATATTGTATAATTTTCGCACTTAATTTTTGAACATACGTATTTTTTTTTTTTTTTAACACTTTCTAAAAAAGTTTAAAAGTTTTTTTTTTTAATACTATTCCCTTGCCTCACTGCCTGTCTGTGTTCCTTTTTTTTTTTTTTTTTTTTTTTTTTTTTGGAATTTTTTTTTTTTTGGAATGCCGTAAAATTGACTGATATTATTTAAGGTTCACTATAGCTTGTTTTCCATGAAAATAGTACAAATTGTGAAAATGAATTTCGTGCAGGGTACTGTACTCAAAAAAAAAAGAAAGAATTCTGAAATATTATGGTCTGATAAAGGTATTTCTTTAAAACATATTTTAATATCTTTGTACTGCGCAAAGCATACCAAATAATACATGCATTATCCTAATACACGAAAGCATGTTTTCTTATTGGTAGGAAAAGTATTAATGATGCGTTTTAAATGTCATATATATGTATATATTGAATGATCAAGTTAATATCATCTATAATAAAGACAACGATCAATCAATTACATATACAATACGTAAAACTTTCTATTTAAAAAAAGAGATAAATGTACAAATAAGAAACATTATTATTCCTTGTCACTTTTCTGACTTATTTTTACTTTCCGAACATACATATGTAAGGAAAGTATTGCAACCATGTCAAAAGTCCTAATTTCAGATTTTGTTGTTCCCTGAGTCCATTTTAACAATTTTTACGATGACGTATGTATGTGTGTGTGTATGTATGTGTGCATGTGTGTGAGTGAACACGCTAGAGTCTGAACGCTTCGCTCGAATGAGCTAAAAGTTGGTACGTATGTTGTTGTAAGTCACCATAGCACGAACTCTAAATTATTTTGGTGAATCTGGCACATATAGTTTTTTACAGGAACACCAAGAAAAATTCTTTATCATTATGGCCTATGGGGCCAAAATCTTAAAAGTGCGGTAGCGTCTAAACGCCTTATTAAACCGAGGGGGAAAAAAATATACACATGTTATAAGTCATAGTGTCATGAACTGTATAGATTTTGGTGAATCTAACACTTATAGTTTTTTTACAGGGACACAAACAAAAATTTTTTATCATTATGGCCTATGGGACCAAATTTTAAAAAGTGCGATAGCGTCTAAACGCCTTATTCATTTGAACAAAAAAATTATACACATATTATAAGTCACAGTTTCTCGATCTGTATAGGTTTTGGTGAATGTAGCATTTACAGAGTTTTACAGGGACACAAATAAAAATTGTTTATTTATATGGTCTATAGGTTCAAATTATTTAAAGTGCGACAGCGACTAAACGTCTTATTCAAACGAACTGAAAATTTATATTTATGTTATACGTCACCGTCACACGAAAATTATGAACTTTAGAGAATCTATCTCTTAATGATTCTTTTTTCAGTGACAAAATGCAAATTTCTTTATCATTGTGGCATATGCGTTCAAACTTTAAAGTGCGAAAGCGTCTAAATGACTTATCCGATGGAGCTGAAAATTTATATAAATATTTTAAGTCACTGTTGCACTAACTATAAGCATTTTGGTTATTTACAGGGACACAACGAAAAACCCTTTATCATAATGCTCTATGGGTTCAAAGTTCAGTAGCGTTAAATTAAACATAATGTACTATATGAAGAAAAATACTCAAACATCCTATTATAATTTTCTCTCTTTTGTTTATTTAACATCTCCTCTTACCTTACTTTATCTACAATACCGTTAATTACTCAATGTTCGGAAAGTCGAATGGGGTCACTCCAAACATTTTATTTATTTACACTAAATTGTACATTTACTATTTCATTAGATTTTAATTTTCGATATCAATTACTATAATTACTACGTAGCTATAAACTGTGATATTTCTGGATTACCAAAGCGTAACGGAAAGTGATCAGTACTTATTAGTATTATGAATTTTTAAAAGTTCCAGTTTCACCGAACAGCCTTTTTTTTTTTTTTAACCATTTGTATAATTTGACGATTTGTCTTTGTTGTCATGCTGATACGCAATTTATCTTTCAAGAAAATTGAACTAAAGCCAAATTTGTAAATATTTTACTTTGACACACTGAATATTTAGTTGTGAAGTGTTACGTATAATGTAACAATAGAGCAAGATTTTTTTTTTCCCAATAAAGTTTGAATTTTTAGAAAAACGCAGTTCGATCACAAAATTTACGTGTATTCTGTTGTTGTTGTAGGGAGGGATTGCTAGGGACTTGGACGTTGGTAGAGCGTCCTCAGTGAGGGTTCAATTCAAGGGGTTTTAGTTCCGTATTTACGCGAAATTCGGTGGAAACCACAGAAAATTCTGAACAGTTAGTCCGACGAGTGCGAACTGGGATCGAATTGCACACTTCCCGTTTACATGACTCGAGAGTAGAACCTCTTGTTCTCTGGTGTGACTGTACGTGTATGCATATATATGTTAAGTTAAATAAATTCAAGTTAGCACATTCAAACAGGCAAATAGAATCTAGCGGAAGATGCAGATCGCACGATAATTAAGAAAAAACATCCATTTGTTTCAAATTCACTCTAAATAATAATGAAAAAGACAGCCTTAAAAGATTCTCATCTTTTTTTTATGGGAAATTTAATATACATGAGGGTATAATATACATGTCTTTAAATTGGAATTACTGAAAGTAGTACGATTTTTACAACTATTATGCTCTCAATTTTGTTTAGAGGAATTAATTATTCGAGGGAAGAAAATTTAATTCCGAAAGTTGCCGCTACGACAAAATTTGATGTTATTATTTTGAGGGGACCCGGTACCTATGAACATTTTTCAAGAAACTTACGATACTCTTTTTGAATATTATTGCATGATTTTATAAAAATGATTTCTACTCGTACAACATGATTTATTATTATTAATATTATTGTTATTAGTTTGAAAGAGAAAATAAAATAAATTATTAATTTATGTAAAAAAATTCAATATTGAGAATTTGGTGTATATCTGGAAAAAAAATCATTTTTTTCTTTTTGTAATTTTGATTATATGTTAAACATTTAAAAAAAAAAAAAAAAAAAAAAAAATCATTTGCGAAGTATAAATTTAAAATTTTTAACATTTACTAATATGCAGAAGGAACACATACTGAGAAAAAGCGTTTTGTATGTAAGGTATTTAAAAGAATACGGTTGCAGTCAAAAGCATTTTAATACATACATATTTCTAGAATCTTCACGAAACTTTGACTGGATTTATTGGAATGTCAAGGTATAATTTAAGCAAAAAATAAATAAATAAATAAAATTCTTATTTTCGTCATTTTTCACCAAATAAAGGATACTGGGGTCAAAATACGAAACTCGAGATACGCATAAAAATTTGCAAAGAACAAACTAAAAAAGAAAAAGAAAAAAGAAAGAATGAAAAAATTATTTTAACGTAGTTCTTCACTTTTGAAAAAAAAAAAATTCCCATTAAAAAGATTATCAACTTGTTTTGTAACCTCTGTAGATCACACGTAGAATTCTTTACAGAACAGAATTTTATAATATTAAACTGAAAGATATTACTTCGCAGATATTAAATATCGGAGATTTTCACTAAACTGTTTTGCTGTGGCTATCATAAAACTTTTTTTCATATCGTTCTACATAGTAGCGCCATCTACCTTTTAACACGCATAAAATAATCAACATAGATTCTCACAACATAAATTTCAAATACACATTTCTTTAAAATTTAGCCAATAGATATTGAGACTCCATAGACAGTCTTCGTGTCCTGCAGGTCAACCTCAACAAATGCAAGGCGGCAAACTCGGCGGCGCAAGTATATATGGAGAAAAACTCCATTAATATTGCGCGGCTGCAAGATGCCTATTGCATTCGAGAGGGTGACCTGTGTGGTTTCCCTGCCTCCTGGTCCAGATTCAGCTCTAATCAACACTCCGCGCATGTACTCATCAAGCCTGTACTCATCAGCGCCTGTACTCATCGCGCATGTACTCATCACTACTCTGTCTAGCCAATATTGAAAATTCCCACCCAACTTTCGAAAAAAATGAAGCCAAGGACTGGCCAGATTTTACCCTTGTTAATCCTAAAACTTTTGCAATCATTAACGACTGGTCAGTCCTGGATATCCACAATAGTTCTGATCATAAATATATTACTTACTCATTAAATTCGACTCCCTCAACCACTTATTCTAAAAGATTTGCAACCGCACATGGTAATTTTAATAAATTCAAAAAACAACTCAAAATTAATACTTCCTCTCTACATAATACAATGTCTTCAGTAACAAACACTAATCAACTAGAGCGCGCAACTTCTGACTTAATCAAATCCATACATTCAGCCGCCTCCTCTGACTTCAGACTCAAAAAATCGGGGAGGCAGTTCGCCTACAACTTCTGGTCCCCCCAGCTACGCTCCATGCGTAACCAGCTAACCGCGCTTAAGAGACAATTAAAATATCTTGACCCGCAACAAAAACTAAAGATTAAAGAACTCTCAGCCCAGTTCAAAAAACAGATAAATACTGCTAAAACTTGCGCCTGGAGAAAGTTCTGCTCCACACAAACCAATAAATTCGGCACCGCTCAAAAATTCTTCACCAATAAATATTTTACCCCAACAGAGCTGAAACTTCAACGGCCTCCAGCTCGATCCTCAGAACGTAATAACGTAGAATATATCACAAGCATTCTTTTTCCATCTATTAAATACCCTAATTTCAATCCTCCTCCCTTCTCAGCTCCCTCGGATGACCCTTTCACGGAGCCTGAGGTTAGGGCTACACAGCACAGTTTCAATGTTAAGAAAGCGCCAGGTCCAGATCATATAGACTTTAAAATACTTAGACATACATTCTACACAATTCCCCAAATCATTACTGACTGGACAAACCTCTGTCTTAAATTCCAATATTTTCCAATAATTCTACGAAAAGGAGAGGTGGTGTACTTTCTGAAGCAGGGGAAGCTCCCCTCTGAGCCAACTTCATATAGACCAATCTGTCTTTTGGCCACTCTAGGAAAACTACTCGAAAAACTCATCGTTACTAGATTAAATTACATTTTAGAAACCAATAATTTACTGCAAACACACCAATTTGGGTTCAGAGAGGGCAGATCGTGCGAAATGCTTTTGGAACAAATCCGGAGCTCCTGCGCTCTCAACGCAAGTGCTAAAGAATACACCACTCTCATCTCCCTCGATATTAAAGGTGCTTTCGATAACATAGAGTGGCCCCACATTCTCAATACTCTACGCGATCTCAACTGCCCGGGCAATATAGCGGGAATCATTGCTTCCCTCCTTTCCAATAGAAAAATTTTAATTAATTGGGGTAACGGCTACTCAGAAAAATCTCAATCAAAAGGCTGCCCTCAGGGCTCATGCCTAGGACCAACTCTTTGGAACCTCATAGCAAACAAAATCCTGCTGCGCATGAACTCTGGGGGTTTCAAAACTTACGCATACGCAGATGATTTCTCGTTACTTCTCTCGGGCAGAATTAGAAAAATCTGGAGGTTCAGGCCCAGGAGGCTCTCTCTCTTTTCAATAATCTTCTAAAACAACTAGATCTATCCCTCTCCCCAGGTAAAACACAGGCCTTAACATTCTCTCACCCAAGACAATTGAAAAGAATGCCTGTGATGAGAATTGACGGCGTCAGTGTCAGACATGTTCCTCATATCAAGGTCCTTGGCATCACGGTCGACAGGGGTCTCAAATGGCTAGCCCACATTAAAGAACTTAAATTGAAAACTCTCACACACTATCACAATGCAGCAAAAATGGTTGGAAGGAGGTGGGGAATCTCCACCTCCTTTCTTAAAATATGGTACTCAACAATAATAGAAAAAATATTAACTTACGGGGCTGGCATTTGGGGGGGGTAACCTGTCGGTTGCAGCTAAGACAAACTTAAACTCAATCCAGAGGAACTTCCTCCTCCAATTATCAAGAGGATATAGAACAATTTCCACTGACGCCCTCACTGCTGTTACGGGCATTCCCCATGTCCATCTTCAGCTTCAACAGACATACTTAAAAACAAACATTCTTCAATTAAAAAAAATTTCTTTGGCAAAAACCCTTTTTCCAAACACAGAAATACAACCCACAGTCAATAGTTGGAATATTCATCCCGGCAAAGATGTTGCTTCACAAATAGTAAATTGTAACAAAAATAGCTTTTCTCCTTCTGCTCCTGTGGCTATCTATACTGATGGCTCCAAAACGGACCACGGTGTGGGTGCGGCCTTTTGTGTGATGACCGATGGTTCGGTTGTCCATCAGTGGGCGGGCAGACTGGCCAACTCTTGTTTCCAAGCGGAATTATTCGCGATCCAAATGGCCATAGACTGGGTTATGGCTAATATTAATAACTATCCCTCCCATAATATTTTCAGTGACAGTCTGTCAGGTCTTCTAGCCATTGCTCGCCACAGGAGTAAACATTCACAGGTTATCTCAATTAAATCAAAACTTATTAATCTGGCTAAACATCTTTCCCTGGCACATGTTTCTGCCCACAGGGGAGTTCTCGGCAATGAACTTGCTGATTCACTGGCCAAGGCAGCCACCGAAAACAATTCAATAGATTTTTCACTCCCTGCCCCTCCCTCATACGTTAAACAAGTATTAAAACAACAATTACTTAGAGATTGGCAGGAACTGTGGGATACTTCTCCAAAGGGAGAATACACCTTTAATCTCATCCCACTCGTAAACTTAAATGCTTGGTGTCTTCCCCCCCCCCCCCGTGACTGCTTTTCTGACAGGTCATGGCCCATTTCCATCCTATTTATACAGATTTCATTGCCGACGGTCTCCTCTGTGTCCTTGCGGGGAGGAGGGAACTCCTAATCACTATTATTACTACTGTAGTTTAACTTCTGCCTTCCACTTAAGAAATCCCACACCCAGGCCAGCCGATTGGCTGTTTAATATCCTCAATAGAAAAAGCCTGCTTTCTAAACTAAATAATATATTTGAATTTCTTATGAATATGACTAATCTCACAGATTAATCTCATATCTGCTTGCTCTTGCTTTAAGCCTCTTGCTCTGCTTGCTCTTATCTTTAAGCCACTTGTCACTTTTCTACCAGCATAGAACATACCGCTCCTTGTCGCGTGAGAGACCTGTCTCTAGCGGCTTTTGTAATTTTTTTTTTTTTTTTAGAGTTTAAATAAACTCCGGAAGAGGGGCCTAACATAGCTGGAATCGCTCGACACTGCTCCTAGAGCGGTGAGCGGCACCTCTTCCCTGTTAATAGATATTGAGATATCCATCTGAAAAACCACAGAAGGCAAATGACAGCATACTATTCCTTGTGGTCCGATACACACCCAGTTTGAATAAGCATCATTTTTCTTAATATCCATCTCACATTCCAAGTTTCGGGCATTTATATATGATGGAATTTGAGATATTGGCATCCTGTAAACGAAATTAAATTTGCAGAATAGCAATGACGATATGCACCCAATTGAAACCATATATATATATATATATATATATATATATATATGACTATCATACAGATCAAGTTTTGTGCGCTTATACATTATGGAAAGGCAAATATAGCCTTCTATTAAATAGGAAAATTTTCATTATAGAATGCCACCTATTGGACAATGTATCCCAAAATGTAATCAGCACCAATTTAAATCAAAGTCCAACCAAATAGAAACTGTTGTTAAATTACATCCATTGGTTCGTAAGATATAGCGTCTACAAATAATATAGTCTCACCAGTAAACACAGCTTAAATAGCAACTGACAACATCAATTTCACAGCATAAACTGTAGCATGGTATTAACACGCAGCAATCGGCTGTAATCAAAGAGGCTGTTAGAAGCACCTTCCTGTAAGGCGGTTGGCGTGAAACTGGCTGACTTGACTGCAATGCGATTCCTTATATACCCTCATAGGAAATGAGTATGTTCCTTTGGGAAATGTTCTGCTTGTACCCCTGGTGTTACTTGAGGATAATCAAAAATCTATGCAGCACCTGAATATACTGATAGATTAAACGCATTCCTCAATGTTACATTTTTACTCCGAAGTTAACGGATACTTTGTGCTCGATATTGTAACCATACATCGTGGCAGAATCTTTCGAGATTGGTTCAGTGAACATCAATCTAATTTCTAACAGTTTTCCTAGATGCCGCAAAACCCGGATTTTAATCCAATACAAAATGTTTGGGACATGTTGGAAAGGAGTATCCGTCAGCAGTCTCCTCATCCATCCAATTTACAGGATCTTAAAGTCTGAGTAGCCAACGTATGGTAAACTATGGACATAAATGCACCCCAGAAACTTGTAGAATCGTTGCCCACACGAATACTGGTTGTTATACAT
This sequence comes from Salticus scenicus, assembly GCA_963930645.1. Classification (NCBI taxonomy): domain Eukaryota; kingdom Metazoa; phylum Arthropoda; class Arachnida; order Araneae; family Salticidae; genus Salticus; species Salticus scenicus. The sequence continues at coordinate 26,425,241 of OZ005659.1, read as the reverse complement.
GCAAAAGGAGGTCCAACGAGCAAAACAAGGTCCAATAAAATATTAATTTAAAGGTTTCTAATTCATTGGCTAGTGTGTGTATAAACATATACAAAACCGTAAAAAGAGTAAAATGTTAGCAGGAACACTAAACAAAATATCCATCAATGCTATTACAATACTCTAGAATTCATGACAAAGTATAAACTTTAACTAAGTAAAAGAAATAAGATTAAATATATAGTATATATATATATATATATATATATGTATATATATATGCATACACACCTTGCTGTTCTTAAAAATAGAAAATTAACTTTTAATCCAATATTTACAAAATTGCATCACCGTAAGTCACGATCTCAAAGAAGATCCAAAGGTATGGACAAATTCGTATTCTGATTGGTTCAGGTTTCACAGATTGTTCACATTTCGGTCTCCGATTAACCTTCAGTGATTGGTCACTGGTTATGTCTAAAGGAAGGAATAACCTTCAGCACACGCGCAGATCGAGCGATTTTGGTCTTAAAGAAAGTGTTTTGTGTTTTAATATAATAGATTTGATTTAGTTTTTATAATATTTCTATGCTTTGTATGAACACGAATAGTTAAAAAGAGATTTTATTTATTTATTTTATTTTACTTTTATTTTTTTACAAAACTATTACTTTTTAGAAAGTTGTGTGCTTATAACAAGAACAGATTTCACACAATAGATTAACACACAATGTCACATGATATTTTCACTTTTTTTTGTGTGTCACGAATATTTAGACAAATATACACTACTGCTCATTAAAATTATACCGCAAAAATTTACGTTAGTACCCACACCAGTAATATAAGTAATGAAAAGTAAAAAAATTCAGGCTGGTAAAACAGTAGCCCACGCACTTTTGAAATATCAAATTTCAACGATGTCATTCGAAAATACTCCGTTAGTACCGATTAGTACTGAAAATTTTTCATTAGTACCGACACCAGTACTAAGTACTGAAAAGTACAAAAATTCGGAATGGTGAAATGGTAGACCACGCATTTTTAAAACATCAAATTTCAACGATGTCATTCGAAAATATTTGGTTAGTACTGGTTAATAACGAAAAAATTCTCATTAGTACCGATACCAGAATTATTCAACAGTGACACTGTTAAAACTTCATATTTGATAAAAGCGCAAGCCACTGTTTAACAGGGTGTGATTTTTCTTTTCTCTGTTCGCCAGTACTTGTTACTGGGGTTTTTAAAACTGAAAATTTTGCGGCAATAATTGTAAATAACGAAGTACTTATGAATGACAATGGTAAAATTTTATACTTAAAAATTACGCGAAATAATCTGCATATTTTTATGTTTCAGTAGTTAGTACTAGTGTCAGTACTAATGAAAATTTTTGCCGTACTAATCGGTACTAACGAAGTATTTTCAATCTTTCTAATTGCATATTTGAAATTTAATATTTCAAATGTGCGCGGGCAACAACTTCACCAGCCAGAATTTTCGCACTCTTTAGTACTTGATACTAGTTGTCGGTACTAACGAAACTTTATTTTGTGCTAACCTGTACTATCAAAGTACTTTTGAACGATATCATTGAAATTTGATTTATCAAAAGTGCGCGGGCTACTATTTCACTAGCCCGAATATAAAATTTCAACGATGTCATTCAGAAGTACTTTGTTAGTACCGACACCAGTTCTAAATATTGAAGAGTATAAAAATTCAAGCTGATGAAATGGTAGCCTGCACACTTTTGAAATATCATATTTCAGCGATGTAATTCGAAAGATAGAAAATACTTCTTTAGTATCGATTTCCATGGCAAATATTTTCGTTAGTACTGACACTAGTACCAAGCAGTGAAACATACAAATCGTCAGATTGATTATCACAGTTTTTAAATATCAAATTTTACCATTGTCGAAGTACTTCGTTATTTACAATTATTGCCACATCTTTTTCTATGATAACGACACAAGTAACAAATACTGGCGTATTGAGAATTTTATAGATGTTTCTGTTGTAATTTTCTTTCTTCTTTTTTTATAGCAGAATATGGTAGCTTCAATTTCTGCCAGCGCACTCTGCTGTTAAAACTACCGTCATTCTTTACAGTGTATCATTAAATAGTAGCTTGCGTTTTTTTCAAATATGAAATTTTAACAGCGCCACTGCTAATTAATTTTATTGTCGGTACTAACGAAAATTTTTCGGTACCAACCGGCACTAACGAAGTAATTTCAATTGGCAACGTAGAAAGTATGTATTTCCAATGTGTGCGGGCTACCATTTCACCATACTTAATTTTTGTACTCATCAGCATTAAGTACCAACATCGGTACTAAGGAACGTTTTTGTGGTACTAACCGGTACTAACGAAGTACTTTCAACTGGAATTGTTGAAATTAGATATTTTTAAAGTATGCGGGCTACTATTTCACCAGATTGATTTTTCGTACGCTTCAGTAGTTGGTACTGGTGTCGTACTAACGAAAATTTTTACGTTACTAACCGGTACTATCGTAGTACTTCCGGATGACATAGTTGAAATTTGATAGTTCGAAAGTGCGCGAGCTATTGTTTCACCAGCTGAATTTTTATGCTCTCCAGTACTTGGTACTGGTGTCGGTATTAACGAAAACTTTTGCGGTACTAACGAAGTTCTTTCGAATGACATCGTTGAAATTCGATATTTTAAAAGTGCGCGGGCTACCATTTTACTAGTCAGAATTTTTCTGCTCTTCAGTTCTTGTATTGGTGTCGGTACTAACAAAATTTTTTGCAGTGCTAACGAAGTACTTTCGAATGACATTGTTGAAATTTGTAATTTCAAAAGTGAGCGGGTTGGTTAAATGCACTTGAGATCGGAGATCGCGTCGCGCTGGCCAGAGCAACAGTCAAACACATTCTGTATCAAGGAAGGTCCTGAAAACACGGACAACAAGCGATCGTGCATTGGCCTGTTGTGTTACGTAGGTCTCGAATATAGGGCAGAGCGACGGGTTTTAATTCATCAGAAATGTATTGGTCGCTATTTAGAGTGAAAAGAATGCGAAGAAGAAGAGATCGAGACGTGTATCTAATGACACCACATACCATCACTCCAGGTGATGAGCCAGTATGCAGCGACTAGAACTTCAGTTATCATAAAAGCTGCATAATAGACAGGAACGCGTTTAATGTGTAATCAACGACGAATCTGGGAGAAGGAATGACGTGATGTCGTCTTTTTAAACAAATAGCAATTCTCTTTACAACATCAAGGTAGACTCATCCGTATTTGGGGGCATCGTGGAGAATGCACATTGCCAGCTGCCATTCTACATAGTCATACTAGCCCATCACCTGAAGCCTAAAGTGATAGTATGCGATGTCGTTGGATACACGTCTTGATCACCTCTTGTTTGCATTTCCAGCACTCTGAATAGCGGCCATTACATTTCTGATGAGTTAAAGTTCGTGGTTCTGCCCTATATTTGAGGCTTCCGCAACACACCATTAAAGCAGCAGAATGCAGGACCACGTTTTTCGGGTTGTGCAGACCTCTTCCTTGATACAGAGTGTATTCGTTCGACTGTTGCTGTAGCGCCGCGTTCTCCAGATCTCGCCTCAATTGAAAATGTCTAGGGAATCGTTGTCAAGTGACTAACACGCCACAACTCTCCAGTAGCTACGGTCGATGCACTTTGCCATCGCACTTTGCAATTGCTTTTTGAATCAATGCCTAGACGGATAAATACTGTTATTGCTGCCGGATGTGGCTGCATTTTTTACTGATTTCTAAATTTTCTGAAAATTTCATCAATTCTTCGTCCCACTATAATGAATGCGTCCAAGAAATTTTCTTTTGTTATTTTCATTCCTTCTTGGTATAGCAATTTTATTGGCCAGTAGTGTACATAAATATTTCTAAAATAATATTTTTTGCAAGTTCTTTATTTATAACAAGAATGGATTTCAATAAAACTTTGCAAGACTCACAGAAAAACTGATAAGAATCATTAGACAAACAGTATTATGAAACATAAAATGCATACATTTAATTTTGATTGCGATAGGAGTGTTTATAGCAAATATTTTTGCGCTGCACATTAAAAGCTCGAAAGATTGGAACATTTTTATTGCATAGGTTGAAAGCTAGAAATGTCGGGCAACTTATGTCAAGGTTTACTTGAAAATGGAGTAATTAAGAAAATAATTGCCAAATAAATGAGTTAAATTTTAGATATTTTCCTCAATTACAAGCCTATAAGCAGATTTTCTACATACCACGTATTTAATCTGGAGATCCAGATATTTCAAAATGAAAAAAAAAAAAAGAAAAAAAAGACAACTTATAAACTCACAAATATTATAGTAAATATAGTTAAAATTATGTTACAATTCATAAGGGTTTGTTTTTACATACCAGGTATTTAATTAGAGATCAAATTATTTCAACCGTACTTTAAAATTCATTTTTATGAAAAACCGATAAGTTATTGGGACTTTAAGAAAAATCTAAAATTTAACTCATTCTTTTTACGATAACTTTTCTAATTTTTATTCGAATCAAATAAACTTTTGACAGATGTTGATTTAGCTTTATATATCTAATTTTCAACCTATGCACAGCTACCGACATCCTAATTAATATTCCGCAGTATTATTTGCATCGACCTTTTCTTTCGCACCACTCTTGTTTTAGTGTATTTTTCTTCTTATTTAATCGTAATTACATTTACAGAGAATTACTCTAAAAATAAAGTGATGTGGAAAAAGGGGCAGATACTAATATTACTACGGAATATTAATAATGATGTTGGCAGCTATCATTATGTAATAAATAAAAAAAAAAAGTGTTATCTTTCGTGCAAGTAGTACAATAAAAACTATTTACTAGAAATACTCATATTTCACTGAAAATTAAACGCGTGCATTTTTTGTTTCAGAATAATGTTTCTCTATTATTTTGCCAATTTTTTTGTAAGCTTTTCAAAATTTTGTTGAACCTATTCTCGTTATATACAAAACACATGCAAAAAACATTATTAATTTTAGATATATATATATATATATATATAAATCTGTACTGATAAGTATAAAGGATTTAAGTCCATATTCTTGATTTTTCAGGAGACGAAAAATAAAGTTAAACTAAAAACTAATCAGAAGAATCGATTAGGAAAAGGGATTATGTTGGTTTATACGCTTTTAATCATTCAGTGATTGTAAATCTTCATTTAAAAAAGGGAAAAAATTGAATTAAATATTTTATGCCAAATATTAATGCTAAATTTCTGACTTGAATCTTTTTTTTACCAATGGATTTTCTCAAAGACTAAATGACATGGATTTAAATCCTTTATACCAATCGACAGAGAATTTTTTTCTGAGTCTGACTATATACTTAACTCAAAATCGACATTTTTGGACTTAAATCCTTTTTACTTATCAGTACAGAAATATTCCTGACAGTGGCGGCTCGTAAATCGAAGATAGGTGAAGAGCTCAAAAATAATATTTAAGTATTTTTAATGCATAATTTTTATTAAGCATGGTCTTCTAAAATTAACTAAAAATGCTTATTTAAATGTAAATTTGTATTCTATTAATGAATACAGTGTAAAATACAGTGTGCCTCTTCACCTATTCTCGGTGCACGAGCCGCCACTAATTCCTGGTATTCTTAAAAAAAAAAAAAAGGTACGAATATTGAAAGTGTCATCCAAAGTATTACATTTTTTCTTTAATTTGTTGTAGCTATCCTAATTGCACTAACGGAATCGTTACCTGAAAGTGCGGATTTACGAATGGTCTTTGCAAAATTTGTAGATCAAGGCCATTTTTAATATTATTTCTTTACAAAATAGAAAAAAATGTTTAAAAAAAAATAATTATTGTAATCACCCACTATATGGTAAAATGTATTTGATAATCAGTTTTGAAGTTTTTGTAAATAGACTGTTTTAATGTGTCATTATATGCCTCAAGCATGTCAAAATTTACCCCTGTTCAGAAAAAATTGTGACAAATTTTACAGTTATGTAAAATTAACTCTACACTATGAAAAATATCAAAAATGATGAAAGAAATTTAATAAAAACATTGACGACCTTTTCATACACATATTACGTAGCAAATATTTTGATAATTAAAAATATTACACCTAATATAAAACACATAAACATTTTCACTAATAGCCCCGATTTTTCTCTAATTAATTCGGTGATTTTTTTTTTCCCTATAATGTTTCATATCCATTTCTTTTTTTTTTTTTTGAATATATGTATATATATTAAATTCATAATAAATGACAAAATTTAATTTGTATGAAATAGGCGCTAAAAGCAGCTCTGAATTTATAGACAAAGATAAATCAAAAGATTTTTTATATTGTAAAAATAAGAACATACAAATCCGACTTTTCAGTAAAATAGTAAAAAGATTGCATCAACTTCATATATAACACAAACAAAAGCATCAAATATACAACTGCCTTTCATTAAAATTTATTCAGCTAATAGTAGTGAAGTTATTACAAGAATAGCATATACGCTCCTTTTCTACATCTACTGAAAAAATACATTTTTTTTTTCCTAATATTCTATCACTTGAACTTAGCAAAAAATAAAGCACAGTTAATTTTTATGTTCAATTGCGTAGACTTAAAAAATGTTGAATCGAAGGCCATCATGATTATTTTTATTCTGGAGATGCTGTTGTTGTAGGAGATTGATATTTCTCAGCCTGTAAAAAAGAAAAAAAAAAATTTAATGTAATTTTTTATTATCATAATATGTCCAAATATGTTTAAAAAACTAGTATGGTGTAGGAAACCACAAGACTTTCTTACAACACTGCATTTCCCAGCACAAATTCACACAATACAATTATTTATTAAATTCATTATTTACTAGCTATTTTGCCTGATCTTCGCACAAGAATTTAATTATTATTCACAGTATATTATTATATATATATCTGTCTTAGTTGGAGCTTACTTCATCAGCATAGTAAGTTGAGAATGGATTATTATAGTTACTCAGTACAATTTGTAAATTTTCACTAATATATATATATATATATATATATATATATATATAAGGTGTCCCATAAATCTGTAGACATTTTAAAAATTCATAAAAATTGAAGGAATTGGTAGAATTAAATGGTAAAGATGGATTTTTTTTAAGTAAAGAAAAAATAGTTAAATTTTTCCTCGTTAGAGGGCGCTGCACGGATGCGTAGCGAGAAATATGCAAATCAGACGTAAATCTCACGTTTTTACGATTAACTCAGCTTATTCCTTATTTTGCCTTCCACTTACGCATATATGAAGTTTTAATTGCGATGCTGACATGATGGATAAAGAGTTATTAGTAAAGATGATTTCCTGTCTGAAGCTGCAGTGAACTGTGTTGTGACTCATTTGCAACTGTAATTTGTGGTTATGGTAGACAAATAAACTAGAATTTATTTGCCTGTAAACATTGCATGCAGATAAATATAGCTTTTCACTGAAATGTGTAATTTGCTCAAGTACAGCGCCATCTATCGATAAACATTTTAACTATTTTTTACTTTGCCAAAGAAAGGCCCCCTTCATGAGAATAACTTTTTCACAAACCGCATTCCATTCTAACAATTCCTTCAATCTTTTTTTTTTTTTTTTTATGTCTACAGACTTGTGTGACACCCGGTATATATATTATATATATATATATATAGAGAGAGAGAGAGAGAGATAGATATATGGGTAATCACCATTGTTTGCTTGCGATAAAATTCAGTCAACAAAATAATCTAACTTTTAAAGCAAAATATAAACTTAAAAAGAACTTTCAAAAATAAGGAAAGATATAGTTTACATCGTTACTAAGAAACAAAACAACAACAAATAAAAAGTCGAGTTTTTGTCAAATATACACTGAAGAGCCAAAACAAAACTGGTACACTTGACTAATATCGTGTAATGCCCTCGATAGCATGCAGAATTGCCTCAGTACGATGTGGCATAGACTCGACTTATGTCTGTAGATGTGCTGGAGGTAATTCCCTGTGCGTCCTGTGACAGAATTTTTTCCTGATTTCTGCGACAAACCTCGTTAGAGCTAATTTCTTTCTGCAAGACGATATTATTCAATAATAAATATTTGCATGCTAATTACCAATAAGACTAGCTTTTTTGTTTCAAAATTTTTTTATATTAATATCAAATCTATGAGTTTTTTTTTTTTTTTTTTTTTAATAACTTTATAACCTCATTAATTTTTGGTAAGAAGTAAATCTGTACTGTGGAGGTAAAGGACACCATGTCCATTTTGTGAAAAGAATTACCACCATGTCTTTGATGTGCTTCAATGACAGATATTTGTCATAAATAAAGAAAATTAACATTTTTTTTTTCACTGTCTATTTTTTCTTTATAGTAACTGTATATTAGTGCTTAATGCCTCTATATAAATCTAAAAGTGCAGATAAAGGACATGGTGCAATTTTCACATAATTCCTTTACCTCTAGGGTACATTTTTCTTTCTTTATTTTATTTTTTATTTATTTTTTTATTTTTTATTTTTTTTTTAAGAACAATGAAAAAAAAGGGGGGAGGGTTATAATCTTTACGAAACAACAGTACGAAAATTTAAATTAACCGAATAAATAAAATGATTCATAGGAAGACATAAATTAAAACATTAACACATGAAAATGTTACTTACCTGCAGCTAGAAATTCTGGAGAAACAGTGAAGAGCTATTTGCTCTATTTAATTTTGTTACAATTTGTACTAGCTTACAAAGTTATTCAAACACCCTGACCTTATTTTAAGTATTGTTGTAGAAAAAAACAGAAAAAAAAAATAAGAATAAGAGTGTTAAGGTATAAAATGTTTTAATTATATATATATATATATATATATATATATATATATATATATTTAATACAAATTTTTTGTATTCATAAAAATATTTTTACACAGTAACTTATCAATGAATCCACAAAATAATAATCCACAACGCCAATGAGTTTTTTAAAATATATTGTTAAAGTATAATAATATAAAATCGAAAGAAAAAATTAAAAATTACTTAAAAGGAAACATTTAAGAAAAAATAAATTTTGAATTTTATTTCATTAATTCGGGGACTAGAAGGAATTTTAGACAAAAAATAATGGAAAGGAAAATAGAAACTAAAAAAAAAAAAAAAAAGCAGAAAAGAAAAATGTAAGGGAAAAAAAAAAGAATTTTTATGTATGAAAAAATAAACAAATAAACCCAAAGAAAATATAGATCCTGAGAGCTACAATTTCACTACTAACTGACAAAATTTATGTTAAATTGCAATTAACTGCTGTAAAAGGTTATTATTTAGCTGCCAATCTACACAGCCTAGTACATTTTTTTTACTTATTTTTTCTTTAAGTTGGTGTTAGTTAATGAAATATGCGTTAAGTTTACAGCCAATTGCTGAAATATGGATAGATTTTACTCTTAATTACCATTAACTACTTAAATATGTTGTTTTAGTCTAGGTAAATATGTTACTTTTGCCGCTGGCTAATCAATAAACTGATTATGGAAATTCGCAAAATTTTTACGAACAGTTACTGAAGTACGCAATTATTTTGCTACTAATTTACAAAATCTACATTTAATCGCGAACAATCGATAATATCATAATTTCGCACGTAATTTATATTATTCACTTTTTTTTTTTTCCCAAAAAGTTTATTCCTGAAATCCGCGATATTTTTGCAGTCAGTTACCAAAATATGCAATTATTTGGCTACTAATCAATTAAATATGTGCCCCTTTCAAAGCTGAATTCCTAAATACTGAAAATCGATGAAGTTCGCACTTTTTTCAAATCTCAATAGTCCCAAATTATGCAATACTTTTGAAACTTAAATAAGAAATACTGGACCATTTCACCGCTAATCGTCAAAAATTTATGTAAAATTGTAACTAATCTATTGTCCAGCTAATCGATAATAACCAATCACGCTTTTTTCAAAGCTGATTCTCGAAATTCGCATTTTTACCACGCGGCGATTGCAGAAACGCGCTAATATTTAGCTACTAATCAATGAAATTCGCATACTTTTGATAGCTGAATCCCGAATATTCAATTATTTTGCCGCTAAGCAACAAAATTTGCACTTTTATTCTCAAAACTGAATCTCGAAATACAGAATTATTTTACAGTAGATTTCGGAAATACGGGATTGTTTCATCATTAATAGTAAAAAATTTACGTTTAATGTGATATTATTTAGCTGCTTGTCGATAAAGATTGCAATTTTTTAAAAGCTGATTTTCGTAAATGGCGATATTTTTGTAGCCGATAGTGGAAATGGAAATATACAATCAATTCTCCGTTAATTAACAAAATTTATATTTAATATGAATCAATTGTTGAAATAGGCTACTTTTTCGATGCTAATCGATGAAATTCTTGCTTTTTTTTTTTTTTTTTTTTTATCGAAGATGATTTGGGGCATTCGGAACAATTTGTGGCCATTTACTGAAATAATAAATTATTTTACTGCTAATTATAAAAAAATACGTAATTGAAATTAATTGCTAAAATAGGTATTTTGCTAAAAACATGAAGTTATTTAGACCTCAAAATTCAATAATATCTTTTTTTTTTTTTTTAATTACTGAAATATGTCGTATTTCTACAGCTAGTCTCAAAATATGAAATTTTATCGTACAATTCTCGTGAAGAATTATTTTAAAGCCGTCGATTTTTGTGAAAAACTAGTTTTCAGATCTAAAATTTTCTGAGAATTATCCCTGCATTATAAAAACTGAGTTACCACGTTTTCAATTATCTCAACAAATGATACAGAAAATATTCTTTTTCTTCCTCCAATGGTAAATACTTCGTCGTTAAAGTTCGGAGTTTTCCGTGATTTTCACCGAAACTGATATGAATACGGACTGAAACATCTTAGTAAATTTTCCACGGAGAACACTTCATTCGTTCAAGTCGGATTTTTACGTGATCTTCTCCGAAACTCATGTAAATACGGACTAAGACACCTTAGAAAGTCTCCCACACGGGACATTTCTCCCAGTCTTAGAAACCCTAACACAATCATTGGTCTTAGCATGTACACCCTTACCATCACCGTTAAAATTCAATAGCTTTGAATATATTATTTATTTCTAATAATTTAAAAGACAGTTATTTTAAGTTTTATTTTTTAATGATTCTTCAGCTATATAACTAACCCTTTAAATTTTTTAAAAATGAAAATCAAAACATTGCGTGCGATTTTCAGTTAGATTATAAAAGTAATTAATTGATTTGTAATTTTTCCTATTTTCAAGAGACGTTGAGGCAATTTTATAGATAAGGAAAAAAAATCCAGGAATATGTTTTTTGCAGCATCTGTAAGAAAGATAAAAGCGAAAGTTCACAATGATCGGACCGCGATATCATTTTAATTGTGCGAAACAAGAAAAACAAAGAGGGGAGGGGGGGGGGGGTAAATTATCGGAATTATTATAAAAAATTTATTTTAAAATGAAAGGCAGCTTCCTTCAGAGACCCCCGCTGATAGTTTGAAACAGAAACAGAAGAGAAATCGCATCAGACAACAAACGAAAGCGAGCAAGACAGAGCGCGATCACAGATCATGTGCGTAGAGGGAATATTGCTGCTGTCCCGTGCGCACAGAGCACACAGCATTCGATGTTTTTCTGCCGTTGTTGCATCGCTGTAGTAATGTAGCTCTTTGTTACCTTTCTGCAGAAACGAGCAGCTTCTGCAAAAACGAAACGTATACTGCAAAACAGTTTTAGCCAAGTTATTGCATTGAAACTTTTTATCTTTCAAAATTTTTTGTTCCTAAAAGAAAAACCTTTCTGCAAGGAATCAGTGCCGTTCTGCGACAATGTCGCCGTGTTTCTGCCACGGGGGAGTGCGAGGAGGATCTCTTTTGAACAGCACGTTGCTAGGCATCCAAGATATGCTCAATAATTTTATTGTCAAGGAATATAGGTGGCAAATGAAAATATCTAAAGTCAGTTTGCTTCGAGCGACTCGGTAGCAAATCGCGACGTGCAGAGTGTCGCATTTTCCTGCTGGCATTCTCCAAGTCCGTCGGTATGCACAATGGACATGAGTGGGTACAGGTGATCGGACAGAATGCTTATGTATCCGTCACTTGCCAGAGTCGTAGCTAGATGTATCAAGAGTCTCATATCACGCCAATTGTACACGCCTCGTAACATGGCAGAGCCTGCACCAGCTTGAAAAGTCAGCTGTTAATAAAGGATCCATGGATTCATGATTGTCTCCATAGCCGTACGTGTCCATCCGACTGACACAACTGGAAACGAGACTCGACAGATCAGGCAACGTGCTTCCAGTCATCAACAGTCCAATGGATATGTTAATGGGCCCAGTTTATGCGTAAAATTTTGTGTCGTGCACTCAACAGCGGTACACGAGTGAGCTTTCGGCACCGAAAGCCCATATTAATCATATTCTGTTGATTAGTTCACGCGCTGGTACTTGTTGCTGCCCCAGCAAGGAAATCTGCAGCAATTTGATAAAGGGTTGCACGTTTGTCTCGCTTAATGATTTTCGTCATTCATCGTTGGTCCCGTTCTTTTACGATTCTTTTCCAGCCACAGCGACGTCAGAGATTTGATTTTTAGCGGATTCCCGATATTCATGGTACACTCGGAAAATGGTCGTATGCAAAAATTCAAATTTCTTCACTTCCTTGGAGATACTATCGCTCCTCTCTTGTGCACCGATTATAACGTCACATTCAAAGTCGCTTAAAAAATAATATGTCATTATAATAACAGAAATTGATCGAACCACTTTAACAGACACCTGTTATCTTATATAAACACTACTGACAGCACGGCATTACACTGATTGGTTCCTTTTCTCTGTTATTTGCATACGCACGCCTATATCAGTTTTCTGGCTCTTCAGCGTAGTTATTTTAATGTGTCTAAATAACTAGATATAATTTTTCATTGGTTACAGAAGCTTTTTTGCTTATATCTGTAAATATAATTAAAATTTTGAAATGTTTGATGAATATAATCTTAAATTGGGTACAAACCTTAACCTCAGCTAAGTGTCATTGAATGAAAAGGATAAAGCAAGAGCAATCATAAATTTATTTATTGATGAGAAACAAATTGTACACGTTAAAAACTTACAGATCACTCAAGAAATTTGAAAAGCACTTAAAGAAATTCATGAGCGTACAAATTTGTCTAGAAGACTTTATCTCTTACGAAAAATGTGCATTACAAAATTAGAAGAATGTAATGATGATATGCAGACACGTAAACAAGACTTCAGAAACAACTGATAAATTTAAGGCTGTCGGGAGAGAAATTAAATTTACTCACATTTAGGCCTTGCTTTTATGCTCACTACCTCTCGGTTAAGAAACACTTATTGTAGCCTCGGAGCCCCACCCTGAAAATGAACTCACGCCACAGTATACCATCAGCAAATTGACAGATGAGTATAATCGTCGTAAAGAAGTTTCGGAAAGCAACCCAGTTTATCAAAATCCTTCCAAATCAATAAAAAGCAGCCACATTATAGTAATTTTAAAATGAAGCAAAAATACTACGAGTATTGTAAAAGAAATAATCATAACAAATATGATTCCAAGTATCTAAAAAATAAAACACCTGATAATTCAAAGGGTAAATATTTTCGAAACAAACCAAAAAAAATTAATTTCTCACAGTTTGTTATACATAACGACGAATTGCCATACACACATACGTAAAAAGAAAGTTAGTCAAATGTAATAAATGAGATAACATCAAAACAAAACAAATGGCTTTCACAACTCAACAAGCAACGAGAAATAACTGGATAATAGACAGTGAATCTTCTTCTCATATATGCAACGATATAAAACTTTTTGATAATTTAGAAGAGTCGCAAAAATAACAAGTATTAGTAATGAACGGCAACACTCTCACTGCCAGAGAATATATAGGAGAAATAATAGAACACATGGGTCCAAATAAACAAAAAAGAGAACTAACACTAAGAGAGGTACTATACGTCCCAGAATTAAAGGCTAATCTCATATCCGTACAGAAAGTTACCCAAAATGACTGCAGAGTCACATTCACTATACAAAAGTGCTATGTATCTATCAAAAACGAAACAATTTTAGAGGGTGCAAAAAATAACAACTTGTATAAGTTAAAATTACCCGCTCCAATAAATAATCATCACACATATATAACTGAAAATATAAAACTCTGAACTACACCACTCTATGGCATAAAATAAGGGGCCATAAAAACTTCAATTCAATTGAAAAATTAAATGACAAACAGTTAGTTCAGGGAATAAAAATTAATAACTGCAAACATGAAACGACATGCGAAACAGGCATCAAAGCAAAGTTAACTGAAACCTCTTACCCAAAAACTGCAGAAAACAGGGAGGAAAAAGTACTAGAATTAGTACACAGCGATATATGCGGATCAATGCAAGCACCAACAATAGGCGGTAAATTATACATTTTAACTTTTGTTGATAACTACTCTAGGTACACAAAGATTTTTTTTCTAAATAAAAAACAGTAAAGAAATCGAAAATATTAAGGAATATGTCAAGTACACCATAAACAAATTTGGTAAAGAAAAAAAAAAAAGAAAAAGAAAAAAGAGAAACGATAAGATAAGATAATGACGGTGAATCTGTAAACAAAAACGTACAAGAATATCTTAAAGAAAATTGTATACACCATCAGCTCACCATACCTTATTAACTAGCCCAAAATGGGTCCGCAGAAAGAAAGAACGTACATTAGTCGAAATGACACGTACACTTCTGTCAGAAGCTAACTTAGAAAAAAAATTGTGGGGCGTGGCTATAAACTGCCAATAACCTACAAAACAGACTAACCATAAAGGCCATAACGAAAACTCCGTATGAGTTATCCATATAGCAAACTAAACTTAAGTCACTTAAAAACCTTTCGCTGTAAAGCCTATACATTGATTCATAAAAGTAAAATGGGTAAATTAGATGACAAAACGCAAGAAGCTATTTTTGTCGACTACGACATTAACTCCAAAGTGTACAGAATCTATCTGAAATATGATTATGTAACACTTACAAGAACAGTTAAATTTCTTAAAAACACAATAAACAATTCAGAATAAAATACTGAAATAGAATTACTTTCTAAAAAATAACACTAATGAACACCCCAGAATCGAATGTAGGAAGCGAAATTATCAAAATTGACATAAATGCATCAAACCAAACGATCACAAATGAACATAACAAATGTAATAATTTAAGTATTTCAACAAGAAGCAGTAAACGTGTACTACCAGATAGATTAATATATCTAACAGAAAATATTAAAATCAATGAACCAAAAAAATTATAACGATTTTCTCAATATTTTAAACCGCAAGAAAAACAAAATTGTCTAAATGCTATGCAAGAGGAAAATACAGATTCACTCTAGTTGAACATCCACCCGGAAGAAAAATCATTGTTTCGAAATGAACCTATAAAGTCAAATAAGACTCCTCCGGAAAAATAGTGAAATATAAAACTAGGTTACTGGGCTAAAGAATTCAGCCAAAAATATGGGGAAGATTTACATGAAAAGTTTGCTCCAGTGGTTTCACACAACACTCTCAGAGCTTTCTTGACTAGTGCTGCCCATAGAAAAACAGAAGTTCACATTGTGGATATAAAAATTGTGTTTTTACACGGAGATCTAGAAAAACTCGCATACATGCAACAACCAGACGGCTGAAAATAAAGTTTAGAAGCTAGACAAAGTCATCTATGGTCTAAAACAAACCGACCGATCTTGGCACTTAAAAATCGGGAAAGCTCTCAAAGAATTAGGATTTAATCAGAGTACAGTTAATCCATGTTTATTTACAAATATTGAAGCATCAAATCCAATATATATATAATCGTTTTTGACAACGACATCTTGATATCAGGGTTCAGAAAACAAATGAATGAAACTATACAAAAACTCAGTGAAAACTATGAATTAAAAAATCTCGGGGAAATAAGTTATTGCCATGGCACAAATATACAAAAATTTAAACAAGGAAATTATTTGATAAATTAAAAATAATAATAAATAAATCAACTAGTAGATAAAATTTGATCAAAAAATGCAAAATGTTCTAACATACCGATAAAGCGTAACATCCGATGAAAACTCACTTCGTATGTAATCGTTAGTTTCCGGCGAACAGATTAGTTTGAAAAGTTTTGATGAAAATCGGTAATGTGACCAAAAATCAGTGTCTCTAAAACGGCGCTAACGATTTTCTTTAAATTTGTTATCTAAACGCCTTTTTTAGACAACTTTTACCATATATTATTTTCTTGTTACAAGAAAATTGACAGACGTCCTGAATAGGTAGGTTAGATAAAGATCTTGTAGAAAGGTGTAAAAAAAAATGGTTTTAACGTTTTTTATTTTATTTTATTTATTTTTAATTGGCTATGTAAACTCACTTTTAGATGTCTTCAGGACATATGTATCAGTTTGCTCTTACAGGTTAAGTGCCTAATTAGTTAAATCAATTTTGTGTTTTTTCACTACGTTATTTTCAAAATAAATACTAATATGTGTAGTATTGAGTAATATATATAAATGTTATGCAATTGTTACACACAAGATTATTTTAAAGATATTTACGTAGAAATAAATATAAGAAAAAGAAAAGATAAAGAGCCAGTTTTAATATAACATTTGGAGGCATGTGTATGTATCTTCGCCTATCTGTAATGCATCGTTAACACCATTTATCATTTATTTATTTCATTTTTATTTATTTATTTACTTTTTATGTATTTATTTTTTTTTTTTTCTCTGAAAATTTTTTACTTTTTTATTCCCTTAAAAGCTTGCTTTCCATAAAAATTGAATTAATATCAATTTAAAAATTATTACATTTGTTAAAGTTACATAAAGCTCGAAAAATGAATTTATGTGAGGAGCTTCGTTCCTCACGGGAGTCCCCCGACTGCACATTTTTTTTTTTTTTTTTTTTTACCTTTTTTCTGCGTGACGGCAAACAGAGCAAAAATATGATACCTTTTCATTCGGGGAAAGACGGCCCTTTTAATCTGTAATGGCATCCTTTTCCAGAATGAATTGAATACAAACGGGAATACACACAGTTAATAATATTAACAGTATATATAATTTATGAATAATGTATGTACTGAAAGTGAATAAAAAATTGCGAATACAGTTTCAAATTCCTTTTCCTTTCTTTCTTCTTATTTTCGTTTTCTTTCTTTCTTTCTTTCTTTTTTTTTTTTTAATAAATAAAGACATTTAAAGAATTATATATCTATGAATTACTTAAAATTAATTAATCAAAATTAATTTTTAAAAAATCCCTGAAATATAATAGCAATAATTAAATCATAATAATAACAAAGAAATTGATTATGAAACTGGAATATAACTCATTTACAGAAAGTTATCCTATTTGCTTTAATAAATATTTTTAAACAATTAAATGCCATGCAAATCTCATCATCCAGAATATTGACCAATTTTCGCAATGGTTCTTTCTATTCCTATTGTTGAGTTTCAATACCCGATAATGGCTGATGCCAAAACTTTTTTTCGGCATCAAAAATCTTTGATCGATAACATGGGGATGATAGATGTATATGAATTATTATATCTATGATCAAATGTTAGATTCCTATATTTTCTAAGAAAAATAAACACTTACATACTCCATGTATGGGGTAAGATACATAGATATAGTAATAAGGCTTAGATTGATCATCGCGGGGGAAAATGTGATTCCTTGTCACTTGGGGAAAGACGGCCATTACAGGAGAATTGTAACATAGAATTAGTGAAATATAACTTACAGAAGAAAACGTATCCCATTTCCTTTCATGTATTTATTAGTACAATTAAAATTCGCGTACTATTTCGGCATTTTCAAAATTCATCAACATTCTATTCTATTCCTATTGCCGAATTTCAATCCCCTATAATGGCTGAAGCCAAAATTTTTTCAGGCATGAAAAGTCTTTGGTCGATAATATGGGGATGATAGATCTATATAAATTATTATATCTATTTTAAAATATACCAGATATAGCATATTGAAATAATACAACTCTGGCTTGAGACAGCTCACAGAAGTGATTTACCATCTTCTGTAGACACAATTTTAGTTCTTTATACTTATTTAATTTCAAGAAATTTTAAATAAATATCTCAAAATCGTCGTACTTTTATAATGATATACAGTAACCGCCACTTAATAAAATCACTGGTTAATAAAATCAGCCGCTTAATATGATCAAATTGCCAAGACCGGAATCAAATTAATACAAACTGTTGTTGAAGCCGCCGCTTAATAAAATCAGCATCGCCGGTTAATAAACTCAAAAAAACCTCCTCAGCAGTCAAAATTATTTATGCACACTATTTTTTTTTTTTTTTACTTTCCGAACACTATAGTGAGGAAAGTATTGTAATCATGTCAAAAATCCGAATTCGAGATTTTGATGTTTCTATACGTTTCGAGGTCCAACGAGTCCGTTTTCACTATTTTTACGATGATGTATGTATGTGTGTGTGTATGTATGTGTGTATGTATGTGTGTATGTATGAGTGTATGTCTGTGAGTGAACACGCTAGCGTCTAAACGCTTCGTTCGAATAAGCTGAAAGTTGGTACGTATATTGTAAGTCACCATAGTACGAACCCTATAGATTTTGGTGAATCTAGCACTTATAGTTTTTTTACAGGGACACAAAGAAAAATTCTTTATCATTATGGCCAAGGGACCAAAATCTTAAAAGTGCGATAGCATCTAAACGCCTTATTCAATTGAGCAAAAACTTTATACACATATTATAGGTCACAGATACTCAATCTGTATAGATTTTGGAGAATCTAGCACTTATAGTTTTTTTACAGGGACACAAAGAAAAATTCTTTGCCAAATTTTTAAAAGTGTGATAGCGTCTAAACGCCTTATTAATCTGAGCAAAGAATTTGTACACATGTTATAGCTCACATTTGAACCAACTGTATAGATTTTGGTGAATCTAGCACTTACAGTTTTTTTTACAGGGACACAAAGAAAAATTCTTTATCATCATGGCCTATGAGACCAAATTTTTAAAAGTGCAATAGCATCTAAACGCCTTATTCAATTGAGCTGAAAATTGTTGCACTAACTATAATCACTGTTGCACTAACTATAAGCATTTTGGTAAATTGTGGCCACCACGAGACTTTCTTCTATATTTTCCTATACAAATTCACCCAGTAACAATAATTTAAAAAAAAAAAAAAAAAAAAAAAAAGTGGGACTTTGACAAAATTGTGGGTAAAATGTGAAAATTTGTTTAAGTTTGTCAGAATTTATAGTTTTTTACAGGGACACAACGAAAAATTCTTTATTATTATGATCTAAGGGCTCAAAGTTCAGTAGCGTTAAATAAAACCTCGTGTGATATATGGAGAAAAATACTCAAACACTCTGTTATGGTTTTCTCTCTTTTGTTTGTTTAGCAACTCCTCTTTCTTTATTTTATCTACAAAACTGTTAGTTACTCAATGTTCGGAAAGTCGAGTGGAGTCACTCCAGATTTTTTTTTTTTTTTTTATTTACATTGTGATTTTTTTTTTCTAATAAAAAAAGAAATTAAAGTACCCGTTATCGCTCATTGTCGAAAATTTTACACTTGCAGCATAGTTATTAAAAATTAGATACATATTACAAGTTATTACAAATTAAACATGCTCCTTAGCATCTCTGTAACAATTTCAAGGAACGTATTCTTCAAAGCGCAGTAATATGTTGCAAATTTGATTTGATTTGATTTGCAAATAATATATATATTTTAATTTTTAATTATTAAAAGACAATTTCTAGTTCTTATTTTGAAATAGCTATAAATTAAGAGATTTTAAATTTATATATATATATATAAAAAAAGCGTGATCTTTTGGCAAAATAATGATGATTTCCTTCGAAATAAAGCGCATAGAAATTTGGAATGCGTTTAATTTACTTATTTCGGAGGAAGAATTAATTATCTATCAAAATTAATTTATATTGTTTATTAATTCCGTTATTCGTTACCTTTTGAAATTTCTTACCAAATTCAGGGAAATTCAGAAATTCCTTTTTCTTGAGTGCTGGAACATTCGCCGGATATAAAATTCAGCCGCTTAATAAAATCACTTTGGCTCAGGACGAATGCGATTTTAATAAGCGGCGGGAACTGTATATATATATATATATATATATATAATAAAAGAAAAAATATGCAGTTTTTATAATAGTTTAAAGATTATTATTTTGGGGCTTCAAAAGGCTTTCTGCGGCCCACATAAGACAAATAAAAGATACGCCATGTTTTACCCCCTTTCTTTTTTAATAATACAATTCTTCCAATTAAAAGTCCATAACCATCCCTAACCCTCCCCCTCTCAAAAAAAAAAAAAAAAGAAAAAAAAAAGAAAAAAAAAAAAAAAAACTTTGTAAATTATGCATTAAGAACAAAGTAAGTTTTAGCAGAAACATAAAAAAAAATATCTTTTAGAGATTATATCTTACCGTATAAACTTCATAACCTGCATTATCACATTTTCCTTTAGAGCAATCATCCATATTAATTTTTGAGAGCATGTGGCATGTTCTTGTTAAATTTTCTGATGCAGCTGGCAATTCTTCCATACGCAGCCTTTGTACAGCCATTCCAATGCAATCTGATGTTTTCTGACATTCCTTAATGCATTTTAAGAGATAGTCATTTTCGTTAGTGCCTAAAATCCAATTACTGTGGAGCTGATCGCTAAAAGCATAATAATAATAACTATCTTCCGAAACTTCTATCAATAAGGCAGCTGGCAAAATAATTAAATTGCACAAAATCACTGCCAAAATCATTCTGAAACTATATTTTTATGTTTTAGTAATTTTAAAATTATATCGTTTTTAATATTCTAATTAATATCGATAAAAAAAATTAGTAAATAAAAAATTATCGTCTGCTGTTTAATTTTCTTTTTCAATTTATTTATTTATTTATTCTGCCGTTATCAAAACTATTTTTATCACATTAAAAATTAAATATGCAAGGAAAAAAATAAATAAATAAATCACTTATTGCATAGTCGTGGGAAAAAAAATCTTCAATCAATGTGAGTTGAACATATGTTCTCTTCCGTTGATGTGTTGTGTTGTTCTAATAATGGTTGAAAACTACAATCGAAGTATCCTATGGTAACACAGTAAGGAGCATAAACAAGATTACCGTGACTATCACTTGCCTAGCAACGTACTATCATACCTGGAAAGTGATAAATATTCTTCAGAATAAATAAACATTTTACAACGAAATGAAATATTTGTCGAATCTAAATGTAATTGTCATCGCTAAAAATATTACCTTTTTCGTGCATATATCTGTTTAACAAAACTAATCACGTACATATTAAATATTCAAATGCTTCACTAAAATGAGAGTCCTTCAGTTGAATTCCGTAACATAAATTTAGCTTTTAGATTTTTGAACTAAATTCGTCAGTATTAGCCGACTGAAAGCGTTGTTTTAAATATAAAATACAATAAAACAATGCCAATTAGTGTAAGGATTAGGGTCTTTCGTACAGTGATTGATATAAGAGACGTGTTATGAATTTCATGGTGTAAAAATACTCTTTCTTTGATATCGTATAAATTATTTTTATTAAATATTTACGTATTTCTTGAAATCAATAGGGTGATCATTAATTTCGCTAAAAGAAATTGTGATTTCAAAAATATATTTTTTCTCTGTGTCTATGTCGGTTCAAGTATTTCTTTCGACTGCCAAGAGAATTTCTTCTTTCAGACAGCAAAAGATCGTTATCACCATTTTTCTGTAAATTGTCACAAATAATAATAATAATAATAATAATAATAATAATAATAATAATACAATAAATAAACACATAGACAATGACATTGTACATTTATTGCATTACACTCATTATACACATTTCAAAAATAGACCTCTCGACCAAATTTTATTTAGAATCGAATGCTAATTAAATTATCATTATTATTTATTTATTTTGTAGTAATTTTTAAATTTTTCAAGGACTATATATACAGGGTGTTCTATTTTAAAGTTGTCTAGAGACGAAACTATTGTTGAGAAACATATTTATTGAAATTTTATTTTTCCGACTGAGTGAAAATAATGCCTGGACCGGGAGACGAACCCCGGATCTTTGACTAACAATCAACATTTCGTCTCCCGGTCCAGGCATTGTTTACACTCAGTCGGAAAAATAAAATTTCAATAAATATGATTTTCTTCCAATCAGTTGATTGTGTGATTTTAATAAAAACTGTATTGTTGAGAAAGTTATAAAATTTTGTGTAGTACATAATGAAGGCGCGAGAATTTGTTTGAGCGAATAATAATAATAAAAAAAATTGTTTAAAATTTCGCCAGCAGGGGGCGCTTATAAAATATGTGAATTTCGGCTTTGGGGAGTTTGATAGGTCTGGTAAGTCGTGACAATCCAAGAACTTCATTGATATTAAAGAACAGCATTTCACATGTTCGTAATAATTCCCCGAACTGTGATCAGTTGTGGAGTATGCTATCTTATGATTCCAGATGGCAGCTGAAAGTGATGGCTGTCATATTGAGGGCCCTCTTCACTCACTGCCGCCGGAAGCCGAACCTAATGTTATTCTATGGGAAATTTTTCTTTACAAATAACTTATTAACTAATACATATTTTTAAATTCTGTTTTCACATTCTGAAAATTCTCAGCTATTAAATTGACGCACCTTTTCTAAACAATTATTTTTTTAATTTTTTATATTTTATTTTGAAGCTTAAAAATACGAATTTTCAATATGTGAATTTTTTTCATTTTGCAATTTCAAAATAAAATATTAAAAATTAAAAAAATACATTTTTAAAAAAGGTCCGCCAATTTAACAGTTAAGAATTTTCTGAATGTGAAAACAGAATTTAAAAATATGTATTAGTTAATAAGTTATTTGTAAAGAAAATTTCCCCATAGAATAACATTGGCTCGGGCTTCCGGTGACGGTGAGTGAAGAGGGCCGTTAAACATGCCTTGTTGCAACAAAATTTATAAACAATCATAAATGCAATTTTATTATTATTTATAAATTTAATAATTATAAATGTACTTCATTAAAAATGAAATTGTTTTTATCAGTAATTTATTTTAATATCGTAAAAGGTAATTTCTTTATTTATCATGACACTTCTAGTTAAATTAAGATTGTGAGGCTAATTCACAAATAAAGATTTAGTAATGGCATTATTTAAATAAAAATCTAGGGTATCATCTATATATCTGAAGAATATAAAACCCTACCTAAGAAAGAATTTCCTTTATAAAAATGTAGGTAGTGATCAAATAGAAGACTACTAGCATATCAACCTTGCGTAGTATCTTGCATACAGAGTAATTTTTTTTTCAAGTTGACACTATGCAAAGCTACATGCAGCTCGATTTAACAAAAGAAATGGCCCCAAATTTGGTATGGAAACTAATGATGACATGGAAGAAAATGATGACTGTGAAGAAAAGAAGTTTATACCACAAACATTAATTTTCATTTTGCGTTCATAGTAATTCTATTGCGTGTAAAAAGTTTGTAAATATGATCTAAAAATTATTTTTTAAGTACTAACTTATAAATATTTTTGTATTAAAAAAAAAAAAAAGTTAAAATTTTAACTTTTTTATATTCCATAAGCAATATTAGCTAAAATCCCCTTTTAACAAAAAAATAAATAAATAAATGATAAATAATAAATAAATATAAAAATTAATAAAAATAAAAATTAATTATTTGCTTAAACAAGAAAAAAAAATTTCATTAAAAATTCAACATGGTATTCATTATTATTATTATTATTATTATTATTATTTATTACTGTTTAAGAACTAGCTTACAAACATTTTCGAATTCAATAAAACTTAACAACCATATAACATCTTAAGTATATTTCAGAAGCATTTTTAAATTAAATAAAAAATGTCTTCCTTAACAAATAAATATAATTATAGTTTAAACAAGAAAAAAATTTTACTAAAGTTTCAGGAAAGAATTTTTTTTTTTAAATAACTATTTAGGTATTAACTTATAAATAACTTTCAACAAAAGTAAACACACGCATACAACATCTTAACTATATTTTATAAGCAATTTTAGATTAAATAATTTCTTAACAAATAAAAATAGTTACAGTTTAAACAAGAAGATTTTACACTAAAGTTTTAACACAATAAAACTTTTTGTTTAAAATTACACACTTTGATATATATTTAAAAAATAATTTTACATTAAAATTGAAACTTAAATTTTACATTTTATTCAATAATGAAATATTATTCATGTATTTACTTTTAAATAAATTTGATACCTAACATTTACAGACACACGCGCACACACACGAAAAGAATAAAAAAAAAAAAAAAAAAAAAGAGAGAGAGAGAGAGAGAGAGAGAGAGACGAGATTACAAAGTAAAAGAATATATGATATGTTAGATGATTTAAGTTAAACAAATATATAAAAATTTTAAGTTTAATCTAAAAACGTTTTAAATTACATGATAAAATATAAGTAAAAGTATTTTACTAAATAATTTTTCAGCTCAATGTATATTTTTTTAATGTAATTATTTTTCAAACTTTTTTTTTAAATACAATTTCAAATTACATAAAAAAAATTGTAAAATTAAAAGTATTTAAAAAAAAAAAGTTAGCCTTAGAACAGTCATTATAGATTTTTTTAAAATAGATTTTCTTTTAATTATATAAAACTTAAAAGTATTTATATATAAAAAAATATAAAACCACGTAGATAAAACATTTTTATTAAAAACACGACACAAAGCTTTTCGCCATTATAACAATAGCATCATCAGGCGTAATTAAATTACATAGAAACCAGCAATATATAATTTAGCAGTTCAATACGGTTGAAGTTATGGTTAAAAAAGTTTCGGTTCAGTTCATAAAAGGTTACACAGGAACTACACTGCAAAGAAAGGAAGTACAGTCCACCAAAGGTCACACAGGCACTAATGGCAACAAAAGATTTCAATTCCATTTTCAATATTATTATGAGCACAACGGGTGCCAAATTTTATGAAGGGATGCAGCATCCTTGGAGTTAATAACTTAGAGTTAACTTGGAGTTAATAGTTAACCTGTGTAACCTTTTATGAACTGAACTGAAACTTTTTTAACCATAACTTCAACCGTATTGAACTTCCAAATTATATATTGCTGGCTTCTATGTAATTTAATTACACCTGATGATGCTATTGTTATAATGGCGAAAAGCTTTGTGTCGTGTTTTTAATAAAAATGTTTTATCTACGTATTTTTCTAAGTGGTTTTATACTTTTTTTATATAATATATATACACGGGAAATGTTTCCTAATTTTAAACTTTAAGTAGTTTTTAATTTTAATTAAAAGTATTTAAACATTTTTTTTTTTTTATATGTATGTATATATATATATTTTATATGTATATATATATATTTTTTAAATAAATATCTCTAAACAATTTTTGAATTGATATAATTTTTTTATTTTATTAAAATTTGTTTAATTACATAAACACTTTTATTTATAAAAGTATTTGTTTAGTAAAACTTTTTAAACTAGAAAAATGTCAATAAAAATTATTAGTAAACAGATTTTATAATAATAATTTAATATAATTGTTTTTAAATATTACTTAAAATTTTAAGTTTTAAAAGAATAAACTTAACATTTTTTTAAATAATTAACAATTATTATAAAAATATTTTGGTCTGATTTTTTTGTAAAATCATAATTAATACTTAAATAGTAATTAATCGATTTTTACGAGACAATGTACTACAGGAAAATTCAAAAAGGCTAATGGCTATATCCTATCGCATTTTACGGAATCTTCATACAGTCATAAGTTGGTAAATCATGCAAAGTACAATTATAATTATCTCTCTAACCGATAGATTTAGATTTATATGAAATAATATTAAGATAATTTCTGAAGTACATAAACAACTTTCCTCAATATTTTATAGATGATTATAATTGGGATAAACCTAGAATGTTTATTCTCAATGCATTGAAAAAGAAAGCACCCCGAATAGTAAATTTATCAATATTATGCAGTTATAAAAATAAGTTCCGTATATACCATAAAACAATATTAAATATTTACATATCTAAATATAAAATAGTATTTTTTTTATATAAGCAATGTTTTAAACATTAATTTAAATAATTTTTCTTATGCATATTTATTCATAAGATTTTAGTGAGTTTTATAAACAATATAACTCAATATTATACAATTCCTGAAGTAATTTTTACAGGATGCATGTTTTATACCCACGTAATACAAAGACATTGGCCAATATAAAAATATGATATTGGGGAATATAAAATGAATCTTCTCTAAAAAAATATTTACAGATTTTTTTTCTGATATCTGGTGATATTGCCAATATTTCTTGACACCAATAAATATCATTTTTTGACATTTCAGACGCTACGCATTCTTAAATGTTACATTGATTCTTTTCATAACGTAGGTATATTCAAAAAAATGATATTACTTGTTGAATGTCGACAGATATCGAAAGACGTTGTCAAAATAATATCATTTTTACAACCTTGGCTAATATTAACAAATGTTAAAAATAAAGCATTAGAAAATTATATTTCTTAAAAATATATTAATTTATAAAAATTAATTTTCAAAATATTATTTTCGGATCATGAATTTTGTAATTAATGAAAACAATTCTTTTAAATGCTTTTTTATAATATGGATTGTAAATTATGTCTGTCAATACCCATAAATATCGTAAGTTTGACGTTTGACATTCAAAATATCGGCCGATATTGGTAGGACATTTGTGGATATTATTGTGCTACCTGGGTATAAGATGAATGTAAATTCTGTAAGCAAATAGTTAAATTTAACATATAATATATATATATATATATAAATCATAATTGACCCTTAAATGCATAGCGATGTAGACAGACATGCATCGTAAGTTTACAATCTCATACCACTTTATGTAACAACCTTTGCATAGTGTTTTTTCTTTCCTTTTAATTTTATTTTACCAAAACTATTTTACCGTTTCCGAACGCAACTAGGCCCATCAGCACCGAGCGGTTCAGCATTCAAAGCTGGTAAATGGGAAGTGACGGGTTCGATCCCAGGTCGCGCTCATCGACCTAGCCATTCGGAGTCTTCCGTGGTTTTCTTCGAAACTCGCGTAAATACGAGCTAGGACCTCTTAGAAAGACCCCTATGGAGGCATTCCATCTCTAGACCTAGGACCCTAGCGTAGTCAATCGGCCTTAAACGCTACAATCAACCGAACGCAACTAGAATCTTTGACAGTTTATTTCTTTATCCGTGACAATTTCCATTGTTGGCGCGCTATCTGAGTGCAATTTTATTTCGGCGGGTGTTACGAATTAGGATTATTTTTACGAAAAATCATAAAAACAAACAGGAAAAAATGTTTTTGGATAGAAACAAGGTAAGAGTAACGAATAATTCTTATATTTTTGCATATATTGATAAATTTTTGCAAGGAAAATGTAGCTTTTTTTCGTGATGCAAAAATACATCAATATGCAAAATCGGTACTGCATAAGTTCACTATTCCTAAATCGAATTCTATGTATGTGTGTGTGTGTGTATCATGACTATTGTCAGCATATCTCAAGAACAAATAGCAGCAAGTCGAAACTTGGTGTTCTAAATGTGTATCATATAGGAATGCTACGCTAAACTTTTCGTTGAGATTAAGCAAATGGTTCGTGTACAGGGACATCCAAGAGAATTCAAATAGATTATGTATATGGGGAAATTGAAGGTAAATACAGTGCAACATCTACAGGTTGACATAAACAAAATGGAAACAACATCATATGCATAAAAGCATGTTTTGTGTAGATTGTTGTACTGAAATAATTCTTCATTCATTTACAGGGCTATCCAAAGTATTTGGATATATTGTGGCGCGGCTATATTTGTAAATTGCTGGAATTGTAACTCCTTTTGTGTTAGATGTTTTACAAGTAAGACAAAATTTAAGTACACTATATTATTTATAGTGCGTATTGATTATATGTAATATACAAATAACTCAAAATTAAGCTAAACGTTCTTTTCTATTGAATGTAATTGATAAGAGAGATTTGCGACCTTTTATTTCGTCGACGAACACTGCTCAGGGAGCAAAATTAATTTTTCATACACATACTGTAAACAAAGTATTTTTTGAATTTTCAAATTTGTGTTTCGTATAAAATCATGTTTTGAGGTTCCCTGATTACGAATGTTCATTTTTCAGCAGTCGACCTGTATGTATATCTGTTATCAGCCTAACTTAAATACAAATAGATGCAGGAAATTTAAATTTGGTGTTTTGAATTCAATATTAGGTGTCCACTTAAGTGTGAAGGCAAATAAATAACAGCTTTGATTATTATTTTTTAAATAATTGTATGCACTATAATTGAATGGGGGGTTGAGGGAAATGGTAATCCCCCACACAGAATTACATGTTAAATTAAACTGTACCTAAATCTATTTCCGATTATTTTAAAAGTACATTGAACTTTATTATCTTACGCTGTTGCTCTTAAGACTTAATATGCAATCTAGTATTGAAATGCAGGGTAAGAGAAAGTCGTACGAGTGACACACCAGATTATTCATTTTGTGTTAGATGTTTTACAAATAAGACTTAATTTAAGTACACTATATTGTTCATACTGCATATTGTTTAAAGACAATGTACAGGGCTACCCCAAACTGAGTTAAACGTTCTTTTCCATTCAATGTAATTGAAGAAGTGCTTTGGTATATCTTACTATGTTGACGAACACTGCTCGGGAATTTTTCCTATTCGTACTGTAAACAAAGCATTTTTTGAAGTTCTCTGTTTTTTTTTTTTGTTTTTTTTATAATATCACGTTTTCAGGTGCCCTGATTACAAAAGTAAATTTTTTAGCGGTTGATCTGTATGTATATCACATCAGCATAATTTAAAAACAATAAATTCAAATAAGGTATTCTGTAGTTTGTATTTGGTTGCCACTTAAATACCTGATCAAGATTGGAAAGTTTAAAAGTAAATTAATAAAAGCCTTGTTATATATATATATATATTAAATAATTGTAGACACTTTAATTGAACGGAGGGCTGAGGAGGGCAATCCCCCCCCCCCCAAAAAAAAAAAATAAAAAATAAAATAAAATAAAATAAATAAATAAATACCAAATAAAATTGCTCTAAAACCTATTTTAAATTATTTTTAAAATACATTAAATACTATCTTTAGAGTATTGAAGTGTAGGAAATGAGAAAGTTGTGTGAGTGACTCACCAGATTATTTTATCACGTTTCTAATTCTTGTTTGTTTGTTTGTCCAGTACAAATCTTGCAATCGATTTTTAACTAACTTACCGACTAGCTAGACATTTGAAACTTTTAGAATAGCTCAGAACACAATGACAATGCAATTGTTTTAATACTTTTAGCCATCTTTAATTCTTATAATTACTCTCTTTATTACGCATTTGATCATTTTCTTTCAAGTAGATGGGGTAATTCATAAAAAAAAAAAAAAAAAAAAAAATTAAAGTATTTATTAATACATAGAATTGTCAAGTTTATATGATTCAAACGAAAATTTAAAAACGTGATATGTAAAAAGTTCATTTTATCTTGTAATTATTTATATGTTTAGTAATTGTTTTGATTAAGATATAAAAATCACTTATCAATCGTTTACAGGCTATTCAAAGTATTTCGATATATTGGGGTAATACTTGGAAATTGCTGGAAGTTTATTCCATTTTGTGTTATGTGTTTTTCATAATGGACTAAATTTAAGTAAATAATGTGATGTGTGTATAGTTTATAGGTAATATACAGGGCTATCAAAATTAAGTTAAACGTTCTTTTCCATTGAATGTAATTGCAGAAATGCTTTTGCTACATTTTATCATGTAGACAAACACTGCTCGCAGGAAGGAAAATTAATTTCTCATATCCGTACTGTAAACAAAGTATTTTTTGAAGTTCGATTTTCATTTCTGGTTTTCTGTATAATATCACATTTTGAGGTGCCATGAATGCGAAAGTCAAATAGTTAGCGGTTGACATGTACGTATATCTGTTAACTTAAAAACAAATTACTGCATGATATTAAAATTTGTTATTTTGAAGTTCGTGTGAGATTGCCACTTTTAAAGTTTGATCAAGATTGGCAAGTTTCAATATAAATTAATAGCAGCCTTGATTTATATATATCTACATCATATCTATGTACTATGTACAAATATACATATATACATATGACACCAGTGTTCAGCACCCTCACAAAAAACATGCTAAAGCAACTGTTAATTAACACCTATGAATTTGAATCCGCTCGAGCTAGATTCTCCGGTTCTTGGGAATGTAGTGCGGACGGTTTCTAATTCATAGATGTTATTAACACTTATATTTTAACATGTCTTTTGTGAGGGTGGCGAACACTGGTGCAAATTTTAAGGGTGACGAACACTGGTGTCTTTATTACGTATACAAAACTTTAAAACCAGGAACAGCTAAATTTTCGAAAAATTTTAATGAAAATCTTATAAAATATTGCTCTTTTTTTACATGGTCAAAATTTTAATTTAAAAATAAATAAATAAATAAATGAAATAGAGTTTTTTTTTTTTTTTTTTTTTTTTTTTTAATCTTGAGAATCTATGTAACTCCTTAAGTTATATGATGAAATAAGAATTATAGCAGAAAATGTGAAAGCTAGAATTAAACTCAATTTTTCAGATTTTACAATTCTTCAAATTTCACTTTAAAATTAGCTGTGAAATATTATACGTTTTAATGAAATAAATAAGCATACATAGAGTGAAACTTACATATATATCATAAATAGTTTTTTTTTTTTTAATAAGAATTTGGTATTCATTAAAATGAAAAAAAAAAAAAAAAAAAAAATCTACTCGTTCCTATATTTATTTTTGACTTATGAAATGTGCTTAATTATTTCGACCTGAAACAACTATTGAGTATTTTTGCAATTTAAGGTCCTCTTTAATAAAGTTCTTATTCTTCATTCTATGATTTACTATCTAAATGATAAGCATAGCTATAAACACATCTTGTAACTTTTAAAAATATTAAAATAAATAAGAGCAAAAGAGCTAAGTATATATTCCTTTTCCTCCAGAAACTTGCAAAGAACTTTTTCGTAATAGTACTAATACTATAAATAAATAGTAGATATCAGCACAAAGTTAAAAACCCATAGAAAATAGCATAGGAAGAAGAAGAAGAAAAAGAAAAAAATCAGCAGCCAGAAAATGTAGGAAAAATAACTTAAATAATCTGGTGTGTCACTCACACGACTTTCTCTTACCCTGAAATTTAATACTATAAATACAGGTTGCAGATTAAAAGGTAAGATAACGAGTACTGTCATGTAAACCTGTGTTGAACAATTCATATTAGGCTTCTGAAGAGTTTTATATGATAATTAGTTCTGTGTGAGGGGGGCTACCGCCCCCCTCAACCCCCCGTTTCATTAATGCACAAACATTTATATAGAATTTAATTCGGTTATTAAAAAATAATTCTGTTTTTAAAAAATAATTTATTAAAATTATTATTTAAAAAAATTATCTTTTATGATAATGCAGACGATTTCCATCTTAGAGAAGTAGTATAACACCAAATATAAAAAAAAAGTCCATTTTATTCTCAATATTTAAAAAAGAAAATACGATTTTTTTTCAAAGATTTTTTTCGTTAAAAGTAAAAAAAAAAAATCGATAACTTTGTTTTAAATTATCGCAGATCGATGGTTCAACCATTCGTTTTAAAGGTATTAGCGAGCTCTTTTGAACGATACCCATCATGAAAATTTACTCCCCTGGAGGGGGGACTTCCCCCCCCCCAGGGGGGAGGGGAGGCTCCTACATACAGAAAAAAATTTTCCCAGTTAACTACCTCTATTACAAAAAATATATATTCGTTTCATTTGGTTTAGTGCAGCCTATAGACGTTAAACTCTACTTACCTGCAATTTCCCCCATAGACGTAATGTATTAGAATTCTCTTGATTGTCCCTGTACACGAACCATTTGCTTGATCTTAACGAAAAGCTTACTGTAGCATCCGTATATGCTACACATTTAGAATACCAAGTTTGAACTTTCTGCGATAATTTGTTTTTGAGATATGCTGATAAAAGACAGACACACACACAGACATACAGACACACACACAGACATACACACAGACCATTTGCTAAAAACATGATTTTCGTATTCAGGGGACCTCAAAACGTGTAAATATAACAAAATCTCGCGTTCGAAAATTTGACCCAAAAACAATACTTTCTCTACCTTATGGGTAAGAGAAAGTAAAAATAAACTGAAGATCGGAAAGAGTTCAAGGGCCCTGAGGCTATATCGTGGAGCTGAGGCATACTCATGTGATTATTTTCTATTTGTAAATTAATTATCCTCTTCCTAATAATCTCCTTCTTAATTTATCTGCAATATATATGGAATATAGTTGGATCTTTCATTGGAATTTTATTAAAGTAAGTTTTAGATTGTTTTCATATGCTTATTAAAATCATGCTGCTCATTTTTACTTTCCGAACACTATAGTGAGGAAAGTATTGTAATCATGTCAAAAATCCGAATTCGAGATTTTGATGCTTCTATACGTTTCGAGGTCCCCTGAGTCCGTTTCCACTATTTTTGAGATGATGTATGTATGTGTGTGTGTATGTGTGTATGTATGTGTGTATGTCTGTGAGTGAACACGCTAGCGTCTAAACGCTTTGTTCGAATAAGCTGAAAGTTGGTACGTATATTGTAAGTCACCATAGTACGAACCCTATAGATTTTGGTGAATCTAGCACTTATAGTTTTTTTACAGGGACACAAAGAAAAATTCTTTATCATTATGGCCTTAGGGACCAAAATCTTAAAAGTGCGATAGCATCTAAACGCCTTATTCAATTGAGAAAAACCTTTATATACATATTATAGGTCACAGATACTCAATATGTATACATTTTGGAGAATCTAGCACTTACAGTTTCTTTACAGGGACCCAAAGAAAAATTCTTTATCATTATGGCCTATGGGGCCAAATTTTTAAAAGTGTGATAGCGTCTAAACGCCATATTAATCTGAGCAAAAAATTTGTACACATGTTATAGGTCGCATTTGCACCAACTGTATAGATTTTGGTGAATCTAGCACTTACAATTTTTTTACAGGGACACAAAGAAAAATTCTTTATCATTATGGCCTATGAGACCAATTTTTAAAAGTGCGATAGCATCTAAACGCCTTATTCAATTGAGCTGAAAATTTGTATGACTATTATAAATCACTGTTGCACTAACTATAAGCATTTTGGTGAATCTAGCATTTATAGATTTTTACAGGGACACAACGAAAATTCTTTATCATTATGATCTATGGGCTCAAAGTTCAGTAGCGTTAAATAAAACCTCGTGTGATATATGGAGAAAAATACTCAAACACTCTATTATGGTTTTCTCTCTTTTGTTTGTTTAGCAACTCCTCTTTCTTTATTTTATCTACAAAACTGTTAGTTACTCAATGTTCGGAAAGTCGAGTGGAGTCACTCCAGATTTTTTAATAAGCATTTTAAAAGTATTAATGGTTATTTTGTCTAAGCTTTACTATAGAGGGCACTCATTGGCGATTCATGACGTATTGATGCGATTCAGCGCATCAACACTTTTTCCTAATAACCTTTTTGTATTGATACTTCGTTCACACGTCTCGAAACTTGTTTTCAGCTGAATGATGTGATTTTTACTTTCTCTTACCCATAAGGTAGAGAAAGTATTGTTTTTGGGTCAAATTTTTGAACGCGAGATTTTGTTATACTTACACGTTTTGAGGTCCCATGAATACGAAAATCATGTTTTTAGCAAATGGTCTGTGTGTATGTCTGTCTGTGTGTGTGTGTGTGTGTATGTCTGTGTGTGTGTCTGTATGTGTGTCTGTCTGTTATCAGCATATCTCAAGAACAAATTATGGCCGAAAGTTCAAACTTGGTATTCTAAATGTGTATCATATAGGGACGCTACAGTAAGCTTTTCGTTAAGATCAAGCGAATGGTTCGTGTACAGGGACAATCAAGAGAATTCTAATACATTACGTCTATGGGGGAAATTGCAGGAAAGTAGAGATTAACTTCTATAGACTGCACTAAACCAAATGAAACGAATATATATTTTTTTGTAATAGAGATAATTAACTGGGAAAAAAATTGTGTATGTAAGAGCCTCGCCTCCCCCCCTGGGGGGGAAGTCCCCCCTCGAGGGGAGTAAATTTTCATGATGGGTATCTTTCAAAAGAGCTCGCCAATACCTCTAAAACGAATAGTTGAACCATCGATCGGCGATAATTTAAAGCAAAGTTATCGATTTTTTTTACTTTTAACGAAAAAAAAACAAGAAAAAAAATCGTACTTTTTTTTTTTTTTTTTTTAAATATTGAGAATAAAATGGACTTTTTTTGGACATTTGGTGTTATACTACTTCTCTAATATGGAAATCGTCTGCCTTATCATAAAAGATAATTTTTTTAATAATAATTTTAATAAATTATTTTTTAAAAAGAGAATTATTTTTTAATAACCGAATTAAATTCTATATAAATGTAGGTGCATTAATGAAACGGGGGGTTGAGGGGGGCGGTAGCCCCCCTCACACAGAACTAATTATCATATAAAACTCTTCAGAAGCCTCATATGAATTGTTTAACATAGGTTTTCATAACAGTATTCGTTATCTTACCTATTAATCTGCAAGCTGTATTTATAGTATTAAATTTCATTGTAAGAGAAAGTAGTGTGAGTGACACACCAGATTATTTTATACCTTTTTCAGAATTCTAAATTAATTTTTTTGAGTGTATTTTATTTATTTATTTTTTAAATAAATGGAGGAAAAAAATACGTGCATATTAGTAATTGATGCAGTACAGATTTTCATGTACAACAAATAAGCACTATCAAGTGATTTTTATTTTTTTATTTTTTATTTTTTAAATAGTTTTAATCCTCGCGAAGTCAGAATACATTAGAATACTGACTACTGCAGTACATATTTTGATGCATTTTTAGATTCATGCACCCACGAATTACGGATATCCAATATCCAGTGATTTTTTTTTTTTTCCTTTAATGCTCGCGAAGCAAGCATACATCGGGATACTGACTGCTGCAGTAGAGATTTTCATGCGTTTTCTGATTCATGCATCATTAAGGTTATCCAGTGATTTGTTCTGTGCTTCGGAGCGAGCATACATTGGGATACTGACCGCTGCTGTAGATTTTCATGCATTTTTTTTTTTTTCTTTTTATAGTTATATCCTAACTAGTTAGTTGTAGGGCGACTAAGGCGCCCGTTGAAAAATGATCATTTCATTTTATTTATTTCTCACTTGAAATCATTCATTTGCCAGCAAGCCCGTGTGAAATTTTCGCACTTTATTTATCTCTTCGTTAATGTTAAAATTATCATTATTATTTTATAGACGTGATTTTTTTCATATGCATGAGCAAATTTAAATTTATATATATATATACATATATATATATTTCACGTGAAAACATATTTTATTTTATGCCGGAAAAAAAGGGCATCATTTAAAAATTTAAATATCTATTTTCATATTTTAATTAATTTAAAAAAATCTAATAAAAAATTCATTACAAATAAGGTGCCAAATGAAAAGGGCGATTTTTCTGAATCCGTCGGAAGAAACAGCTTATCGATCGGACAATTAAATATTTTAAAATTAATTAAAGTATGAAAATTAGGTGGCAACTTGCGTACACACACAAACACAGTCCAAGGAAATCTCTTAGCCTTTTTAAGCGTGACAGAGTCAGTCAGTGATAAGCGTAACAATATATGCTGATTTATTTTAGCTTTTGGGGAGTATGGTAGACTTTTATCATTTTTTTTTCTCATTTTATTTCTTTTTTTACAATATAATACCTTGTGATTCAAAATAGATGTTACAGCGATTATCTCGTAAAATAAGAAAGATAGAAATATACTTCCAATTACAAAATTGGTGAGAATTAAGAGTAGATTTCAAATATGGTATTTTTTCGTACAAGGGCTGTATACATATTAAAATACGAAATTTAATTTTTATACGGTCCCTCCTATCATATGACATATTTTAAAAAATATTCTCCTCGCTCTAAGGGAAAAAAAAACCATCTCTCTAACTGAGTCAAAATCTCGCTGAGTTACTGCAATTTGAAAATGAGGACTTATACCACTTTATTTTCAATTTTGGCATCCATTTTTCGAAGCCAACAGGCTCACTTTAGGGGGTTATCCATGAGATGAATAAAATTAAAAAAAGGTCCTTCACTTTAAAATAGCAGCTAAAATCATCCAAACACATGAAATCAAAAGTTTTAAGAACTTAATGAAAATTTACATTATTCTGTATAGTTAAGAAATTTAATAGTTAAATTTCTTAGGGGGTCACCTGCAAATTAAAACACGTTAAGAGAGGAAGACAATTAAAAGACTAGTAAAATCGTGTGAAATTTTCGCACTTTATTTCTTTTTACCACTTTCCATCATGGTTGAAAAATTTTAATGACTCATTAACAATTCCAACAATGTTGAAAATGTTAATGACTTCGATTTGTCTGTCTGTTCATCCGTCTTTCTGTCTGTCCGCGCTCTAACTCCCGTAAATATTCATGGAATTTCTTGAAACTGATATATATTTGAGTTCACTATCGGATGTTCCTTATTGAAAATGGAGTGAATACCTCTGCTAGTTTGTGTACAGGGAGTAACCCGAAAGTATTCCAAAACATTGTGTTCTATGAGAGGTATTTTTATAAACCATATTTTAATACCTTTAATTATGCATATATTAAGAAAATTGAATAAAATTTACTATCGGATATTT
This sequence comes from Salticus scenicus, assembly GCA_963930645.1. NCBI lineage: Eukaryota > Metazoa > Arthropoda > Arachnida > Araneae > Salticidae > Salticus > Salticus scenicus. The sequence continues at coordinate 26,388,175 of OZ005659.1, read as the reverse complement.
TCTATAGAAAATGGAGTAAACACCATCACTGGTTTGTATACAGGGACACCCGAAAGTATTCCAAACATATTTCTATAAAACAAATTTTAATTAATATGCATAAATCTTAATGAAATTGAAATATGTTATTCATATGCACAAAAGAATGCTTTCTATAGTGTACAGAACGATTAGCATTAGATTTACAGGGCACAAAAAAATATTCAGTTACGTTAAGTGTTATTATTGGACATTTGCTGGAATTGCATTTTCGTTTACATTAAACGTTTTCTAACAATTTTTAACTGTGAATATGATTTCAATTTGTATATTGTTTTGTCTGACTGTCCATCTGTCCATCTGTCCGTCTGCCCGCCCCCAGCATCTGTAAATATTTTCAGAAATTTTAAATATATATATATATATATATTATTCAGGTTTACTATGGAATATTCCCTATTTAAAATGGCATTAATAGGTCCTCTACAATTGGTTTATGTTCAGGAACGCCAAAAAATGTGAATGCACTGCGTTTTGGGACAGACATTCTTATAAATTACATTTAAATAACTTTCTACTGTAAAAATCATTAAAAAAATTCACATTTATTGTTAATATTCTAAAATAATATTTTGTATAGAATATGATATGGTATTGATGTATAATTCTATGTCAGGGGGTTACCGCCCTTCTCAACTCCCGTTTAATTATAGTGCCTACATTTATTAAAACAAAAATCAAGTCTGTTATTAATTTCCTTGAAACTTTCAAATCTTGATCAACTTTTCAAGTGGCGACTAGATATGGAATTCAAAGTACCAAATTTGAATTTCCTGTAGTTATTTTGTTTTTAAATTATGCTAATAATTCATATATATATATACAGATCAACCACCAAAAATTTGACTTTCGTATTCAAGAAGCTTCAAAACGTGATATTATACAGAGAAAAATCGATCTCCAAAAACTACTTTGTTTACAGTATGGGTATGAGAAAATAATTTTCCGTTCTGTGTCAGCAGTGTTCTTCGACATAAAAAAAAAAAAAAAAAAAAAAAAAAAAAATTAAGCAAAGCACTTTCGTCAATTACATTTAATTAAAAAAAAAAATTTACCTTAATTTTTGGTAGCCCTGCATATTGTCTATAAACTGTATACACATGACTTTGTGTAAGTAAATTTAGTGTTATATGTAAAACACGTAACAAGAATGAAGTACACTTCCAGCAATTTCCAAGTATAGCTCCAATATATCCAAATACTCTGAGTAACCCTGTAAATGAATGATTGCTATACCGCAATCTACACAAAACATGTTTTTATGCGTATAAAAAATCTGTTCTTTTCATTTTGTTTAGGGCAGCCTATAGATGTCACACTGTACATATGAGAAATTTTGCTCACAGACGTAATGTATTTGAATTCTTTGAATGACACTGTACACAACCCTTTGTCTGATCGTAGTGAATAGCTTAGTTAGTGTAGCATCGCAATGTGATATGGATTTAGAATATCGAATTTGAACTTCCTGCAACTATTTGTTCTTGATACATGCTAATAACACACACACACACACACACAGGCAGAGAGAGAGACAAAGACCAACCGCTAAAAACATGATTTTTGAATTCAGAGAATCTGAAAACGTGCAAATATAAGAAAAGCTAATTTTTGGAAATTTGACTCAAAATCAATACTTTCTCTATACCATGTATATGGGTATAAGAGAATGTATAAAGGAAAACAGAGAAAAATTAATCTGAAAATTCCGTTTTAGTACATAAATTATTCATTTCTCATGTGTATTCAGTAGGAATAAGAGAGACATTACAGGTTAAAACAGCCGTCTTTCCCTGAATGAAAAAGAATTTCCCCCCTCCGAACGCTGATCTAGCCTTATTACAAAAGCTATAATAATTACAATTTCTCACTTTTGATACAACCCCTTAAGACTTGGCGAAAAATACTAGAATTTTCAAATTGCAATAACTCAGCGAAATTTTAACTTAGAGAAATGATTTTTTTTTTTTCTTATCAGACTGAGAATATTTTTCTAAATATAAGTCATAAGATAGGAGGGGCCGTATAAAAACTAAATTTCGTATTTAATGTGTATACAGCCCCTTGTACAAAAAAAAAATTCACACTTGAAATCTACTCTTAATTTGCACCAATTTTGTAATTGGAAGTATGTTTCCATCTTTCTTAGTTTACGAGATAATCGCTGTAACATCTATTTTGAATCACCCAGTACATATGCCTGTAAAATAGTAATAACTCATCATTACAATGATCAAACACCAGAAAGGAAGGCAAGAATTAATGAACAAAGAACCACATATGAAAAAAAAATCCTTATTTAGCCTTATACAAGGCAAAATATATAATTATTTTCCTCTAGAAATTTACAAAAGAACACTTTGGTAAATAGTACTAGTTATGATAAATAATAGAGGGCAGCACCAAACAATTTCTTAATCTGGTCAAAAATTGCTGAATGTTGAAAATGAAAGGTGGTATGCCCACGGACTTAGATAACATACGTTCATGGGTATGCCCAAGCCCATAGTACATCTATGGGCATGCCTCGATATGATTTACGACATATTTGTTTTTTGAATATTCAGTCCATAATAAGGAAAAGAGTGAAACCCCAGTCAGCGGTAAAATGAAGAGATGTTTATGTGAAGAGAATGTTTCGATAAATTAAATATAGCTTCTTCATTTAAAGTTAAACAAACAACGCGTTTTGAAATATTTTCATTAAATCAAATTATATTGTAAACAATGAATTAAATCTATTTTCACTAGATTAAACATGTTTGTTCAAATAACTTTTTGTTTATGATAATAATAATATTAACGTAATTTGTATAATAATTGATAAATTAAACTTCTTTAAATGTAGAAAATTCAAAAACCTCAAAATTAAATTTAGAAAAAAATTATTTATTTCGGTCCACTGCCCGACATAAGAACGTGAAATAAAATAAAATTCGAGCTTCAAATCAAAATAGTATTTCAATTTTTATGCAAAAGAAAACAAATAACAAAATAATAGTCCCCTCCACATCTATGCAGTTAAAAATTTATTTTCCAGAAAAAGGCTGGATATTAGGACTGGATTAAATATTAATATATCGTAGAATATTGATATTTCTTTAATAACAGGGGATAACGATATTTTAAATCTCATTTCATTGATATATCTCTTTTCTCACGTTATGTTTTTCTTACACGAAATTTCAGAACAATTTCCTAAAACAAATAAATAATCCCTCGCATAATATACAGAAGTAAATCAGTATTTATTGAAAGCCATCTGCTTTGATTAGCGCGTTTTCGTTCTATCCCTCAAGAAGGAAATACTATCCTCCTTTTCAGAACTGTTCACCTACTCCCAAGAACTCCACTGTTCCGAGCACGGATTAAGAGTTTAGGATGTATTACGAATGCTACGGAAAAGTAGTAACTTTCATCCTACAGATAGAGGGCGAACAGATCTTGTCAATCAACCAATCAGCGCGTTTGTTTAAATTTGTAGATGTTCATTGGTCGTTCTCGGAAATCGGATGATGACAGAAGCCGAAGGGGCGGGCTTTTACGTTCTTCCGATAAGTTTCAAAAATACTACACCAGGCAGCGATCGGATCGTTTTCCTCCACTCGGCTGAATTAATGTGGAATGGAAAGCTACAGTTTCCGCGCTGGCTGCCCTATCTTGTTTTTCATTCTATAGATAGTTAATCCGTGGTTCCGAGGTTCCCGCAGTTCTCCGTAGATCATCTGCTCATTCTGTTCTCCTGTTCCGCAAACTCGACTGGTTTCTGCCTCATTTTTAAATGAACAGATTTTCTATCGCCGTCTCGTCATTCAAGCGATATTCTTTTATTCCCCTAGAACTCCATAGTTAATACTAATAAAGGCTGACTGCCTGGCAACCTTTCTTCCTCGATTAAAACCAGCATCATGTGAAGCAATCATACACAAGTGAGAGATAAATATTCAGTGTTGCACTGGCGAAAGTGGACAGTTCTTTTTGGTGAAAGTGAACGGTTCTTCTTGGCGAAAGTAAACAGTTCTTTCGGTTTTTCACCTAGAACAGTTCTGATGAACCGTTCTTCATTCTTTTACCCATCCCTACTGCTCACATCGATGATCGTTTTCACACACAAATGAAACTGAAATTTTCGATCATTCTGTGATTTTAAATACAAAAAACAACAACAAATGCCATTTTTAAATGTAATTACACCAACGAGCTAACAAAAGTCGCATTCAATATAATAAAAATAGTGCTAAAATATATATGTTATTAAAAGTAAAATATTCAAATTCAGACCTTTTTTTTTTTTCCTTCTGTAGATTGTAGACGTCGGTATTAAGAAGTATGCATTAAAACTAAAGGGGGGAAAAAAATGCTGGATACTGCTGTTTTGTCATGTATGAAAATCTCAACTGCTGCGGTCAGTATGCTCGCTCCGCGAGCATTAAAGCCAAAAATACATCACTGAATACCCCTAATTTGCGGCGCATGAATCAGTAAATGCATGAAAATTTCTACAGTCGCGATCAGTATGCTCGCTTCACGAGCATAAAAAAAAAAAAAAAAAACCCTCACTGGATGCCCCTAATTCACGGCGCATGAATCGGTAAATGCATGAAAATTTGTACAGCCGCTGTCAGTATCCTGATGTAAGCTCGCTTCGCGAGCATTAAAAAAATAAAATCACTGGATACTGCTAATCCGCAGCGCATGAATTAGTAAATGCATGAAATGTGTACTGCAGCGGTCAATATTCCGATGCAAGATCACCACGCGAGCATTAAAAATAAATAATAATAATAATCACTGAATGCACCTAAATAACAGAGCATGAATTAAAAAAATCTTACATATAATATAAAGGAGACACTGAAAAAATTAAGTTTTAAACCTTAAAAACACTAAAATCTAGAATTAACACATACAAGTCTTAACACATACAAGCACACTGGGCTTGAATGTGTTCAGGCGCCCTTCTCTTGTAAAAAAAATTTAAGTTATAAAAAAAATTAATAGAATTTTAAGCTTAGCTCAAAATTTAAATTTAATTTATTTTAAATTAAATAATTTAATTTGAATTTTAAATAGTCATAAAAATTTTAAATTCATATTCGATTATTGACTTTTATTTAAAAAATTAATTTTTACATCAGAAATTATAAATTAGAAATCTTAAAAAAGTAATTTATAAAACTGTTGTTCAGTAGATTAAAATATTTTTAATGAGTAAGAATCTTTCTTTTTATAATTATCTACAAAGTCATTAACTGTAACATATCATCAATATCAATTTATTTTAACCTGTCTGCCATAAATTCTTGAAGTGTTAAATTTCCTCTATTAAAATTAGAAAATGAAGTAATTTTTTTTAAATAAAATTTATCAGTTATTTCTGTTTCAAATTTCTCCATAATATATCATGATGTTTGACTATCGCTAGTTATCACACATTAAAATAAATTTGAATCATCAAATTCAGTATGTAATCAAAAGTGAAAATACAAGAGTGTTTCAATATTCTCTTCGAGTTCAAATATTTGTACAATGAACAATACCCAAATTTTTTTATATATCACTTTACACTTTATCAGGAGCATAAATTTTCAGGAACGACCATTTTGTAACAAAATACTAAAACATATTTTAGTTTTAGTCTCTAATAAATATTTTTTTTATAGTTTTAGCCAGAATATGATGTTCAATGTGTAAATTATTTTACATTTTAATGTAAAATAATTTTAAGCAATATGCACATAATTTGCTATAATGATCATTATTAGCAAAATAATGTAATATGAACGAACACAGGAAAAGCTTTCAATGTATAGAACGCCAAAATGAATAAGTGAAAAATACAGATAACTGTTTCGGTAGCATTGAGCATACTGTCACCGTGTGTGTGACCAGTGTCTGAATGAGCATACAGTCTTAGATCAAATGATGAAGAAACATTGAAAAAGAAGGGTAAACTGGATATAATATTGTACTGAGGTTATTTTAGTACAGTCAATTGTTTTCCTTTAGTAGCCGTAATAATGAGTAAAAATAAAAGGAACTAGTAGGTTGTGAAAAATAATAATCCAGATTCCTCGAAAGCTTTGATGATTTTATTAACGATCTGTTACACGAAAAGTTTTAACTAAGATTCAGACATTGTTCCACAATAACAGTTATTCAAACAGTCCTTATTTAACAAAATATATAGTCTAATCCGAATAATTATTGCATGAGGATTCATAAGATAAAAAAATATAAAGTATTTTTTGTTAGTTAAAAATAATTCGATGGGTATGGGGGAACCCAAATGTTAAAGAAGATAAAAAGAGGTCTTGTAAGATCAAAGATCGGATCAAAAGTGCTGTAAGAGTTTCTCAAAAACATTAACCTCAAAAAAAAAAAAAAAATCACCAAATTATGCTTAGAAATGTTGCCTAAGCAACACCAGTTTTTTTAAAGTTGATTAGGTACAATTTTATACAGTATTTTAAAATATTATGGCGCAAATTTTCTCCGCCAAAAAGTACATTACAATTTCCATGAGAATCATAAGATTCGTGCAATTATGATACGCATTAATTAGCCACGAGCACCAACAAATGCAGTGGTGTTTTATGATTTTTAGAAAAAGTCGCTGATATAGAATTCAAACGCATTAGTACTTTTATTCCTGACATCTACGTTACATTCTTACCTTATATTTTATTTTGTTGCAATGAAGAGTTGATTCAAAGCTAGTCTTTTGATCTGTGCACGCATGCGATACCTAAAAAATTACATTTGCCTATCTTGAATAAAGATTCATAGACATAACCTTAATTAATTCATCAATTTATTTTAACCTGTCTGCCAGAATCCTTGAAGTGTTAAACTTCCTCTATTAAAGTTAGAAAACGAAGTAATTTTTTTGAAATAAAATTTATGTATACAAATATACAGTTATTTCTGTTTCAAATATCTCCATAATATAACATGATGTTTGACTATCGCTAGTTATCATACATAAAAATAAATTTGAATCATCAAATTCAGTAAGTAATCAAAAGTGAAAAATACAATAGAGTGTTTCAACATTCTCCTTGAGTTCAAACATTTGTACAATGAACGATATAATGTACCCGAATTTTTTACTTTCTCTTACCCATAAGGTAGAGAAAGTATTGTTTCTGGGTCAAATTTTCGAATGCGAGATTTTGTTATATTTACACGTTTTGAGGTCTCCTGAATACGAAAATCATGTTTTTAGCAAATGGTCTGTGTGTGTGTGTGTCTGTCTGTTATCAGCATATCTCAAAAACAAATTATGGCAGAAAGTTCAAACTTGGTATCTAAATGTCTATCATATAGGGATGCTACAGTAAGCTTTTCGTTAAGATCAAGCAAATGGTTCGTGTACAGGGACAATCAAGAGAATTCTAATACATCACGTCTATGGGGGAAATTGCAGGTAAGTAGAGTTTAACATCTATAGACTGCACTAAACCAAATGAAACGAATATATATTTTTTATAATAGAGATAGTTAACTGGGAAATAAAAAATTGTGCATGTAGGAGCCTCGCCCCCTGGGGAGTGGGAAGCCCCTCGAGGGGAGTAAATTTTCATGACGGGTATCTTTCAAAAGAGCTCGCCAATACCTTCAAAACGAATGGTTAAACCATCAATCTGCGATAATTTAAAACAGAGTTATCAATTTTTTTTTTACTTTTAACGAAAAAAAATCGTATTTATTTTCTTTCTTTTTTTTTTTTTTTTTGAATATTGAGAATAAAATGGACTTTTTTGGATATTTGGTGTTATATTACTTCTCTAATATGGAAATCGTCTGCATTATCATAAAAGATAATTTTTTTAAATAATAATTTTAATAAATTAGTTTTTAATAACAGAATTAAATTCTATATAAATGTAGGTGCATTAATGAAACTGGGGGTTGAGGGGGGCGGTAGCCCCCCCTCACACAGGGCTAATTATCATATAAAACTCTTCAGAAGCCTAATATGAATTGTTTAACACAGGTTTACATAAAAGTACTCGTTATCTTACCTTTTAATCTGCAACCTGTATTTATAGTATTAAATTTCAAGGTAAGAGAAAGTCGTGTGAGTGACACACCAGATTATTTATATATCACTTTATACTTTATCAGGAGCATAAAGTTTCAGTAACGAACATTTTGTAGCAAAATACTAAAACATATTTTAGTTTTAGTCTCTAATAAATATTTTTTTTTATAGTTTTAGCCACAATATGACGTTAAATGTGTAAATTATTTCACATTTTAATGTAAAATAATTATAAGCGATATGCACATAATTTGTCGTAATGATCATTTATTAGCAAAATAATGTAATATGAACGAACAAAGGAAAAGTTTTCAATGTATAGAACGCCAAAAGGAATAATAAGTGAAAAATGCAGGTAGCTGTTTCGGTAGCATTGAGCATACTCTCACCATAATCAGTGTCTGAATGAGCATACCGTCTTAGATGCAATGATGATAAGCAATGAAAAAGAAGAGCAGGGGTGATTGTGACTCAAAGGTAAAAACCATGAAAATTTAGAACCTCAAATTAGAAAAGACCCAAAATATCAAATAATACTCAAACTACTTAGGCCAGAAGTCCCCAATCCTTTTACATTTCATTCACATATCACCTGGATAACAAATGAACACCCAATGAAAGCAAAAAATAACTTTATAGGAAATATGAAAATACAGAAGGGATAGAGTAAAAACCCTGAACACAAACACCCCTGGAAGAGTAAACAGAATACATTATTGTTCTGAGGTAATTTTAGTACAGTCAACTGTTTTCCTTTAGTAGCCGTGATTGTCAGTAAAAATAAAAGGAACTGAGGTAAAGACACCAGTGCTCGTCACTCTTAAGGCCTTATTTTTAAAATGTTTTTTTCGCGTGGTATTCATGTATCAATATTATACTTTGGTTTATTCCATACACTGATTCTTCTAGTTGTTGTTAGATACTTATTTTTCAATTCACGGCAATTTTTTTTTTTAAATTAAAATTGAACCTATAAAAATGCACCAGTGCTCGTCACTTGCAAAATGAGTTTCACCAGTAGTCGTCAGGTGTTTGCACCAGTGGTCGTCATGTAAACAAAGCATAACAATTTGCTAAAAAATTTGATTTTAATTGTGCATTTAGAAAATTTCATGAAACAAAACATTTTTGGCACATACTTAGAACCTAAATTCATTCTTAGTTTTTAAAACACAAAGCATTAAATGGTAAAATTCAAATTATTGAGCAAGGTTTTGCGAATAAAACAATTAAATTCATATGCAAAATAATTTGAAAATTGTTTATTTTTAAAAAAAGTCCTAAAATGTTTTTTGTTCTTAAAAATATCTTTACTTAACTTAAAGCAGAGGGTAAGTAGCAAGGGAGGGGCTAATAAACTTGTTTCCAAGCTAAGTGTGTAGTAGTGTAGTGGTGGTTATTTTAGTACAGTTAATTGTTTTCCTTTAGTAGTCATGATAGTCAGTAAAAATAAAAGGAACTAGTAGGTTGTGAAAAATAATAATCCAGATTCCTCGAAAGCTCTGATGATTTTATTGACGATCTGTTACACATAAAGTTTTAACTAGGATTCAGACATTGTTCCACAATAACAGTTATTCGAACAATCCTTACTTTATATAGTCTAATCCGAATAATTATTACATGAGAATTCATAAGATCAAAAAATATAAAGTATTTTTCGTTAGTTAAAAGTAATTCGATGGGTATGAGGGAACCCAAATGTTAAAGAAGACAAAAAGTGTTAGCACTAGCGAGCTTCACCCGCTAGTGCTAATATGAAATTTGAACTGCAAGTTTGTGTTGTGACATTCAGGCAGTAAAGTAAGTTTTGTGTGCGACAAAGAAAAATTGAAAATTTTTGAAATTTGCCATTTTTAATCCAAATTCAAGAATGAAGGAAGTAAAAACATTTCTTTTTCTCTCTCTGTCATAGGGAGTTGCTATGGTAACCAAAACATCAAGTATTGTAATATGAATCAATCGGGAAACCTCGATAGACTGGATTGAGAATTTTATGAAAATCAATGGCATTCTGCACTAAATTAAAAAATTTATAACTGATTGAGTTTTTGAAATAATTTCTCAATCTTTCGGAATATGTTTCTGTTCATTGCAAAAAAAAAGATTTATCTCTAAAAAATTTTGAGTTATAAAATGTTTTGTGAAAAAATCGATGTTTCATAAAATCTAAAAATATGGATGGCTAATCCATATTTTGTTAAAATTTTTATACAGTTCGAAAGAGGGTTAAACAACACTTTCAAAATATACCGGTTATTAAGAAATGGGATGATCAGTCTTTCGTAGAGGGCAATTCAAAAAAGACAATCGAGAAAAAGAGAAATTTTGCACCCTTTTTAAAACTTTTTTAAAAATGTAAAAAATCAGTATTTTTCAAAAAAAAAAATAATTGTACCGTAAGAATCGGTAATAAATGCTCTTTCTCGTGGTACAGGTGTATTTTCAATACCTCGAATCGTTGAAGAGGGATCGCTTTACAAAAAAGCGCGAAATTTTCCTTCTGTGATTCTTTTTTTGAGGAACGCACTGATTCTACTTGCAGGGTGAAAAATACGATCCACTCGCTTTTTGATTAGACATAGGTCGACATTTTAATTAATGTCTCTGCTAATTAGGGCCGCATTGCTTAGTAAATAACTGCGATGTCGAGATGATGAAATTCTGCGTCTAATGGCACTGGTATGAAGATGTTGCAATCATTAGAGCTGGACATAAACCTTTTACAACATCTTTGTGGGCAGACAGACACACAGAAACACAGAGATTTTTAATTACATACATGCTAACATTAAAGGATCAAAGTACAAGATAGTCTGTAACACTGTGCTGAAGAAAAACATATTTTTTTTTTTTTTTTTTAGTTCTGATACCGTTCTTGCTGTTTCTTATGTAAAATGACCTCTGGAATCCGAATATGGCTCCCATTTTGCCCTGTCACCCACTGTTTTCGACAGACACCACCCTCAATTTTTATCACTGTACAGTAATTTTATGGCTATGAAGTTGATTTGGAGAATGAAAAATAATTAATTTAACACCTAAAAACAAAGAAATATAATGTTTAATAAATAACATTAATAATAGATCAAAAAAATATAAGAAACGTAATACATAATTTCAGTGACAAATCCCCCCCCCCCCATAAGTTTTCCCCTTGCCGAAAATGTTCATTTTTTAGAATATTCCAACTCTGTAGCCCCTCAGAAGATATTTAACAGTTAAAATAATCCTTCCCCCACCCCCACCCTAAAAATCAAATTTATACTCATAAAATCACTGAAAAGTGATAAAAGTAGGGATCTGTCTCTAAAAAACGGTGGGTGATAAGGCAAAATGGGCGTTATATTCAGAATCAGGCAGTCATTTTACACAAAAATTTGCAAATATAGTGTTGGGGGCAATTTTATGCCAAGTAGTGTAATCGGCATTTCCAGGACTAGATATGACAAGTTTGCAATATGCCAGTTTTTGAGTTTAATCCATTATTTAAATTGTGAAATTCTATATGATTAAGTGAAATTTAATTAAGTAAAAATCAAGTAAATTAATTAAAAATATTGCTCTCTATTGAGATGCAAAGGCAAGAATGCAATTATGATGCATACCAAAAACAGCACTGTTAATCAGCAATATTTATTGTTTACAGGATGGCTATAAGCGTGCAGAGGAAAAAACTTTTTTTTTAAAACTTAAAATGTAGTAGCAACTAAAAGTTGCCTTTTAGATACAATAAGAAAATTACTGAGTTTCAAACTTTTTGGAATATATCTTGAGCATCTACTTTTCCTCAAAAATGTCAAAAAATTCCCAAAATAGATTATTTTTTATCTAACTCATATATAAATGTCTCTTCTTATATGTAATAGACAAAATAAGTTGATATAAAGGTTATTTAAGAGTTGTACAAAGTTTGAACATTATCCAACATCTTGAAGGTCAACAATTGCAGCAAAAATGTCATGAAATTTGAATAATTGGGTATTTTTATATTATTTTTAACTATTTATTAAATCTCTCTCTTAATATAAAATAATAATACATTTTTATAGATGCATATTTATTGTGGAGTGCCCATAACCTTTTTATCACTGTTTTTTAATGGTATTCTTTTGTAATATATATTTTCAATTAAATAAGACGAAAATTATTGTTTGTGTATGGCGTTAAGAAAATATTTTACAAATTGCAGTAAGGCACCAATAATGCCATTTTAATAAAATCAGAAAATATCTCTAGGTTTCAATGCAATAAACAGAAAAGCACTTAGGGAAGACATTTATCAATGATAGATCTTGTTATTCAGCGAAATGGGTTCTTCGTCCACCCTTAAAACATTCTTTTGATCATATTATTTGATAAGCAAATACATATTCAAGAATTGGCAGTTTGTCAAATTTTGGAAGCCCGAGGACAGCAAAAAAAGCCAGTGCATAAAAGATTTTAATATTCCAAAATAGAACTTCAATGCACTGGACTATATTCATTGATTTGATAGCTCTGATGTTAAAATTTTTTCTCCTTCAATTATTTCTGAAATTACAAATACCGTAAAATCCCAAAAGTAACCCCTCCCTCAAATGTAGACCCCCCTCTCCTCCTTTCTCGCTGAAAGTGAAATTATTCCATTTTCTTAAATATAACCCCTCAACTGTTTTTATCCAACCTTAAGCTGCCTTCAAACCCTGGCAACTTGCAAAGCGTCAACACAGTCTCTTTTGATATTCCTTTGATATGGTATTCGAGAGTCGACGCTCGCTGGAGTCGTGGCTCACAAACCTCCTAGTGTGATAATTGAACGAGGACTGGGTCTCTATTGTAAAAGAGTAATAAAAAGTAATGTCCTTCATTGTAAACATGTGCAAAATTTCAAGGGTTACTTTCGGACAATGGATAATTTATGACTTTTGACACTGTGCATCATTGCCAAAGTTTGAAGGCATCTTTACTGGGCATACATACGGAGGGCAGATAAATCTACCTTTCACCATTTCATCCAAACCTACTTTCGATCTTCAAGTCTTCAAGGTCAGCATCACCACACTTTTGTAAAAGGAATGGATTTAATTTCGGAATTTTATGGTAATGAGTTAAAGGAACGCCAAGTAATGGAATTAGCAGAAAGATTTCTTTACGCTCTTGAACTACCTTGCCGCTTGCAAGCGTCAGAGATGTGTCAAGTTAGTTGCGGAAGTAGCAGTAGCAATCTGTGGAGAACACTCAAAGGATAGCTTTATTCAAGCACGGACTAAATTCTGCATATTGATTCTGTGCTTCAATTAAAAAAAAAAAGATTTTCATGTGCAAGTAAATTAATATAGAACTTTATGAAGAGAACTATAAAACAAAAAACTATACTATGATATACTTAGTGTTAAACATATTCTTATTAATCTTGTTACTGAGTTAACAGCTAACTGTGTACAAATCTGTTTAACTACAGATTACTGTAACTGGATAATTAACATTTTTTTTCAGGTAAGCCAATTTTTAATCTATTTGTACTTTTTAGTTTGCTGAAGTGGACCCATAAGATATTCTCCAATATGATTAAAATTTTGCATAACCTTTAAATAACATTTACCAGTTACTACAATTTGTAAAATATTTTTATATTTAATTGCAGATAAATATTCTAAAAGAATACTATTTAAAAATAAAGCATACTTGCCAACCTTAGAAAATGAAAAATAGGAAGATTCAAGTTCAAAATTAGGGAGATTTCATTAAAATTAGGAAAATTTTTATACGAAGTACATTTCCATAATTTTACATATATTTTTAATTATGTACAACTTAAACAGTTGTATTGTAAAATATATCATGAGATTTTTCTGAATTTCTATTTTTAAAAAAAGAGAGAGAGAGAAAAGAAAAAGAAAACTATCAACAAAGCTGCAAAAATAAAAAAGAAATTTAAATTTATAAACATAAAAAGGGAAACTTAACCGTGTATTTCTACAATTATGTACAATTTAACTGATTAAACACAACGCTTTTAGCTTTGGATAAAAGTTTATCCGAAAATTTTAAGTCAAAGCATGGTGATGAAGTTTTACTTTTTATGATCAACAAATTTTCCAGCGATTTATCGCTAAGTTCTGAACAAAACATAGTTCTGTTCTTTTTTGCTATGGAAAATAGTCTTTCGCAGTTTGCATTGCAATGTGGGATTGTCAGTACTGTCAAGAATATATTTGAGTATTACTCATTTTCACTACTTAAGCACACTCTACAAATCAACAAATGTTTCTTTTTAGTTGTTATTCATTAACTTCGTTTAAACGTCACCGCGTGCAGCGTACATAAAAAATATAAACACAATCGCGCCCAAAGATGTGTTGCCAAACGAGCCCGGAAAGAGTAGAAAAAGTTTCTTTCACCTCGGATTAATTGCTCAGTGTATCTGCGATGCGAAATGCGCCTCCGGGAATGAAGAGCGAGATTAACCGTTCTGAGAATTCGCTCGCTGGCTGTTACTTCGTTCGGAAGCTCAATGGTCGGAAGAGATGTTTTGTTTACCTATTTTCATAATCTGACGAGTGCGGCTTATCACATCTTCCTGATACAATAAAGATTAAAAATTGTTGAATTATTGAATATATAATATATATATTGTGATAAACTTTGTTTAATTTTGCTTCAATATAATTAGTTATTTTGTAATTTTCTCTCTTATGATAAATTGAAAATTTTTAACTTCCGATCGAAAATTCGGAAAATTTTAACTTCCGATCGGAAAATCGGAAGATAGGTCGAAAATTCGGAAGTCTTCCGCCGAAATCGGGAGAGTTGGCAAGTATGATAAAGGTAAAAAGATTACAGACACCCCACAATAAATTTGCATCTATAAACATGCATTTTTATTTTTTTTATGATTTATATTAAGAGAAATATTTAATTATTTGTTAAAAATGTTAAAATACTCAATTTTTTTTAATTTTATGACATGTTTGTTGCAACTGTGAACCCTCAAGATATTGTTAGATAATATTCAAACTTTCCACAGTCTGTTTTCACTGCATCTCAGCTTTTAATGGTATATAAATGCTCCAAATTTAATATGCGAGATATAATGAGCAATTTCCTTATTCAATTTTGATGCATATTGGACAACAGGTGGCAGTACTGTTATTCACTTTCTGTGGGGAGATAGCAACATTTATAGAATCATTCCACATTCAGGAGTCCACCAAAGTAAAATTTAAAAAAAAAAAAAAAAAAACTTTTTTTTTTTTTAAATATAGGAATCCACAAGGCAAAAATATACGATTTTGAAATAGAAAAAATACGATATTTATAGGTTTTTTTCTTAATAAAAAAATTTTAAAAAAGTAAAATTACTGATGAATATATACCGGAGGATTCAGAATTGATCATTAAAATATGGTAAGAAAGAAAATAGAAAATGAAAACTGTTTTAAGTAGGAAAACAATATGAGCAAAATCTAATGCATAATATGTTGAGGAGGGTGCAATTATCAACAACTTCATTCAAGCACAAAACTGTCAGAGAGTGACCACTGTTTCAAAGTAGTAATATGAATTTACAATGAAATTGTTCAGTTTATAAGAGAATTGTGTGTTAAAAATGCCTTCGTGATTGAAGGTAGCTTCTTCAATAAAAAGGACATAATCAAGAATTACGGAATTTTTCTGTATTAACAAGCAATGGAATTAGAGCATCTGCTTTAGGTGATAACATTCTTTGGAAATGAAAATGATCTCACTTTGAACGTTTGAACTCACCAAATAAAGCAAAACACTAAACCAGCTAGCAATGTCTTGTGTATTGAAACTTAATTGGTGTTTAACAAACTATAGGAGAGTTTTCCAACTGAAGCTGTCATGTCAATTAGTGGTTACTTCTATCATGTTTTTGTTGGGCATTGATACAGTTTTGCAGTTATTTAGATTTGCAAATGTTTTAAGCTGTGGTATATAGTATATGTCAACTCATTATTATGAAGTACATACCTTGTAGAATGATGATCAACTGAACTTTTCTGAGAGTTTTGCGTGTAGTCATTTGCAAAAGTTTAAGACCAGTAGCTGATTTTCAGTATTTTAACACATTGCATCATTTGCACATATTATTGTGTTCTTTCATGAGCCAATTGCATCAGAAACTCCTGCAATACAATTAGACATTCTCTTGCTGCAAAAGACACCAATGTCAGTTTGAGTACTATTTGAAGATGTTTGGCCAAAGATTTTTTGTTTATCAACCCATAAACCTGCAAGGAAACCTAGACTTACTCCAAGTACGAAAAAGAAACGACTTTTAAGGTCCCCAAATTTTCCCGAAATTTTAAATTTACTAATAGCTTGATGCACATTTACCCTTGTCTTGCTCACATTTACCCTCGAACTTATTTGATATTCAGAAAATCCAATTTTATGCAGGGTCAATATTTCTGACCTTTTTCTAACAGTAAGTGAAGGTTTTATACCCATTAGAATAATTGCACAACAGCACTGTCGACATCAAAATCCAATAAACAACTGGTGATAAACGTGCCAGGCACCTTTATTTATAGCAGTAGAATGCGTCTGATGCAATCAGCGCATGAGATGATGCAATAATCTGTGCAAATAATGCATTGTGTTAAAACACTGAAAATCAGCTACTGGCCTTAAACTTTTGTAAATGACCGTAAACAGAAGATGTAGATATATAGCACACTCTACAACATTATGATTTGTTTCTGTCCATACTTACCTATTAAAAAAAATTTTCATTTCCAATTCCGTACCTTTCCACTAAATTTGAATGATCAATTCTGAATCACTCTGTATTTATTATTTATTGTGAAAAATTTGTTAATTATTAATGAATTTTTTTGGAATTTGATCAGTGTATTGTATGTGCGTATGGAAAATTTTCTGATTATCATATCTCAAAGGAAAAAAAAAGACAGAACAACAAAATTTCTTAATTAAGATAAATCTGGTTACAGGGTGAAAATTGGGGAACTGGCACCAAAAATCAGTATTTCATAAACAGTTTAACAATTTTCTTCAAATTTGCTACATAAACCTCTTTTTAGATTTTTTTCTACATATATTACTTAATTACTGCAAGAAAACTAATACCTACACTGATTAGGTAGGTTAGCTTTAGATCACAGAAAATTGTATCTCAAGAAAAAGCTCTACCAATTTTCATTAAATTCACTCTATAAAACCTCTTTTATATGTTTTATAATGTATGCATTAGTTCATTACAAGAGCAAATTGGTTGGCGTCTGACTGGTTAGGTGAATTTTATCTGACCATAGAATCTCCTAAAAGAATGCATAATATATACAGTAACGAGTAACAGAAATTGGTTGTTACACAACAGATTTTTTTAAAATTCATCTTGTCTGTTAATAATTTATAACCTGGCTGAAGCTAAGACAGTGAATATGACACATCTCAGTCATATTATTACATTTCATTGCTTTGTCTATTGTTGGACTCTGGAATAAACTGCTTTTTATAATTGTAATTTTCTCTTCTGTAAGATTTTAGATTTTGTGTCTGATTTTCTCTTTTTTTTGCTGACTTTAATGACTTGATTTTCTTTTTTACTACATCCATAAAAATTTTTATACTTCTTGTTAGCTTCTCTAAGCTTTAAAACATCAAGATGAAAATGAAACTTTTGTTATACCTCCAAACCTTGCTTTGGATTTTAGCTTAAACTGTACAAAGATTATTTACAGTTTCTCATAGAGATATTTTAACAAATTAGAGGATACGTCAGAAGATATTTTAACAAACTGTCAAGATGTCAAAATCAATTGAAAAGGCACATTCTATGTTCATGACAGACTTAACACTGCTTTTACAGATTTTGAAAGCCAAAAATGTTTATCTCCCAGTAATTTTTTTTTAGAATTATGTGTCTTGCAATGTGAAAAATTATCCTCACTAATCACATTATCATCAAATAAAAAAATATAAGACAAAAATACAGGACACGCACTCAAAATATAGGAGAATATAGGCCAAATTTCGAAAATATAGGAGTGGTGAGATATCTGCTATATCTCACTCTTCAAATGGGTTATATCCAAGCACCCTCCCCTATCAGATGTGGAGATAAACATGCAGGATTTAGCATATTCTTTTTTCTTTTTCAAATTCAATTGTAAAAAAGGGACAATGCTTGAAAAATGAAAAACACTTACTATAAAATTTCCAAAAATGTTAAACTTACACATTCATATTTAACAGATTATACATACATTTTATCTTGATATTCTTTCTTTTACAGTTATATGTTTACCTTTATATGTTTTGCGCAATAATTCCTATACAGGACGTTGCCCCTTTAAAAGTTAACCAACCAACCTTCTTAGCAGCAGTAAGCAATTTTTAGTCTAATCCTTTAACAATCACATTATTTATCCTTTACGTTAATGTTACAAAAGTAAAGAAATATTACACATGCATTAACACATACTTAACCAATGGCTTTGCTCCTTCACATTGCATTATTTACGTTGCTATTCTGTTTTTAAAAATTTCAATATCAACTATTACTATTCATTCTACTTAAAATTTTAGGCTAGATTTATTGTCAGTAAATGTTTCAATTTTTTTTTTTTTTTTTAATCCAAGCTCATAATCATTCAACATATAGAAGTCATAAAGATATACAATTTGGTGACAAAACTTGCGACTTAACAATGAAATTTGTGATTTGGCAGCAAAATTGGATAGTTGACGACGAAATTTTTGACTTGGCGATGAATTTTGTTATTTGATGACAAAATTTGGCGAGCTCGGCGATGAAAAATGGCAGCTCTGACGTCATTATATTTCCTTCCCACGCAAAAACCTCATATCTCTTCTCAGACCAATATCTTGTTTACACAAGATAAAAAATCGAAGGAATCTGTAACATATTACTCTCAATCATACATTTTAAATTCTTGCGCAAACTGGCGTTCTAAACTATTCCCCACAAACGGTATTTTTACCAAGACTAACGTATTATTTTAGTTATATATTTTTAAATGATTAATTAAAGTTGTTACCATGGTTTTTATATTTTCAGTTGTCTTTTTATTGTTTGCACGTGATGTAAGCATCAGAATATAAATTTAAGCAATTAAAGCTAAAGAAAAAGTCGGTTTCATTACAATTGACGAAAAATCACTTTTCAACTTGTAACTTTTAAGCAATTGAAGTTATCGAAAAAGCTTAAATACAAAAATTGTTCATGAGGGTAAGGCGGTAATTTGACGATTTAAAGTACTTTCCTATTTTCAATATTAAAGAAATTATGGGCAAATGAAAATTTCCACCCCCTTTGAGCTGGATACCCCATCTAGGAACTCGACCGATATTTTTACTGTCCTGACAACATATCCCAAGCTGATTAAATTTAAATAAAAATTACTCCAGTTATCGTGTTCACAACTTAACATGGGGAAAAGCATTATATATAAAATAATAATGATCAATTAGGCATAGTAGAAGCCAAGCAACAGATACAAGATCACTGAAACACCAATGACCAATAAGATTTTTAAAAAAAATTATCATTGGATGAAATACACTAATGTAAAGAAACCAGATTTATTAATTAACAGACTGCAAAATAAACGAATCAATAAAATAACACAACAAATCTTAACTTAAAACCATAAACTTTATCAAAATTTATGAAAAAATAATTTAAGAAACTTAAGAAAGGAAGGAGGCAGGTGGCAAGACTTGTGACGTGCCTGTAGTGTTAAACTAGTTTCACGCCGGCAACACTCGCCCAGCCTGCCATGACCAGAATAGGAGTCATATGGATTTAAAAAAGCAAAATTTCAAAGCAGATGAATAACAATGAAACCACGAAGCAACAATGAAATTCACTGATTGATTACATTGTGTTTAATAGTATGATTAGAATTTTAAGAATAGTTAACAACTCAAAAAGGAAGAAACTGAAATTTTATTGGAAAAAGAAAGTTTGCATAGTCATACAAAGTAAATGCAACAAACCTGCTTTTTTTTTTTTTTTTTTTAAATTTTATTTTAATTTCTCAAACCCACTCAACTGCCCAGCCTTACAACACCATGATGATCTATTAAGCATAGTAGAAGCCAAGCAACAGATACAAGATCACTGAAACACATGACGAATAAGATTAAAAATTTCTTTGAGAAGTTCAGAACAATGAAAAAAAAAAAAAAAAAAAAAACTTCTCAGGGGATGAAATACACAAATTTAAAGAATCCAGATTTATTAATTAACAGCTTGCAAAACAAACAAATCAATAAACTAGCACAACAAACCTTAATTTAAAACCATAAACTATATCAAAATTTATGAAAAAATAATTTAAGAAACTTAAGAAAGGAAGGAAGGAGGCAGGCGGCAAGACTTGTGACTTGCCTGTGGGGTTAAACTAGTTTCACGCCGGCAACACTCCCCCAGCCTGCTAAGACCAGAATAGGAGTCATATGGATTTAAAAAAGCAAAATTTCAAAGCAGATGAATAACAATGAAACCACGAAGCAACAATGAAATTCACTGATTGATTACAATGTGTTTAATAGTATGATTAGAATTTTAAGAATAGTTGACAACTCAAAAAAGAAGAAACTGAAATTTTAATGGAAAAAGAAAGTTTGCATAGTAATACAAAGTAAATACAACAAGCCTTCGGCTTTTTTTCTTTTCTTTTGAGGGTGGTTTAGGGGTTATAGGGATTATGATCAGTGAAGATATGAAGAAATTTTCCAGAAGTCGTGTCATGAGAACCATTACAATAGGTAGATCTCCTATAAGGAATCTACCTTAAAAAAAAAAAAAAAAAAAAAAAAAGTGTAACAACTGCATTAGTTCATTTACCAACTACTATACAGTCCATAACAAAAGTGTCCGAACACTAGCAAAAATTCCTATGTAAAAAATATACACTTCATACGGTTTTGTTAAATAAATCCTCATCGAATTATGTTCTTACATTGACTATGAACAGGATTCGACAAGGATTTGTTTAACAAAACTGTATGAAGTGTACTTTTTTTTACATAGGAATTTTTGCTAATGTTTGGACACTTTTGTTACTGACTGTACATATTCCAAACTCTTTTTAAAAGAAGTGAGGTCAGTAATTAACCATATACTGTTGAAAACCTAATTAATTTTTGACCTAATTAATCTGATGCCCACTATTTTTACTATAGTGAACAACTAATACTACAGTCGGTAACAAAAGTGTCTGAATACTAGCAAAAATTCCTATCTAAAAAAAGTACACTTCATATGGTCCTGTTAAATAAATCCTTATCGAATCATGTTCTTAGACTGACTAAGAAGAGGATTCGACAAAGATTTATTTAACAAAACCATATTAAATGTACTTTTTTTTACATAGGAATTTTTGCTAGTGTTCGGACACTTTTGTTACCGACTGTACAAACATTATAAAAAACATCTAAAAGAGAATTTCTAGTGCGAATTAAAAAAAAAAAAAAAAAAAAAAAAGTTGTTTTTTGAACTACTCATTTCAGAGATTTAACGCTGACTTACCTAATCAGGGCACTTTTTTTCTGGTACAAACTAGGGCTATAAAAAATTTGGGCATGTACTTTCTAAACTACCATGCCCGACAACACAAGTAAAAGCTGAGATTTTTCAAGTCCTGGTATTAACCAACTAATGCATACAAAAGGACATTTAAAAGCGGGTAGCAAATTTGAAGAAAATCGTTACAGCTATTTTTTGAGATATAAAACATTCAATTCCATTTCTGATTTTCACCAAAATTTTCCAAACTTATCTGTACATAAAAACAAACTAATATATATGAAAAGACAAGTCTCTCTCTGAACCTTTTTCTTTCTTTCTTTTTTTAGGTACTCTCTTTTGAGACCTAAAAATGTCCAACCTATAGAAACTATTTTTGAGAGTACAGTTTTCCACTTTCAGCTTTATGATATTCAACACCAATTTTCATCCAAAATAGGCAAAATCATCTGTACACCAGATGAAGTTTCTTTGATCTATTTTTCTTTGTTTTAAAGATACGATAGAAGACTGAACAACCTTTCACTCAAACATACACATTGACCAATTTCTAGAGACTACTTTTTTTCAACTCAAAAGACAAAAAAAAAGTGATTATATGATTTGAAATTTTTGACTGAATGCAACAGATCTAATAGTCCAGTAATAGAAGTGAAAATATATAGACATTATAATTTTGTTTAGTTAAAAATTCCAGACGTGAGTATGAATTGTATTTAATATTTTTGAACGTATCAACCCAGAAATATCCATGCTCCGGAAACAGATAGCAAAAATCTGAGGTTGTAATTTTGACAGAGAATAAAAATCTGGAGTGACTCCACTCGACTTTCCGAACATTGAGTAATTGACAGTTTTGTAGATAAAGTAAAGAAAGAGGAGTTGTTAAACAAACAAAAGAGAGAAAACCATAATAGAGTGTTTGAGTATTTTTCTCCATCTATTACACGATGTTTTATTTCACGCTACTGAACTTTGAGCCCATAGATCATAATGATAAAGAATTTTTCGTTGTGTCCCTGTAAAAACCTATAAATGCTAGATTCACCAAAATGCTTATAGTTAGTGCAACAGTGATTTGTAATACTCATATAAATTTTCAGCTCAATTTAATAAGGCGTTTAGATGCTATCGTACTTTAAAAATTTGGTCCCATAGGCCATAATGATAAAGAATTTTTCTTTGTGTCCCTGTAAAAAAACTGCAAGTGCTAGATTCACCAAAATCTATACAGTTGGTGCAACTGTGACCTATAACATGCGTACAAATTTTTTGCTCAGATTAATAAGGCGTTTGGATGCTATCACCCTTTTAAAAATTTGGCCCCATAGGCCATAATGCTAAAGAATTTTTCTTTGTGTCCCTGTAAAAAAAACTAAGTGCTAGATTCTCCAAAATCTATATAGATTGAGTATTTGGGACCTATAATATGTGTATAACTTTTTTTCTCAATTGAATGAGGCGTTTAGATGCTATCGCAATTTTAAGATTTTGCTCCCATAGGCCATAATGATAAAGAATTTTTCTTTGTGTCCCTGTAAAAAAACTGCAAGTGCTAGATTCACCAAAATCTATACAGTTGGTGCAACTGTGACCTATAACATGCGTACAAATTTTTTGCTCAGATTAATAAGGCGTTTGGATGCTATCACCCTTTTAAAAATTTGGCCCCATAGGCCATAATGATAAAGAATTTTTCTTTGTGTCCCTGTAAAAAAAACTAAGTGCTAGATTCTCCAAAATCTATATAGATTGAGTATTTGGGACCTATAATATGTGTATAACTTTTTTTCTCAATTGAATGAGGCGTTTAGATGCTATCGCAATTTTAAGATTTTGCTCCCATAGGCCATAATGATAAAGAATTTTTCTTTGTGTCCCTGTAAAAAAACTATAAGTGCTAGATTCACCAAAATATATAGGGCTCATACTATGGTGACTTACAATATAAGCACCAACTTGCAGGTTATTCGAACAAAGCGTTTAGACGCTAGCGTGTTCACTCACAGACATACACACATACATATATCATCGCAAAAATAGTGAAAACGGACTCATTGGACCTCGAAACGTATAGACACATCAAAATCTCAAATTCGGATTTTTGACATGATTACAATACTTTCCTCACTATAGTGTTCGGAAAGTAAAAAGATAACACTTATATTTATAAAATACATAATTTTACTGAAAAAACACATTCTAAATTTATGTTCTTGCAAAGAAATAAGTTTTGAAAGTCAATCTGTAAAAGTGATCTACAATAATTCAAATTATCTACAAAACTTAAATTTATTTTCTTTTGAATTTGTAACTTTGTCTTCACAAGCAGAATTTGATATTACTTAGAGAGGAGTAAAATACACAATAAAATGTAAACAACTGTTACCATAGATTATTTATTGTTGAAAAAGAATAAAATATTTATGATATGAAATAACAGAACCACATAAAAGAATAATATTACAAAATATTTTATTACAATTTCAGAAACTCAAACATTCAGCTTAACACAAAAGTACTTTATAAAAAGATAAATTGATATTTTGAACTACTTCTAATTTCAGAAATACAAAAAACATAGATTTTAAAAACACAAGTTGTTCATTATTATCTTTAAGAACAAAACTGTAAAAATACAGTGAGTAAATATACTGTACAGAAATAAAAATGAATTTTTCCTTTTACATTCTTGATTGATTTACTTAAATATACATACCTCTAAACAATAACCTAAGCATAGTTTAAACTCTTTAACACCTAGCGTCCTCATTTGAGGAGTAGAATTTTCTTTATTTCTTGGAATGATTTTTTCTTTACAGTCATAATTGATGGCATCACTATAAACAATCCCACAAATTTTATATATTTGTTATTAACCCCTTCCTGACTCAATTTATTCTGGGTTTTGAAGTAAAACAATATAATTTTTTTTTAATGCTATTTTCATAGATACACGTTTTTTAAACAGAATAAAACCATTTACATATAAATAACAACAACAACAAAAAAAAAAAAAAAAAAAAAAAAAATTATTTTTAAAGTTGATTTTCAGCATTTTGCGTGGCTGGAATAAAATGAGAAGGGATTAATTATAATTTTGAAATTTGGACAGCTGTTTTATGAGTTTTCATTCATTGCAGATGAATTTGCCTTTTAATGCAGGATTATCAACTAAAGTCAAGCTGAATAATATATATTTTATAACATACGCACCAACAACTATATAACGGGCTTCAGCGGGTTGCATTTGCTGTGAAAATGTTTTCTCTCATCGAAAATGAACATAATTTTTTAAAACACATTTTTTTTGTTAGATGAAGCAACATCAATTTCATGTGAGAATCATTTTAAATGAGCACAACTGGAGATTTTGGGGCTCAGAAAAATCTCCATGCTGTATAGGAAGTGGGAAAAAAAGTTCATTACCAATGTGCAATGCGTTCTTTCATATGATACAGCAACTGTACCATTTTTCTTTTCTGTGATTGTTTTGACGGCAAGTATTTACCTTAACATACTGTAAATTTAAGCAGTATACCACAAATGCATTACTTACAACTCTCTGATATATTCCAACAAATGTTGAAGACTTTCATGCCCAAATAACTGCTGCTATTTCCACTGTGGCTACGAAAATGCTATGAACATGACTGAAAATAGACGACTGGCTACATATCCCCAGGACTACTAAAGTAACGCATTTAGAGATTAACTGATTTTTTTCTTAAAACTTTATGAGCTTTTTTATGTAATTTTGCAATTTTCTTACACTTTTAAACTTTCTGTTAGAAATAGAGGCCTCTTGAATTTAAGGACATTGATTCAAAAACCCTGTACTTCACTCTCAGAAAGTCCTACACAGGTTGGGTTTTACAAGACTTGAAGCCGATTTCTTTATACCTGAACCTAGAGTCCTGCGCGGGTCGGGTTTTACCCGACCCGAACCCGACAGATGAATTTTAAATCAACCCGAAACCCGACCCGAACCCGACAAAAAAAATTTCATCAACCCGAAACCCGACTCGAACCCGACAAAAAAATTTTTGTCAACCCGAAAACCGACCCGAACCCGCAACAAAGAATTTTTTGCGACCCGAACCCGACCCGAAACCCGACTTATCTAACCCGAACCCGACCCGAAACCCGAAAAAAATATCAACATTATTTATTCATCTAAAAATCATGCAAAACAAGGTAAAATGAGATAACATGATATAAAGTAAAGTAAATTTTCATTGTCACACAGTTGGTAAATTATAAAAAAAAAAACTAGTATGTTGTGGACACAACAAGATATTCTTCTACATTATTCTGTCAAATTCACTAAGTGCGAATAGTTTATTAAAACTATTATTAAAAAGTTTAACGTGATGAATGCAAATAATTTTCATCTTGGGGAAATCTAACACTAAATATCCAAAGAGAGACAGTTTTATCGTCTACAAATAACTTCTTAAACAATGCGTTTTTATAATGGTTATCTTACATATCATGGTTCGTACAGTTATATGGCATAGAAGTTGAGATATAGCAATCCTGTTATCGATGAAATTTGCAGTGTAACAACGCCACCTATTAGCCAAAAGCATTCAAACTGAGTCAGCATAATGTCTCATAATCTCGCCTTCTCACATATTAAGTTTTGTTTGATGATACACAATAGAACATGAGATATAGCGTTCCTTGTAATTGTAGAAAACGCTGTGTAGCAGCGCCACTTGTTGAGCGGTTTACACCAAAAGTTGACAGGCTCTAATATATATTAAATGGCACCTACATACAAATTTATATAAAATTATGTGCAGTAGTTCTTTATATATAGCCTTTTCTTAAATTGCAGACATCGCTGTGTAGCAGCACCACCTGCTGGCTGATAGGCATTCAAATTCAATCATAATATCTCATATTGGTCGTCTCACGTATCAAGTTTTGTTGGATTATACGCAAAAGAACCTGAGATATAGCCTCCCCTGAAATTGCAGAAATCGCTGTATAGCAGTGCTACCCGTCGAGCGGTTGACACCAAAAGTTGATAGAATCTAATACTTTTTTTAACTAAATATAGAAAAAAGTAAAAAAAAAAAAAAAAAAAAACTTGTAAACTGCGAAATCTTTTCAATTTCCAGAATGCAAATGCGAGGTTATACTGTATTTGTATTGCTTTAATTTATATATCATCTACAGTCGAGAAAGATTTATAATAGTTTTCTAATTTTCATACAATTTCTACAAAAGATACATATTAGTTCCGTTGAAGAAAAGAAAACAGATTCAGATACAAATACGGATCTATTTTTCTGGCGGATACGAATAGGGAGCTCCGGTACATGTCTGCCCACCAGCGGCCGAGTGGTTCTGCCTTCGCAGCTGGTAGATGGGAGGTGTCGGGTTCGATCCCAGGTCGCGCTCATCGACCTAGCCGTTCGGAGTTTTCCGTGGTTTCCTCCGAAACACGTGTAAATACGGGCGGGGACCCCTTAGACTCAAATGGAGGGTATTCCCCCTATAAGCCTATGACACATTTGGAGTCAATCGGTCTTAAATCCTCCAACCAACCAACCAACCGTTACATGTCTAGTATGTGCAGAATGTTTAAATTAGTTACATAGTTGTAAACATGACTATAAATTTGTTTATAATTGTAAAAAATATTTTGAAAGGTGTTCTCAAGTCGACCCGACTTGTTGAAAACCAAACCCGACCCGAACCCGAACCCGACCCGCACGAAAAAAAGATCCGTCAACCCGACCCGAACCCGACCCGCACGAAAAAAAGATCAGTCAACCCGACCCGAACCCGACCCGCAAGAGAAAAAATTCTGTCAACCCGACCCGAACCCGACCCGCGGGTCGGGTCGGGTTCGGGTAAAATCGGGTTACCCGACCCGATGCAGGACTCTACCTGAACCTCACTTCTTTTCACCTGAACCTGATCTGAAACCGAATCTAAATGAAAATTAATAATTCATCTAAAATTCCTACAAAGCAATTTTAAGTTATAAAATAAATTTTCACTGTTACACAACTGGTGAATCATTTAAAAAAGAATTTAAAATGTAATTATTAATACACCAAGTTAAAAATCTGAAAAATGGGTTAATAATAATTTTTAACTATTTATGCATGTTGTGTGTTTTAATGTACAAAAATAGGTTTCAAGTTTAGCATTTGTAGTTTATTGTTTTCATCTAAATCTATGTTTCAATAACTGCTTAAAACATCTACAACAGAAAAAATATCAACTATCAGTTTAAGTTCAAAGTCTATTTCAAAAGCATGGGAATAATCAAAATAGATGAATCACACATCTGGTTTTGTCGGAGAGGGAGTCTATTTTCCACAGCTTATATTTTAAATATTACTACTATTAAAAATTTTAAAAACTTTAATTTAATTACTTATAAAATTACCTTTAATAATGCTCTGTTAAAACACTTAAGACCTTTCAGGGCGAAATCCGCCCCTTCTTCAGTAGTTACATGGTCTGCTTTGGCTGTTGAAACTGATTTCCATCTTCCTTCCTTTCTTTGGGCTGATCCTCCATGATGTGGCGCCACGCTCGATCTAAATCGGCACCGCCCTGAAAGGTCTTTAGTGTTTTAACAGAGCATTATTAAAGGTAATTTTTATAAGTAATTAAATTATTACTATTATTTAAATTTTTTGTTAATTGTTCTAGTTAGATGTGGATATTTATTTTATTATAATAATTTGGGTAAGCGTATATTCATTATGGGTATACACAGCAAACGAATTTCAACTTATTGCTTAACTGCTGTTATTGGTCTTGCAAACCGCTAACAGTAGTTAGCCCTATGCGCTTTCTTGCTCATCAAATACAGCCATTCTTTTATAATCCTATCTTTCATTTCCGAAACAACATCCTCCAATTTTAAAAATTGTTTTCTATGGCATTAAAATAGATGAATATCTGAATACATAAAATTTTTTATAAGTTGTTTAAATTTATAATTACATTTTAACTTTGCAGTCTTAGTGACCACTTACAGTAGTTATATGACAATTTTGGACACAATAGGGTTAAGTTAAATTTTTTCGAAAGACGTTCTCAAGTCGACTCAAATTGTTTAAAACTAAACCTGACCTGCAGTAAAAAAAAAAAAAAAAAAATAGAAATCAGTCAACCTGAAACACACAAAAAATAAATCAGTCAATTTGACCTGAACCTCAGACAGGGTCAGATTCAGGTAAAATCTGGTTACCCAAACCAATACAGGATTCAGCAGGCAATATACTACTCCGATTACTCTCAGCAGGCCATATTAATTTAGGTGTGAAATATTCAGCAAAATACATTTACCAAAATTAATTTGGAAATTAGTATTTAACTTTGCAAAATATTACATCAGATTTCCCAGCTGATGTTAACAACTATTAAAATAAATACTTAATAAAATCTAACTTTTATATACATATAACTCTAAATACACTCTCAATAAGGCACAATTAACAGAGTTTGAAGGCACTTTAGCATACTTGCCAACCAATTTTAATAAAAAAAGGGAAGATTTTGTTTGAAAAACCAGAAGATTTAATAAAAAAAGGGAAGATTTTTTTTTTTTTTTTTTTTAACTTGTTTATTATGTCAAAAAAAAAAAAAAAAAAAAAAAAAAAAAAAAAATACAGTTTTACAATTTTAATATTTAGAAGCAATCTATAAAAACGTTTTACTATAGATTGATTATACTAAATATATAAAAGTTTTAAATGAAGTTATTCCTCTTCAACATATAACTATCTACAAAACAGAATCTGTAAGAAATTTATTTAACAATAGACAAAAAACTTAGTTAAGTTAAAGTATAACTCATTTTTTAAATAAATAGAATATGATTTTTGTGTATGTACATTAATCATACATATAAAAAAAAAGTAGCAGTAGCTAATTATCAGTTTCAAACATGCATAAAACCAACTAAGTATTAATTTTCTTAAATTGATTTGTAAAAAATTTTCCTACCTAAAAAAATTATTCTTAATTTTTTCCCCCATGTTTACACATTTGGTATAAATATGAATGATATGAATGACATACAAATATTTAATTTAATTGAGGAAAAATAAACAGATTCATTAAATTCAGCAATAAAGATCTAAAAATAATTACATACGTGAAAAATATTGAGCACTTCCATTGCTTTATTGTTTCTAGAATTGATCATTGACCACAATCCGGGGAAAGGGGGGGGGATACAAAAATAATTACAGAGTAAGAAATATTAAACTCTTTCAACTCTACTTCTAGAATCTAATGAAAAAAGTTTAAAATTAATATTATCATTTATGTTGCAGATGGATAAAGATTAGGAAACAAGACTTCTGCAGTACATTTTATTGCTGATCACTAGTTGGAAATAAATGAAGGGGGGGGGGGGTAAAATAATTATATCAGCAAGAAATATTTAACAATTCTATTTCTTTACATGTTCTAGAATCTCATAAAGCAAGTTTGAAATGAATATTGACATTTATGTTATGGATGGAAAAAGATTGGGAATCAGGAGTTTTCGTAGAACATCTGGGTTTTCTTTTAAAACGAACGATATCCGCGATTTTTTTAAAAACGGAAGATTTCATCATCTGTCCGGAAGACCGGAAAATACGTTAAAAAACCGGAAGTCTTCCGGGAAAACCGGAAAAGTTGGCAAGTATGCTTTAGTATACGTAAATAAATAAAACAAACTTTTGTAAAAGAATTGAATATTTAAAAACTAATTGACAATATCCATGATGAGATTGCAATATTATACAGTTAAATAAAAATCTGAAATTTATGAAATATCGTTACAATAGCACTCTTAAGAATAACAATACAATAATCATTTAACTAATAGATTCTAAAAATAATTAATGTTATGAATGAAATAAAGCTGTAAAACTATCTCATATTAACAAAAATGTCAATTTACACAGAACAGTAAAAATTCTCTGAGACAAGAAGTTTGACAAGCATTGAAGGCACAGATTTTGACCAAAAAGTTCTACCTAATATAGTTCTTGAAATATTTAAGTCAAAAAAAAGAGTCTTAAACATTAAATACTAGCAGACTTAAACAGTTTTGCTTATGCAAAACTCTATTAGTTTTGTTACACAGGATTAAAGTTCTTTAAAACAAATCAACTTTTATACAACTCAATGTTTTCATATAAATACAGACATGGCTCTTTAGATGAAATAGAAACAAAAAATACTCAAAAAAAAAAAAAAAAAAAAAAAGTTATTTATCTTCCAGATATATAAGAAATTTAAAAATGGATCTTCATCCTTTTTCATTTAAATAATTAATATTGATTGAATTCAACAAACCAATTTTTGATCAGTAAAACAATATATTAATTATCAAAATATCAGCTTTTAACTGAACTATTTAAATTAAAAGTAATGAACAATTTCAAAATTTCTTTATTATTTCATTAATTTATTTGTGAAAATTTGCAAGTTGTAAAAAAAATTCAACTAAATTGCCTTTTTGTTTTTTGTCCCCAATATCAAATAAAATGGAATGTGATGATGATATAACTTACCTATTCTGTGTGATGATGATATAACTTATCTATTCTGTATGATGTCATATCTTACCTGAGCTTTGATGACAAATAATTAAAAGAAAAAAATAGTTCATTTCGAATTTAAACAAAAAAGAAAGAAAGAAAGAAAAAAAAAAAAATCAGATATTTTAAACTTTTTCATTACATCTGAGACACGCATCTTTTTTGGCATGTGATAATTAAACCTTGTATAGCACTAATATTTCACAATCAATCTTTTTGAATAAAAGAAATGTACCCAACTGGGTAAAAAAAAAATTAATTTTCTGACATAATAAATTAAGGAAATTTTCACACATTCTGTATGAATTTGAATATTAAAATTTGATGCCTATTTTCGAAGTTTTTGTGCCATTTAAACATAAAAAATTGGATTTTCGCTAAAATCACATTAATTTTGAAGTGCATCATGGGAATTCAAAACTGAAGTAAATGAACATGGTTTCTGTTTTATTTAAGAACCATCCAGATCTCAATAGTAATTATGATGTGTTACTAATATGCTAGCAATGTTTGATTCCCTGCTAAACTTAATTTTTACTTTAAATATTTCAAGAACTAGAAAGCAATAAGGTATCAGCACAACATATATCCATTTTATCAAAATTTTTAGATTCAAGGCTTAGTCATTTTCTTGTTACAATAAGGCACATGAAAGGTCTAAGATTATAAAATGTACTTAAACGAAGTAAAAAAAGGCACATTGTTATATTAACAAAACATTATCAAAGCAAAAACAAATATTAAATATATATATCTAATGATGAAAATGATATCACATAAAATAATACACATACAAATATATATACAGAAATGGGCGAAGACATTACGGAATAATCAACAACCGTAAAATACCACAAAAGTACCCCTCCTCGATTAAACGTCCCCTCTTGCTTTTCATATGAATTTTGCTTGTTCAGAAAATATTGAAGAAATGCCCCCTTACATTCAAAGATAAACTATCTGAATAAGAAACTTTTCATACCATTTAATATTTACAGATTAAAGTATCAAAAATTATATGCAACATAATCTATTTTTAAAAATTGATTAATCTGTCTATTTATAAAAATTGGTTAATAGTAAGTGAAAACATAAAATCTTAAGATCAACTTACAATATTTTTTTATTGAATAACATTTTGAGAGAAGGTTTTTAAAATATGACCCACACCCAGTTAATTTATAAGCACTTGAAATACATATAATAAATATATAAATTATAATAATCATTATATTAACTTTTTTTTTCGTCCTTATAAATACATATATATTTTAACAATATACACCAAGTAAATCAATAATTCAGTAAAGAATTATTATGCGATAATATCAACATACTTAATTACTCATTATAATTTTACATCTAAAATATTTTAGCAACTGATACAGTAAATAAATAACAACAATTACAAAGCTATAGTGCAACCCCATTTTTTGTGCCTAGCATTGAGGACGATTCCAAATTCTTTGAGGGGTGCCAAATTGACCGACAGGTTCAGTCATTCAATGTTCCTCATCTCTATTTTCTCTCAACCCAAGGGTTATCACTGCTATTTTAACACTAGACTTGTTGAGTCAGAACTTACACAGAGGCTCCCATGGTCACAAAAAACATGGTTGATGAATACAATTATTTGAAAATCTTACTTATTATAACTCTATATTTTTGCTCTGCTCAACAAGAGCAATAAAGAACAGTAATGCAGTTGTAACTATATATATATATATATATATATATATAAATAAATAAATAAAAAAAATCAGAATTAAACGCACTGATAAATTAAAATATTAATTTTACAAGTATTAAAAAAATAAATAATGACTAAAAATACTGAATTATAAATTACCCATAAAAAAAAAAAAAAAAAAAAAAAAAAAAAACAAGTTTGTTATTTTACTTTATTATAGGCTATCTTAATATCTTAAAAGGGTCATATTATAAAAAAAAAATTATTAAAAATTTACTCATATTGCAAAATATTGTATATTTATCATTCAAAAATTTATATTGATAAAAAAAAGTTATTAGTATGGTTTGCCAGATTTAAAAACTAAATATATTTATTATATTTAATATTCCAAAATAATACAGATTCAGAAATACATAAGTGGAGCAAAAAATAAAAATTAAAATTAAAATAAAATAAATAAATAAAAATGAAATGAAATAATAAAATAACCATATAAAAAACCTACTGTATCATATGTTTGCAGTATTTTAGATAGAATTAACATTTACAAAAAAAAAAAAAAAAATGCACATTTTATACACAAATTAACTTAACACTGTTTAAAACTACTCTGATGACCCCCCCCCCCCCCCAAAAAAAAAAAAAAAAAAAAAAAAAAAGCCTAATAGAACTTAGCATTTACTACCATTTTAAAAACTAAAATATAGTAATACTTAAGCCTTTTCTAAAATAAGTACCTTAAACACATGATTGTCATTTTACACATTTGATTCATAGGAAACAAGATGTTAACCAGTAACATCAAAATCAAATGTGCAAGTCAAATTAGTATATTTACCAGCAAATATACTGCAGGAAAAAGAAAATATATATGTATATATTTATATATATATGTTTAAACTTCATAAATTTACAATTTTACGTCTCATTACTAAAATACTATTATTACTATTATAATTCCAATTATTTATAAATCTGTACTTCCTGTGGATATCTCAAAGGACAAATGAGATAATTTCTGAACAGCTTCTTCCATTTCAGACAAAGCACTAATAACCTTTTCTTTTTCAACCCTTGAATCATTGGCTAGAACTAAAGGATAAAAACAAATAATTTATTATAACTAGTGTGAATGATAAACATTGCATTTTTTCAAAACAATAAATATTTGTGTTAGTTACCAACTTATTCTATAATTAAGTAATTTTTTTCTTATGAATTAGCAGCCTATCAATTGCACATTTTGTTTGTTCTAATAGTATCTTATTAAAAACTGCACATCAAAGAAATTGGTCAAAGAGCTGGTTACAGCAACTCCTTAATCCAAAGACTTTATAAAAATCATTTAAAAATCCTTAACTTCACTGATAGTGCCTGTGAAGTCGTTCCTTCAAATATATGAGTTTTAATTATAACTTTAAATAAAGACAATAAGTAATTATTATATTTTCAATAAATTAAATGGCTAATAAAAATAGATAACGAAATTCTAAATTACTTTTATTTATTCGCTTTTGTCTATAATAAATATCTTAATTCTAATAATACTTTATCCCTTATGCTATTAATAAATCGTCTGAGAACAAAAACATACTCCTTTTAAATGACATCTCTCAAAATTATAAGCTCTTCTAAATCATTTAATAACTAAATATAAAAATAATAATAATATTATTTTCAGTTTATAAACCTTTGGATACATAATTACTTTTTATTTCTTTTAAATTGCAAGAGTCCACTTTGTTATAAATAAATTAGGCAATGTGTTTATGTTCGAAAATCATTAAAGGGTAATTTAGATTTTTTTTATCACAGGATGTGCAATCATTTGCAGACTTTTGGTCTCACTTATTCAACGGTCGTCTGGCGATAAAGTTGGCACAAGCATTGGCATAAACTGCTGTAACAAACTTACTAAATTCAAAATATTTATATTAAATTATTCTACAAACAAAGGATTAGCTTTGACTGGAAAGTTTGGCACTGTTTTAATAATTTTGGCGTAATTCATCAGTCCGGTCTTGATTGCGACTCGGTCAACTTAAGATTCTCTCGTTAACTACTGGTGTAAAAAGAACGTAATTCGTGAAGCCCTCTCTCTCTCATCTAACCCTCTGTATGTCTGTTCAACTTTATAATAGACTTTTTGAAATATTTTTATTAAAGACTTTCTTGATTTTCATGCTGATTAAATAAAGATGATTGCTGCGAAATTATTGATTCTTATTTCCTCACGGCCTAAAGTTTATTGTTCCTGGAGTTTTATTGCGACACTTATCTTATAGCTCAAGTTAACCCGAATCTATCTCACAGTGCCCAAAAAGACAAACCCATTTTTGTTTCTTCCATCCAAAACTGCAAAGAAGCTATCAATAAAATTAAAAATGAAAGCAAGAAAACTGGTATCAATATTTCAATTAAACCTAACAAAAACATTTTTCAACACATCCATAATTAAAAAAGATCCAATAGATTTTAAAGAAACGTCAGGTATTTATAAAATTAACTTTAGTTTTATCAACAACAAAAACACTTTTTATATTGGTATGACTAAACAAAAAATAGACTAAAAAAGAAAAAACATTTTTCTGACTTAAAATTTAACAAACACTCAACTACTTTCTTCAGAAAAAACTTATTCGACTCCCCAACAACCTTATTACTAACCCCCCCCCCCCCAAAAAAAAATAAATAAAATAAATAAATAAATAAATCATTCCCACATCCAAGCACTAAACACAGGGTGGGTAACATCAGAACTTTTCCAAATTTTCCCTGACTTTTCCAGAATTTTTTTTTCACCATTTTCCCTGACTTATGTCGTTTATTTCCCTAAAAATTTCCCAAAATTAAGAGAACAATTTAGCAAATAAACTTTGATGAAATTTAGTCACTTGCACTGAAGATTGAGCACGCTTGTGCTTGAAATATAGTTGTGTGAAAATTAAAAGGATACTATTTAAGGTAAAAAATTAATTTAAATATAAATTAAAAATTCCTTTTTTTTTAAATATTTTTAATTGTAAAATATTTAAATTAACTTTCTCAAAAAATTGATCACCAAGCTAAAAGGCGACTTATTCAAAGAATAATATTCAAAAGACAGAATTCTAATAACTTCATTTTGAATGAAATATCTTTATAAAACAAAGTAATAAAAATACCGTAGGATAACATAGGAAGAAAAAGAGAACCTAGATAACGTACAGCCTTAAACTACTGTTACAAATCTCTTTTAAAAATTCCTTTAAGGTAAAAAATTAAAAAGACAAAAAATTAAATACCTGACACCTGAGGTAAAAGCTCTTCTAAATGCTGAATCATTGCTTGCAATTCCTGTTCCATTATTTCTAAACTTCCATCTTTGTTGAGAGTAAAAGTTGATAGAGCGAACTTTGAAGAGAGTTCTAAATTTCCCTTTGGTAAAACACATGAATTAATTTCATCTTCCGTATTTGATTTTGGTTCTTCGAGATCAAGAGATGAACATACATACAAAGGACTCAATTTACTAAGGTCATCATTCAATTTACTTAGTTTCGTCGAAAGGCTTTTAGGACTAGATTTGTTTAGTAATGCTGTCAGTTCAAGTGAGATACTATTAGCTGGGATTTTACATGAATTATATGTACCCGAAAATGCAAAATTTTCTTTATCAGAGCTAAATGATTGACTACTGTAATCAGAACTTTGGTCATATTGTTTCTTTGAAAGCACTCTTGTTGTATCAATACTGTGTGGTGAGAAATTCTGCAGATTTTCTTTTGACTGAAGTGGAGCAGCAGAATTTACTGGTGTACTCTCAAAAAAGTACTCCTTTCTATGAAAAGGAACATGGGGGACAGGAGAAACAACTCCCGTTTCTTTCTTAACAGCATTAGGTGTTTTTAAGGCCTAAAAATAGAAAATATAATTTTAAGTTTTCGATTCTTACTTGCAAAGACTTTTTTATTACAAAACATATGAAAATGTAATCCAAATTGCACAACACAGTTAAAAAATTTTGAAATTTCAAAAGTTTTAAATCAAATAATTATCGAAAAAAAAAAAAAAAATATCCAGAGAAATTATTTATACACAGCACAAATTTTTGTCTTGACCCACTATTTTTTAGCATATATTTAGGGCTAGAAAAGGACATAAAAAAAAGGCTAATATATATACTATATTAATTTTTTTTTTTTAAGTGTGTGTGATGCATATATGCAGGGGTGCAGAATATGTCCGAACACCCGAGAAGGTTCGGAGGAAATTTAAACTGACTGGGGAAATTTTGAATATTTTTTTAAGAGAAAATAAAAATGTAAATCAAAAATAACAATTTGTTACTTTGAAGTGCTTATACACTAACAGCGATATTTTTATGTTACACTGTATACTTATTCTCTTAAAGATTTATTACATAGAACAAATGACTTTGTATAGCAAAGTAGATTTTTGCATTATTGAGGGAAATTTATACTGTGTTTGGGGGAAATTTCCGAGGTTTGAACATTTTCTGCACCCCTGCATATATGTACCACTGTTCATTAAGTTCAATTTTGATACTGAATATTTTAGCTTTGCTTGCATCTAATAAAAGCTTTAGAACTAAAATAATATAAAATATGACTTATGACAAAAAAAAAAAAAAAAAAAAAAAAATTCCAAAGCTTCAGCACTGAAAACTAGAAACAAAATTTATCACCTCAATTTATTAAAACTCGTGTAAAAAATAATGAATTTGATTATCCATCATATAACTGTTTAGTGCTGCAATATACAAATGAAATTTAAAGTAACAATGTGAAAATGATTTTTTTTTATTTGGGGGGGGGGGGGGGGGTGTCAAGCTAAATCTCACCAAGGGGGAGGTTGGGGTCAAAAAATCGCCAAAACTGCCTCATGTAATTAATGAACGCCCCTAAATCTGAATTTTTATCAAAATCCTTCAAGCAATTTCTAAGAAAACCACATCTCTGTCATATTTTGCCTTATGCAAAATGAAAGTTAACAATCAACACTAAGAAGTTGAAGAAAAATAAAATTAATTTCTCACTTAAAAAAACCCTTAAAACTAGTTTTTATCAAAACCATTAGAGCCATTTCCTAGAACCTTTATGTTGTAATTTTTCAACAGGCAGAGTGAAGGCTAACTGTAAACATTAATTTTCCTGAAGATGAAGAAAATTCAGTTTGAATTGTCACATAAAAAATCACATAAACCTTAAATAATTATCAAAATCGTTCAAACAATTTATAAGAAAACCAAATTCCAGTCATATTTTGCCATGGTGAAGTGAGGGTTAATACAGCAATGAATGCTAACTTTCCTCGAGATGAGGATAAATCAGATAAGTTTCTCATAAAAAAAAAAACTTATTCCTATATTTTAATTAAAACTGTTTTGTTTGTTTCCGAGAAAACCAAGTTTCAGCCATATTTTGCAATGGACAGAAAGGAGTTAACATAAAAGGCTAATTTTCGTGAAGATAAGGTAGTCAGATAGATTTGGCATCTCAAAAAACACTTAAACCTAAGTTTTAATTAAAATAGTCATATTATTTTCTTAGTAAAAGTAAGCCTACATTCTGTCATAATTTTCAACCGGCAGCTGATGGGTTAGTAATAAGTGCGAATTTCCCTAAAGATGAGGATATGTCCAATCGATTTAGTTCTCTAAAAACATATAACCCCAAACTTTCATCAAAATCGTTATATCCATTTCCGAGTAAATCCAATTTCTGCTGTTGTTGCAACTGGCCGATAAAGAGTTAACAGCGAATGTGAATTTTCTTGAAGATGAGGATAAGGCCAATCGTTTTTTCAACCTAAAAATGTCCTAATCCCAAACTTTCATCAAAATCGTTACAGCCATTCCCAATATATATATGTGTATATAATAATGATGATCTATTAAGCATAGTAGAAGCCAAGCAACAGATACAAGATCACTATATATAAAACAAGTCCAGTGATTGACTTGTTTAATATAAGAGAAGGATATACATTAGCAATATATCCATTACAAGTTACCAAAATAATACCAATAACAATTTAATTGATATTTAAAATATTTAAAAATTATTACGTCTCGTAGTTAAATTAAATTTTAATCACATTAAAAACTGAGACAGACAATATACACTAAAAATATACAATTTAAAACATTAAAAACACAAAACAAAACAAAAAAAAATTTTAAACGTTTCGAGCCTTTTACAGGCTTCTCATCAGTAAAAAACATCAAATGCAAATACTGAGAAGAACAACAGACTTTCATTAAGTGAGTACAATGTATTCATCGGGAACTGCGCATGCCTCATTAAGGGGTGAAAATGTTGATTTGTGTACCAGTCCTCCAGGAAAATTCTTGAATGATAATTTAAACAGTTAGATATGATTATTTTAGTACTGTTAAAATCAGATAAATGGTCAGTTTCTATGGCATGCTATACAATTTTTGAACGTAAATCATGATTTTTGAAATTTGTTTTATGTTCCTTAATATGAGTATTAAGAGAACGGCCAGTTAGACCAATATAAACCGAACTACAAGATTTACAAGGGATATTATAAATAACACCTGTACGGGAAAAAGGGGGGATAACTGTTTTAAAATAAGAAAGAAAATTAAAAATTAAAAATTGGGATTTAGAGGAAATAGATAAATTAACAGTGCGTAAAACTTTGGCAATAGATTCAGAAATATTTTTATTGTAAGGAATAGTAACGAACAATTTAGGTGATTTAGAGGAATTAGTTTCATGATTATCCTTATTAAAGTCATACTCTTTAATTTTCTTTTAAGCCAGCGAGAGGGA
Source organism: Salticus scenicus (assembly GCA_963930645.1). Taxonomy (NCBI): domain Eukaryota; kingdom Metazoa; phylum Arthropoda; class Arachnida; order Araneae; family Salticidae; genus Salticus; species Salticus scenicus. The sequence goes on along the minus strand of OZ005659.1, from coordinate 26,348,493 downwards.
TAATTATTACACTTTAAGTCCGAAAAAATCCTTTTCAATTCCAACTTGAAAAGCTCATCAGTACTGCAATATGATTTTGCGCAGTGAAGTAAAGTATGGAAAACAGCAGATTTATGCGAAGAAAAGTTAGCTGAATTAAAATTTAAATACTGGCCAAAAAAATGTAGGTTTCCTATAAACAGAAGTAACAACTTTCCTCCCTTTCTTAGATATTTTAATTGAGCGTTTGCCTTCTGATACTTATTCAAAATTTGTTACTTCTGTTTATAGGAAACCTACATTTTCTGGCCAGTATTTAAAATTTTAATTCAGCTAAACCTTCTTCGCATAAATCTGCTGTTTTCCACACTTTACTTCACCGCGCAAAATCATATTGCAGTACTGATAAGCTTTTCCAGTTGGAATTGAAAATGATTCTTGCAGACTTAAAGCATAATAATAATTATCCCTCTCATTGGATTAAAAGAAAATTAAAAGAGTATGACTTTAATAAGGATAATCATGAAACTAATTCCTCTAAATCACCTAAATTGTTTGTTACTATTCCTTACTATAAAAATATTTCTGAATCTATTGCCAAAGTTTTACACACTGTTAATTTATCTGTTTCCTATAAACCCCAATTTTTAATTCGTAATTTCCTTTCTAATTTTAAAACAGTTATCCCCCCTTTTTCCCCTACAGGTGTTATTTATAATATCCCTTGTAAATCTTGTAGTTCGTTTTATATTGGTCAGACTGGCCGTTCTCTTCATACTCGTATCAAGGAACATAAAACAAATTTCAAAAACCGTGATTTACGTTCGAAAATTGTACAGCATGCCGTAGAAACTGACCATTTACCTGATTTTAACAGCACTAAAATAATCATATCTAATTGTTTAAATTATCATTCAAGAATTTTCCTGGAGGGCTGGTACACAAATCAACATTTTTCACCCCTTAATGAGGCATGCACAGTTCCCGATGAATACGTTGTACTCACTTAATGAAAGTCTGTTGTTCTTCTCAGCATTTGCATCTGATGTTTTTTACTGATAAGGAGCCTGTAAAAGATTCGAAAATTTTAAAAAATTTTGTTTTGTGTTTTTAATGTTTTAAATTGTATATTTTTAGTGTATATTGTCTGTTTCAGTTTTTAATGTGATTAAAATTTAATTTAATTGATAATATTGATGGAAATTATAAGTGAAGTTATATAAAGAGGGGAGATATAAAGATGACACCTGAAAATTTTATATGCATATTTCCTTCAATTTTATATGCATATCTGCTGAAATATATTTTTTAATATGGAAGTTCTTAAAAATATAGACTTTATAGACTAATTTTTGAAAATATAGACTTTTATAGATTCAATGTTAAATATATATAGACTTTATAGACTAGTTGTGAGCCCTGCTGTTCATAATCACATGAAACATTTTGGTTGAATATTTAAACTCAATATATGTGGCCCAGATGTTCTTACAGAAAGCAATTTGAATTGTCACTTTGATTTCAAGAAAATGATCCATTTTTAAAGAGAATCATCACTGTGAATAAGAAATGGATTATCCATGCAACAATGTTAAATGCAAGAGATCATGGAATAAAAAAGAGGAACTGGCTCAAAGCCTTTTGAAACAGGGATGAGATTAGCAAAAATATAAAAAAACTGAAACTGTATGCAAAGGCAAAACATTGAAAAAAAAAAAAAAAAATGTACAAGAAAGCTCAACTCAGCTGAAAAATCTCATCTCTGTTGAAACCAGATATAAAAAGTATGATGTCTATTTAATGGAGTGGGACTTCAAGACATTTTTTTTTTTTTTTTTTTTAAATCTTCTACTGGACAATATCACAATCAATTCTCAAGTAAGTATACTATCACCAACTGGACAGACTAATTGATTCATTCAAACTGAACAGATAATGCTAGAAGTGATCAGTGGAAAAAGTGTAGTGTTAAAGAAGCTATTTATAAATTAAATAGTTAAAGAAGCTTTTACAATTTGGATTGGACATACTACTACACCAACCATACTCTTTAGATCTGCACCCTTCAAATTATTACTTGTTCTAGTCCAGCTAAGATTAAAAAAAATTTGAACATGGGAACATGCTACTGCCAGAGAGATGGAAAAGGGTGTTAAATAAACTAAACAAAATTACATTATAAGCAACCTAATATTTTTCAATTTAGTTACTTTTTGGGAACTTTAGGGACTTTGATGACTAGTAGACACCCTGTACTTTGTCATCGTATTGGCATGACTTGAATACCATGTTGAAATAAACCAATCCTTTTAAACTAGCTCACATGTATTAAATGATATTAATAAATATTTTAAAATTCCAGACACGAAGTACGTGAAATTCAGAAGAATTCACAATAAAGAAGAAAGTTTAAAATTAATCTTTACTTAATTCTCATATGTCTAGCTTAAAAAATCAAGAAATAATGACAAATTTTCGAAATTTAATGACAATCTGTTAATCAATTCATACTCAAAAGTAAAAAAAAAAAAAGAAAAAAAAAATCCTTTGAATTTTTTAGATTAATTTTAAGAAAATATTAGCACAACACATTACGTATCCAGACAGGCAGTATCCTGCTGCCCTTGTGTAATAGAATTGGTTTAGATTGATATTAACTTTCTATCCTTTATTCTGTTTCAAATAAATAAGACATAACAAGTTATTATATTAGTACACTTTTTGTAATACTCTTTGCAAAATTATTAAAAATGTATAATACTATTTTACTATCCATTCTAGTGACAGGAATTTTTTTCATTATTTTTGCATAAACACTGCACATGTTAATGCAGAGAGAAAATAATATCAATTTCATCCAAAGGATAAAATAATTCTAACTGATTTCAGAAAGCAAAATATAATACCTTAACTAGTTCCTTAAGTCTTCCTAATTGGGCTTCAAAATTTGAATCAGGTTTCTGAAAGTCTTTTTTCACACGCAAATTTCCATTAGATATTCCATTTCCTTTAGCAGATTCTAAATCAGCAATTTGTCTGTAAAAAGAAATTTATTAATTTTAAGAGATAAAATATGCAATGTTTAACTTTTGGAAAAAAAGGAAAGATTGTTTCAGAAATTGAACTACAAATTCATTTTACTTATAAATTTTTAGAAGTAACATTGGGAAAAAAAAAAAAAAAAGATTAAATTGCTTACTTTCTCTCTTCTTCAAGTTGAGAAATAATGCTTGAAAGTTCCTATAAAAACAGAAAACAAAAAATTTTTTAAAAGGTTACTAAGTTTAATTTATAATTTTAAATTACTAAATTTTCAAATAAAATTTATTTTTACAGTAATTCATGAACAAATATTATTTGAAGAAAATTTTCATACTAAATCATTTGAAACTAATAAACCAATGTATACATTTGCTATTATATTTTTTCTTCAATTACATTACAGAAATAGGAGGGAAAAAAGTTAAAATTATCAAAAAACAACCATTTTTTATCTAGAAATTGTAAAATTACACTGCAGTAATTGATACTTGATACTATTATTATTGACTGAAAGATAGAAGAAACAATTGCACTGTCGAAAATGTTAGAAGAATAAAAATGTAACCAATTATTATTACTATTTTTACTTTCCGAACACTATAGTGAGGAAAGTATTGTAATCATGTCAAAAATCCGAATTTTTGATGTTTCTATATATTTCGGGGTTCCCTGAGTCCGTTTCCACTATTTTTAAGATGATGTATGTATGTGTGTGTGTGTATGTGAGTGAACATGCTAGCGTCTAAACGTTTTGGTGAATCTAGCACTTATAGTTTTTTTACAGGGACACCAGGAAAAATTCTTTATCATTATGACCTATGGGGCGAAATTTTTAAAAGTGCGATAGCATCTAAACACTTTATTAATATGAACAAAAAATTTTTACACATGTTATAGGTCACAGTTGCACGAACTGTATAGATAGCAATAGATAGCAGTAATTAGCACTTACAGTTTTTCTACAGGGGCACAAAGAAAAATTCTTTATCATTATGGCCTATGGGGCCAAATTTTTAAAAGTGTGATAGCGTCTAAATGCCTTATTAATCTGAGCAAAAACTTTGTATACATGTTATAGGCACAATTGCACCAACTGTATAGATTTTGGTGAATCTAGCACTTACAGTTTTTTTACAGGGACACAAAGAAAAATTCTTTATCATTATGGCCTATGGGACCAAATTTTTAAAAGTGCGATAGCATCTAAACGCCTTATTTTACTGAGCTGAAAATTTATATGAAAATTAAAAATCACTGTTGCACTAAATATAAGCATTTTGGTGAATCTAGCATTTATAGGTTTTTACAGGGACACAACGAAACATTCTTTATCATTATGATCTATAGGCTCAAAGTTCAGTAGCGTTAAATAAAACATCGTGTAATACATGGAGAAAAATACTCAAACACTCTATTATGGCTTTCTCTCTTTTGTTTGTTTAACAACAACTCTTTCTTTACTTTATCTACAAAACTGTTAATTACTCAATGTTCGGAAAGTCGAGTGGAGTCACTCCAGATTTTATTTTTTTGTCTCTCAAATGAATCTAATTTTTAAAATATAATTAAACTCATGTATAACTCTCCCCCCCCCCCCCCAACTTAAAATGGGCAAAATATTTTCAAATTTATTATTATTATTATTATTTTTTAGATTGAATCATTGTGCTACATTCAAGTATGATCATTGTTTTCAATTAAGAATAGGTTGCTTAAATGAATTAGAAAATAACTGTATTAACCAAGCAAGCTGAATTTTGGTTATAATTACTGTATAAAGCAAAACTATATTGAAACGTACATTAAAATTAAAAAGCAACTAGCAAGCTTAGTCTGTTTTTCTGGTCACTATACTTAAATGAATTTCAGAAAAAATGAATCACTATTCTTATATCACTTTATGAACTTAAAAAAAAAAAAAAAAAAAATCATTGAAATCACTTAAAACCTTGTTTCAGCCTATTATGTATAATTTTGAACTTGAACTAAGGTTTCTTTATCCTATTTTGCTGTTCAATCTTTTCAAGCAGCTGTAGGCAAACATTTTTTTTTTCAGCAGAACATTGTGCTACTTATCTTGTACTCATTTTGCAATTTAAGTTTATATATTTTTTAACTAATTGAAATAATTTATATGGCCAATTCTGAATCTTTTGAATACTTTACATCTTTTGGTACCTTCTGTGTCTTTCTGTGTTTCACAGTTCATGAAAAGATAGTTTGACATACAGATACAATCAGCCGCCCCCCCCCCCCCCCCCATACCGCACTATCTTTCTAGAACGATTCAAGTTCTTTTAAATTCTTAAACATGAAACTCTTTTTAAATATAATCAAGTATATACATGAAATATGATTAATACTATTGTTTAATATGTTATCCTTGTTAGAGCAAATTATTTTTTATACTAAAAACAGGTTCTATTTAATGAAAATAAAATCAAAAGAAAGGAAAAAACTACTTTGATGAGATAAGCTGAAGTGGATTTCCTCAAAGAGCAGTTTCTAATGGCCAATTTTTGGACAGAAGGGTTAGAAAGCACTTCAGAACTGAAAGAAAAAAAGAATATATACATATACATACATAATTGCCCATTAACAAAATATTATTTTTAAAAACATATATTTAAATAATCATAGATATCTACAGAAAACACCATAGATATTTTTTCCTTTGACCAGTATTAAGTAATTTATTGAGAACTAAAATTAAAAAGAGGTGTAGATATATGTAAATTAAAAATATTTTATATTGTTTAAAAGCATAAAAAAATAATAAGTAAAATTATTTTGATAGCAGATTAGACAACACAAACTTTTGCATTAAATAAATTTAAAAACACTATTTTATATTTAAAAGAATCAAATCTTGTGGCAAAACCTTATGCTTTAATACTCAGTATAACTTATAATAATAAAAGATGTCTGTCTTTTCATCTATACTAGAGGTGCACAACCTGCGGCCCGGGGGCCACATGCGGCCCAGGAGCCATCAATTTGCGGCCCGCAGAAGGATTGAAATTTTACACCGCATTAATCATAAGCAGTAGAGTTTTTTTTTTTTTTTTTTTCTGTTTTTGTAAAGAAAAATAAGAAAGAAAGTAAAAATATTTTACTTGTTGCAATTGTAAAACTTTCATTTACAAAAACTTTTTTGGGGAAGAAGGGGATGAAAAAGGTGGTTTTTATATCAGGTACCATGGGGTTCAGGCGGAACCTGGAAAAGTCAGGGAATTCGAAATTGGTGAAAAAGTTAGGGAAATTGCAAATACTGCCCAAAAATCAGGAAAAATGATGATGCAGATCTGGGAAATGCTTTTCAATCATACAATTCAAAATTATTCTTTGTCATGAGTTATTTTTTATGTTGAGAATCAAATTTTGTGACCTGGAGTTTTATAAAAATTAGACCTTAAAATTCGTTCAGAAAACAACAGTTACAACCATAGAAGCATTTTCACTTACAAATATTGCAGTGCCATCTAATACATTAAAGCGATATTTTTATATCTACATATCTGCACTTAAAACTGCTTATTTTGGTATCTTTAAAATTGGAAGTATGTTTCTATGACTGTTAGTATGAGATAAACACTGTCACATCTATTTTGAATCACCCAGTATATATATATGTACTTTTTAATAAACAGAGTCAATATATGTGCATAGTCTAATTATCTCGTTTGTGGCCCTCCATGGCCCACTCAACAGCAAGAGTGGCCCGCCAGCAAAAAAAGATTGTGCACCTCTAATCTATACGTTCAGTCTCTTCAAAACAGAGAAGCTAAAAATAAATAAATAAAAATTAATGGTGCACATAAGTGCCGGCTGGAGTGGATAGTGAAAAAAATAAATAAATAAATAAATAAAATAATAATTGTAATTATTTTTAGAGATACTAATTAAAATGTTAATTTTACAGGCCTCATCTTTGCAATTCGAATGATGATATGTTAATAACACTTGTTTGCTCAACTACATGTTTCATCAGTACAGAAAATCAATCTGAAATATTTACTTTTTGGTTTTATATCCACGCCGATATACTAGAAAGGAGTGAGGGGGGGGAAGCAGTCTTTGAACTTCAACAGTTTCTGAGTGATTAATTGGTAGTCAGCCACAATCCAAAATTAATTTTTTTTTTTCAATTCCTAAATACTTTTAGTTCCCCATCATACTATAGGTATGGGGCACTTAGGTGATCGTGAAAATCTTCGACCTCCGTTTTTTGACTTTTTTATACATTTTCAGGTATGAGGAATCCGAAAATGACAAAATTTATATGGTGTCCGTCTGTAGGGTGTCTGTTAGTTAGTTAGTGTGTTAGTCTGTTTACACGATATCTCACGAACAAATGATCACAGGGAGGTCAGACCAGTTTTTAAATATTATTTATGACACTGGCAAGAACCCTATTTATTTGCAACATTCTAAGTAAAAAACTTCAGCAGTTATTGGAAATTTATGATTTTCTTAACATGGGAGAATAGGGCAAATTTTCATTTAAACGTGCATGAAAAGAAATATTTTTATAGTAAAGATGTAAGAACAACTGTTAAATATCAGTTTTGATGCCGGGATGAACATCATTAACTATATATATGTAACTTTGAAAATTTCGTAAGGCAGAAAAATTCGTGTCCGCTGTTAACCCTTTATCGGCCCATTGTATCATATAGCAGAAATTGGGTTTACTCGGAAATGGATATAGCGATTTTCAAAAAAGTTTGTAGTTAAGTGTTTTTCGGGGTGCTTGGATTACCATCTTCAGAAAAAATTGAGTTCGCTATTAACCCTTTATTGGCCAATGGTAACATACGACAGAAATTGGGTTGACACGAAAATGGAGAAAGTGATTTTGATGAAAGTTTGGAGTTAGGGATTTTTGATGAGAAAAAACACTTGGATCTCATCTTTATATAAATTCACGTTCACAGTTAACCCTTTATCAGCCAATCGCAAAACATATCAGAAATCGGGTTTACTCGGAAATGGATATAGCCATTTTGTTGAAAGTTCGGGATTAAGTGTTTTCGGAGAGATGCTAAAACGATTGGACTTACACTCATCTTCAGAAAAATTTGCATACTCAGTTAACCCTTTATTAGCCAATTTCAACATATGGCGGAAATTGGGTTTACTCGAAAATCAATATAGAAATTTTGGATGAAAGTTTAGGGGTACATAAATGATTGGAAATATTTTTATCTTCAGAAACTTTTGCGTTCGCTGTTAAACAGTTAAAGGCAAATCGCAACGTATGACAGAAATATGGTTTACATGAATTTGGACATAGCGATTTCGATGAAAATTTGAAGTTAGGCATTTTTTGGTGAGAAAAAGAGATGGGAAATATCCTCATTTTCAGAAAAATGTTGTTAGCTGTTAACCCTTTATTGGCCCATTGCAACATATGGCAGAAATTAGGTTTACTTCGAAATGGGTATAGCGATTTTAAAAAATGATTGGAAGTTAAGTGTTTTTCGGGGTGTTAAAGAGTTTGAGCTTATCTTCATCTACAGAAAAATTCGCGTTCACAGTTAACCCTTTATCGGCCAATTGCAACATATGGCAGAAATTGGATTTACTCGGAAATTGATATAAAGAATTTGGATAAAATTTTGGGGGTGCATAAACGATTCGAAATATTTTCATCTTCAGAAAATTTTGCGTTTCCTGTTAAACCTTTAAAGGCCAATTACATTACAATGTATGGCAGAAATATCGTTTACACAAAAATGGACAGAGCGATTTTGATGAAAGTTTGGAGTTAAGAGATTTTTTGGGGAGAAAAAGCAATTGGAAATAATATTCTCTTCTTCAGAAAAATCTCATTTGTTGTTAACCCTTTATCGGCCCATTGCAACAAATGGAAGAAATTTACTTTGAAATGGGTATAGCGATTTAAAAAAATGATTGGAGTTAAGTGTTTTTTGGGGTGCTAAAGCGTTTAAACTTACCCTCATCTTCAGAAAAATTCACATTCACAGTGAACCCTTTATCGGCCAATTTCAACATATGGCAGAAATTGGGTTTACTTAGAAATGGATATAGGAATTTTGATAAAAGTTTGGGGTTAAAGGCTTTTCGGGGTGCTTAAACGGTTGGACTTATCTTCATCTTCAGAAAAATTCTCACTCATAGCTAAACCTTTATCGACCAGTTGTAACATATGGCAGAAATTGGGTTTACTTGGAAATGGGTAAAAGGATTTTGAGGAAAGTTTGGAAGTGCATAAACGACTTTAAATATTTTAACTTTAACAACATTAAAACCCGTTTAAAAGATTACCTCGCTAGCGCTTTCGGCTGCATCACGCAGCCTTCTTCTGGCGTTTTCGCTCCCGTGAACTATCGTACACTCGGCCATGTATTCTTCTCTCTTCCTCTCTCTCTAAAATACTGTGCCATCTCGTGTCGATTTCTGATTGGTCGGTGTTGCATGAACCCTCATTAGCTAAAATTTCGACAGTTTCTCGTTTTGTGGCATAGAAATAATTATTGTAGTTTGCTAGTTTTTTGTAATTTTTAAAATCTATTTCTATTTTTTCTGTTTGGTTTATTTTAGTTAAAGCTGTGGTTGTATGGTTATATTTTATAAACAGAAAAAATAGAAATAGATTTTAAAAATTACAAAAAACTAGCAAACTACAATAATTATTTCTATGCCACAAAACAAGAAACTGTCGAAATTTTAGCTAATGAGGGTTCATGCAACACCGACCAATCAGAAATCGACACGAGATGGCGCAGTATTTTATAGAGAGAGGAAGAGAGAAGAATACATGGCCGAGTGTACGATAGTTCACGGGAGCGAAAACGCCAGAAGAAGGCTGCGTGATGCAGCCGAAAGCGCTAGCGAGGTAATCTTTTAAACGGGTTTTAATGTTTTTAAAGTTTTAATGTATTTTACCTTTTTTAAATTGTTTTAAAAAGACTTTAAATATTTTAATCTTCAGAAAATGTCGCATTTGCTGTTAAACCTTTAAAGGCCAATTACAATGTATGGTAGAAATATGGTTTACACAGAAATGGACCGAGCAATTTTGATGAAAATTTAGAGTTACGGATTGTTTGGTGATAAGAAACGATTGGTAATATCATGGTGGATGAAATTCATTTATAAACTTGGTTGAGACCCTTATATGATCTATGCATATAAGGGTTTAAAGGATTCAAGGGGCATGCATGCCACTTGAAAACAAAATTGTGGAGCAACTTGGTTAACGAACTTATCCAAGATATTTCATTAATTTTAAAGAAAAGCATACTAATTATTAAATATTTAAAAATACCTTACAAAAAACTTTTCATTCTGATTTTTGGCTGATTAATTTCGGTCACACCGTGACCATCTTCGGAGCCAAAACTAAACGTCGACGTCCTTCTGTTTATCTTGCCGATGAATGTCGTTGTTGCAACTTCGCTTCACTTTATAATTTCCCAAGATCTGTTGCCAAGCTGCAGGGATGATTGAATGTTCTCTATCGTTTACTGTGTTATCGTTAGTAATAATTTCGAGGGCCTCCCGTTTTAGTGCGTAATTTTGGTTATTGTAAGATGCTATTTTTTTTTTATGTTAATGGAGTTAATATTTATTATGGTGTTAGTATTGTGGGTGGCGGAGAAAGTGGTAGAGGATTTTCCTAATTTAAGGTCTGCACGGTGTTCTTTTTCTCTTTCGGCGATTTTGCATTTGGTCATCCCAATATAGCAGGCTTTATTACCATTGATATGTTCAAAGTCAATTTTATATATTCCGGGGTAGAGTTTTGTGGAATGGGGTCTTTTTCGTTTCGGATGTGTTGAAAAATGTTTTTGTTTGGTTTTATTGGAATGTTTATGCTATTGTTTTTAGCTTCGTTTTTTATTTTGAGGCTGGCCCCGTTACAAAATGGGATGGAGATGGTGAAATTGGGTTTAGTTTTCTGGGCATTATTGATTTTGTTTAAAGATTTTAGGCGTTTTTTGTATAATTTATTTATAAGATTTTTAGAATAGTTTGCTTTAGTGGCGATTTTTTTTTTTTATTGTTAAGTTCTTTGTTTAGTAGTTGTTTATTAGAGTAGACTAAAATAGCGCGGTTGATATAAGATTGAATAGCTGATAATTTATAAGTGAGGGGGGTTTTACAATTTTTGTTTATAATTTCAGTGTTAGTAGTGGGTTTTCTGTAAACGGTAGTGTCAATAGTGTTATTAGAGTTTTTTATAATTTTTATGTCAAGAAAGTTTAGAGTATTGTTGGTTTCTTTTTCGATGGTGAATTTAATATTGTTATCTAGCTTATTAAGGTTGGTTAGAAGGTTGTCTGGGTTTTCGGTGTCGGGTATTATGGCAAAGATGTCGTCTACGTAGCAAGTCCAAAGTTTACAGTTTTTAATAATATGGTGGGCTGAGTTTTCAATAAGGCGGAGTTTTAATTCTGCAATGATTCCGGAGATGGGGGATCCCATGGGGACACCTTGAGTTTGATGGTAGGTATTATTGTTAAAGCTAAAGTAAGATTCATTAAGGAGGAGGTTGTTTGCCCTGATTAAAGTTTCGCTAGTTTTATTATTTCCAAAGGTGTCGATTAATTTAGTGTTAATTATTTTTGTGATTTCTTGAATATTAATGGAGGGATAGAGGTCTTTTACGTCGAAACTAACTAATTTATCGGTATATTTTATATTAATATTACGAAGTTTATCCAGAAACATTTCATTTGAGTTTATTGAATGGTTAGAGGGTGGGAGAAGTGCAGTATAAATATATTTCATGTATTTTTCGAGTTGGTAAGTTGGGCCTTCAGATTTATTTACTATTGGTCGGAGAGAAGGAGGGTTTTTGTGATCTTTATATTTTGCAAAGAGTCGAGGTATAGTAGAGGCATGATTATTAAAGGTTGGTTGGTTTATAATTGTTGGGCCATTGGCCAGTTTTTATAAGATCTTTGGTTTTATTTATGAGTTTATTAAGAGGGGAGAGAGGGATTTTTACGGCTTTTAGTTTTTCTATTGTTTCATGCATCATTTCGTTATATTGAGTACGGTTCATAATAGTAATTAGATTTGATTCAATAAACTCAAATGAAATGTTTCTGGATAAACTTCGTAATATTAATATAAAATATACCGATAAATTAGTTAGTTTCGACGTAAAAGACCTCTATCCCTCCATTAATATTCAAGAAATCATAAAAATAATTAACACTAAATTAATCGACACCTTTGGAAATAATAAAACTAGCGAAACTTTAATCAGAGCAAATAACCTCCTCCTTAATGAATCTTACTTTAGCTTTAACAATAATACCTACCATCAAACTCAAGGTGTCCCCATGGGATCCCCCATCTCCGGAATCATTGCAGAATTAAAACTCCGCCTTATTGAAAACTCAGCCCACCATATTATTAAAAACTGTAAACTTTGGACTCGCTATGTAGACGACATCTTTGCCATAATACCCGGCACCGAAAACCCAGACAACCTTCTAACCAACCTTAATAAGCTAGATAACGATATTAAATTCACCATCGAAAAAGAAACCAACAATACTCTAAACTTTCTTGACATAAAAATTATAAAAAACTCTAATAACACTATTGACACTACCGTTTACAGAAAACCCACTACTAACACTGAAATTATAAACAAAAATTGTAAAACCCCCCTCACTTACAAATTATCAGCTATTCAATCTTATATCAACCGCGCTATTTCAGTCTGCTCTAATAAACAACTACTAAACAAAGAACTTAACAATATAAAAAAAATCGCCACTAAAGCAAACTATTCTAAAATTCTTATAAATAAATTATACAAAAAACGCCTAAAATCTTTAAATAAAATCAATAATGCCCAGAAAACTAAACCCAATTTCACCACCTCCATCCCATTTTGTAACGGGGCGAGGCTCAAAATAAAAAACGAAGCTAAAAACAATAACATAAACATTCCAATAAAACCAAACAAAAACATTTTTCAACACATCCGAAACGAAAAAGACCCCATTCCACAAAACTCTACCCCCGGAATATATAAAATTGACTTTGAACATATCAATGGTAATAAAGCCTGTTATATTGGGATGACCAAACGCAAAATCGCCGAAAGAGAAAAAGAACACCGTGCAGACCTTAAATTAGGAAAATCCTCTACCGCTTTCTCCGCCACCCACAATACTAACCCCATAAATATTAACTCCATTAACATAAAAAAAAAATAGCACATTACAATAACCAAAATTACGCACTAAAATGGGAGGCCCTCGAAATTATTACTAACGATAACACAGTAAACGATAGCATAGCTGCCAACCTACTGATTTAAAAATTAGGAGCACAAGACTTAAAAAATAGGAGCAAACACGAAAAAATAGGAGCAAATTTTATAATACCAAATCCTTGAATGCGACTCCCACATATAAATCATAATTACAGTTTTAATGTTAATTTACATTAAAACTGTGTAGTAGTTAGTAAGTTTTAATGTTAGTAAATTTTAAAATCATTCTAAGTATATTAGAGTAAAAAAATCAAAGAAAAGAGAAATATTTACCTTAAGTTAGTTGGATTTTTTTTTTTTCCATTGATCTAAAACTTTCTCTACAATGTGCAACTGATATGAATGACTGATATAATAATTCTATAATTTTTTATTTTATTTTATTTATTTATTTTGTGTGTGCGCTACTAACTGATTGAATGTGCCATATTCTGGCAGCTGATAGCTGAAATGTGGGATCAATATGCCACTGGTAAATAAAAGCAAGATTTCAACTGCTAAAATCCTGTTTCGGATAAATTTCGGAGTAAGAAAAAAACTCACTTTGGAGCATTAAATTACTGTTTTACAGCATATTTCTTAGTTTGGAATAGTTAAATTGTACTTTCTGATGAAAAACATCCAATTTTTTATTTTTATAACATTTTTTTGCTTAATATTAAGAAAAAATTATATCACCATAGACATGTTTTTGCACATGCACACATCATCATCAAATCTAATAGAAAATTTACTTATCACATCATACTCATAGCCCATGATTCTTATAAGTTTTATATGGTGTTGAATAACAAATTGGACACAGAGAGCTGTCTAGCTTGCTTTTTTTTTTTTTTTTTTTTTTTTCCAATCTCATAGGGAAAAATTTATATATAGAATGAAACTGTTTAATTACTTCATGGTGAGATTTTAAATATGCTAGAATGCTATTTTTTAAGCTTTTTTTTCACCATTAATTAATACTGTTTTATCTTATTAGCTGATGATTATCTTCGAAGCCAATTATTTGGCAAATTATGTGCAATATTTCTGCAACTGATTGCCAAAATAAGTGACTATTTCGCTAGTAAGTGACAAAATTTATATTTAATTTGCAACTAGTTACTGAAATTAGACTATAATTTTTGTTTCTACGTATTCAAAATTTGCGTTTTTTTTTTTTTTTTTTCCCATAGCTGACTCTCAAAATACGCGCTTTTCGCGATCGATCGACGAAATACTCGATCATTTCAGCACTAACTTATAAAATTCGCGCTATTTTTCAGATTCCCGGATTTTTGCGATCGATTGACGAAATACGCGATCATTTCAGCACTAACTTATAAAATTTGCGCTATTTTTCAAATTCCCGGAAGAGCAAATAATTTTGAGACCTACCGTCGAAATAGGCGATCATCTCATTGCTAATTGAAAAAAATTCCGCTTTTTTCAAAGCAGATTCTCGAAATATGTAATATTGCGAATGACTGCCGAAATACGCGTCATTTTGGTGCCTTTTTTTCTTTTGTGCTTTCGATCTTTTTTAAATCAGCTCTTAAAAAAATAAAAAAAAAAATATTAAAAAAAATTATCTTTTTAAAGCAGATTTATAATAGGCAATTTTGCGATCGATCGCTGAAATATGTAATCATTTCATCGTTAATTGATAAAATTCATTTTTTTTTTTTTTTTCAAAATAGATTCCCGAAATAGGCAATAACTTTGCAATTGATCGTCGAAAGACGCAATCATTTCCCCATTTATTGATAAAATTCACACTCTTTCAAAGCAGATTCCCGAAATATATTATATTTGCTACCAACTGCCAAAATACGCGATCATTTTACTGCTAATTAATAAAATTCGCGCTTCATTCAAAACAGATTTCCAAAATATGCGATATTTTTGCGACCGATCGCCTAATATTCGATTATTTTAAAGTTAGTTTATAAAATCAGCGCTGTTTTTCAAAGGGAATTCCCAAAATAGGTAATAATTTTGCGACCTACCGCTGAAATACGCGATTATTTCACTGTTAATTGATAAAATTCGCGCTTTTTTTCCAAAGTAGATACCTAAAACATGTGATAATATTGCAAGTGATCGCCGAAATAAACCGCCATTTCACTGCTTGAGGAATTTTTGATGACATATTTTAAATTTAGGAATTTTTTATGACAGATATTTTTACCTAGCGGATCTAGTGGGAGCCCTGGGTTTTCCTTTACTGACTGACAACAACTCTCTCCGATACTTCGATTCCCATCCCATCACGAGCATGCATAAAATGCTCCTCTGCTATTTCCCTCTCCACTACAGCGCATGCGTACACAAAGGCGAAAATTTTCTCCCTCTCTTAATCCGTGCCCGCGCGTATATGATCTCCTCCTTCCCCCTTCCCTTTCTCTTTACGGCAATGATCTGGGGAAATCCGTACGTAGGAAGGGAAGATGGTTTGAAAAGAATAATAATTCTGCGTTTGTAAAATATATTTCCCAGAGTTTTCGTATTTTTAATCGGCGCGCAGGCTAAATTGTCGAATGAATATTTTAGAAGAGTGACAAAAAAAAAAAAAAAAGAAAAATTTTCAAGTTTGAAAAATCGGAGTTTTTTCGATAATATTCGGATTACCGGAGTACACTAAAAAAATCGGGTAAACTCCGATTAAATCGGAGCAGTTGGCAGCTATGCGATAGAGAACATTCAATCATCCCTGCAGCTTGGCAACAGATCTTGGGAAATTATAAAGTGAAGCGAAGTTGCAACAACGGCATTCATCGGCAAGATAAACAGAAGGACATCGACGTTTAGTTTTGGCTCCAAAGATGGTCACGGTGTGACCGAAATTAATCAGCCAAAAATCAAAATGAAAAGTTTTTTGTAAGGTATTTTTAAATATTTAATAATTATCCAAAATATTTATAATATAAATTCGCTGTCCAAAATTGGTTCAATTTGGAGTATTATTTCGGGAGTTATCATGATGTGATGATTAGACTTCGATTATATATATAAGAGAGAGAGAAACGTAGTGATTGGAATATTTCGATTTCCAAAGAAAGCAACCTAAAATGGCAAATTTGGGTTTATGTTATTGAAAAATGTGCATAGAATGCCCCCAATGAGTGCGGAAAATGTTGCATCTATAACTCTCAATTAATCCACCTAAGAGGCATTCATATTAGTTTTATTATAGCCAAGTTCATTCTTTATACCATCGTTAAGTTGATTCTTCTCAAATATTGCATTTTTAAGTTGTGTCGTTTTTCTTGCAGGATGCGATATGTCAATTTTACTTTGATAGTTTTTAACTATAATTAAAATGTGTGGAAACAAATACGTGATGGGGAACTGCGCGAAGTCCACCTATGCCAACTAGTTTAAAATAACATTCATGTGTGCAAAATAAGGATAAAAGATAACATTTATGTTATTCAAATCTAATTAAAAATTCAAGAATACTTACCTCTCACACAAACTTTCATCATCAAAGCTTAAATAAGGCCTACTAGGGCCCTTTTTAAAAGGCAATTTATTTTTCACAGTGTTAAATGTTGCTTTGGTTTCCTGCCAAACTGTTGCCTAATAAACCAAACAAAAAGAGAACAAAACATCGATAAAATTATAATATACAGAACCTATAAATAAACTGAAGTTATTCTTTTTTTAAATAGCTTTTTCTTACAGGCAGGCAAAATTCTTGTACAGCATGTCCTTCTTTATGCCCTTTGTTATAACTTCCTCGTAGAAAACAATTTTGACACAAATTGTAATTCATACACTGAAGACACTTATATCTGTAATTAAAACAAATATTTTAATTTTTTTTTAATTTCAAATTTATGGAAAGATAAAATAATTGCAAATCATAACTACAGTAATAAATTATTTTAAACTAAATTTTATCTAATTAAAAATTGTAAATATATATTTCATTGTTGCTTCATAGTTTCATTATTCTTTATCTGCTATGAAATTTTGCTTTTTTTAAATCCATATGACTCCTAATCTGGTCTTGGCAGGCTGGGGGAGTGTTGCCGGCGTGAAACTAGTTTAACCCCACAGACAAGTCACAAGTCTTGTTGCCTGTCTCCTTCCTTCCTTAAGTTTCATAAATTTTTATTTAGTTTATGTTTTTCTTTTAAGATTTTGTTGAGTTAGTTTATTGTTTCGTTTGTTATGCAGGCTGTTAATTAATAAATTTGGTTTCTTGAAATATGTGTATTTCATCTCCTGATGAATTTTTTCACCTTTCTGAGCTTCTCCTACATAAAGAAATTTTTCATTCTTATTGGTCTTTGTGGTTTCAGTCATCTTGTATCTGTTCAGGTGTGAAACTACCTAACATCCAAAAACCCTGAAAATTGCTACTTGCATGCAGATAGGGGAGATTTATTAATGATATATGATATGGCTACCTATAATAAGTGATAATAGGAGACTTAATACATTATAAAGTAAAATGAACATTCAAGATAAGAAATTTCTATAAAAACAAAATAATTTAACATGGAATTCAGAGACAGCAAAACTTTCAAAAACCCTGAATTCAGGGGTAGCCCCTGAAAAGTTTCAACCCTGTCTGTTGCTTGGCTTTTACTACGCTTCATAAATCATTATTTTATATATATACAGTGGCTGTTCAAATTATCAGAATTTTTTTTTTTTACTTTTTTTGATTATCTAAAAAAGCACTAGAGGATATAGCCTGAAACTTCTTACATGCAAAGAACATTTAAAAACTCATATTTTCCACTATCGATTTAATCCAGAGTGCAATTAGGGGACCAACCACGAATTGAAGAAGAACAAAAATACTTTGGATCACCCTGCATCACAAAAAGCTGCAAATGACTTGTAACTTTTAATACTTTGTTGCACATACTACGTACAATATTTGTATGTTTTGGTGCAAAAGTTGCACAATTATTTAGGCAGATATAATTTTTTTAAAATTACTAATTTTTTTAATAAGTTTTTTGCTTATAACTAGAACGGATTTCCATAAAATTTCACAAAACTGAAAAATTGACAAAACATCAGAGAAACATTATTCTAAAACATAAAATTCATATGTGTAATATTCATTGAGATATGAACATTTTTAGTAAATATTATTATACTTTGCATGCGTGAGAGATAGAAATTTTTTTATTACTTAGGTTGAAAGCTAGCTATATTGGACAACTTTAGTCAAAAGTTCATTTGAATATAGTAAAAATTAAGGAAATTATTGGCAAAAGAACAAACTAGATTTTAGATATTTTCCAGAGTTGAAATTTCATAAGGGATTTTATATATACTGCATATTGAATTTGAATATCCAATTATTTCAGTCATTCTGCAATAGTTTTTTTTTGTGAAAAACCCCTTATGAAGTCACAAATCTTAGTAAATAAAATATGTTAAAAGTACAAGACTATAAGATTTCCATATATAATCTACATTTACACAGTGTTAATATAGATTCCTTTAAATAATGAGGGGGAGGGAGTTAAAAAAGATAATTACATGATTGAGAAATAATTTTTCTTCTTTATAGGTTTTTAAGTCTAATAAGGCAAGTTTAAAATGAATACTGACATTTACTTTGTGATGGGAGAAAGATTGGTAAACAAATGATTTCTGCAAAACATTTTGCTAATCCCTAGTAGGGAATAAGAAAAGAGAGGGGGAGGAGAAGGGTAAAAATAATTATATGAGCAAGTAATATTGAATAATTATATTTCTTTATACATTCTAGAATCTCACAAGGTATGTTTAAAGTAAATATTAACATTTATGTTATGGATGGAAAACGATTGGGAATCAAAAGACTTCTGTGAAGTGATTCCCAATAGTTATTATTATTATTATTATTTAAAGTAACAAACGATATTCACAACTTAAAAAAAAAAAAAAACAGGAGAAATCGATTTTATATCGGAAGCTGGAAGATTAACTTAAAAATCGGAAAACTTCTGCCAAAAATGGAAAAGTTAGCAGCTATGAATAAAAGTGAAAATCGGATTAACAGAGCACACCGATAACAATCGGAGTACTTGGCAGCTATGTCATGTTCTTATTTATTAATTTAAATCTCCCTTTTTGGTGTTTGATCAGTGTAATAATAAATTATTTTATATACATATAAAATTGTAACCAAAAAATACATGTAAAAATTTCATAAATTAAAAAAGAAAAAAAATCTAGCAAGTTATTAAAGATATTCTTAAATTTCCATGATAACAACAGTATTTTCTTAATTACCATTTTAAAAAAAAAAAGAAAAAAGAAATAAAATAAAGATTTTAAAAATAAAGAAAAATTCTACATACAACCACCTCAGCATTATACATACAGCATCCATTATTATCTATATATTAATAGGCAAGCATAAAATTTGTGGTCCCTTTTAACATATTAATTATGGGAGTAGAGGGTTGAAAATGGTATCATTCGAAAGGTATGGTTAGCCAGATGATGCGAATACAAAAATTATTTTCTTATGATGTCAAGAAGGTATTTAAAAATACTTTTATTTTTTATGCATTTTCCCCCCCATTTTTCCCTTTCATACATATATTCCTTTCCATTAAAAAATACCTAAAAGTAGAAAGTTGTTAAATCTAGCAATTTCATAAAACTCAAATAAAACCAGACACAGTAATTTTTATAATGTAGCATCACTATGCGCAAGCGAAGTGATGACGTCAATGGCCGTCCGTGGAGCCAAGAAAAAGATTTCCTATGTTAATCGTCCATCGGATTTTTTGTAAAAAATTATTAAAATTTAATGGAAATTATCTCCCGATTTTAATCCCCATATTTCGATACAGTTATAAATACGTTACTGTCTATATGTGTTAGATTGAGTTATTTTTGCTGTAAAATTGATAAAATTTTAATTTAAAATTTTAAAACTGTTGAAAAAAAAAAATTGCAAACTTCCAGTTTTGAATGTAAACATAAACATTTCATTTCAAAGGGTGATATTTAGACGATAAATATCCAACTAATATACTAAATAAGAAGAAAATGGTAAATATTCTATCATAATTTGAAGTTAAATTTGTTTTCAAATGTCTAAATAAAGTATCTGATATAGAAACTAATATGTTACAGCTTGTAGTGGAATAGATTTGATATCTGTCGTTCTTAGTGGGGGAAAAAAAAAAAAAAGATCGCCAAATTATTTGGCGAATATATTTAATTCCTTTCAAAAATCATGATTATTTTAACAACGTATATTAAGAGAGCAATCAATAATATGAAACAATATTTCATACAACAGATATTACGAAAATATACATCTGGTATGCATATTTTCGTATTACGTTTTTGATCGCCAAATACAAAAAAAAAAAAAAAAAAAACCCAAGGATGACAGGGTTTTGAAATTAAAGTTTTGTCAATTTGACAGCAAAATAACTTAATCTAACACATGTACACAATAACTAATTTATAATTATACCCAAATATGGGGATTAAAATCGCAAAACAATTTTCCTTAATTTTTAACAATTTTTTACAAAAAATCCAATGGATAACACTGATTGGCATGAAAACTGCCCCCAACACAATTTTAGCAAATTCTTATGTAAAATGACCTCCTAAATACAAATATGACGTCCATTTAGCCCTATCACCCACCGTTTTTTAGTGACAAACCTTTATTTTTATCCCTTTTCGGTAATTTTATGGCTATAATTTTGATTTTTATGAGGGGGAAGGATTGTTTTAACTGTTAAATATCTTCAGAGGGGCTACAGCGTTGCAAAATTCTAAAACATCAACATATGCGGTAAGGGGAAAATTTAGGAGGGGGGGGGAGATTTGCTACTGAAATTATGTATTGCATTTCTTATATTTTTTAATCTATTATTAATGCTATTTATTAACCCTTTGTATCCCAAATTATTTTATTTTTGAAAAAATAGTTTGAAACTTTATTATATTTTTTTTATGCATGAGAATAATTTCATATTAGCACTTTCGCGACCGCATGATTTAAAATTTTTTACAGTAAGGTCCGCCTGTGGGCATTATTCTCCCATGTTACAATATTTCAGGAAAAAAAAATTCTGCATTCACATTTATATTAGAAATGAATATACATTATAATTAAATTCTTTCTAATCAAAGTATTTGTACCCATAGTATATTTCATAGTAAAAATGAGAATAATAGTTATAGATTTAAAAAATAAATAGCATACAAATTGCGAAAGAAACGCCCACTGGTGGAGTTACAGATTTTCAAATGACATGAATCTACACTAGTCGTCGTGAAAGTGTTAAATTTAGTTTAAAAAAGTGGATTATTACTAGCTTCTGCATGCATAAGAAGACAGTAGAAGATATGGAAAAAATTCTGATTTCCGGTTATCGCTGAATTTACATGTTTTGAGCTTTCCTTGCATTTCAATTAACTGAAATTGACCACTTATTTTTTAAAAAGTGGATTTATTATTCTTTCCTCTGCATATATAAGAAGAAAGTAGAAGATATGGAAAAACTTTTGATTTCTGGTTTTCGATGAATTTACATGTTTTCAGATTTCCTTGCATTTCAATTAACTGAAATTGTCTACTTATTTTTTAAAAAGTGGATTTATTATTCTTTCCTCTGCATATATAAGAAGAAAGTATAAGATTCAGAGAAATTATAGATTTTTGATGAAGTTACACGTTTTGAGATTTCCCGAACTCAATTTGACCATTTTTGCAAAATATCTGTCTTTCTGAGTTCAAACACTGTACTTTACAAACCAATGGAATTAATTTAACCTAATTTGATATTTGGTTGAACCTTGGGTTTAACATGATACCGATTAGCTTTTGCGCTGTATCACCCAAATATTTCCACGTTGCGATTTCCTCTCATTTCAGGAAAGGCTCAACATCTACAGTGTACCAAACTTAGAGAAATATATTAAGTGAAACGTTGCTGATTCAATTACAGTGCATATCGAGAAATAATTGTCGCAGCTGTGTTGCAATTTAATTCCGTTTAGGACAAGGCAATAACTTTGCCTTGCTTTGCAAAAAAGTGGTCGAGTTTCGACCACTGGGCGATACTAGTTGAAATAATTAGAGAAAATTACATCATATGACTTCAAATCATTATAAATCACCAATTAAAAAAATGCATACTACTGCTTATAAAAATTATTATTATTATCGAACCTTCCTAACTGTGACCGAGACTAAACAATTAAGACATTTTATTTCAAATTTACTGCATTATACATGCAGTTTTCGTATAATATAATCAATAGATAGAAACATAAATCTCTCATTTTTTTTTATTTTTTTTTTTTCACTTTTATAAATAAAAACTTAAGTTGAACATACATAATATTCAGCACAAAATCTTGAATTGTCAATTACAAGAATCAATCTAAAAAGTCAAATTTTGATAAAGCAGCGAGTGTAATATTTTGATATCCACTATTCAAATGAAATTATTATTATTATTTATTTTGGCTAAATTACCTCATATTGTCAAAAAAAAAAAAAAAACTCATATGAAAAGAAAATAATTTTTCAGTTACAAAACAAAAATTCTTTGCAATTTTACTGAAAAGATAATATAATAAAAATACATACTTTAAATTTTATGTTTATCCTTAAATGACTATCCTGTACATTTTATTAAAACACAGATTGATAATACATACATAGATTTCATACTTAAAAAAAAAAAAAGTATATATTTGTTATTATCTCACCGTAATCCAAAGGTAGGACTTGTTTGACAAAAGTCACAGGTAATATAATGTTCAGCTGAAAACAGAATAAAACAATCAAATTAAAATTATAATGATAAAACAGTGTGCATAATATTTTGATACCTTTCTTACTAAATTCTCCCATATTGTAAGCAAAATCATGGGTGTGGGCACAATAGGGCAAAAGAAGGGGGGGGGGGGGAGAATTTTAATAAGAATTTTTTTCTTTAACTTTAAAACTATACTATCAGAATTTTATTTAAAAAAAATTTTTTTTTTTCAGGTTGTGCCCCCCCCACCCCTGAAATTTTTTCTGGAGACGCCACAGAACAAAATACTTTTTATTTTATATTGAAATAAATTTAAATTTCTTTTGCTAATTAAAAGTGTATCAAAGAAAAATATTGTCCCACGACACTACACATAAAAAATCATTCTCATGAAGCATGACATCGTTTCATTTACTATTTTGGCAAAACAATGTAAGGTCACCCAATCTATCAAAATAATTTAATGACTTAGCCACTTTGCTGTAAGTCTGCTTTACATCGGCACTTCTCGGATTTTTCTCCTTTGGTTCTTCTTTTGCGGCTCTCCCCCCCCCCCCCTTTGTGAATCGTGTGTGGCGGCTGTGACACCCTTCCTTACATCACTCCTCTCTCTCTGTGTGCATTCGTTCCGATTGGTTGCTCTGTGCAGTGACGTTTCGGCCGTTCGCCGGTCACTGCGGTTTTCCGTATCAGTATCTCAACATATCTGATAACTATTATCACTTGTCCTCACATTTAAATTAAAACATTTCTTTATTTTTCTTACATATATATTAAATTTAAAAGTTTTTACTCACATTTAGTTGAAGGAATTTAACTTTATAAAGTCTTTGGTTACCATTTCTACTTTTTAAAGTTCTTCACATTTAATCACACGCTACTCAATGTCGTTATAGATATTTGTTTACTTTCTATTGCTACCATTATCAGCAGTTCTAATATTTCTATTTTTGTTG
Organism: Salticus scenicus; assembly: GCA_963930645.1. Lineage (NCBI taxonomy): Eukaryota > Metazoa > Arthropoda > Arachnida > Araneae > Salticidae > Salticus > Salticus scenicus. Next base: position 26,324,509 of record OZ005659.1, on the reverse strand, counting down.
TTGCTATCGCATCATAATTATTTGATTTAATTTACGTGAATGTTTTGGCTTTGGCCACAAGGGTGCATCGTCATCAATGCTTGATAGGTTTATGTAAATGTGACGTTCTGCAAGTAGTATAAAAGGGCACAATGTCTATTTGTTGTTTGCAGTTGAACATCTGAACAATAGGTATGCTGTTTGGGTAGCAATAAGAGTTGTTTTAACGAAGAGATGGTGAGCTGGTCTCACAAATAGTTATTTTTTTTAGTTTTTTTTTTTTTAAGTTTTTCATTAGTAAGATGTTTGAAATATTTTTAAGTAATTAATACACCTAATTGTTTTTTTGGTTTATTTAAATAGCAATACAGTTAAAGTCAATTATGTATTAAATCTTCATTTTTTCAAGACATTGATTTTGTTTAAAGTTGATTTTTGCTGAATTTCTTCAATGACAAAACTGAGACTTTTTCTTCTAATTGATAGAATCTTCATTTAGCTTCATTGGTCAACCTGGTGACCATGAGAAGCAAGTTTTCTCATCAGCTTTTTTCCTCACTGGTCAACAAGGCGACCGTGAGGTACGTTCATTATCAGATAGCTATTTTTAAGGTTTCATCAGTTATAAATCAGAGGTCAACGAGGCCACCCTGAAGTTTGTCTAATGTTTTAATTCGTGAAATGGATCAACAGTAATATGGAGTTTTTCCTACTTCTACAAATCATTATTTAAATTTTGTTTTCATTTTCTATGGTCAACTCGGCGACCTAGAAATGTTGCACTGTTTTTTTCAACTGTTTCATCATTGGTCTTCATAATAAATGTAATTGGTTTTTTTCCTGTAAAAAAATTTTTCATGAACTGTAGTATTTCTCAAGAAGTTTCTAATTGATCAAGTTGCATGAATTGTTTTTTATCATGTTGAAAGGTCAATATAAAAAAATCAACTTGTATTGTTTTTTGAATTAATTAATGAAACTACTTATTGTTAATGTTGCTATACATATGTGTACTAATGTTAATTTGAATAAATTTTATTGTTAAGTTTAAAATCTTTTTGTCTTTAATAGAGTCAACACATTAAGTCACTAGTCAAATCATTTTATTTAAACTCAAAACTTAAACGTTTTCATTGTTTGACTTTCTGCTTAATAAGATTTCTAAAAGTTTGACCTTTTGTCAAAGGTCTTTATCAATATCTCTAGGTGATCGTAAGATGAAATTTATGAAAAAATTTACAAAATTATGTAATAGAATATAATCCATTTTAAAGTTTACTTTTGAGTAGGATTTAGATTTATTATTTTAAACAACAATACAAAATGTTGAAATTTTCAAACTTACAATTGCAAAAGAAGGAAACACTCCAACTACATAAACTGTTGCAATTTTTGCTATTAGAATTACTTTGTCTTTTTTCAATATATAAATATTAAAAAAATTTTAATGTCCTCTTTTTCACTTTACCACCATACAAATGCTGTTAGAATTCTAATATAAGCAATTTTGCAAACTATAATATATACACTGTTTTTTCAAATTAATAAAATTAAAATATTTAACACAGATATTAAGGTAAAAACAAATTACTTCTTTCAGCAATCGCAATCCTGTGTAAAGTTGAAAGCCACACTAAAGTCTGCGGTTCCAGGGCGAGCCACTTTTTAAATCTTTTTTCAGTGATTCTCCCTTTACACTAAAAGTATTAGTTTTATTACCATATTAATAGCAAGAATAAAATTAGGTATAATAAACAATCATATTCAAAGAATTAAAAATTAACTACCGTAATTTCGAGGAGATAAGACACCCCTGCATTTACGCCACATTGGCAAAAATGGATTTAAAAAAAAAAATGTGGTGTAAAACAACCACACAACTTCCATTACCCTATTATACGTATTATATGCACTTTTTGGAGATAATGTGATCAGAAGACATAGAATTGACCTAATGAAATAGACAACTAAAAATTTTCCGGTAAGAGAAAGTTAACACACACACATACTGTGAACAATTGAAAAAAAAAACACTTTTTTGGACTCAGGAGGCCTTAAAACATGTAAATCAGGTGAAATCTCGATATCTAATTTTTTAACCGAATACAATACTTCCATTACCTACGGTAGTCAGGCTTAACATGAAAAATCAATTAACACGAAATAATACAGCGGTCTGGACAATATACTATGCTATTTAATACATTTTTTTTTTTCTTTTAACCCGAAACAAAAATAGTTTAACACGAAAAAAATTCGCTTTCGATCTTTAGTGGCATGTTTGCTACAACAGAGATGCCAACATTTTAATTTATTCCGACGCATTTTTAGACCCTCCTTTATTTCCATACCACTTTTTTCTTATGAGTAATTTTTTCTTATTTTATCATAGTTATATATTCAAGGAAAATAGTCTATAAAGTGGTACGGATTGAAGGCGGGGCTAAATGTGCTCTGGAATAAGTTAAAACGTTGGTAACTATGCTACTACATGTTGCCGTCAATTGTCATGTGTTTTACAGCACCAACAATGGGATTTTTGAAATCGTTCATCATTAAAATAATTCCACTTTTGTAAATTTTGATGATGAATCTGACAATTGAATCAAAGACGCAGTTCCTGTCCCTTCTGCTTCAGAAATGAAGAAAATAATGAGTATCCGCACTTATTTAGAAGTGAATTCAAATTCAGAGATGAATAAAACAATGTATGATCTTGATCAGTTTTTGAACAATATGGTGCTGAAAAAGAAGTAAAGCGTATGTGATTTTTCCCCTCCAAAAACAGTAATATTTGTACTTGATTTTTATCCTAATGAATACCAGTTAGTAGTAGTTTTACAGGAAATAGAAATAATAATTGACAACATGGAAAACATTGGCCAGTTTTGTACTTTTTTACGAATCTTTTTACACGAAAAAATATTTCGGTCCTCTCAGTTTCGTGTTAAACGTTTTTCACTGTAATTATTAAATAAATAAATTGCTTAAGTTATTAAATAAAGATAATAATACAAAAACTATCTTACTTTAAATCCGCAATCACAAACTTCCATAACCCTCCAAATAAAATTATAAAATAACACCTTATTGTTAAAGAATTATTTATTCAATATTATCTAAATTTTTTCAAAATTTAAACAAAGCCATCAAGGTCAGAATTGTCACTTCCTAAGAATCAAACAGATTTAAAAATTCATCTTTCATTCCTTCATTTCCACTTTTGTCAAAATGTATTGAAAACATTTTTAGAATTTTTGGGATGACCAGCATCGGCAAAATGAAATCTAGCAGGAGGTGGGGGTAGTTATCTCGTGAAAACCTTATTATTTAAGAATTGAATAGCATTTAACATTTTCAATTTCTGAACAATACATATTTTCTCTTTATTCTACTTTGAATTAGTTTAACACAATTCTTTTGGACTTAAAATTTTTGAAAATATATGCTAATCATTTATCCACAAAAACAAAATAAAAACATTCTTTAATGTGAAACAAACTTAATTATTTCATACATTGGATTGTCGACCAACTTTCCCCTTGATCTTGAGAGAAACACATCAACTGATAGATAACTTCGTTCTTCGTTAAAATAAATTGTATGTGGCAAATGAGGGTTTAAAGAGCTAAACATTTCTTCTAACTTTCGGTCTTCTTTCTTCTACTTTTCATAAAATAGAAAACTTTTTTTTTTCTCTCACTCTCTCTTTCCTTGAAAGTTATTCATTTTTTTTTAGTGGTGGGGGGTGGGGGAGGTTAATATGGGGAACTGATAGCGTACTTTTTAAATTTTTCGGAACAGTTTAGCATAAATTTCTGTGATTTTTGAACAGAATTCATCCTTAGGTTCATAGTTAACATAGTATTTCTTGTTCATATAGCTCTAATCAAGCTGTGGAAATTTAGAATTGTTCTCAATAGCATTATTCCTCATTTTAATATACTCACACCCAGAAGGGATTTCAACAAGGTTTAAGATATGAAATACGAAACAATTTTGTTTATGCGACACCGAAAATTTTTTCAGATTTTTAGTCTTTATAACTTATAATCAACTAGATGAGATCTGACGGTGCTTGCTTGCTGCAGATTGGTATAACTTGAGCTCTTCAGCATGCGTATGGTCTTCTATAACTTGAGTTCCACAGCGCTTTTATTATTTTTATTTTTACAAGCCGTCTGTGCTGACATTGTGCTCAAGAAATAAATTGTCTGAAGTGAATTTTAGACCAATGGTGGTTATTCAACCGATGTTGAAAGAAAAAAAAAAAAGATATGCCACCTTGTTAGATACACTGCATGTGCCAAAATTAAACTTTTAAAATCGTATAAGCCAAGGCTTATCTCCCCTGAAATTATGGTACTTGCTATTTGGAATACACAATGTACATGCTTACAAACTTCAAACAATTCTGTACAGCATTTGAGACTAAATGAGATCCAAAAGTTACTTGCTCTCCAACAATTTCAGCTAACTGAAAGAGGAAAAAAGTTATTAATGAAATTGTAAAATTAAGAAAAATTGCCATTTGCTTAAAAAATAGAAATAATGTAATATTAAAAAAAAAAAAAAAAATGTGGTGACTTCACATGATATTTCGAATATTTAATAGTTATCTGGTATATAAAAACAAAGGGGGGGGGGGGGAAATCATTGAATAGTTCGATGAACAGTCTTAAGTGAAAAATATGTATAAAAGGGTATTTGAATATTCCTCCACAAGTTCAAATAATTCTAGAATGAATAGCAGTGTATACGAATTTGTTTTGGGGATCTCTGTAAAGAGATTAAATTTCCATTCTGCAGCAATATTCTGAAATATGTCAATTTTAGTCTCTTATAAACAATTTAATGAAATGCATATAATTAGCCTCAGTAAAATATGGTATGTGTGCATGGAGGAGACCGAGTAGGACTCTTTAAAATTTTAGGAGTTTCGAGTCTGCCAATTTTCCTTCTAACTCCACAGCTCTGATGGGACGTTTATAATATCTTTGAACAAGGTCAAAAATATTATAAATGCATGAAATTTGTCATTCTGTAATAATTGGTCACCAACAGAATAATTTAAGTCATCCAGACAACCTAGCGTCTGTGATTTGTTGGACCCTGCTTGTATGCAGATATGGAAGATATTACATTGGCAGTTTTAAAACAATTTGAATAACTATTGAAATTAAAAAATTACAGATTTGGAAAAGAATCAAAATGGTGATCACAGCATGGGATTTATAATTAAGAAAAAAAAAAAAAACATTTTAAAGTAAGTGATAAATAAATTCCTAAAAACCAATAAAATTATTAAAGTTTGTTTAAAAGAAAACATGTCCGAAAGTTACACAAGGATTACTGTACTCCAAAGTGATTATGAATTCATGATAAAATACCTACAGGGGTCAATCCAGGTTTTAACTATGGAGTCCCTTTATTTTTATGAAATTTTCATTTATTTTTGCGAAAAAGAAAATATTTTTGTTGAAAAAAAAACTTATGTAAAGCCTTTCATTGTAACAATCATTCTGCATAGCTTTTAATATCAAGTTAATAAAGCTTCAATGAACAAAATACAGACATTAATCAAAAATACTACTGGAAACATGGAAAATTTTTATAAAAACATAATGTTGTGAATGGACTCATTTTATAAATTTGAATTTTGTGAAGAGTCCCTTTTTATGATGTGGAATTTTGTGTTGGCTCCCATTTTATGATCTGGAATTTTGTGAAAGGGCAGTAAAAGCAGGGTGACTAATGTGATGTTAAAAACATCACTTCTTTTTAAATGTTAAATAAGATCGTTTTCTGCACTTAAATGCATTGTTTCTCTCAGCTGGCTCAACTCACCCTGTTGTGTTTGCTTTACTGCAACACACACACAGGAGAAAAATTGGTTCTTCTTTCCTAGTGGTGATGTCATATCACACCATGCTGAGAACCAATAGGGTGATGGTTCTGACTCCACCTTCTGTTATTCTGGCAGTTTTAAATTCAGTTGGGTTTCAGCAGCTCTCAAGAGAAGAACATGGGGTGAGAAAGATTTGTTTTTGCTTCTGTTTTAAAATAATGACCATTTTATCATTTGGAGAGAGAGTGCCTACTTATTAATAATAAATATATATATATTAGTTTATATGAATACTTATTCAAATTTTAAAAACCATTAATTTTTATATCCTACTTAATTTGGAATTACTAGTGTGGTTTGGAAAATAAAATTGATTAATTTTGATGCAGCAGATTAGTTTTCTTACAAACATTATTTTTGTAAGCATTTTTCTTTTTACAGCATTCTAGCCAATAAGTAAATTGATTCCTCTTTTCTCTTATGTAAATAAAATTATTTGGATATATATATTTGACCTTTTTGACCCAAAGAATAAAAAGGGTTAGTGGCCAGAACGCAATGTACGCCATGAGGTTCTTTGATCCTCACTAAGTAACTTCTGTTGTTATGAAAATTAAAAATATTAATAAAATTAATTTAAAATATGGAAACATAAAAGGTAAATGAATTATTTACATCACATTTGGTGCCGGTTGTGTCAAATTGTGATCAGATGAGAAAAGATTGAGAAATAAAAGGAAAATGAAAGGAATACTTAATTATTGTTCTTAAGAATAAATGATACTGTAGAGATTGTTTATTTTGAATAAGTTATTTTATTTTTATTGCTAGAATTACTGAAATTATTTTTAAAGTCACATAACCAATAACATTTTTTGGTGATTGAATATGATTGATACCAAGTGACCTATAAGACAATTCCCTGTTTCAAAAATTGTGATATGCTGGAACTTTGTACAAATGAAAAATTTTTTTTGGTTCAATATATTTTGAATAACTGATTAAATAAATAATAGTCAACAGAACTTTGTATTGTTGGCTTAAAAAAAAAAAAAAAAAAAAAAAAAAATTGTAGGTATCTCTCTCTCTCTCCTCAACTACGTGAATTTATTATATGCAAATAGCTATCAACACATGTAAAAATCAAGAAATTTAAATAACAAGCTTCATACATCTGTGTTGTTTTTTTAAACCAATATAATAGCTTCATATATATACAAAAAATAATGGCTTCTAACAAAGGATTGACAAGAGGTTTACCATTCAAAACTTTAGTAACGCCATTTTCTGGAGACCCTCATTTATTGGATTTTTTTATTGAACAAGTGAAATTTAAAATTGAGAACAGCAAATGGGAAGAATCCCATGCTTTGGCTTTTGTGAAATCAAAATTGGCAGATACTGCTCTTAAGTTTTATGTCTCCTCCCCAGCTTGCCAAAAAGCCAAAAATACAAAAGAGTTATTTAATATATTTAAGAAATATTTTAAGGTAGAGTCGGCAACTGCAATAGCACAACAATTTAACGAATTTAAGTTTGAGTCCGATGTCAATATTAATATTTTTGCTAATAAGCTTGAAAATTTAGTGAGAAAACGTTTTCCTGATATGGAAGAAAAAGCCCTTGAACAACTACTAATCGCAAAATTCAATGATCTCATTCCGCCCCACTTTAGAATTCATCTACTATCACAAAAAGCCACAACCTTTTATCAGATGGTGGAATGTCTCGAAAAATTCCAGGAAATTTATAACTTGCAAGTAAACCCTGTCTTACCAGGAACATCTTTTGCTACTATTCAGAACTTCAATCATAAAATAGATAGTGAAGTGATAGGTACAAACTCAGAAAACAATTTGACTAAGATTAACAATTCATCTTATAGCAAGCGGCCATACAATAAATTTCCACAAAATAAAGGTTCGCACACGATTCAATGCCAATGGTGTGAAAGACCTGGACATTCTGCTCAGAGGTGCTTTGCACTCAGAAAATTACAAAATAATAAGTTTTCTCACAGATATCGTAATGGGCAATGTTTCTCTAGACCTTATAGAGACATGTCACGGAGAGCCAGGGCCCCTAAAACATTTAAATCCAACTCCCCTCAAACCAAAAGTAGTCATTCACAATGACTAGAAGTGGAGAATGGTAGAAGTGACACTAAACTCCTAAATACAAAGAGTTCCTCATATGGGTCAGGTTTGAATAAAGTCAATTACCATAACAACTTTTCACAGACTAACTCAACATATTCTAATCTACCTAATATTTTTTTTGTAAATAACAATGAAATCATTCTGAGATCTCCAGACACACAGGCAAAGTTCCCTTTGTCATTAGAACGCAAAGTCAAATCTGTTGCGATACAGACAACATCTCCTGTACTGGTAACGTCCCCGAGTGTGGAGGAAAATGGAGACTGCATATTAGTTAATTCACTGGAATTCTTGTTACACACAGACAATGATCTGCCCAATCTCCCCATCATACAATTACTGTTAAACAAAACATTAGAGAATTTTCTTCTCGACTCAGGAGCTTCTGTGTCATTACTCTCAAAACATTACTTCTTACAAAATCAAAACAAATTATATTACAAAAGAATTGCTTCAAGAGTCAAGATATCTACAGTAAACTCTATAGTCCAATGTGACGGATGTGTTTGCATTTCCTTTAAAATAGGGAAAACTTTTTACAAACACACCTTTTTTCTTATTGAAATACCAACTGAATCTAAATTTATTGGTATACTTGGCTTTGATTTTTTAAAGTCCCATCACGTAGTTATCAATTTACACAATAACAAAATACAAATTAATGAAAATGCTTTAGATATTCTAGACACTGTACCCTCTTGCAGTCTTCTATCATCTGAATCTGATATGAATCGGGCATCACATAAGATAGCTACTCATATGGATTTTCCCCAAACTGGATATAAAAAATCTAAAATTGATGTTCATAAAGAGAACTTACCCTCTTATCAAAAATGTTGGCTTACCCAGAAGATTATGATTGATCCACAGGATACTATATATGTGCCTGTGCGGTCCACGCTTATTCCAGAAAATCAGTTAGTAATGTTTACATCGTCTAACAAGCATTGTCCACTTGTGTCCTATCCTTCTCTTATGGAGGTACAACATATCAAGGAAAATTCTACTAAACAAGAATTAATTCAATTTTTTATTCCTATGTATAATAATTCGAGCAAGAAACTGCATATAAATAAAAATACCGTTTGCGGATACATTTCAGAGATAGATAAAATAGAAGAAAATTCCTTGGATCTTGCAACAAATACACCTGATCACATGTGTAATCTAATTAAGGCTACACCAGAAGTTTTATCCTTAAGACAGAAAGAATTTAATGTAAATAATTTTTCTATTCAGCATTTAAAACCTACAGAAAGGGTAATAATGCAAGATATTCTTCAGAAATTTAACTCTGTATTTTCATGTTCACTAAAGTCGATTGGACACACCGATCATATCACTCCACATATAAAATTCATTTCAGATATTCCTTTAAAAACTTACCCTTTTCCTATTCCACAAGCTATTCAAGAAGAGGCAAAAGATCAACTTGACAAATTACTGGATGCAGGGATCATTGAGAGAAATATCTCTGAATGGGCATGCCCAATGCTCATGGTTAAAAAGAAAGCTGTGTCTAAGGAGGATAAACCTTCCTTTAGATTGGCCCTAGATTTAAGGTTAATCAACTCTATGATTCGATGCTCCACTTATCCTCTTCCAAGAATTGATACGATAATAAATAACATCTCAAAATTTAAATATTTTACAACATTAGACTTTCCCTCAGCGTATCATCAAATTTCATTACCTAAAGAATACAGACGACGTCTCTCATTTACTACACAATGGGGAACTTATTCATTTAAAAGATTAATGTTTGGGCTGAGATCAGCCGCATCAACATTCCAAATGCTTATTGACACAATTATACAAGAGTGCAATTGTTCAGGCATATATGCTTACCAGGATGACATTATTATAGGAAGTGACTCTTTCCAGGAAACAACAGAAAAATTACAAACACTTTTAGCTACTCTACAAAAGTACAATCTGACATTGTCTCCAAAGAAATGTAAATTCCATCAGTCATCTATTGAATATCTCGGTTTCAGCATCCAAAATCAGAAAATACATCCTATTTCTTCCAACATTACAAAAATTACTCAATTTCCTATCCCAGCAACCAGAAAACAACTAAAAAGATTTATAGGATTGTGTGGATTCTACAGAAAACTCATTCCCTGCTACTCGCGATTAATTGATCCTTTGATAAAATTAACATCTCCGAAAACTACATTTAAATGGACAGAGGAACATGCTGAAGTCTTTAAACAAATACAGAAAGTTTTTTTCTCTAAACCTTTTCTTTCTTTACCCGATTGGTCAAAACAATTTTTTCTTAATACAGATGCTAGCAAAATTGCTATTTCAGGGGTTCTTCTACAAGAAAAGGAAGGCATTCTGCTTCCGGTTAGTTACTTTAGTAAAACACTATCTAAATCAGAACAGCGATATTCAGCCATCAAGCTTGAGCTGATGGCCATAGCTAAGTCAGTCAGTGCATTTAAATTTTTCCTTTTCAACCGACCTTTCGCCATTCTCAGCGATAGCAGACCACTCGAACACTATAAGAAAATTTCCTCTCCTGCTGATCTAACTACTAAATGGCTAATTGAATTATCAAACTATCAATACACATTCAGATATGTAAAAGGTAAAACAAATGTTTTGGCAGACTATTTTTCAAGAGAAGACTTTTCTGCATACACTCAAGATCTTAACTCAAACCCAGAATTAATTAAAGAGGCTAACAATTTACCCATTTCTTCAGCTTCTCCAACAATTGAACTCCATCATTTCAATGTCACACAAAAATCTGATAAGTCACTCACCTCATCAGAGCCTCATCGTTCTTCCTTACCTCAGTTGTTAAGCAACGATGCTGCTCCACTCAGTCGTTCCTTAAACAGCTCTGACGCAGATAATCTTATGATGGAAATCTCGGAAGAATGTTTTTTTAAAGAGCAAAGAGAAGATGACTTTCTGCTAAAAATTATTTTGTCCATCCGGACACAGGTCTGTTAATGATCAAACGAAAGTTTCACCAGCCTGAAAACTCTCCAAAAACAAAAATTGTAGTACCACAGAAGTTAAAACCTAAAGTATTAAAAATTTGTCACATGCCTCACTTTGGAATTAGAAATACATACAGAAGAATACTTAAACACTTTTATTGGACAGGATTATTTGAAGATGTAAAAAACTTTGTTCTGTCCTGTACATTATGTATTCAATATAAACCGCACAGAATTCCACCTGCTCCATTACAGGAAATGTTTGTTCCTTCTGCGCCGAGTATGTTAGTTTCCATGGATTTTTTGGGTCCTTTCTCCAATGGCTTCCATGTGTTAACATTCCTCGATCATTTTTCTAAACATATTGAATTGGTACCAGTAAAAAATGCAACAGCACAAGCTGTAGTTAAAGCCATTACGGGATACATTACTACCTTTGGTCGACCCTCTGCGATACTCTCAGACTTAGGCCCACAGTTCACAGCAAACATCTTTAACAACTTGGCACAGACATTGAAAATTACAATCTCCCATTCATCATCAGGACACCCGCAAACACAAGGCTCATCAGAAAGAATTAATACCAGCATTAAATCCTCAATTTCCACTCTTACCAAGGAAGGATTTGATTTTCATCAGGCTTTGATGATACACAAGAACCTGTATAACACCACCGTTCATTCTTCAACTGGATATTCTCCAGCCTTTCTGCATTTTGGCAGGTCAATAACAAGCATCTTTGACTTGTTTGAAGCTCCTCAGTTAGAAACACTGGAATTTCCATATGAATACCATAAATACATGGAATCAATGAAACAGATCTTTAGGCAAGTGCATCATAACATGAAGTTTTACCAAAACCAACGTAATACTAGACAACATAAAAAAGCAGTTCTCCGGAAATTCAAAGAAAATGATATGGTCTTTATAAAAACCAAAGATACATTTAAACCAAGATTCATAGGCCCATATTCAGTTCAAAAAGTAATATCTGACGTGTTACTCTCCGTCAGAGAATTCGAAAATGAAGGGGCTGAACCATTCACTATTAACATAGACCGTGTCATCCTGGCGCATAAAAGAAAGCAACATCTCATTCCACAAACAATTCTGACAGGTCAACCAGCTGGGATTGTTCAACCGCAGTCTCATTATGATCTCAGACCAAGATGCAAAACTTAATTTTTGTTTTTTGTTTTTTTGTTTCCATTTTCACAAATGTTCTTTTAACATGTTTTTTTTTTAAGTTTTTTTTTAGGGGACTTGATAAGCAATTCATTCACCAAAGTTGCCTGTTGTAAACAAGTATGAGTTGGTACAGGTATATTTGATAAGTTGTATTTTGTATATTGTCCTATTATATATTGTGTAGTTATATATATATATATTTTCTCCTGTGGCAAATGTTGAATATCTACAAAAACTTAGTTAAGTGTGTATTGTAGTTAATATGAATATAAATCTTCTGTTATGCTGATTTATTTTATATATTGTCTTATTTGTTAAATTTGATAACTATACTATAATTATTTACTGCTCAAAATGTACAGTATGTGTGTGTTATATGTATCGGAAACTTGCATATTTATATGTGTATACATAATTTTTCTTCTTTCTTTTATATATTAATTCCTACACATTGTCATGTTTATAAATATATTGGGTTATTAAATACAATTTCTGGAAGCTTCCACACCATTTTCACAGACACAGACATCACTTATACAACACAAGTATACACTACATCCACACTATTACACAATCAAATTAATACACAATCCACACATGATATGTATATAAATGTGTATAATGTTTGATAAAATTTTTTGTTTATTGTGATTATTGACATTGCAGTTTTGTTTTGGTTATATCTGATAGTATGTTTATTTGAGTATTATTTGACATTTATATTAAGTGCATTTTTGATTTTGTTTAGTAATCTAACTTGGTGGCCTCGGTAGCCACTCACATTTATTATTTCCATTTATAATATGTATATTCTTTAAATAATAATAATAATAATGGTAATGATAAAATTAAAAAAAAAAAAAAAAAATCTTATTCGAATATTATACTCGAGTACTTGGAATGCCTTTTCCGTAATGTAATATTTATCTGTAAGATTATTTTGACATTTGTATTGATACTTATTTTGATTTTTTTTTCTCCTTCATAATAATGCTTCAAGAGGTCATCTGTAAATATTTTATACTGAAATATAACTGATTTTGTTTTATCAGTTGTTAACAAGATTTCTTTGACATTTATTTAGTATAGTTGTTCTTTCATGTGTATACTTATACATTGATTAATCGGTAGATGGTATTTAATATCAAGACTATTGGTTAAATATTTTTGTTGATATTGCACATCCACTGAAATTCTTTTGTCATGTCATACATTTTTTTATTCTCGTTAACTAATTATTTTTACAAATTTATAAGAAAGCAGATTTTACAGCAATTAACATGCTTTTCAATATTTCTGTTATAATACTATTTTCTTTAAAAGGTATCAATGTTTTTTTACTCATGTCACTTGTTGATAAAAGCTGTGTCTGTTTGCATTTATAGATATATTTTATTAGTTGTCAATATCCTAATAAATATTGTTAGATATGTCACTGACCACTTTTGTATCAATAAAATCTTTTATTTGAGAATGTCTGTAACCACAGTGCTGAAATAGTATTGTTTTTGATGAAATGGTGTATTCCTCGCCTATTTTGGTAGAATTGATCACCTACCAGGGTAGGCGTTGATATTGGGTTTTTTGTCGGAATTTTATTGTTTCAGCTTTACTTATCGATTTTGTATTGTGTTTGGTTCAGATTTTGTGTCACATGTACATTGTTCTCAAAATTTCCAAATTTTTTTATCAAGTGCATGTTATTAAGAGTATTGTAAGACCTTTCAGTTGCTTAAAAATTTGCTTTGTTACATTCATGCCTTTAATGGCCGTTCCTACAATATTATGTACTCAATATGGATATTTTTTTTTTCACATGTAAGTAAAAAAAAAAAAAAAAAAAAAAAAATTTGTAATCCTTCATGTAAATGTAGGTATGCACTCTCCATTCACATGTTTAGTCTTCCAAATTTTTTTAATGGTCGTTAGGGGTAATGTGATGTTAAAAACATCACTTCTTTTTAAATGTTAAATAAGATCGTTTTCTGCACTTAAATGCATTGTTTCTCTCAGCTGGCTCAACTCACCCTGTTGTGTTTGCTTTACTGCAACACACACACAGGAGAAAAATTGGTTCTTCTTTCCTAGTGGTGATGTCATATCACACCATGCTGAGAACCAATAGGGTGATGGTTCTGACTCCACCTTCTGTTATTCTGGCAGTTTTAAATTCAGTTGGGTTTCAGCAGCTCTCAAGAGAAGAACATGGGGTGAGAAAGATTTGTTTTTGCTTCTGTTTTAAAATAATGACCATTTTATCATTTGGAGAGAGAGTGCCTACTTATTAATAATAAATATATATATATTAGTTTATATGAATACTTATTCAAATTTTAAAAACCATTAATTTTTATATCCTACTTAATTTGGAATTACTAGTGTGGTTTGGAAAATAAAATTGATTAATTTTGATGCAGCAGATTAGTTTTCTTACAAACATTATTTTTGTAAGCATTTTTCTTTTTACAGCATTCTAGCCAATAAGTAAATTGATTCCTCTTTTCTCTTATGTAAATAAAATTATTTGGATATATATATTTGACCTTTTTGACCCAAAGAATAAAAAGGGTTAGTGGCCAGAACGCAATGTACGCCATGAGGTTCTTTGATCCTCACTAAGTAACTTCTGTTGTTATGAAAATTAAAAATATTAATAAAATTAATTTAAAATATGGAAACATAAAAGGTAAATGAATTATTTATATCACAACTAACATTAGAACTTTTCCAAATTTTTTGGTTTTTCCCATCACTATTTCTCACCATTTTCCCTAACTTACGCTGCTTATTTCCCCTAAAACTTAAAAAAAAAAAAAATAATAATAATAATAAATAAATAGCAAACAATTTAGCAATTTACAATAACAAGCTTTCAAATATGCATTATTTCCACAAAATTTGCCAAATTCCCTGATTATTCCATAACTTTTTTAGATTCCCTCCTGACTTTTCCATGATTCTCTGACTTTCCCTGACCAGTGGCCACCCTGTAAAAAGGACCCAATTATTGCCTAGATCAATCCCTGACCTGTTTTAATGAGAAAAAGTTTTCATATGGGAAGAGAACATATATAATTTATTACAGGGAGCTCTTGTCTTCTCATTACGAAAAATAATTAAATTTAGCAGTCATACATGAAATTGAATATTTCAGACTTATTTTATAAATTTAACTATCAGCAAAGCTGAAATTTCGGAACTGAACATTAAATAAATATCTGATATCAGGTAAATTACTTAAACACAAATGGATTAAACATCCAGACCAAAAAAAAAAAAAAAAACCTTCACTAGTTTTTTCTGCTTTTTGTTTCTAGTGTTTTTAAAATAAAGTTTTAAATTATTTTTAATGATCGAAAATTCTATATATTTTCTCAAAATTTTATGAGAATAGTACAATAACTATTTAAATTCGGTTTTCAAAAAAAAAAATATATATATATATATGTAGTTTATGGGATAATTTTATAAAGTTTAAAAAATACCTTCGACAGAGTTCTTAACAGTACTGTCAAACTACTTTTATCCATAACACCATCTGATGAACAATAATAAAACATATCTAGAAATAAAATCAGAAATAAAATTACTTAATGAATAATTATAGTACAAGTAAGTAACAACAAATAAACTCTTTTATTTTAGATATTTATTCAAAACAGTAAAAATTAAAAAATAAATTTTTATTTAAAAATATATTCAAGGATTAACTGAACTTACAGAGGAGACAAAATTTTCCTTTGTCAGAACAGTAGCAGAAACAGTGTAGTATAACAGCAAGCAAATTATTTAAAGTTTGAATGACAGCAGATTGTTTAAAGTTCTGCAGATTATTTAAACATCTCAAAATGAATGAGCAGCTTTAAAAATAAAAATTTACATTACGTCTCTAAATTACTGTATTTGGCAGGGCTCGCGTTGGTGCGCTATAGCGCACTATTGACCCCAATTTTAATGGAAGGGACGCAGAATTTAAAAAATCAGGGGTCCCGAGGACCCGCAATTTTCCTTTTGACGGAGCACGTGCAAAGTGACCAAAATCCGGTATTGGCATAAAGTGTTATAGACTGGGGTTGCAATTTTTATTTATTTATTTATTTTATTTTATTTTTTTTTGGGGGGGGGGGGGATTTGTTTGTTTATTTAGTTAGATGAACCAATCTCATCAGAATATCCAATATTAGCACAAGTTATTTCATGGGGAAGAAAAAAAAAAAAGTAAATAAATGCACTTTTGAATAAACTTCAAAATACAATTAGTACTGATTATCTGGAATTCCAAAATCCGGAATCATTTCAATTTTTTCTTTTTTTTTTTTCCTTCCGATTCTAAAAACATTTTGCATTTAAAAACAGTACTTCACTTTGATAAAAAAGGAAAAGAAAATAGAAGGAAAAATGTCCAAGTGAACCAAGCCTTTTATTATATATTTCGAAAATCGGAAAATAAAGTAGAATTAATTTTTCTCTGATCAAAGGTGTTTTATGGTCTGGAAAATTTCCGGAATCCCGGGTTTTGCAACCAACTTTGCTTTTATGATCCAGTCACCAGTTCATTTAGCACCATCGATAACGCGACAGCTATGAACAACGGCGCTGACGTGATGGCGGCGAGCAGCTAAGGCACGCTGGTTGAGGAAAGTTTCTGAAACGAAATCTGCATGAAAGTGCGTACAGAGACTGAGGATGATACAAGAGAAGAAGAAATACGCTCCAAACTTCCGAAGATGAAAGAGGGGTTAAACAAACAGCCTCGGCCAGCATGCATATAGGAGGGGGGTGAAGGAGAAGACAGGACTGCAGATGCAAATTTTTGTTCACTTATCGCCGCTTCTAGGCCCAATTGGACTTATATTTCAAAGCACTTTTCTTTCATAAATAATATTTAGACAATATGATGGACAATTTTCAATTAAATGTACATGTTAATATATATTTATTATTGCAGTGTTTTTTTTTTCCTGCGAGATTCAATAGAAATAAAGGGTATTGGATTCAGGAACTGTTTCAGAAACAAAAACTACTACTACTACTAAAAAAACAAAAGCTTATGTATGAAATTTAATACAAACTATTTTTGCATAATGATAGTGTTAAAATGAATATCAAATAATGCATCTAAAATATTAGCTTTTATTTTATTATTTAAAAAAATCAATAATATAAAAAAAACTAGTATGTTGTGGCCACCACAAGACTTTCTTCTATATTTACCTATACATATTCAATCAGTAACAATATTAAAAAAAAAAAAAAAAAAAAAAAAAAAAAGTACGATTTTTTTTCTTTTTTTTTTTTTTTGTTAAAAGTAAAAAAAATCGATAACTTTGTTTTAAATTATCACAGATTTATAGTTCAACCATTCGTTTTAAAGGTATTGACGAGACCTTTCGAAAGATACCCATCCTGAAAATTTATCCCCCCAGGGGGGGAAGCGATGCCCCCCCATGCAGAAATTTTTTTTCCTAGTTACATACTACTATTATCAATAATTCATATTAATTTTAAAATCACAAGTTTAAAACAACTCTTATTATGCACATCTATACGAATTTTTGTCCTATGCTGCCATGTTAAAAATTTAGATAAAATGCTATCACAGCGCCACCTGTTGAGCTATTGATCCCCAAACATAATCAGCACCAGTTTATGTCGGGGACCAACTAAATACCAAATTTGGTTAAATTTCGTAAAAAAAAAAAAAAAAAAAAAAAAAAAAAAAAAATTGCGATTTTTTTTCTGTTTTTTTTTGTTAAAAGTAAAAAAAATCGATAACTTTGTTTTAAATTATCACAGATTTATGGTTCAACCATTCGTTTTAAAGGTATTGACGAGACCTTTCGAAAGATACCCATCTTGAAACTTTGCCGTGGGGGGGGGGGACCGATGCCCCCACATGCACAAAATTTTTTTCCTAGTTAACTACTACTATTATCAACCTGATCTTTAGAAAGATACCCATTGTGAAAATTTACCCCCCCTGGGAGGCTATTTCCCCCCTAGGGGGGGGAAGCGATGCCCCCCCATGCAGAAAATTTTTTTCCTAGTTACATACTACTATTATCAATAATTCATATTAATTTTACAATCACAAGTTTAAAACAACTCTTATTATGCACATTTATACGAATTTTTGTCCTATGCTGCCATGTTAAAAATTTAGGTAAAATGCTATCACAGCGCCACCTGTTGAGCTATTGATCCCCAAACATAATCAGCACCAGTTTATGTCGGGGACCAACTAAATACCAAGTTTGGTTAAATTTCGTAAAAAAAAAAAAAAAAAAAAAAAAAAAAAAAATTGCGATTTTTTTGTTTTTTTTTTTTGTTAAAAGTAAAAAAAATCGATAACTTTGTTTTAAATTATCACAGATTTATGGTTCAACCATTCGTTTTAAAGGTATTGACGAGACCTTTCGAAAGATACCCATCTTGAAACTTTGCCCCCCCTGGTGGGTACTTCCCCCCCCCCCGGTGTGGGGGGGAACCGATGCCCCCACATGCACAAAAATATTTTCCTAGTTAACTACTACTATTATCAATAATTCATGTTAATTTTACAATCACAAGTGTAAAATAACTCTCTTTATGCCCATTTATACGGAATTTTGTCCTATGCTGCCATGTTAAAAATTTGCATAAAATGCGATCACAACGCCACCTGTTGAGCGATTGATCCCAAAATCTAATCAGCACCAGTTTATGTCAGGGTGCAACTAAATACCAAGTTTGGTTAAATTTCATTCATTGGTTCGTGAGATACAGCGTCCACAAAAAAATGATACAGACAGACAGACATTTTCTAAAAACTTAATTCGTAATCTAGACATCCCAAAACATGTAAATCCATCAAAAAACGGAGGTCGAATGTCCGTCTGTCTGTATCATTTTTTTGTGGATGCTGTATCTCACGAACCAATGAATGAAATTTAACCAAACTTGGTTTTTAGTTGCACCCTGACATAAACTGGTGCTGATTAGATTTTGGGATCAATCGCTCAATAGGTGGCGTTGTGATCGCATTTTATGCAAATTTTTAACATGGCAGCATAGGACAAAATTCCGTATAAATGGGCATAAGGAGAGTTATTTTACACTTGTGATTGTAAAATTAATATGAATTATTGATAATAGTAGTAGTTAGCTAGGAAAAAAATTTTCTGCATGGGGGGCATCGCTTCCCCCCCCCTAGGTGGGAAATAGCCTCCCAGGGGGGTAAATTTTCACAATGGGTATCTTTCGAAAGATCAGGTTGATAATAGTAGTAGTTAACTAGGAAAAAATTTTTGTTCATGTGGGGGCATCGGTCCCCCCCCCCCCCCCGGTGGGGGGGGGACGTTCCCACCCGGGGGTCAAACTTTCAAGACGGGTATCTTTCGAAAGATCTCGTCAATACCTTTAAAACGAATGGTTGAACGATAAATCTGTGATAATTTAAACCGAAGTTATCGATTTTTTTTAGTTTTAACAAAACAAAACAGAAAAAAAAAATCGCAATTTTTTTTTTTTTTTTTTTTTACGAAATTTAACCAAACTTGGTATTTAGTTTGTCCCCGACATTAACTGGTGCTGATTATGTTTGGGGATCAATAGCTCAACAGGTGGCGCTGTGATAGCATTTTATCTAAATTTTTAACATGGCAGCATAGGACAAAAATTCGTATAAATGTGCATAATAAGAGATGTTTTTAACTTGTGATTGTAAAATTAATATGAATTATTGATAATAGTAGTATGTAACTAGGAAAAAAATTTTCTGCATGGGGGGGCATCGCTCCCCCCCCCCCCCTGGGGAGGAAATACCCCCCGGGGGGGATAAATTTTCAAGATGGGTATCTATTGAAAGGTCTCGTCAATACCTTTAAAACGAATGGTTGAACTATAAATCTGTGATAATTTAAAACAAAGTTATCGATTTTTTTTACTTTTAACAAAGAAAAAAAAAAAAAAAAAAAAAATCGTACTTTTTTTTTTTTTTTTAAATATTGTTACTGATTGAATATGTATAGGTAAATATAGAAGAAAGTCTTGTGGTGGCCACAACATACTAGTTTTTTTTTTTTTTAAGTGTCTTTAAGAAGAAAATTACCTGGTAAATGTAAGTTCCTTTAACAAGAGACTTTTTTTTTAAAGGATTATTTTTATTAATCTTGCTCCAAGTCTATTGCTGTCATCAAAATTTCCATAATTTTTACTTCTTTAAAACTTCTTTCAAATTCATTAAATAATTTTCTTTGTGCTTTTTATATTAATTTTATTTAGTAATGTACTTTTTTAGCTACATGAACATGATCAAACGCATGTTTAACAGAGTTAAGTGTTGATTTCCTATAACAATTTTTTTTTTTCAGAATGTAAAAAGGAATCGTGAAAAACTTTTTGTGTTTGTGGAAAATATTAGCAGTTACATCCCCCCCCCCCAAAAAAAAAGTCCCCATTTTTTGAAAACTTGACCCATATTTTCCATACTGATGGGGTCTTTGGACCCCACTTTTCAAAAGGTCAGCGCGAGCCCTGATTTGGTGTACATTCTTATGTATTTTCTTTGTAGATGCTAATTTTACATATTTTATGAATTACTAATACTTCTTGTGATACCAGACTTGGCTTGGCATTCTAGGATCACGAATTCTGATTTGCTGCAGATAAATACAGAAAATTCTGTGACTGGTTTAACAGTGATTAAAAAAAAAATATTTTATTACTTTTGTTTCACATTACAAGTCATTCCATGTCAAATCAACAGAAAAAAAAAAAAAAAAAACATTTTGAACCTGATCCCCTCAGATTTTTATGAAATTGGGTTCATTTATTTGTCCTATTGAGAAATGAATGTATACCAATTAATTAGTCCCTATTTCTTTTAGTTTTTGATATACAAGGCTGCAAAAATGAGTAAAAAATGCAAATTTCCAAAATTCTTCTACTACAAATGTACCCATATTTTTCTTCCCATTTAACTCAGAGATAAAAGATTGGTATCATTAGAAAGCTTATAATACAGGCTTTCAAATGATGTATCACATGTATATATTTAAAAAAAAATTTCATGTTAAAGTCAAACATTTTGACCTTTGACCTTCTATATCTCAAAAAGTACACATTTTTCTTTTGAAAATTATATGTTATTTTTACTTTCATTATATATAATTATTGTAAATTTCAACATGAGATGAACATGAGATGCTCAGTTATAAATTAATATGCAACCTTCCATCAGTATTTTCATAATATCACAATGTAAGGTTTACGCACATTTTGTTCCCTACTTAACTTAGAGATATAAAATTGGTATCATTAGAAAATTTATAATACAGGCTTTTAAATGATATATCACATGTATGTATTTTTAAAAATTTTCATTTTGACCTTTGATCTTCCATACCTCAAAAAGTATGCTTTAATTTTCTTTTAAAAATATGTTATTCTTACGTTTATTATCTATAATTACTGTAATTTTCAACTCTACCAGTACTTCCATATTGACATAAGGTACGTTTTACAAAAAATGGCCGCCCCATATTGAAATTTATAGTAACTATAGATAATAAACGCAATAATAACATATAATTTTTAAATGAAAATTAAATGTATACTTTTTCAGATACTGAAGTTTGTTTGACCAAAAATGTTTTACCAATTGTTCAAAATGTAAAATGAAATTACCTTAAATTGAAAATTTTAAAAAATATACACATGTGATATATCATTTAAAAGCCTGGATTTTAAGCTTTATAATGATGCCAATTTTATATCTCTAAATTAATTAGGGAACAAAATATGCATAAACCTTACATTATGATATTATGAAAATACTGATGGAAGATTGCATTTTAATTTATAACTCAGCATCCCATGGCTGTCCCATGTTAAAATTTACAATAATTATAGATAATAAAAGTAAAAATAACATAATTCTTAAAAGAAAATTAAATATGTACTTTTCGAGATACTGAAGGTCAAAATGTTTTACTTTAACATGAAAATTTTTTTAAATAACTATATACATGTGATATATCACTTGAAAGCCTGTATTATAAGACTTCTAATGATAGCAATCTTTTATCCCTAAGTTAATTAGGAAAGAAAATATGGGTATATTTGTAGCAGAAGAATTTCAGAAATTTACATTTTTTACCCATTTTTGCAGCCCTATATATCAAAAACTAAAAGAGATAGGGACTTATTAATTGGTATACATTCATTTCTCGGTAGAACAAATAAATGAGCCCAATTTCATAAAAATCTGAGGGGGTCAGGTTTTCAGCTGAGTTGATTTGACATGGAATGACTCATACATAAGAAAGTACTGAATTTTTGAAAACTTTTAACTTCCAGTTTTCAATTAATTTATATATTTTGAGATGTCCTGAATGCAATTTAAACATTTTTTAGAAAATGTCTGTCTGTGAGTGTGTATCCAAAATTTTAAGGATGTTGTATCTCATCAACCGATTGATGCAATTCAATATACATCACATTATTAGTTTGGACATTTATTTGTGCTGATTAGCGTTTAGTGCATATCACTCAACAGAACTGTCATATTATTTTGTGAAAATGTTTAATAATATGACAGCTTAGGCCAAAAATTGTATAATTGCACACAATAAAAATAATTTTTAACTAAGCAATATGAATATATATATATATATATATATACACATATATATATATATATATACGCCAGAAAACCCATACGAAATTTCACACTTTCTTTTCTAATTTAGCACCTTTAAAATTTGAGACTCATAAATATTATACTAATTTTAAATATTAGTAACAAAGTACATAAGGTAAAGGTGTCACATGATATACTTACATTTATGTTTTTCAGAAAGCTTTCCAGAAGAAAATAATATCAGAGTAATTTTCATTTGAACTAATAACAAACTATTTTCATTCCTAAAATTGAAAGAAGTGAAACACAGTTGGAAAAGAGAATGTGTTAAAATCTTTTCAACATGCAAGGATTGGAAAAAATAATTTTCCTATTCAATTTAACAGAAAACAGTGAAATTGGTGTTTATATAACTCAGAGTTTAAAATAATAAACCATGTAAGTTTTCCCACAAATTAAACAAATTTTGCTTATATTTTTCATTTATTATTATTTATTTATTTTATTTTATTTTTTTATTTTTTTTTTGGGGGGGGGGGAGGGGAGCTTCTTTACCCCCTTCTCTCTCTCGTCTTAATGTTTAAATCATGTTTGGATATCCTTAAAAAATTATTTTCAGTATTGAAATTTAAAAGGGGCCAGTTAAGCTGCAGAACAGTTTTTCCTAGACAGTTTGACGAAAGTGTTGCTCCCCGCCTACCCTATAGTGAAAGCCTACGTACCTTGATTACATGTTACAAAACTGATATATATTGTTCTTAATAATCATCTATAGTTGATAAATATACATATGCACATAATTAACTCAATAATAAATATTTCTTTTATTAATATTGCGAGTTGTTACAGCTGCATTAATGATTTTAGAATATTTTCTATTTTTTAATACTGATAAATGATTCTGTTATGAATAGTTTCAATTTTTTATTTACAAGCTTAGTTAAAGGGTATATATTTTTTTAATAACAAAGGTTTGGTTGAAAATATAGGACCCTTCGTTCCCCTCATCTAAAAAAATTGCACCCTTACTGCTCTCTGTAGAAAATAATCTTCAAATTGAAGATAAATGCTATAAATATAAATAATAGTATTCTATATGATGATAAAAGTTCATTCATATATAGGTAACAAGCAAAATTAAAGTTTAAAGAAAGTTAAAACTCAGAAAAATTTTGTGTGCATGTTTATAACTGAATCTAGATATGTGGATTTTTATTGTTAAATGCTAATGTGCCTTTTTTGTACTAGCAGAACCCAGACATTTTTTAAATCTGGGAGAAGTTCTGCTACAGAGCCTATTCTGTTAATCAATTTTTTGGAAATGGATGTGGGCTTCCAATCAGATTTTTATAATACTAAATTGGTAGAAACACTGTAAAATGTTTAAATTTAAATGAAATTTCAAAATGCAGTGCTTGAAAATCTCAAAAAGACTCAAATTTTCGACACCTCAGGTAGCCTTCTAGCATGCAGATGTGTCACATCACGAGTAAAGAAACATTTTATTACAAACAGCATTGCATAGTAGTTAAATATGTTATCATTTAAGAAAATACTTTACGCATATTTTACTTAACAATGAAACAAGAACAAAAAATCTTACTCAAGAAATGCATTTTTTAACAATGCACAAAATAAATGAGCCATGACATCTGGATCAGTAGCAAATCCAATTCTTTTACTTGCTTCAGAATACAAAGAACATATCACTTCAGAAACAGATTCAATAGGAATTTTTGTATCCAGTGAAGAAGAATCAGAACAGTCTTTCAAAATATTATTGATAACAGCTAAGTCTATCAAATGTACTAAAAGAAAAAAGAAATTTTACATAGACATATTATATAAATAAATATGAAAAGTAAAATTTATAGAATATATTAATAACAATATGAATCAAATCAAAATACATTAATGTGCGAAACAGGGTTGGGTTTCTTCCAGGATAGTAGAAGAAAATTGAACAAAATCGGAAGAAATGAAAAAAACTGGAAGAAATAGAAGAAACCTACAGAAGATAAAATTAGATGCTGAAAATTAAATTATATTAACCTATATAAACTATAAGTGTAATATAATATCAAATCTAAACTTATAATCAAACTAATATAAAAATTTTATTTATGATAAAATAAGTTATTTAATAACAAACTTCAAATACTTAACAGGTTAGGGTGGGTTACTTTAAGGGTAGGGTGATTTCTTTTTAACTATTTCCAACATTCCTGTAATATACAGCGAACTCTCGTTAAAACGGACAATCCAGAGCCAACAGTTTTTGTCCATTATACCAGGAGTTCATAAACTGAAGTTCTATATGAACTCTAAACTCACTAATATGTACACATACACAGTATAACAGGAATGAAAATTTGTTTCCTCAAACCCTTTTATTCACTAAAAATATAAAAGCATGAAAACCTTACTTTCAAAACTTCTTTTCTTCATATAGTACAACTTCATAACAAAATCCTTTGCTATGTCTCCACAATAGAAGTGGAGACAGGTGTAAATTGTTGACCTCAACTGTCACTGTCAATCAATACTATTAACCTCCAACAGTGTAACAGCACAGAGTGAAAGAGATTAACCCTTTTATTATTGAACCTTTTCATGTTAAAAAAAAATATATATAGAATTTGAAAAGATTTTCATTTTGGGAAATGACTTTTTTTCGAAGAAAGTAAACTTTGAGGGAAAAAAATGTCCATCTTAACGAATGAATTGTACGTATAAAGCAATGTTTATTACATGCAATTCCTATAGGCCTTAGCCAGGGATTCTGTTTTTGTACGTAATAACGAGAAATCAATCTTAAATGGGGCCGTCTTAACGAGAGTTCGCTGTATATATATAGTGTGTGAATAATGAACTCTTTACTCGTTAGATTTAATTGTATGCTTTTTGGCTTTTGGTGGTTTCCTAAATTTAAATTGTACAAATTATCCAATTCCAACAATAATTTAAATAGTACAATCCTAATAATTAAAAAATAAATAAATAAATAAAAACTGCTTTGATTTGCTTATCCTCACATGTGTGCCTTTTGGGATTATTGCTTGTGATTAAGACATTTTACATCATAAAATTTATTTCTATTATTAAAAATTAAGATTAAAGATTTATTACTTCAGGTTTAACTTAAATTAATTTCAAAGCTTTTAAAAAAGTAAACATTTAAAAAAATAAAAAATCTTCACTCAAATAATACAAAAAGCAATTGCTTGTTTAATCCTAAAGCATTTTAATTGACTTATACTGTTTATGATGCTTCACGACAGATGGCAAAAGCACACATATGTATTAATATTGGCTATAATTAAATTCCGTTCCCTGAAAGATTGTAAGTTTTACGATTTAAGAATAAAATTAAAATAAACTTAACTAAATTGAAAATACAATTACAAAGTGAATTTTTAATTGTTATCGAAATTGTAAAATCTTTATTGATTAATCGATGAATGTCTTGAATTTATATTTATCATTGTTATGATGGCAACATGTTACTATCCGTGTTTGGTGTTAGTCTGACATTAAGTCTGATTTTTTATTTTTTCTCACTGTATTCCTTGAAGGTTTGCTTTAATAATTTATTTCATTCCTTTTTCAAAATGGTTTTGTTGCAAGATCGGAACATGAGCTGTATTTTTGACTAGAATTAGCTATACAGTTTTACAAAATCTTGCAGTTTATTCTGCTTATAGAAGTACATGTTTCCTGATGAGCTAATGCTTCTATTTTTAAGCATTTAATAATCCAATTCTTATTTTCTGTGGTCTTTTTTTGATATTTTTTAATTCAAGTCTCATGTGCAGATACATTTTTAATAAATTTACTGAGAAACTTCATCAATTTTTCTCCATGAAAGTTTTGTGGTCCTTTATACTTATGTTGTCGTAAGTAATTGGCGTAAATCATATTTTTCAAGTCCTCCTAAAAACTGTTGACCGATATTTCGGGTGGTCGTGTTTATTTTGACTTTTGGTATCAGGAATAGGAAGGATTTCTTTTATTAATAACTTCTGGATTTGCAATAGTGAGACAAAAATTTTGTTGTTCTTTTTCGGAATTTTCGCCATCATCCTGATTAATCTGTAAAAATTTCACGCTAATTCATAAATCAATAAAATTGAATGAAAATCTGTAAACTTTACTCAGGGGCCGCTTTACAATTTTGGCGGCCCTAAGCAATCGATTTTTGGCGGCCCCTTCTAATAGATATTACGCCAGGGCAGCTTATAGATTTCATGTGACCCCAGGTAAATTTTCTCACTGTGATTCCTCCCCCTCCACCCCTATTCCTTTACAAAAGAGAAAACTACTATATTAAGATTCAACTTATTCGAATACTGTAAGTTAATATAAATTTAAATAACATTTTCTTTTTCTTTCTTTTTTTTTTTTTTGTAAAAATTGAACTGGATCCGGCATATTTAGCAATAAGAAAAAATAAACAAAATGAAGCAAACCTTTAGTTTTTCTACCTGATTGTGCTAAACGTTCAATTGGGAAAATGCCTTAAAATTTCTGTTTATACTAATCTCCATGACATTGCACGTTTCGATGTACAATGGAACTACTGTACATAAATACTGTTATATCTATACATGTACTCATATACCATGTATAGCTTGCACTATGAACTGTTTGGCTGAAAATTTGAGTAAATATTACAATGGAATGAAAAAGAAAATTTTCGCATGGCCAGAAGAAAAGGGAATTTAAAATCTGTCATTCCCTCACCATTGCTTAGATATCAGATTGCGGCATTGCATCATAAAACAAAGTGAATCTATCAAGTTGCTACATTTTTACCACCGACAAAGTTCAAGAATGAGTAATAACAATATTAAAAATTAGTGTTTTTTTTTTTTTTTTAATTAGTTCTTATTTTTATTATAATTTTAATCCTTCCATAATAAATGATAATTTTACATTTTACATTAAACCAGATGATAACAAGAATTCGTTTCATTTTTAAACAAGAATTAAAAAATTATTTGGTTTGCATAGACTATTAATATTTTTCAAATGTATTGTACATGTTGCCTCGTTTAAACTTTAATGTACTTTGCTTACGTTATCATACAACGGAAAAAAATACAGACAGACAAACTAACTGAATTCATAATCACTCCAAAACATTGTTGAAAAGTGTTAAAAAACCTTAACGTAAACGAAATGCAGTTCTAACAACTTCCAATTGTAGCTCTTAAGCTCTTATAATGTGTTTGAATATTTTGGTGTGATCCTGTAAATCTTAATGCTAAACATACCCTATTATATATATATATATATTAATCATATAAATAATAAATCTAAAATTTAATACGACTTTCGCAGTATAAATTTTTTTAAATGTGATTTATAAAAATACATCTCATAGAAAGCAATTAACTGTCATTCTTTTGGGTGTCCCTGTACACAAGCTAGTTATCCTATTTCTACCATTTTTAATAGCTATGGCCGTGCTAACAAACCGAAGTCGTCAACATTTTAACCTTTATTGAAACGTGTTAAAAAAGCTTTCCCCTTCACTTTTGCTTGAACCTTTTCCTTAATGTATATGGGAAATAATTTTTTTATTAATTCATTTCTTAGTGGATTGATTTATCAGATGAAATTTTACGCTAGGATCCGAGACCTATAGGTAGAATGTCCTCCGAGGAGGGGGGTATTTCTAAGGAGTCTTAGCCTTTATTTACGCTAGTTTCGGAGAAAAAGAAGGAAAAATCCGTACGGTTAGGTTGATGAGCACGACCAGGAATCGAACCGGGCACTTCCCATCTACCAGCTTTGAGCGCAGAACCGCTCGACCACTGGTAGGCCTGTGATGCTAATCAAAGTAGCGTTTAATTTTTCTGTATGAAGGTAAAGCCTTTTGCATAAAAAACTATCTAAAGTCAACGCATGAAACATATTTTCTAGCAGTGTTGCCAGATCTGGCGAATTTTTTATTCAATAATCACAAAAATTTTGAGAAGTGATATTTGATATACATAATAGACTATCAATATTCGAAGCGGTTCAAGTAAACATTACTATAAACAATTACTGGTGACTATTGAGTAAAAAATCCACCAGATCTGGCAACACTGTTTTCTAGACACCATAGACGAGAAAAGATCACCCTTATGTAATTTAAATTTACTCTTATTTAATTTTTAATCTTAATTTATATATTTTACGTATTTTAAGTCTATTCTAAAGATCTTTCTGAAATCTGAACTATTTTCTGACTTGTTTACGAAGTTATTTTTTCGCAAATGTTAAAACTTTCATTCATGAATTTTTTATTTAGATATTTATAAATTTAATAGTGCTTTTTGTCTATTTTCTTATTCTTAGTTCTATTATTTAGTTGATTATGGATGAATTTGATATAAGGAGTTGGAATTTTCAGCTGAATGAACTTAAAAATGAGGCCGCCATGCGAAAGTGTCAAACGCGTTAGTGATGTCAAGTAAAAGGGCTTTGAATTTTTCAGATTTAATAAAACTATCTCGAATAAATTCTGTTATTCTGATGGGAGGTGGAAAGTTTAGGTCTAAAACCAAATTGTTCGGGTTGAAATTGCAAACAATTCAGTCCCTCATCATCATTTTTTCCATCTAATTTGAAAAGATTTAGCTTTCATTCATTATCACAATACAAATCAAAGAATATATTTATTAAAAATCAACATTTTAGTACCTTAACCAGAGTATCTAACTTTTATTCCCAACTGCAAAAATTCATCTTAGAAATTTTTGCAAAGTTTCACGTTAATAACGTACAGAAAATTCTTCATTTATTTCTTCTATTTGAAACTTATTCACAAATTCTGGTGGTAGTTTATTTTAAATGTGCGAAATTTCCTCGCCCCTGAAAGGTTTAAGGTGTTTTCATACAAACTTAAAATCCTTACAGAAGGTTACTTTTAATTTACAACTGAATATACACATATTCCTTAAAAGAAAAAAAAAAAAAAAATGAAAAATTGATTAATGATTTTCGTTTTTCTTTTACCATTTTTTTTTTTTTTCGGGCGGTGTTTAAATTTTTTTGGCGGCCCTAGGCGACCGTTTAGGTTCGCCTAATGGTAAAGCGGGCCCTGACTTTACTAACGATCCATAAAAATTGACAAGCATGCTGCAAATAACAAGTTGAGTACTTACAGGGGTGAAACTACCTAACATGTAAAAACCCTGAAAACTGCTACTTGCATGCAGATAGGAATGCTTATTATTGATATATAATATAGCTACTTATAATAAGTGATAGATTAAAGATTTCTTAATATCAAAGATGAGAGTGGGAAACAGACAAAAAGTCTGAAAGTATCAGCAGAACTCAAAGATGATTTAATTTTAGTAATAAAAGAAGAAACAGATACACAAAATCATACTTTCTATAAGCAAAAATGGAGAATATATGAAAATAAGTTGTTTAGAAACAGTCAAAAGAAAGAAAATTGAACAAAAATAAGAATATTTAGAACAAAAAACCTAAAAATTGTTTTAAAAAAATTAAGAAAAGTCTGAAATTCCTACAAAAGTCTGAAAATTCTCATCCCTGTAATATATTATAAAGCAAAATACACACTCTAAATAAGAAATTTCTATAAAAAACAAAATAATTTAACATAAAATTCATCAAAGACAACAAAATTTTCAAAAACCCTGAATTCAGGAGTAGCCCCTGAAAAGTTTCACCCCCTGCACCTACATGATAGAGGAAAAACAAATAGCAGACAAAGTATTGTTTATGTATAGCGATTGCTGAAATAACATATTTTCTATTCTTATTTTTGATCAATCGTATTTAATCTGTTTTATTTTTTATAAATCATTTTTAATCTATTTTATATCATTGTTCATTATCTTTTGTTTGCTGTATACATATAGAATCATCATTTAGTTTATACCTGCTATTGATGTCCATGAAGAATACTCTGATTTTTGGTACTTAAATCAGTGACAGTGCAATATTGTATGGTGTAAATCCACTTAGGCCAGTAACTAAGTTAATTAACTTGTTGTAACACCTTTATACAATTAAATGAAATGAAAGCATTTTAAAATTTCAAATTATAATCCATAAACATTCCATAAGAAGCTATTATTTATTGCTAGATCAGTTAATGTTACAGTTACACTACAATATACAAAAATCGATTCTTATAGGTAAAAATAAATAAACACATAAAATGTTTTTTTAAAAATTATTAAATTTACAAATACAATTATTCTACTGTTTACAAATACACAATATTACTTTTATTTTATTTTATATTATATTAAAATTTTTGTTCTTAAGAACAATATTTAATTGAATTCGATTATTCGTTTTCCTCTATCTTGTGATTGAGCAGACGACGATGGAAGAGCCCGTTGACTGATTTTAAGGAATAATTACAGTTCCCCTATGTTCTATATATTGGGGATACATTATGAAATAGAATATATTGGAAATTGTGAGAAAAAAAATTACACATTCTGCAAAATATATTTATAAATTTATACAGACAAAATCATAACTGTTTAGATTAGATTTTGATAAAAATTACTTACATTTTGAAGCCTTCTGTATGGTTCTTATCTTGAATGCAGTTCGATAAGCTGCATATTTTATATCATCATACTTTTTGAAAGAGTTAACAATTTCAGAAATTTTTGGCCCTCTGTCAGAGAGGTCACAAGTGCTTTAAAAGAAAATATATATACATATAACATATACATAGACAGATAGATACACACATTACATACATAGTGAAAAGATTTGCTTTAATTAAAAAAGAAAACACCGGCAGCATGAAAAATTAACTGTATTTAAAAAAGGGGACAATACTTAATCCTGTGGACAGACAAGGCCCATACTATTCTATTGGAAATTTTTTTTTTCATAATTACTCATTACCTAATGTATATTTTAATAAAATTCGTTTTCACACTCAGAAAATTCAGCTCATTTTCAAAAAATTGATATTTTAAAATTTTAATTTTGAGTTTAAAAATGCAAATTTTCACAGAGTGTATTTTGCTTATTTTTTAGCCCCAAAATAAAATGCTAAAAAATAAATATTTCGAAAAAGAGTATTAATTTAACAACTGAGAATTTTCTGAATGTGAAAATGGAATTAAAAAGAAAAAACACTAGGTAATGAGTAATTATGGAAACTTTTCCATAGAATAATAAGGGTCATGCATGTCGATGAGATTAGATATTGTCTGTCAATAAATTTAACAACTACAGTCTGTTTTTGGTAGACTGTTCATTTTACCCCACCTGACCCTACACTTATTAATGAGGACACAAAATCTAGCTAACACTGTATTTTTTAGTTTAATCTGATAATTGATTCAACAAATGTTAAGTAAAAACCCCATTTTAACTTAAAAATTATTAAAAATATGATGCCAAAAATAAACAAGTGATATATTTCTTTTTATGTAAAAAAATAAATAAAAATGAACATGCAAACTTTTTTTTAAAATACAATTAAAATAAAACTGAGAAAAATTGTGCAAAATAAATGAAATAGCTTCAGTATAGAACCCCTTTTTGAAATTTGGTACCGAATTAACTTAGACGTTTCTCATCAAAGTCATTACTTATGCAATTATTATAGTCGTTTTAATTCATCCCCAAATTGACAATAAAAATTTAAAAGCACACCAAAGAGCTCCCCATAGCTAAAGCTAAATCTATACCAAAGAAATTTTAAGATACAAATATACACTGGTGTTCAAAATTTAAGCAACAACCCTTTTTCTTGCTTTCTTCTTTTACACATAACTTTTAAACAAATAAACATAAAATTTTGATGCCATGTTCGTTATCATACCATTAATCAAATTTTATGTAATTTTAGCATGAGTAGTAATTTTTAAACTAATATATATATATATATTTTTTTTTTTTTTTCAAAAGTATGCTTTGGAAAAAACAAAAAGGATAAATTTCAATAATTTTAGAAAACTTAATGAAAAGTGGTGTTAAGGATGCATTACAGATAGATAAAGACACACATGCTTTGAAATGTTACTCTAAATCTCAATTTTTCTTTTTGTATTAACTTTTCTTTTATTTTTATAATAAACTTTTTAAAAAAGTATGTAATTAATAATTTGTAAACTATGAGCATCATCAGAATAATAAAAATGTTGATAAATAGTTTTCTAATGAACATCTTATTCAATTTTCATGTTTGTATGTATATTTTTTTTTAAAGTTATTCACATGCGAAAAAAAAGAAACAGAAAAGTGAATAAAGGTAAAAAGATTTGGTTTTAATCTAACACATAGATGCATGTGCATCTTCACCTATCTGTAATGCATCCTTATGACCATTTTTCATTAAGTTTTCTTTTCTAAAATTGTTCAAATTTTTCATTTTTTACAAAGCTTATTTTTGAGAAAAAATGAATATTTATTAGCTTAAAAATTAACTATGTTAAATTATATAAAATTCGGTTAATGATATGATAACAAACATGCTATCCAAATTTTATGCTCATATGTTTATTTGTTTAAAAATTATGCACAAAAGAAAACAGGTTGTTGCATAATTTTGAACATCAGTGTAGTAACTAATGCTAAGGAATGAAATACAGTTACTGCATGCTTTTATATGGTAGAATAGAATAAAATACTTCCTTTAGTACTAAAGTTGTTTAAAAAGAATATGCACTTTTTTTTTTTTTTTTAAGCAAAATTTTAAACTTTGATAATACTGAAAGAAAAATGATTTTATCCTAGAACACTAACAATTTCATATTCTAATTCTTTCCATCATCATTCTTATTAAGTGCTGACTGTAGAATAAAATGACCAGTAGGAAGAACTCAATAAAATAGTAAATCTGTTTTCAATCAAACTCTCTTTAATTTACGCTAAGTTTAGTTTCATAAGGAATTTTACAGTTCATGCTTACCTTGCGATTAATAATATGACTTAACAACATTAAAATCAAATTTGAGAAAGACAACATTTATCTTTAAACAAACATGCATATATATACATCAACCTGACATAGATGTATCGAAATAAAATGTTTTCATTATCAATACATCTTACCTTGTATATGAAGCGGCATGAGTATTTTCAAAGTCTGGTTTCCAATCATCTGTAGCACTTCCTGTAAGTTAAAGGACAAAGAAATAACATAAATAACAAGATAACAAAAAAGATTAAAAGACAGCATCAACATTTGTTTAAAATATTACGTTTGAAACAAGATATCATGGCTTATCACTGGTAAAATAAACTTTTATAATCATTTAAATTAAAATGAAATTCAAAATAAACTTGAAATTTAAATCCAGCGCCCAAGATTTTGCCCTGAGGTTTTAAATTTCTATCAGTCAAAGATACAGTTACAAAATGTAAAGCTTAAAGAAAGAAAAAATCATTTTTTTAATATATGATTAAAATGAAATACTAAATAGTAAAAACAAATTACTATAATATTTAATTCAAATATTATATTAATATTATGGTAAACCTATTATTATTTATACATCTGTTTTATTATTTTTTAAATGGGGTTTCACAGAGGCGACATCTGTTGGCAACAACTATTTGTTTATTTTTTTTTTTCTAGTTTCGGATCTATAAGCTTGATTCATGAGAAAAGCTGCTTCACTCTGAACTTGCGTAGCAGACAGTTATGTGAAATTTGATGTCTGCTAGTCTGCTACAGAATTACTCAACGATCAATGTGTACTTGGTTAATTTGATATCATAAGTTTAATGCTGTCCAAATATCTCAATGTCCCAGGAAAGCTCTGTGTTTATGAAATACATATAGAGCATGTTTTACTTCATTTTATGGGTCTTTATTTTCTCAGACCCGGGCATTTCCTTGTCATCTAAATTAGGTAAATTTCATTTTTAAAATTCTTATATGTGTCCAACTGTGTTTATAAATGATTTCTTATGGTTATTGTCTGATGCTTTTCATAAATGATTACCTGAATCGTTAAAGCAACAACTTTACAAGTAGCACTTTATTTATTTATTTTTTGTACTTAACTTTCGTTTGAATATGTGTTTTATTTACTTTTTATTTGAATATCGTATAATTCGCCTGTTTTACTGACGTTTCCAAGATTTCTTCAGCGTATTACGAATACATATTTTGAGCGAATTAAATCACACTAGTTATTTATTTTGTTTTAAATTTTGTGCTTCATTCAAATTTCAAAATTTTCTTAAACATTCACTTCATGTATCCTGTATTGTTTGTTATATTTTCCTGTCCTGTCTATATATAAGTACCTATTGGTATTTTAGCAAGTAATGCACTGTTGAAAAGTACAATTCCCCCTCAATTAATGCTGTTTGTGCAAGGGTATTGTTTATATATATTATAGGAAATTGTGAGGAAGTGTATATAGGAGAAACTATGTGTAACCAGGGCAAAAATCAAACAATAAATCAGAAATAACATATCAAATGAAGATTAATCCAAAGTTAAGAAATATATATATATATAAGAATTACTTTTGAAGTACTTTACAACTCTCTTTCTGTCTTCATCTATCTATATATATGAATGTATGTATATATAAATGAAAACCTGATTTATATCAGGTATAGTATTTATTTCCATACAGCATACAGAGGTTAATCCAGAACAAATGTAGTGCCGCATTGAGGCAGTTTCACAAAGTCAATTTTTAGCAATGAGGTACCTTCACAAATTCAACTTTCAGCAAAGAGGTACCTTCACAAACTCAACTTTCAGCAAAGAGGTATCCTCACAAAGTCAATTCTCAGCAATGTAACTGCACACTAAAACATTTTATAAGCTTCACTGTATCGAACACAGAAAAATACACTCAATTTGAATATTTACTGGAGACAATAATAAATATCTAAGTAAACACCTACTTATCTTACATATAAGAAACAACTTAACTTGCCCATATATATTTATTTTTACAACTGTTTCATTCTATTTTTGAAATGTATTTTAAAATTAAAAAAAAAAAAAAAACTGCTTTACGTATTTTAGTTAATTGTTCTGAAGTATCATTAATTTTCAAACTTACTGGATGTTTTCACAAATTATTTTATAAATTCACAAATGGGGTACCATTTTTAAAAAGCTGGATTAATCCCTGGCATAGTAATTTTTAGCCTAATTGTGATTTAAAATCGTCATTTTCATGTAATATTATTGGAACTGTCATTTATTATCATCGTTCTTTTTCAGGTTGTTATATTTTTACTAACATTAGTTTTAATCACATTTATTAGTGTCATTTGATCTTTTATTTTTTTGGATGAAAAAGAATTTTTTTTATTTATTTGCATTTCTTAAATAAAATAAGGGAAGAAAATCATGACATTAGAAAAAATATTTTGAGGGTTTTGCGAAAAAGAATTTCATTCTGCATGTATTAGCAACATGAAACTAATTTGATAGTTAAATTAGTAATTCTTGTGTGATGGATTTCAAATATGCATTACTAATATATAGTAAAACATCTGATTTTTGAAATTTATTGCTAAAAAAAAAAATCTTTTTCCTTAAATTTTTGAAAAAAAAAAAAAACATGATATCATATATAATATGTATTATGCATAATTAAATATTTTAATGCTTTTAAATAAAATGAACATTTTGAATTTTAAATGAACACATTACTGTCAGTTATGAATTTTCAATCTATAATTGTTTTTTAATGCCATAATACTTTATATATAGTATATACTTTATATATTTATAATACTTTATAACCATAGATTTCCTTTTTATTGCTGTATTTTTACTTTCTCTTGCCCATAAGGTACAGAAAGTATTGTTTTGGGGTCAAATTTTCGAAAGTGAGTTTTTGTTATATTTACACGTTTTGAGGTGCCCTGAATATGAAAAATGAAAATCATGTTTTTAGCAGTTGATCTGTCAGTGTGTCTGTCTGTTATCCACATATCTCAAGAACAAATAGCAGCAGAGATTCCAAACTTCGTATTCTAAATGTGTATCATATAGGATAGGGATGCTACACTAAACTTTTTGTTGAGATGAAGCAAATGGTTCTTGTACAGGGACATTCAAGATTATTCAAATACATTACGTCTATGCGGGAAATTGCAGATAAGTAGACTTTGACATCTGTAGACTGCACTAAACCAAATGAAATGAATATATATTTTTTCCATGCATAAAAACATGCCTCATGTAAAATATGGCAGGGAAATCATTCACTGTTCATTTACAGGGCTACACAAAGGAACTAGATTATAATGTGACAATAGCCGAAAATTGGTGGAAGTGCATTTCAGGTTGCGCTGTATATTATTACTATAGGATTATATTTAGGTGCACTATGTGGTTTGTACATATTCTTCAAAAGATATACAAGGTTACAAATATTTAAGTGATAATATTCTTTTTTATTGCTGGTGGAAGTGCTTTACTATAATATTTTGCCATGTCCAAGAAAGCTGCTCAGAAATGAAATGAATTCCTCATAGACATATGATAAATAATGTATTTTTTTAAGCTAACTATCCATCGCTTTTTTTGTGTGTATTTATGCGTTTTGAGGCTTCCTGATTACCAAAGTCAAGTTTTTTAAAATTTGATTATTGTCTGTATCTCTTAGAGTAACTTAAAAACGAAAAATTTCAGGATATCCAAAAGTTGTATTTTCAATTTAATATAAATTTGTTGCTGGAAAAGCTTGATCAAGATTGATAAGTTTCAAGGAATGTTGCATGTGAAAGTTGTCTAAATAATTTTAAGTGAACTTTTAATTTTAATAACAGATTTAAATTCTATATAAATGTCGGTGCATTAATGAAACAGGGACCCCCCTCACACAGAACTAATTATCATATAAAACTGTTCCGAAGCCTAATTTGAATTGTTTAACGTATGTTTACATAACAGTATACTCGTTATGTTACCTCTTCAATTTCCAATCTGTATTTATCGTATTAAATTTCAGGGTAAGAGAAAGTCGTGTGAGTGTTATACTAGATTTTTTTTTTCTGAAAATTAGCTCATTCGCTATTTATTTTAAAAGCGTAATAAAAACTAATAATGCATAGTATTTTTCTCCCTTACTGTTGGCAATTTTCATTTTTATTTCTCAATATAGCTTATTTGCATGGAGAATTATTTAAAGATTTTGCTTTTTCTAGAAATGTTTTGTTTGTTTGTACATTTATTTTTTTATTTTTTTAGTGGTGTTAGATATATCTTATCTAAATGCAAAGTGAGTTATTATCAATGTATGAAGGCATTAAAATGGAAAGAGGATTTCTAAAGAAATAAAATTCTAATAAAATGTTCCTTTCTTAAATATTAATAAAACTAATCATCCAGAGGTTTATCCAGGTTTTTTTTTTTTTAAGGCCCATTTTCGTGAAAAGCAAATTATTTTGGTGAAAGTTTTATTTATTTTTGTGATTAAAAAAAAAAAAAAATTCTTGCGTGAAACCTTTCATTTTAGCAGTTACCCTATGTAACATTTAATATCAAGTTAATAGCATTTTATTGAACCAAGTATAGGCACTTATTAAAAATAATATTGTAAACATGGAAAATTTTTACAAAATTATCATTTTTATAAAATGAAATCTCGTGAAAGGGCTGTTTTTATGAATCTGAATTTTGTGAAGGGACCCATTTTATGGATTTCAATTTTGTAAAGGGGCCCACTTTAGAAATTTAAATTTTGTGAAGGGGCCCATTTTAGAGATTTGACTTTTGTGAAGGGGCAGCAAAAGGGTCTATATTTTTGGCTGGATAGACCCTTGCAATTATATGAAGATTAATTTAAGCATACTAATAATACACAGCAATAAAATATAGGCATACATATTTTATTTAAAAAATACTAAAGAAAATATACTTTAAGTGCGGAAATGAATATTGATTAGTATTGATTAATTTTTATTTTGCTTCGAAGATGTAATGATGGTTTGTTTTATTCCCAATGTTCTTTGGCCTGACCTGGTGCTGATTCTTACAAATTGCAGGATAATAAATACGAAATGTCAGGGGTTTTTAATCGTGTTAATTTATATTTGTGATCATTTAAGGATTTTTTTTTTTTTTGTGTGTGTGTGTGTGTGTTTCATTTAAATGTTGTATTAGAACTGGCAAACAGGTCAAAATAGATTTTATCTAATAAGAAAAACACTGGTATTCATATTTATTGCATCATTTCATACATTAAAACTTGCACTTTAATCTTATACTATTAAGTGAGCAATATTTGTATATATATATACGTATATTTCATTGTTCTCGAAAACGGTAGCTCGGACAGTCACGTAATTTAACACAAAGGTGCCGTCCGTAGGGTCATTGTGCACACCGCAGTCAGATTTTCGAATTTTTTATTAGTTTTTTTTTTTTTTATTAATAAAATTATGAAGATAAAACTTCCCATTTCTATAATGACGCAGAATGGAGAATCTTAGGAGAGATTTGATTGGTTTATTTGATTTTCATTGATTTCAGTGTATTTTACATTGAACTACAGCTACGTTATGAAGAATTACAAGAGATTTGATTGGTTTATTTGATTTTCATTGATTTCAGTGTATTTTACATTGAACTACAGCTACGTTATGAAGAATTACAAGAGATTTGAATGGTTTATTTGATTTTATTGATTTGAGTGTATTTTACGTTGAACTAGAGCTACGTTTACATTTTATTTTAAAATATTTGAATTTTTAATATTATGAGACTTTTAAAGAGAACAAATTATGATTGGCGCCGCAGGCGTCCGAGAGCATGTTTTTTGGTAAACATTTTCATGGGTCTCTAGCCAGCTAGTTAATGATTAAAAAGCAAGGACTAAGCTAAAAATTCGATTAAAAATTTAAAAAAAAAAATTAATAAAGGTGGCAATTTTTTCAAAATTTCAGATATAAATTTCTCTGTTTACATTAAAAAATCATATGCAGATTATAGATCTGCAGATTGATGAGCGTTAACTATATCAGAAATATGCTCATTTGAGTTGTTAAGGTTTAAAACCTGTCAAATATAGCAACTAACAGCATCTTATTAAATAATCCAAAGCAAACATAATTGCTACAATAAAAAGTCTCAAATTCATCGCCAAAATCTACATGCCAAAGAAAAGTTCGCAAACATGACCTGATGATTCAAACAAAATAAGAGTATCCAGATTTTGGGGTAGGGCAACCCTGAATTTCTTTTTAAATCAATGCTATATTGAAATTCTAGACAAAAGTTAGCTCAGAAATTTTATATAACACAGCTTTCATCAATAAATAAATAAAATGTCATATATATAAATAAATCATTTTTAATCATAAATAATGTACAAACTATATTACACTTTCATAGATATAGTATTGAAAATGTTAAAGTGGAGATTCAAATTGAAGATCTATGATTTTTTGGGATTACATTGAACCTGTTATTTATTAGAGTTGAATGGAATATTTCAAAATGATTTAAAATGTATTTTTTACACTTATTATTTTAAATGTTAAGTTGTTTGATCAGAGAATTTTACATCTAAAACAGTTTTATTTTCCCTTTTTTCTTATTATGTTAAAATCTAAAATTTATAAAATTTCAGTCAAATAATTACATGCTATTTTGACTGAATTTTACAATTATATTTAGCACCAGCAGTGCCTTTTTGTTTAAATTAAGGACAGTGTGTAAACAAATGCCATTGCATCATATATTGTAAAGTATAACTAACTATTATTTCATATACATGTTTTCATGCTGTGATACTTTGTTCCAAATTATTTGCCTAAAACAAATTAGCATTTATAATTTATAACATTCGAGGCATAAATATTTGAGACATCTATAATAACAGTGAAATGAAAATTGCCATATAAAAATTTTTACAATAATAAAATGCATTGCTGTGCATTACAGCTAAAAAAAAAAAAAAAAAAAAAAAAAATGAGAGAGAGAGGTGTAATAAATTATTAATCTTGATAAACAAGACAACAATTTCAGGAAAAACTTATTTATTTAAATGGTAAAATTTACATAATAAACATCAAAATATGATTTTAATGGTCCATCTGTCATCGTTTCTTTTGACAATGTGCCCGTTCATGTGCCATTTTAATTTCTTTACTCTACAAATGACAACAGGAACTATAGTTTGCTCCCTAGTACATGTGTTTTGCTTTCTGTCTCTATGGGTGAATTCTAACATGCATATCTCTATGCCATGCTTCTTTGGGATGTTTAAAGATTTTATATAGTTTTACATATCTTTTTTCCCAAGCTTCTGAAGCATAAGTTAATGCAGGTAAAATACACTGATCAAAGTTTTTTTTTCTTCTCATACAAATTGGGAAGTCGCTTTTGAAGACAGCGCTATTTCTGCCGAATGCTCTCCACTCCATACAAGTTTAACTCGGTTGTTAATATCTTCCATGATGTTTACGTTAATTGCAGTGATTTGTCCCAGATAAGTATAACTGCATACCGTTTCTAATTCATCCATATTAACAATGATCTTCTGCGGAGAAACAATGTGAATTGACATAATTCTTGTCTTACGTGCTTAGGTTAATTTTCAATCCAAAGAGCTTGCTTTCTTTGTTTGATTCTCTTAGCATTTCTTGTAAATCCTCAAATGGGAAAGCAAGCAGTATACAATCCGCAAATTTTAAATGATTTATAAATTCTCGATCAATTTTTATGGCCTGTTTAGTTTCTTAAAAGCAGGTTTGGCAGGTTTTCGACACATGACAGTTTTTGGTGGTTTAAACCATGGTTAAAACCGTCATGTCAAAAACCTCCTTGTCAAAAATGTCAAAAACCTATATTTATAATTTAATTGACATATAAAAACTTAGTTTAACAAAATATAGTTTATAAAGATTTTTTGAAAAGTAAATAGATTAATGTTTTTTAAAAAACATATTGTTACAACATTTTGATTAATATAAAAAACAAAACTTAATGTTTTTAAAATTTTATTATGAATTATTTCTATGTTCATTCAAAAAATGGTGTGATACTTTTATGTATTACTACGAAATTTATTTATAACTATGCTTAATATAGTATATGTTCAACTTAGTGATACTTTAAAAATATAGTTTTGTTTTTAATAAGATATTGTTACGAAATTGTAAATAATTGTGTTTATTTTTGTATAAATTCTTTTAAAAAGGCTTAGTAAATTGATAAAGTGCTAATTTTGTGCATTTCTAGTCGTTTTAGCGTTAAAATAACCTTATTTTCCCTTAAAAACGCATTAAAAAGCCCCAATAAGGCAGGTAATGGATTTGGCGCCAAATTTGGCGACTTTCTCCCACCTTGGCGATTTTTTTGGCGACCTTGGCGAGAAAATCCTTATATGGGATATACCAAATATGGAAGCTGTAAGTTGATTGGTTGACCACTTTCTAGAGTTTTCTCGAAAAATCTGGGTTCCATGGAACAGTATATAAGAAGCGCTTTCTCGCCAAGGCAGTCAGAGTCAGTTCAGTTCTCAGCCAGCTTCGCTAATGCTTGCATTGCTTGAGCCTCTTTGAAAGAGTCTTGCTTTAAGTGTTATTGCTATACAGTTTGTACTGTGGATTTGCTATTGACAGCTGTTGTTCAAGCTGTGTTATTGATTGAATTGAAGCTGATACCTGGTTTATAGACCTGTATTTCTCTGGAACTTTCTGTGAATAAATTACTGAATTTTTGTAAGTTTTGCCTTTCATTATCGGACAACTCACGAACCCCCAAGTACGCAACATTTCTGGTGTCAGAAGCGGGGATTGTCTGTGAATGGTGATAACGAGAGCTATGGAGCAAGAGATGAAAAAAATTCTAGAAGGTCTCACTGCTCAGATGAATGAGTTAAGATCTGGATTGATAGAGAAAATGGAAACAGGACAGGAGAAGATGGAAACCGGATTGATCGAAAGAATGAAAGAAGGACAGAGAGAGATGAAAGATAGCCTGAGTCAAGAGATGAATGAAATGAAAGCCGGACAGGAAAAGATGGAAACCGGATTGATAGAGAAAATGGAAACATCGCAAAGAGAGTTGAAAGACACTATGGGTGAAGTTCAGGAAGAAATTAAATCTAATCAAGATGAGATGAAGAGAGAGCTTTCAACGGTGAAAGAATCAATCGAGGGTAA
The DNA here is from genome assembly GCA_963930645.1 of Salticus scenicus. NCBI lineage: Eukaryota > Metazoa > Arthropoda > Arachnida > Araneae > Salticidae > Salticus > Salticus scenicus. Next base: position 26,281,651 of record OZ005659.1, on the reverse strand, counting down.
ATTAACGGTGATGGAAAATAGAATGGATGGAATAGAAGAGAAAGTTATAAAGATAGAAGAAAATTTTGAAGAGAAAGTTTTGAAAATAGAAGAAAGTTTTAAAGAGAAAGCTATGAAGATAGAAGAAAATGTTATGAACGTTGAAGAGAAAGCTATGAAGATAGAAGAAAATGTTATGAAGGTTGAAGAGACTGTTACGAAAATAGAACGGAGTTTCGAGGAGAAAGTTAAAGAAAATTTTGATCAGGAACTGAAAGGAAGGTTTGCAGAGATAGAAGGTAAACTGAAGAGAATAGAAGAAGATCTGGAGAGAAAAGTGGAAGAAAAGTTAGAATCCATGCCCCAGGAAACTGAAAAGAAAGAGAGAAGAATCCAGAGTCAGGAACCTATTAAGCTATCTACCTACGATGGCAGTTTCTCCTGGCATGTATATAAGACGCAGTTTTCGATCGTAGCTGAAGCTAACGGCTGGGACTCTGTTGCAAAGACGGCTCATCTGGTAGGGTCGTTGCGGGGCGACGCCGCAGATATTCTGGAGATCCTTTCGAAGGAACAGCGATATGACTTCGAAGCTGTAACCAGAGCACTAGAGCTACGTTTTGGAGCGAAATGGTCCAAAGAATATAGTCAACTCCAGCTAAGGTCCCGTCCTCAGAGACCAGGGGAAAGCTTACAAGAACTGGCATCAAACATCCAGAGGCTTTCACATTTGGCTTTCTCAGACTGTCATCCTGAAACACGCAATGATCTGGCTCTAGAATATTTCATTGATGCTGTCGGAGATCCAGATATTCAAAAAGCCCTCAGACTCTCCGGCGTGAAGGATGTGGAGTCAGCCTTGGTGTATGCCCTAAAGCTCGAGACTGCCCAACAAGCCTCCTGTAAACATCGCCAGAACAGCACAGCACACAAAGTGAAGGGCTCTCAAGATGATCTTAAAGAGATTCAGGAAATGATTGCAGAAATTAATAGAAGACTACGCATTCTTGAGAGGAAGAAAGAAGGGAAGACTCCAACAACTAAATGCTGGGGTTGTGGAAAAGACGGGCATATCAAACGAAGCTGCCCAGTAAGAACACCTAGAGAAGCAACCAAGAATGTCTCTGAAGTATGCCACCCAGAAGGAGCTCTTCGGGAAAATTCAGATGCCTTCTTGCGGAAGCCTCCATCTGAAGATCATAAATACATCTCTAAAGCCGAGGATAAACACCAAAGAATAAAGCCAGTTGTTCGCCAAGTTACTGTCGCAACGCCATCAGAACAAGATCCCGACCCATGGAGTGACGAAGAATTTAGAAAAGCCCAGATGGAAGATCCTGACGTAAAGCCTATATTACAGCTGAAGGAGACGACCAGCAACAGACCTACCTGGCAGGACATTTCCAGATTTAGTCCCATTACGAAAAGTTATTGGGCACTTTGGGACTCTCTTCATATCAGAAACGTCGTATTATACAGAAAGTGGGAATCTGATGAAGGGAAAAGCTTCAGATGGCAGATTTTATTACCAAGATAAAAAATTCCAGCTGTTTTAGAACAACTGCATAGTAGCTCTACCGGAGGCCATTTTGGGGTGATGAAGACTCTGCAGAAAGTTCGGGAATGCTTCTACTGGTGGAAGGCAAAGGAGGATGTGGAGAAATGGTGTAAATCCTGTGATGCTTGTGCGGCACGTAAAGGCCCGCAGAAACGAAGTCGAGGAAGACTGTAACGGTATAACGTGGGATCACCATTTGAACGGATTGCAGTCGACATCTTGGGTCCTTTGCCGCGGACCTCCAGTGGAAATAAATACATCCTCGTCGAGATGGACTATTTCACCAAGTGGCCTGAGGCATATCCCATTCCCAATCAAGAGGCATGCACAGTCGCAGAGGTCCTAGTGCAGCAATGGGTGTCAAGGTACGGCACGCCCCTACAACTTCATACCGACCAAGGTAGGAACTTTACCTCTGATGTTTTCAAAGGACTGTGTCAACTACTCGGCATAGACAAAACCCGGACAACACCCTTACATCCCCAGTCGGACGGCATGGTCGAGAGGTTCAATCGTACAATCCTGAATAACCTCTCTCTTCTAGTATCAAGGAACCAGCAAGATTGGGACTTGAAGTTGCCATTGTTCCTGCTGGCTTATCGAAGTGCTGTCCATGAAACCACCGGCTATACTCCAGCCCAGATGCTGTTTGGACGTGAACTTCGTCTCCCTTGTGATCTCCTGTTTGGTTGTCCACCCGATGCGCCTTCATCGCCCGAGGAGTACATCCAAGGTCTCCAGGCACGATTTGAGGACGTACACAATTTTGCTCGATAGCGGATTCGCATTGCAACGGAGAAAATGAAGACAAAGTACGATCTAAAGGCTACACAACATGAGTTCCAGGAAGGAGACAAGGTCTGGTTGTTGAATCCTGTTCGCCGCAAAGGACTCTCTCCCAAGTTACAGTGCAACTGGGACGGACCATACATAGTCTTAAAAAGGCTGAATGATGTAGTGGCGCGGATCACTAAAACACCTTCATCAAAACCGAAGGTGGTGCACTATAACAGGCTAGCCAAGTACCACAATTAACGGTAATATTAAAATTTAAAATGTAAATATTAGTAAAATTTGCGCATGCGTAATGTAAATATTTGTATATTAATATTTGTACCTATTTGTGAATTTTGTAAATATTTGTGTATAAATATTTGAACATATTTGTGAATTTTGTAAATATTTCTCACTTGATTTGTATTTCTATTTTATCGTTATATGCAACTTAGTTTTTGTGTTTTAGATTGTGTAAATTTGTTTAGTTTCGCCTTTTGATCAAGGGTTGCACTCCCCGGGACGTGCAGTCCTTGGGAGGGGGACAGTGTTACGAAATTGTAAATAATTGTGTTTATTTTTGTATAAATTCTTTCAAAAAGGCTTAGTAAATTGATAAAGTGCTAATTTTGTGCCTTTCTAGTCGTTTTAGCGTTAAAATAACCTTATTTTCCCTTAAAAACGCATTAAAAAGCCCCCAATAAGGCAGGTAATGGATTTGGCGCCAAATTTGGCGACTTTCTCCCACCTTGGCGATTTTTTTGGCGACCTTGGCGAGAAAATCCTTATATGGGATATACCAAATATGGAAGCTGTAAGTTGATTGGTTGACCACTTTCTAGAGTTTTCTTGAAAAATCTGGGTTCCATGGAACAGTATATAAGGAGCGCTTCCTCGCCAAGGCAGTCAGAGTCAGTTCAGTTCTCAGCCAGCTTCGCTAATGCTTGCATTGCTTGAGCCTCTTTGAAAGAGTCTTGCCTTAAGTGTTATTGCTATGCAGTTTGTACTGTGGATTTGCTATTGACAGCTGTTATTCAAGCTGTGTTATTGATTGAATTGAAGCTAATACCTGGTTTCTAGACCTGTATTTCTCTGGAACTTTCTGTGAATAAATTACTGAATTTTTGTAAGTTTTGCCTTTCATTCTCGGACAACTCACGAACCCCCAAGTACGCAACAATATTATTTTTATTTATAAGTATGTAAAAGTAAACATATTAATGTTTTTAGAGAAACACTATTATAACATTTTGATTAATATAAAAACATAACTTTAGGCTTCTACAAATTCATGATTTATAAATCATTGATAAATCATTTTATTTGCAATACAACATTGTATATTTCATTTTTTTTTAGTATTGTGCTTTTAGTATTATGTATTTAACTAGTTAGATAAAAAGGCATAGCCTAATATTTTATAGAATATATATATATATACTAGCTGACCCGACAAACGTTGTTTTGTCATATAAATTATTTCTAGACAATATTTTGCTAGAAAAAAATAACTAACTTATTGTAGGTGTGTAAGGATGTGGTATATAAGTGGAAGATGTATGGAGCGCTGTGAACGATGAAAGAATATAAAAATAACAAAACACTAATCATTTATTTTTTTTAATTTATTAAAATTGATTCTTTAAAATTATATACATATCGCTACTTATAACAATATTACTAAAAAACAATATCAATCCCGTAATGCAACAGAGTGTACAATATTTTTTGTTATCCCATCTTTCGCCAATACAAACAAACTGGATGGTTTGCCCACTCGAGAGCCACGTATAATTGTCCGTGTGAAAAACATGATGTGCTCAAATCTAAGCCACAGACAGACATCGTTTGGCCCTGAGACTTATTGATAGTCATTGCAAATGCCAATCTAATTGGAAATTGAGGGCGTTTAAAATGAATTGGCACATCTGTGGGTATAATAGGGATTCGCAGTAGTAATATATTTTTACCTCGGAATTTGTCATTTAAAATTATGGCTTCGATAACATTTTTCATTAATTTTTTTATGACTAATCGCGTGCCCTTGCACAACCGTGGTGGGTTCAAATTACGAAGCAAAATATCCGGAGATCCAACCTTCAGTTGTAAAATATGCGGTGGCATGCCTGGTAAATCCAATGAGTTTAAAAACTTTGTTGGATAATTTACGGCTTCGGTGGCATCGCAAACTGTATCATTAGATTTGTATGACACCAAGTCTCCTGGTAACAAATGTTGTATCTTGAGATTCAATTCGTTGACGTCCACATTTTTTGCTGCTAAAATTGCTCTTTCTGCCAGCCACTCATGATTTGTGTATCGTCTGTGTACATCGGGAAATATCTGGTCAATAAGAGCATCTTGAGAATCAATGATTGTGCAGAAATCGGTCGGTAATTTTATGCATCCAGTTTCATCTGTAGTAACTTTTCCATCGCCGATATCTAACAATTGTTTTGAGAATGTTTCAGCGGATGGATCTTGAAGCTTTTGAACGCACAAATTTACTTTCAGTTGTACTTTTTCAACATTAAGCCACAATGACGATGATTTTAAGCATGCGTTGATCTCATGAGCGTATGTTGAACGCGGAATAACTGGAAGTGCTTGTCTGAAATCACCTGAAAAGAGTAACAGAGTGCCGCCAAATAGTTTGTCGTTGTTTTTTATATCTTTCAATGTCCTGTTCGACGCCTCAATCGAATGTTTGTGTGCCATAGTGCATTCATCCCAGATAAGAATTTTACACTATTTCAGCACTGTGGCCATGGACGATTGTTTTTTATGTTGCACACTGCGTCTGGGTTATTTTGAATATTTAGTGGCAGTTTAAATAATGAATGAGCTGTTCTGCCTCCATTCAATAAAGTTGCCGCAATGCCAGATGATGCAACAGCCAATGCGATGCCATTATTTGATCGTATTTCGGCGAGAATTAGCGAAGTAAGGAATGTTTTGCCAGTTCCACCTGGTGCACCCAAAAAAAAAAAAAAAGAATCCACCTTGTCCTGCCAAAACTGTGAGCATGATGCGGTCGTAAACGGTTCTTTGTTCTTCATTCATTAGTGGGACATTGCGAGCAACAATCGCTGCCATTTCTACAGTATTGTATTGTAGTTCACGATTCAATTCAGTGCTTATTAAATCAGATGCGTTTCGATTTGTTGAATGCATACCGAAATGACTGAGTGGTAAGTTGGCAATGATAATGCAAAGATCTTCAGTAGCAATCAATGCTTCATTGTACATAGCGTCACTGAATACTATCGTTAGATCGTTGCACCGTGAACGATGTTGATGCAATATATCATCAGTCATTGAATCTTTGTGATTATCCCATAATGTCTCTGCTCGGGCCGGGAAACATGTAGTCAACACTATAGCGAATAGTAGACGAATTTGTTTTGCTGTACAGTTCAGTACTACTTCAGCAAGCATACACTCCCACTGGTTGTCGTCTTCCAGCAAGCCGAGTGCAAGGCATGCATCTTTATACGTTGGATACTGTTGTCCATTCACTTTACGTAAATCTTGAAATGACAAAGGGCCGATGACATTAACCAATAACAGTCGAAGATAAAAGCACTCAGTCTGCCTTGGATTGACTGTAAATACTCGTCCCAAGGTGTTTGATTTGAATAAACCGGGACATGCATCAATCGGCGTGCCTTGCTTGCGGGGCATCCATTTTTTTGTTGGAGCCCATGTGAAATAGCGTGGTACTTCTGAATAGAGTAATGTCCGTGCAAAAGCACCAAAAGCATCCGCACGATTACACAGTTCAAAAAATTCGGTGAGTGTAGTTTTTGGTGGATTTATAGCACGATCAATCGCTGTCTCGCTCGTGAAATATACGCGCTGGCCATTTTCAAGATGGACGGCTAAATGAAGAACTGCTGGATCCCGTTCATGAATTGGGAAACCAAAGATACGCCAAACAGCTTCATTGGAGCTGACGTACCGGCCAATTTGGTAAAGTGTTATTTCATCGTTGTTATTCACCGGAGGAGTATTCACACTGGTATTTTCAACTCGAAATACAGCCATATCACTGCCTTTATTCACATACTTGCAAATGTATTTGATGCTCTTCACTGAACTGCTAATATGAGCATTGAATGTTTTGCTCAGCAGAGGCGAATATGGGACCAACCAACGGTTATCACTGTCAATATCTATGTTGTTGACATAGATGACCGCCATAGATGATAAGATTGTCCGCCATTATCGGGATTTATTCGACGATATATTGGATATCCGTCAACATTTGTGATCGTGAAATTTTTCGGAAAACTTTTAGTACATTTTCCATCTGCACAAATAATAATGGCCTAAAAATTCATTTTTCATTTTAACATAAAATAACTCCGTCGGATATTGACGAATTTCTTAAAAGAATATACCATTTTAACTAATTTTAACATTTTAACAATATTAACATTGGAAAAATATTTTAAACACTTACGGTTAAAAATTCATTTTTCATTTCAACATTAAATAAATTCTGACATCGTGTTTACGATTCTAAAATATTAACTTTGAAAAAATATTTGAAACACTTCGTAAGATACGGTTACGATTCTAAAAATATTAATTTTGAAAAAATATTTTAAACACTTCTTAAGATACGGTTAAAAATTCATTTTTCATTTCAACATTAAATAAATTCTGACATCGTGTTTACGACAACTCACGCCATCTAGGTGGAAAAGTTGTTGAAAGAGTTGGTTAAAAATTAATTAAGAAAGAACTAATTAAGTTACAACTTTCATTTGTAAATCTAAACCATTCTCGAATCCACCCGAAGACACACAAAAAATTTCATTAAACTCAGTCCAGCCGTTTAGGAGGAGTTCAGTGACATACACACGCACAAAAGAAATATATATATAAAGATATATATATATATATATATATATATTCTTTCATGACTGCTGATATTGCAAGTTTTTAAGAATACTGAATGTTAAACAAGCTTGAATTGCGTCTGAAATTCTTATAATACCGTGAGACAAGAGAAATATGAATGCTTTCTGGACATGTATAAATTGTAATAAATTTAATATTTACTCGTACAATTTTTTTTAATTTATTATTCTAAGCAGTAGGGCCAACCAGCGGCCGGGTTCGATCACAGGGCGCTCTCGTCAGCCTAGCCGTTCAGAGTTTTTCGTAGTTTTCTCCAAAACTTGCATAAATACGGGCTAAAAACCAAACACCAATAGTCCACGCTATAAACAGGTGCAACTATTTATACAATCATTAATAATAATAAATAGATAAAACTGTTATTAATAAATGATAAATGTAATAAATATAGATTACAAATATAATTATTTTCATATTCATATTAATTTACTGCCCACATATATTATGTTTTACGTAAAGAAAAAAAAAATCCAGTATTCCTGTGTTTTCATGGCTTATGTTAAAATTCATAAGTAACTTCATAAATATTAATATAAATAAACATAAACCATACAAAATATGTCTATGCATACTTTTTAGGTATATATTTCTTAGGTTATAAACCAGTATATTTACCTAATTTTTTTAAAATTATCTACAAATTGTTTTAAGATTTGTTAATTTATAAACAGCATAATATTTAGATATTCACTTGTCTATGGCAAATATTACTCAATCCTATTTCTAACCAGATTCTAGCTCATTTATAGATTTTGAGTTTTGACAATACAAATTTTTGACAGTAAGAGGTTTCTGATGGATTTTCGGTGGTTTAAACCATGTTAAAAAACCAACCCTGCTTAAAAGCTTCTTAAGCACTGCATTGAACAGTTTAGCTGAAATTGTGACATGACAAGTTGTCTTATACCCTTTCTGATTTTGAATGCATTACTTGTTTTGTGGAGTTTTAATTTGGCTCTTGGTTCTTTATAAATGTTTCCAATAAGGTGAATATATATCCTGAATTAATATTAGTATTCTTTAATGCATCCATAATTGCTAGTGATGATACAGAGTTAAAAGCTTTTTCATAGTCCACATCCACAAAAGTTACACAGAGATGGAGTTCATATTCATTATTTCTTTTAATAATATCTCTAATTGTATGAATATGGGCGATGGTATTAAAACCACTTTGAAATCCTGCTTTTTCTTCAGGTTGTTCTGTATCTAATTGTTTCTGTAAGTGATTTGTCAGAACTTCATAAAAATTTTGTACAGGTTTGAGTGCAGGCTGATTGGACGATAGTTTCTAATATCTCGTTTTTCTTTAGAACCTCAAGACGTGTAAGTATAACAAAAATACACTTTCAAAAATTTGACCAAAAATAATAATTTCTGTACCATATATGAGTAAAAGAAAATAAAAATTCATATAAATTTTAATGTAACACTCAGGTGATATACTAACATTTAAATGTACTTATTTAAAAACCATATTATTATTTTTTTTTTCTCTTACCCATATGTGGTAGAGGAAGTATTGTTTTTAATCAAATTTTCGAAATTGCGTTTTCGTTATATTTACACGTTTTGAGGTTCCCTGAAACGGACGAATAGGTTTCTAGTAATTGGTCTATGTGTGTGTTATCAGCATATCTCAAGAACAAATAGTGGCAGGAAGTCCAAACTCAATATTCTAGATCTGTATCATATAAGGTTGTTACAGTATTCTTTTCATTGAGATCAAGCAAATGGTTTGTATACTGGGACATCCAAGAGAACTCAAATATATGTCTACGGACGAAATGTCTGATAAGTATAGTGTAATATCTATAGGTTGCACTAAGCAAAGTAAAATAAATATGTATTTTTTTTATATGCATAGACGCATGTTTCGTGTTGACTATGGTATAGAAATCATTCACTATTAGTTTGCAGGACTACTCAGAAGAATTGAAATATAAGGAAACTATATATTGAAAAAGGTTGGAAGTTTGAAAGTGCATTTCAGGTTGTGCTATGTGTTAGTTAATATAGGACTGTACTTAAATATGTTATATATCTCAAACGTATAATATCTAGTATATATTATATATAAATACTTTTGTATGTCCTTTTATTGCTTCATTAATGGCCAAGAGGTTCTGCTTTCTAAGTCAGGCCCTGATTACCCAATAGACACGAGAAGCATGTGATGTGCTTCCCCTTTAAATTTTTGAAAAGGCCCCAAATTAAGCAAAAAAATGGGCCCCGAATTGTAAGCTTGTGGTCTAAAAGCATTGTCTGATTATAAAACGTCACAATCCTACCTGACTGCACAACTACCATTTCTAGATTATATAGAATATATGCTAATAAAGCTTTTACACATTCATTTATAATGGAATAATTTCATATATTGTGGTGAATATAGGCTTTCACCAGTTTATATCTTGGTACAAAAATCAAGTGAATTTGCTTGTCTATGTTTTAAGCGAATTTACTTGTCCTCCATTCCAGGTAACTAAGAAATTTAATGAAAAATTTATAAATTTTTCAAGATGTTTGTATGAGTCTTTAGACCAAGAAGTCAGTGGGGGCCCCCAAATGGATTTGTGCTTCCCCTCAATTGTAAGGTTAATCTGGCCCTGTTCTAAGTTGGTTGATAAGAGGCGTTGGTTTCGAACTCAGCTCGTTTTCGTCGACCTAGCCTTTCGAAATTTTTCGTTCTTTTACCTGAAATTAGAGTTGCAAGGCTTTCAAAATGCCCAGTATTTTCCTTGGGAATTTAAAGCAAAAGCATAGCTGCCAACCTTTGAGAATCAAAATTAGGGAGATTTTGTACACGACATAGTTTATGCAATAAATAGAACATTAATAGCACAGTTATTGTTGGAAAGAGGAGGAGCAAATAAAAGGGAAATTTTGCAGTATCCAGAGGCTTTCTTCTTATTGCAAATAATATAAGAAAAAATAAACAAAACATACTGAATTTAAAATACTACTAGATTATATTAAAATCTAACCGTAACCATACGGAATTTATATATACACATAAACTAACTTAAATTTTCCTACCTAGAAATCTAGTTTCCCCCCCCCCCCCCATGTTTACTACACATATGGGATGGATATGACATGTAAATATTTAATTGGGGAAAAATATATAGATTCATTAACTTCAGCAATAAAGTCTAAAAATAATTACATGCATGAGAAATACTGGGCACTTCTACTGCTTTATTGCTTTTAGAATTGGTCACTGTCCGGAGATGGGAGAAAGGGGGGGGGGATAAAAAAAAATAATTACAGAGTAAGAAGCATTAAAACTTTTTCAATTCTACTTTTAGAATCGAATAAAGCAAATTTAAAATGAATATCATTTATGTTACAGATGGATAAAGATTGGGAGACAAAAGACTTCTGCAGAACATTTGATTGCCAATTGCTAGTTGGAAATAAATGAAGGGGGGAGGGGGGGGTTAAAAAATAACTACATGAGCAAGAAATATTTAACAATTCTATTTCTTTATAGGTTCTAGAATCTCATAAAGCAAGTTTGAAATGAATATTGACATTTATGTTGTGGATGGAGGAAGATTGGGAATCGGGAGCTTTCGTAGTACATTCGATCGTCGATTGTTCCATGGGCTTTCTTTTTATAAAACAAACGATATCCGCGACTTTTATTAAAATGGAAGAAATAAATCCGCGGAATTACGCGAATTAGACAATAAATAAAAAAAAAAATTTCGTATTTCCGCGAATTCGTGGCAAAAATCACATTCTTAAAACGTCAGCATGGGGAAGAGAAGAGGGGGGGGGGGAAATAGGCACGGCACGTGACGAAAATTTTGAAACATTCGGGAGATATTAACATTTTTCGGGAGTTCGGGAGATTCCCTCAAAATTCGGGAGTCTCCCGAATTTTTCGGGAGAGTTGGCAGCTATGCAAAAGTGAGAATTTCCAAAATCTGAGAATTTTAAAGTAATGAATATTTTTATAATTAATGCTAATATATGAAAATGTTTATAAATAATAATTATAAAGCTAATCAATTAATACTGCATTGCTTTTGTTTCTTTAAAACTTTATATTAACAACAATTGTAATGCTATAATTTGTGGTACTGATTAAAAAATATTTGTTGTGAATGAGGGTAGAATAAAATAGCTAATGCATGATATTTTATCTGAAATAATTTAATAAAATAAAATGAATTTTAAACTTCTGAAATATTGCAATCCTTTTATTTAAAATGAGGTGGTATTAAAAGAATGTTTATAACAATTTTCTGCCAACTAGTCAACCAAAGAAGTGACATATTATGATTACAAAAATCATCCTTTATTGTCCATATTAAAATACATCATTCCTTATTATTCATTTTAAGATTATTTGACAAAAGTGTTTAAGCATTTTTTAACGTATGTTTATTTATTCAAATACCTTCACATTGAATTTAGTATGAAAAAAATTCTGGGTCCTTTTCAAAAATTTACAATTCCGATTTTGAAAATATTCATAAAATGTATAATTTTCTTATTCAAGAAATTTGATTTAATATAGCTGCCATGATAACAGAAGATACATTTTTGCATTTTTAATAAGCAAAATAAATAAATAAATCTAGTTACTTTTAATACAATGATAAAAATGTACGGATTTTAATAAATTTCTAATAAAAATAATTTTTAGCAAAAAATATTTTTTCTTCTTTAAAAAAAGCTTTGTTTCTGAACATGTGAAAGAACTGTAGTATATCTGTAGAATAACCCTTTAATAAAGGAATTTTTTTCAAATATGCAAATTTTGGCTTCTTTTTGTATGAAAGATAATGATTTAATTTTAGTTCTCATATATTAAACATAAAATGACAAGACAATAATACCACGGTATAAACTTATCAACATCCAAAAGTCTTTAAACTGTGATTTATATTATATAAACAATATATTTGCTTAAAATTTCTGGAATTATTTCTTTCCCGTAAAATTCCCTGATTTCCAAAATTTCCGGTTTATTCTCCAAAATTCTCAGGTTTTTTCCTTGCTTCAAAATTCCCGAGTTTTTTGCATCTCTACCTGAAACTCAACGTGAATAAGAGCCTAACCCCCTTTGACAGACTTCCATGGAGGGCACATAACCTAAACTTAGGACTCTTTTTAAAAAATATATAGAGTTCTAACAACCACGTGACTTTCTTCTTAGCAACCGTACTTTGCTGAAGGACAATGCTATTTTTTCCATGCCATTGGAAGCGTAGTAGTCGAATTATTTAATGCTTTTACAAATACATTTACAACACTGTGTTACAATAAATTTGTAACACTATTCCGCAATGATAAACAATGGGTCAGTGGAGTCAACCGTCCCTCAGCAAACAAATATCGTCTGCTCGTGACGTCATCTGTTAGAACTCTATATATAAATAACTTTATTACCATGCTCCATGGCAAATAGTATGCTACATGCATTAAAACAACGGAAATATGCATTTTAAATTGAAATATGAAAAATACTACATTGCAGATAACAGCAAACAAGAAGACGGTAAAAGTCAAAAAAAAAAAAAAAAAAAAAAAAAAAAAGGAATGTTATTAATAAAGAGTACAGTCGGTAACAAAAGTCTCCGAACACTAGCAAAAATTCCTATATAAAAAAAGTACACTCAATACAGTTTTGTTAAATAAATCCTTGTCGAATCCTGTTTTTAGACTGACTAAGAACTTGAAAAATCCGACTTTAAGAAACTCCCGCTCGGTGGCGCCTGCGGCGCCTTTTTTCCGTTTTTGTTTTTGCAATAGCTTAGTGACATATAGTGAAAATAGCTTTATTGAAAAATTTAATCTCAGTAAATTCCCGCTCGGTTTAATCGTAATTAGAATTTGAATTACGCGTATTAGAATAAAATTGAATTTGCAATTAAAATGTAAATTTTTGTTTATTCTCCAAAATCGATGAAATTTGAACTGCAACATTGTGTTGTGGTGTTAAAGGTGTATAGTAAGTTTTGTGCACGGCAGAGGAAAATTGAAGAATTTTGAAATTTGCAATTTTTAATCGCAGTCCAGAAACATGTGACACTAAAAGATATTTCTCTTTCGTTCTACTTTCCAAATACCGTCTGCGAAGTTTCCATGGTAACAAAAATACCCACTGTTGTTCGAACGACAAACGCAAGAGTTTCAGAAACGTCGATTCAAAATTTAATCGAAAACTGCAGGCATACTGAAAATTAAAAAAAATTATAACGGATTTCTTTTTGAAAAAATCTCTCAATCTTTTGAAATTTGGTTTGTCGAATCGAGATCTATATACAAAAAAAAAAAAAAAAAAAAAAAAAGATTTATCTCTAAAAGAGTTTGAGTTATAAAATGTTTTGTGAAAAAATCGATGTTTCGTAAAATCAAAAAATATGGATCGCTGATCTGTATTTTGTTAAAATGTTTATATGGTTCGAAAGAAGATTAAATGACCTTTCCAAATATACCACTTGTTAAAAAACAGAACAATTTCTCTTTCGTACAGGGCGTTTCAAAAAAGACGATCGAGAAAAAAGAGAAATTTTGGACCCTTTTTAAAAAATATTAAAAAAACCCGTATTTTTCGAAAAAAATTGTACCGTAAGAATCGGTAATAAATGCTCTTTCTCGTGGTACAGGTGTATTTTCAATATCTCCAAAAGTTCTGCAGCGATCGCTTTAGAAAAACCGGAGAAATTTTTCTTTCTCTGCTTCCTCTTTTGAGGAACGCGCTGAATTTTACTTGAAGGGCGGAAATTGCGATCCGCTCGCTTTTTAATTAGACATTGGTCGACGTTTTAATTAATATCTCCGGAACTAATTAAAATTTTTAAATTCTTCACTATGCACTCGGGCAGGCTTCTGTATGTCAAATTTTGTAGTTCTGCTTTCAGTAGGGGCTGAACATATAGATGATCAGACAGACATCTTCCTTTATTATTATGGAAAACTGTATTAAGTGTACTTTTTTTATATAGGAATTGTTGCTAGTGTTCGGAGACTTTTGGTACCGACTGTAGATATAAAGAAAAGAAATCTGGTCTGATTAAGATTTTAAATTCTGGTGGCCCTGATATTCTGCTCATTATCACATACTTGTATAGTTCATACCTGTAAGGAACGAGTTGAGGACAGAATAACAAAATATGTTCCATGCTTTAGGTTTAATCCTAATCATAGGAGCACTGAGGGGGGGGGGATGAACATGTTGAGTCTAAATAGGTATTCGTTAATCCTGGCGTGTCCAAAAAAAATTGGGTGAGTTTATAAAAATGTAATTCAGATTTCTCTTTAGCCTTTCTTGCACCAATGAAAAACTTTGTTATACTACCTTTGTGAGTTGAAGACCAGTCACTTTGCCACAAACTTATTGTCTGTTAAAATTTCTGCTTTTCTAAAAAAATGATTTGGGGATCTTTTTAAAACTTAACGGAGAATCTGAATGAGCCGCTTCTTTAGCAAGTTCATCCACTTTCTCGTTACCAAAATTACTGGAGTGACTTCTGATCCATTCAATGCAAAATTTAAAATTTTCTGTTGATAGTTTCCAAAACAAAAGACAGATTTTCTCAATTGTTTCACAGTGTTTGTCTCACAATTGTTTCACCATTGAGATAATTGTCTCACAAATTTTCTCAATTGTCTCCTGTTTTGAATTTTATATATTCTTCTTTGCCTGTCAGTATGTAATATTATGTTGTTAAGCAATAAATTATTACTAGAAAAGATCCATTTCAAAGCTTGCAGTATGGCAAATGCCTCTGCTTGATTATTAGAACAATTCGAATGTTGTAATGTAAATTGATGCTCTTTAATTACTCTGTCATGATAACCAACAAAAGCGCAGTCAGTGTTGAAATTTATCTTACTTCCATCCGTAAAAAACTCGAAGAATGTTTTCTTTATCTAATTCATTTTTAAGAGGGACTTTCTCAGGGTGTAGGGGGTAATTTAAGATTCAGTGCCATCAAGATGTCCAGTTTTACTCTATGATAAATTTCCGCAGTTTCCTGAATTTTCAAACAGATAGCAACAATGCCTGCCAGAACGCAAGAAGCGTCATAAGAAATTGTACGAAAACCCTTTACGTGAAGCAAATAACTTCTGAACAGTCATTAACTTACAGTCGGTAACAAAAGTGTCCGAACACTAGCAAAAATTCCTATGTAAAAAGAGTACACTTCATACGGTTTTGTTAAATAAATCCTTATCGAATCATGTTCTTAGACTGACTAAGAACAGGATTCGACAAGGATTTATTTAACAAAACCGTATGAAGTGAACTTTTTTTGCTAGCGAAATTTTCTCACTTTGTTTATCTCTTCGTTACCTTTAAAATTATTATTTTATAGACGTCATTTTTTTCATTATGCATGAGCAAATTTATTTTTATTTTATTTCTTTAGAGAAAGCATATTTCATTTTATGCTGAAAAAAAAATGGCAACAATTAAAATTTTAAAATGTATTTTAAAGCTTTTATTTTCTTATTTTAATTAATTTTAAAAAATCTAATTATATATTCGTTACAAATAAGGTACCAAATGAAAGGCGTAATTTTTCTGAATCCGTTGGTTTAAACAGCTTATCGATCGGGCAATTAGAATTTTTTAAATTGACTAAAGTAGGAAAATTAGAGTCAGAGTCCAAGGAAATCTTTTAAGCCTACTCTTAAGCTTAAAGTGTAACAGAATCAGCCACGGATGAGGGTAACTATATATGCTGATGGTGTTTTTATTTATTTATTTATTCATTGGCACGGATAGTACGTTTGGCGTGAAAACTAATTCAGCATTATAATAAAGAGCTTTACTTATACATAATCCAGGTTTTTTTTTTTTTTTTTTTTTTATGATGATGAAGTAGATAGGATATTTTTCGCCAAGGATTCTACTTTCGCGACAACCACTTTAAGCCAAGTAACCCATAAAAAATATAAACAAATAAATTATAAAATATTGGGGGAAAAAAAAAGAAAGAAAGAAACAGAAACAATAACCTCATCAATTATGTGTTTTTGTTTAAAATGATGACAAAAATTCAAAAGTCACCAAGGGGAGCTGTAATAAGCCTGTACCACGATCAGGTTAAATATTTATTTATTTTTTCTATATACCAACTACTATTAAATAACTATGAAATACATATAACCCCAGAAAGTTAGTTGTCTCGTAGCATATAATAATATAGTATTTGACGTGAAATTGCTGTCATTTTATTGTCGACCGGAAAAGTTGAATAAATGTAGGAAATAACGTGAAAATAAATATTATGTACAGTACGTATAGTGTTGTTCATATGTAATTAAAATTGAAATATAAAAGGGCTACTTCAATTTTTTTCGATACTGTCTGTTTCAAAATTGTTATCTGATAAGCACAAGAATGGTATCCCACTGGTATGGCATTGTCGCGTGCAACTGAGACATACACCGAAAGCAAGATTTTGAGCAATTGCAATGGATTTTATTTCTATTTTTGTCTATAAAGCGATATAGAAAAGAGTTTCTTTTAAATATAGTGACCACCAAGCGGGTAAAATTTTTCCGGGGTAATTCATAGGAGCAGAGGCCACAAATTTTAGTGTGTGGCTTATTTACATGTATCAAACACCTATTGTAACGGGATTTTGCGAAATTCCCCTCTTACGAAAGGAGAAGCAATAGACACATTTCCAAGCATAATTTTGCTTCATATTAACTCAGTAAGATTAATATTTATGTGTGGATTGGTTATGCGTTCCCAACATGCACTATCAAGGAATTTTACTAAATTTCCCTCTCCTTCTCTCCTTTAAGTGGCCGGGGTTGGAGTAAAAATACGTTAAGAGTAACTCTGCTCCAAATTTACTCAGGAAAGCGACTTTTTGATATGTCGGTTGGTACGCGTACTCAATACACGCACTACAAAAAGATTTTGTGAAATTCCACCCTACCATTCTTGGGATTTCTGGACAAAAAACATGTATCCATGTGTAACTCTGCATTAAATTATTTGTGTATTTCAGTAATAAATTTAATGACAAATATCTTTTAACTATTTCGCGACGGCAGGCGCAAACGCACGCTGATGGACATACAATGTCGTTTTGTGCAGAAAGTTTTTAAAATGTTCCTGAGTATTGTGGCACAAAATGTGTGATACCCAGGGATGAACGAGAAAACGCTTTGGCACGCCGGCGTGCCAGCCAGAAATGAGTGCGTTTCTTGCTGCCACGTATGCGTGACAGTAGGCGCGAAAGGGTTAATTCTAACTACACGAAAAAAGTTAACTTATTTTTGAAACATAAATGTTATTTACCACAGTATTTTTCTCTTTTCAGATGATGTTATACACCCCATGGTATTGGAGATATCAGTGTATGAAGTATCTGTAAATAGCGTAGAAATTGACTGGCATTACAAAGAAGACACACCAATCTCTGAACTGTCGTGTGAACTTGTGTATGGTCCAGTCGATGACTCGACGCAGGTCCAAGTTTTTACACAGATTCCTTTGATGGATGAACACATTATTAAGTTAAGAAACTTGGAAAATAATGTGACGTACCATATGCATATGGTTTGTCACAATAGCACTGGGGAGAAGATTCAGTCAAATGCCCTTCAGTTTACGACAGGTAAGGATTTGTACGCTTAATACATCTGTTAATACCAGATTATTTTAATATATAGTGATCTGAGCTGAGCTTTTAACATCATCAGTCATAAGTTCCGATTGCTTGTGGTTAAATCCCGAAAAAAAAAATGTTAGTATCGTTGTCATTTTTTAATATAGCGTATCTTCTATTTCAAAAACATAAAATGTGGCAGCTTTGTGCTGAAATGTACAATGAACGCGATAAAACAATTCATGTAGGCATTGTTAAATTCTTTTAGAGATTTTTCATGTTGAATTCGGCTGAAACTTCTGCGTTATAAAAGCTTTATAAAATCCCCAACTGTACATAACAATATAATTATGTTTTGTTAGCGTATTTATTTATGTTATTCTGTATGCAGCGTATTGCGTCTACCGTAAATTACCATTCAAGCGCCCACTCAGACTTCATTAAAATACATGATAGAGAATAAGGCAGCAGATATCGCAGTGTTAGTGAGATAAAAAATCTAAGGTAGCCAAATCGTTACAATGACTTCGAGTCATTATTTGACGGAAGTACGGCGATGGAAATCCATTGGGAAATTTAGAGGGAGGTCAGAATCATACAAAGGTGACAGGCCGCATGTCTAAATGTAAATGTCTATGTTTTCCATGGACTTTGCAACAATTTCAAATCTGATTTAGCATCCAGGAAGTTCATCTTAGGACGACCAACGGCTACAACAAGCGCCGATAACCAATATTTGCGGTTATGCGTATGAAGGACTGGAACCGTAACCTTAACTCATCGTAAAGAGAGGTGTATTATTGGATCCACTGAAAAGTTGGTTCTAACATCTACGATACATAGCCTCACGATGGTGGTCTTTACGTAAGACGACTAGCTATTTGTGTACCGATCACCAAGTAAAAACGTTTATGTTGAACACGTTAACATATTCTCTGGGTGGCTGATTAGCGAAGGCCTAGTCTTTTCATGAATGAATCCAGGTTTACTTTTCAAAGCGTTTTTAGGCGTTGTTTAATTTGGAGGAAACATAAAACACGTTGTCTCCTATCAAACATCCGTGAAAGAGATTCATGCAAAAGAAGCATTATCTATGCTTGTGTGGTATACCTTTGGGTGGACGCACAGGCTTTCATGT
Organism: Salticus scenicus; assembly: GCA_963930645.1. Classification (NCBI taxonomy): domain Eukaryota; kingdom Metazoa; phylum Arthropoda; class Arachnida; order Araneae; family Salticidae; genus Salticus; species Salticus scenicus. The sequence goes on along the minus strand of OZ005659.1, from coordinate 26,262,678 downwards.
CTTTTCATGTGAAAGTGAGAATGCTCACATGTATAGAAATGACATCTTGGATACCTGGATGTTTATGTGCTGCAGACTGCAGTACGTCCTTATGGCGATGTAATGATTTATTGCTAGGTGAATAACACTAGACTAATTTTAAACTCCTCCAAAAAATTAATTTTTCTATAATGAAAATGATTCAGTTAGCATTTTTCATAGAACAGTCATGTACAGAAAGAATTACTTGAGGTATCAAGCTCTAGTTATAGTTGCAGCCATTAAAGTTAAGAGTGTTACTCAAAACTTAGCCAGGAAAATGTCCTTAAAGTGATCATTATTACTCTACTTACGACAAAAAATATAGCAAATTATTAATGCAGTAAAAATTTTAAGTGAAACGTTCGTAAATATTTTTGATTATTAGTTCCCCATCATACTATATGTATGGGGAACTTAGGTAATCGTGAGAATTTTCTTAGTTCTCATCATACTATATGTATGGGGAACTTAGGTAATCGTGAGAATTTTCTTAGTTCCCCATCATACTATAGGTATGGGGAACTTAGGTAATCGTGAAAATTTTCGACCTGGGTTTTTTTACTTTTTTACACGTTTTCAGGTGGGAGGAATCTTAAAATGACAAAATTTGTATGGTGTCTGTCTGTAGGGTGTCTGTTAGTGTGTTAGTCCATTAGTTTGTTAGTATGTTTACACGATATCTCACGAACAAATGATCGCAGAGAGGTCAGACCAGTTTTTAAATATTACTTTCGACACTGACAAGAACCCTATTTATTTGCAACATTCGAATTAAAAAACTTCGTAAGTTATTTGAAATTTACGATTTTCTTAACGTGGGAGAATAGGGCAAAATTTCACTTAAACTTGCATTAAATGAAAAATTTTTATTATAAAAATGTCAGACCAGTTTTAAAATATCATATCCGTTTTGATGCCGGAATGAACATCAGTTACTATAAACATGCTACTTTAAAAATTTCGCAAGTTATTGGATATTTACGAATTTCTTAACATGGCAGAATAGGACAAAATTTCACATAAACGATTTTCAGGGATATTTTCATCGTAAAGATGTCAGATTACTTTAGAAATATTATTTAGGATACTGATATATTATTGACTATGAATTTTCCAATATGAAAATTTCGTAAGTTATTAGAATTTTACGAATTTCTTATCATATCAGAATAAGGCAAAATTTTACACAAACGTCAATCTTGAGGGATATTTTCAACATAAGGATGTCTGGCCACTTTTAAAATATAATTTAGGATACTGACATGAATACTATAGTGTATGAATTTTCCAATTTAAAAAATTCGTAAGTTATTTAAAATTTACGATTTACTTAAAATGGCAGAATAAGGCAAAATCGAGCATAAACGTCCATTTTGAGGATCATAAATATATCAGACAATTTCAAAATAACATTTATGATACTTGTATGAACATGATTGACTACAAATATTCTAATAGGAAAATTTCGTAAGTTATTCGAAATTTAAGATTTTATCAACATAGCAGAATGGGTCGATATTTCATATAAATATGCATTTTTGGGAAAGTTGCATTGAAAATAGTAGCATGAAAATAAACTGCGAAATTGATCCCAATAAAATAAATTAATAGATTAGAATAAGATAAATATATCGAACTGAATGGTGGGTAGCCTGTTAGGCGAGGATTTCGTTCTGTCACTGTGTCGAGCGTTTGGTCGAATTCATTTCTCTTAACATGAATATAATATGTCCTGTACAAGAAATTTATGAGAACATACATATGATGGGAAACTGAGCAGAGTCCACCTGTGACAACTAGTTTTTTATATATATAAATTCAAAAGCAACACGTTTCTTAAATTAATGTAGCATAAATGGTTAATCAGTGTTGTTAAATGATACTTTGAACAAAATATATATGCAAATAGAAATTTGACAAAATGTAATATTTGTAATCTTGAAACCTAAATGAATCCTAAAAGAACATTTATGGGATAAGGTATGGTCCGAAATCGATGACAAACATGCATAGACGAACATGTTTTCTTATTCAGATAAATTGCAGTTTATTTAAATGTATTGTTATTTTCTTCTATATACTTAAGAAGTGAACATTGGATCGTTGAAATCAACTTTAGATTTTCGATGAATTTACACTTTTCAAATTCCTAATGCTTCCAGGCGTTTCGAAACTGTTGTATCATTATCATCCTACTTGTAATGATTTTGTAGGTTCAGCTAGTATCTGACATAGGTCTTCATTAAGTAATTAATCCAATTCTTCGTCTTCAACCTTTTTCGGTGCACCAAAGCATTCTTTATCTCCAAGATCAAAATCATTATTTTTGAAGCGTCAAAATCAGTGTCTGCATGCCGTTTCCGACAGAGCATGATCACCTAAGTCTCAACAAGAATTCTTTATGCTTCATCTGCAAATTTCTTTTGAATAAAATAGTGCAATAAAATTCCCCACAAATACTCTTTACTTGACACAAAACAAGACATTTTTAAATTAAGGGGAAAACAAATTGATGTTTGCACTGTGATGAACTGACGTACACTGAAATTTAAGCTTACCGACAGTACTTCCTTGTAGATGCGTTACCATCTGAAATTACATTCATTTAATCCTGGTAATGCCGTCTGTTAGAAAACAGCGAGAACTCATTCAAAGTCCTAATCAATTTAAAATTTTTATGCTAAATTTACTTCATGAATATATGAAAACTATGTACTATTGACAGTAAAACAAATATGGAATACATTTTTATTTTCTCCTACCCATATGGTAGAAAAAGTATTGTTTTGGGGTAAAATTTTCAAAATTAAGTTTTTCTTATATTTACACGTTTTGAGATCCCCTGAAAAAAAATCATGTTTTTAGCGGTTGGTCAGTGTGTGTGTGATGGTATAGAAATCATTCACTGTTCGTTTACAGGGCTACACAAAAGAACTAGATTATAGTACGGCAATGCTTAAAAATTGATGGAAGTGTACTTCAGATTGTGCTATGCCTTATTAATATAGGATTATATTTATGTCCTCCACGTGATGTGTACATAACTTTTAGAAGTTATACAGGGCTGCCAATATTTAAGCCATAACATTCTTTCTTGGTGTCAGTGGAAGTGCTTTACTGTAATATTTTACCATGTCCAGGGAAGCTGATCAGGAATTGAAATTAATTCCTCATAGCCGGTAAATAATGTATTTTTTAAGTTAAATATTCATCACTTGGTTTTTTGTATATTTAGACATTTTGAGGCTTTATGAATATCGAAGTCAAGTTTTTAACGTTTGACTTTAGTCTGTGTCTGTTAGAATAAATTAAAAAGAAACAATTTCAGGCGATCCAAATGTTGTATTTTGAAGTTAATTTGTTTCACTTCGAGAGATATGTTGAGTGCTGAGTACCCGGGGCCACTAAATTTGCCCCACACTTCAGCGAGCCAGACATAAGATATCAGACATAAAATTTGAATCCAGACATTTAAAAAAAAAGAGAGATAGAGAGAAAAGAAAAGGGAAAGCAGGGGCTAGGCAAGTCTACCAGAGGAAAAAATTAAAATTCTTAAAAGAAAGGGGTGATTGCAAGTTTAGAGAGTGTACCAATCTCCATAAAGCCTTGGTTTTTAAGAACACAAAACGCGAACGTCAATGTATTCGGCGTCGAGATTTTCAATTTGCGCATGCGTCACAACGCTCTGTTCTGCCAGCGCTGATATCAAGGAGACTCTAAATTAGAGCGTCGCGGCGTCGGAAACGTTGAAGTTTGCTTCTTGTGTTCTTAAAAACCAGGGCTTAAGGGAGAAAGGGTTCTGTTCTCCAAGGGCTTCCTGGAGAATAGTTAGTTTTTCAAGGACATTATTAGAATCCTGCATTTTATTTTTTGCTAATTTAAGCTTATTTAAAAGTTCAATAAAATTATTAACATGGAATTCGGAAGCAACAGCGTTTAAAATTTCATTTAGTTCAGTAAGAGGATTCGATGTATTACGTTTGGAATGGGAGAGAGTGGCCATAGCATCATAGGAGATTTCGGATTGGACGGCTGATTTATGATTGACACGGAGGATATTTTTGGTAGCAACGGATTTATTACGATTTTCCGGAAATTTTGGACATCCTTTTAAATTAGCGAGGTGGTCACCTCCGCAATGACAGCATTTTGGATTATTTAGTTTCTCTTTTGGTAAATTGCAATCCTTCGTAAGATGATCACCAGTACATCGGAGGCATTTTAGTTTAATATGGCAATTCTTGGCCGAATGAAAAAATAATTGACATCGATGTCATTGAAGGGTACTTGAAGGATTTTTATAATGTTCAATTTGAACACGATAATATAAAAAGGAATTAATTTCAAATATGGTTTTACTATGATCATTATTTTCAAGATGAGTTTGGAATAGGGGTAAGGGTTGTTTCGTTTTAAAGCTGGTCAATTGATTAATTTTGAGTACATTAAATTTTCTGCTTGTTAACTCATCTTCGATGTCTAAATGAGTGGTTTCGGAGGGAAGCCCTCGGATAACTGCCTTTAAGGGAGCATTTACTCTATCGTTCTTGAGATAAAATTGAACCTTCATTTCCGTAAGTTTTTCAGTAATGACATCATGATCTTCGTTGGTCTGAGGAAAGATTTTTATGAAATCTCCAACCGTTGCTGCAATAAAATTGCAATAACCTGTAGATTTTTTAAGATTTGCTTTTTATTTCCGCATCGAGCGGTAATGAATCTACCTTTAGGTAGAGGAAGTTTTATATTTACTGTCTTATTTTCATTAGGATGACTAGATTTAATGCTCTGACTGCAGGCGCCATCTAGTGGTACCGGATGATCTAAAAGTTCCTTTTCATTAAGTGAGTTGACTGTATTTTCAGTAGAGATATTGTAAGCATTTTCAATTTTACTAGATTTTGGAATATGGCTATCTTTTTCAAGCTTACGTTTGTTAGTCCTAATATTAGATGGGTTAGTGATATGAGTAGGAAAATTAGTTTCAGTTAGTGGAAGTTCGTCTGATACCTAATTATCATCCACATCTTCGTTGAGTTCATCATTTCTCGTCCAGTCTGTTGATTAAATTTTTCCGAATCCTATTCTGAATTCGGGGAATTCATTGATAAGTTTTCTAATTTCAGAAACAATGAAATTCTTAAGCTGACCAGAAGTGGTCTGTCTAGATTCAGTGTCAAAGAGTTTGAATTTAAATTCAAGGAATTTTTCGTAGTCATTATCCGACAATCGCTCAATCATTATTCTTTGTATCTCATAGAATTTCCCGCATCTGAAAGTCATAGTTAGGAGCTCAAGGTTGGTGAATTTTATGCCTTTCAATCGATGTGTGGCATTATCTCTGTCTCTGACAGATGAAATCTCAGAAACTGTTGAGGATTTACATGAGTGACCCTCGCTGGCCTTCCAATTTTGGCTCTGAAAAGAGCCTCTCGCAACCAGTGGAACTATCTCATTACAATTTTCAATTTCGGATTCATTAAATCAAGATCCTTGCTGGCCTTCGAAATTTGGCTCTAAAAGAGCCTCTAAAGTACCAGTGAATCTGAATTTGTATTTTTAATTAGCTCCGCCAGTTGGCAGCATTGGGAGCAACTCAATGCTACGTCTTATTCCCAATGTAACAATGTGTTTGTTCCTATAAAAGTTTGATCAAGATTGATAAGTTTCAAGGAATATTGGTGTGAAAGTTGCCTCAATAATTTTTAGTGAACTTACGAATTCAATGACAGATGTTGATATGGGCGGTAGCCCCCCTTACACAGAATTACTTGTCAAATAAAGCTGCTTCGAAGTCTAATTTGAATTGTTTTAACATAGGTTTGCATATTAGTGCTCGTTATCTTACCTCTTAATCTCCAATCTGTATTTATAGTATTAAATTTCAGGGTAAGAGAAAGTCGTGTGAGTAATACACGAGATTATTTATTTTATTACTATTATTTAATTTCATGTGTCCTCATTTGAAAATTGACAAACAATATATTATCTCTATTATTATTGACTGGGTAACAATAAATTAACCCAGATTTTTTTTATAAACTGAAATTATTCTATGTCATTCAAACTATATAATTGTGATAATCATCAAAATCATCAGGTAAGTAACAAATGCCTATTTATCTTGTATTAAATTTCACGGCCAAGTTGTCAGCAGCAACTTCTTCTATTAGACGTAACTCCTTTAAATCTTATCCATCTTTTGTACAACTAATTCGTTTCGATGAATTAGTCTTTTCACTTTCTCTTACCCATGTATGGCAGAGAAAGTATATTGTTTTTGGGTCAGATTTTCGAAATTGAGTTTTTGCTATGCTTACATGTTTCGAGATCCCCTGAATCTGAGAAACAGATTTTTAACAGTAATTTATGTGTGTGTCTCGCAAGAATAAGTAGTAGCGGGACGTCCAAACTCGGTATTCTAAATCTGTATCATATAGTGATGCTACGCTAAACTTTTCGTTGAGATTAATAGAATGGATCGTTTACAAAGACATCCAAGAGAATTCAAATATATTAGTCATTGGGCAAAATTTTTGGTAGGTACAATTTAACATCTATATGCTGCAATAAACTAAATGAAATGAATATATATATTATATTCATAAAAAGCATGTTTCATGTAGAATATTCTAAGAAAATCATTCACCATTCGTTTACAGAATACGCGAAAGAACTAGAATATAATGCTGCTATACTTGGAAATTTCTAGAAGTGCATTTCCGATTGTATTGTTATCAATGTGGGACTATATATATTTAAGCTCAGTAACAGAATTTTTTCTATCAATCTACGACAACTATTTAGGCATTAGAAAATAATCTGCAGCACTATAAATAACATAAAAAAAAGCTTGTGACATTCAGTAAGTGTATTTCTGTCAGAAGTTTGCATTTATTTAATACTAGCACGCTTCGCAGGTCGCTATAATTAAATGAATCTTCAAAAAATTTGAATCACTATTGTTTTTTATCATTTTATTAAAAAAAAAATAATCCTTTAAAATCATTTTTAACCTTATTTTAGGTACTCGCTGCCTACCATAGCATTTTTCCTGGGCACTTCAATTTGGGGTATTTATCGGACGATAAATGCTGCTATTATTCAAAAATTACAATTATAAAGACGGCTATATCTCAGCATTTATTAAACATTTCAGTTTTGGCACCATGTGTTTTATAGCTGTCGCTTTTTCTACTATATATTACCATTTGATTCCGACTAATACAACAAATAACTAGTTGGCATAGGTGGACTCTGCTCAGTTCCCCATCATATTTATGTTCTCATAAACTTCTAGTGCGAGACATATTATAATCATGTTAAAAGAAATGAATTTCACCAAAGTTTGATACAGTGACAGAATGAAATCCCCGCCTAATATGCTATCCACCGTTCACTTGAATATATTTATCTTATTCTAATCTATTAATTTATTTTATCAGGGTCAATTCCGTTGTATAGTTTTCATGCTACTATTTCCAATGCAATAATCCTCAAAATTCATATTTATATGAAAAATTTACAATTTCGCTATGTTGGTAAAATCGTAAATTACAAATAATTTACGAAATTTTCCTATTAGAATATTTGTATATAATCATGTTCAAACAAATATCATAAATGTAATTTTGAAGTTGTCTAATGTATTTATGATCCTCAAAATGGAAGTTTATGCTCAAATTTGCTTTATTCTGACATGTTAAGTAAATCGTAAATTCCAAATAACTTACGAATTTTTTAAATTGGAAAAATCATAGTCTATGATATTCATGTCAGTATCCTAAATAATATTTCGAAAGTGGTTTGACATCTTTACGATGAAAATATCCCTCAAGATTGACGTTTGTGTGAAATTTTGCTCTATTCTGCCATGTTAAGAAATTCGTAAATTTCCAATAACTTACGAAATTTTTATATTGGAAAATTCATAGTGATATTCATGCCAGTGTCCTAAATAATATTTCAAAAGTAGTCTGATATCTTTACGATGAAAATATCTCTCAAAATTGACGTTTATGTGAAATTTTGCCATATACTGCCATGTTAAGAAATTCGTAAATTTCCAATAACTTGCGAAATTTTAAAAGTAGCATATTTATAGTTACTGATGTTCATTCCGGCATCAAAACTGATATTTTAAAACTGATCTGACATTTTTACAGTAAAAGGTTTTTATTTAATGCACGTTTAAGTGAATTTTTGTCCTATTCTCCTATGTTAAGAAAATCGTAAATTTCTTATAACTTACGAAGTTTTTTAATTCGAATGTTGCAAATGAATAGGGTTCTTGCCAGTGTCGAAAGTAATATTTTAAAACTGATCTGACCTCTCTGCGACAATTTGTTCTTGAGATATCGTGTACACAGACTAACAAACTAACGGACTAACAGACACCCTACAGACAGACACCATACAAATTTTGTCATTTTCGGATTCCTCACACCTGAAAACGTGTAAAAAAGCCAAAAAACCGAGGTCGAAAATTTTCACGATTACCTAAGTTCCCCATACCTATAGTATGATGGGGAACTAAAAAGAGAGAGAAAATATTCTTTTCTAATGAATTAAATATATAAACATAATAATAATAATACAATGTATTTTAATTAAGCTTAAATTTTAATCAGTTTTAATCCTTTCTGCTAAATAATAGTTTTTACCATGTTTTTATTAACTCGCTTTCTTGTTTGTTTATTTGCTTATTTATTTGTTCAGTACAAATCTTGCAATCGATTTTTAACTAATTTCAGTGCTAGCTAGACATTTGAAACTTTTAGAATAGCTCAGAGCCTGATGACAACACAATACCTCGAAGCCCAATTTTAGAATTTCCGATTAGTTTTCTTTTAATCAATTAAAATATGAAAATAATAACCTCCTAATAGTGTTAAAAATAGCCATTTAAATATTAGCTCATAGAATAGTAATAAAGGAAGAAGGAGCACGCCAATACTCTTAATGCTTACAAACCCCTTCTAGTGAAATGCCAGCGAAAGCTACTTTTGCTCCTCTCAACCTTGAAGTATAGGGCACCCATCCTCAGCGCTATTATCGCTGTTTGTTGTGGCAACACAACAGCTTATGTAGAAACACTTATGCTCCTTCTTCCTTTATTATTATTCTATGTATTAGCTATAATTTAGTTGTTGCCAAAAAAAAAAAAAATACAAGTTCATTTTCTTTCGACATAAAAATAAATACATTTAATTAAACGTGAACATTAAAAAATATATAAAAAGTTAAATTATGCATCTCACAAAAATTGACGTCGTCATCACTTAAAATATTGAACAGGGAGCAGCCCCCGCTCACCGCTCGAAGAGCGGTGTTGAGCGCTTCCAGGAAAATCCACGTGAGCTGCTCCGACATTTATTGAAAAAAAAAAAAAAAAAAAAAATTACATCATGCATCGCCTGGCTTAGCCAGCCCGCGACAAGGGGCGATGCAAATGGGCATGGGTATTTACAAGAGCGGCGCCAGACACAAGTCTACCCGCGACACGGGGCGCCGCTTGATTATAGGAGAGAGGGTGCGAGGCTGTGTGGCCTTCCACGACAAGCGGCACGCTACCAGTTTAGACCCTTGCATTTATGAGGGCTACTGCAGCATTACGGGCACACGGGAAGATAACAGGGAGATAGAAGAATAATGTGTTTAGGAGAAAGAATTTTTCTTTAGTTGTGATTTTAGGTTAGTTTGTTAGATTACATAAATCCATTAGGAATGAGAAAATTTTATTTAATTTATTAATTAAGGGTTTCCTTGTTAAAATGTTGTCCAGCCAATTGATTGGTCTGGGAGAGGGATTTCTAATATGATATAGTGCTGTTAAGGGGCAGTGGAAATAATAGTGTTGCGGAGTTCCCTCCTCGCCGCAGGAACACAGGGGAGAGCGTCGGCAATGAAATTTGTAAAGGTAAGATGGGAAGGGGCCATGACCTGTTAAAAATGCCGTGATAGGTGGAGTTAGGGTCCAGGAATTAATACGAGCCTGTGGGATCAGCGAAAAGGTGTGCCTACCCTTCTCTGAACTATCCCACAGGTTTTGCCATTTGAGATTAATAATTTCTTTGATTCTATTTTTGACATAGGAGGGTGGGGCAGGGATTGTGGAACACTTGGTGGGGAAATCAGTTGCTTCTTTTGCAAGGGAGTCAGCGAGTTCATTGCCGATCACGCCCCTGTGGGCAGAAACGTGTGCCAGGGAGCAAGTTAAGTTAGGATTCGTTAAGAGTTTTTTTATCTGTTGAATTTGTGGGTGTCTGCACCGATGCCGAGCTATTGCCTGAAGGCCCGAGAGACTATCGCTGAAGATGTTAAAGATATCATTCGTGTTCGAGTCGCCAATCCAGCGTATTGCTTTTTCTATGGCATAGATTTCCGCTTGGAAGACTGTATTATAGTCCTCGAGCCTGCAGGCCCACCGATGGGCCACGGTGCCACGGTCCAGCACGCAAAACGCTGCTGCAACCCCGGCGTCCGTTTTGGAACCATCAGTGTAGATCGCCACTGGAGCAGAGGGAGAGAAACTATTTTTAGTGCAATTGGTGATGAGTGGGGCAACATCCTTGCCTGGGTGAATATCCCAGCTGCAGGTCAAAGTTTGTATAGGGGTTTGTGGGAAGATGATGTTTGTTAATTCGGGGTCTTTAAGCTGTAGGATTTGAGTTTTTATATATGTTTGCGAGACCTGCAGGTGGGCATGAGGAATCCCAGTGATTACGGTGAGGGCATCAGTGGATATTGTTTTATATCCTCTTGCAATTTGCAAGAGGAAGGGTCTTTGGGCTGAGTTAAGAGAGGTAATGGCATCAGTTCTCAGGTGACCGCCCCAAATGGCGGCTCCGTAGGTTATTATTTTCTCGATGATTGTTTTATACCAGGTTTTTAGGAGAGAGGTGGAGATACCCCACCTCTTTCCCACCATTTTTGCTGAGCTGTGGTATATACTTTGAGTCTTTAGTTTAATTTCTTTTACGTGAGCCAGCCAGTTGAGGTGCCTGTCAAAGGTGATGCCAAGGAGTTTCATGTTTTCGACATGATTGACACTGATGCCGTCTATCCGCATCTTGGGATTCCTAGTTCTTTTAAGGGCTTTAGGGAAGGCGAGAGTTAATGCTTTGGTTTTAGATGGGGATAATTTTAAGTCGAATTCTTTCAAAAGTTTACTGAAGTGGGAAAGGGCTTCCTGGGCCTGGTCCTCCAGGTTTTTTCTAGTTCGACCCGAGACAATCAGGGAGAAATCATCCGCATAAGCAAATGTTGTGAAGCCCGCAGAGTTCATGCTTTTGAGTATTATGTCTGCTATCAGATTCCACAGGATAGGACCTAGGCACGAACCCTGTGGGCAGCCTTTAGTTTGGGGATGTTCGGTATTCCCGTCACCCCAGTTGACAATAATTTTCCTATGGGAGAGGTATGAGCGGATGATTCCGGCCAGATTACTCGGGCAGTTAAGGTCTTGTAGGGCGCGTAGAATGTGTGGCCACTCCACATTGTCGAAGGCTCCTTGAATGTCTAGAGAGATGATAGTGGTGTAGTTTGATGCGTTACAGCTGACGGCGCAGGAACTTTTTATGGCTTGTAGTGCTTGGTCACAAGATCTGCCCTCTCTGAACCCAAATTGGTTAGGATGTAGTAGATTGTTTGTTTCGAGGTAAAAGTTTAATCTTGTTACAATTAATTTTTCTAATAGTTTGCCTAAAGTGGGGAGGAGGCAGATCGGTCTGTAGGATGAGGGTTCAGAGGGAAGTTTCCCTTGCTTCAAAAAGTACACCACTTCACCTCTTCTGAGTGTTTCGGGGAAGTATTGGTGTTTGAGACATAGATTGGTCCATTTCTGAAGGATGTGTGGCATTGTGCAGTGTACGTTTCGTAAGATTTTAAAATCTATGTTGTCCGGACCTGGAGCCTTTTTGATGTTGAAGCTGTGAAGAGTGGCTTTAACCTCAGACTCCGTGAAGGGAACATCCGAGGGAGCCGAGTAGAGTGGTGCTTGGTGTTGTGGGTAGACGGTTCTTGGGAAAAGGATGTTTGTGAGGTACTCTAGATTGTTACGTTTTGAGGAGAGAGCTGGAGGACGTTCCAGTTTCAGCTGGGGCGGGGTGAAGAATTTTTGACTGTAAAACTTTTGAGCTGTGCCGAATATTTGTGTTTGTGATGTGCAGAATTTCTTCCATGCGTTATGTTTGGCTTCGTTGATGTGTTTTTTGAATATTGCCGAATGGTGTTTTATTTTCTGTCTGTGTTGTTGTAGAAGTGACGGGTCAAGGTATTTTACTTGTCTTCTTAGGGCGGTTAGGTGATTACGCATGGAACGGAGCTGGGGAGACCAGAAGGAGTAGGCGTACTGCCGTCCCGATTTCTTGAGCCTGAATGCTGCGGCCGCGGCTGTCTGGATGGAGGCTATTAGATTAACTGTAAAATTTTCTAATTGTGTGGTGTTGTTAATGGCGTTGAGTTCGTCTGTTAGTGATAAGGAGGAGTTGAGTAAAAGTTTGTTAAATTTCTTGAAGTTTCCACGTTTAGTGGCAAACCGTTTAGAGTATGTTACTGTGGGTATTGAATTGATAGAGTAAGTGATGTAATTGTGATCTGTGTTATTAAAAATGTCCAGGACTGACCAGTCGAAGATTCGAGCTAGGGTCTTTGTATTACAGAGAGTGAAGTCTGGCCAGCCCTGGGCATTGTCCTTTTGGAAGGTGGGAGCAGAGTTTTCTAAGTTAGCAAGGCAGAGGTTATTGGAGGCTATAAATTCTATTAGACTGCGACCTCTGCTGTTCTCAATCGGTGAGCACCAGAGGGGGGAGTTAGCATTGAGGTCGCAGCCGCAGATGAAGAGTGACTTTTGAGTGATTAAATGTTGCCATTCCAGTAGACAGGCCTCAAAATCCGCTGACGGGGCTGCGTAAGCGCTGCCAATAATCAGTTCGCCCTCCTTCGTGGTCAGTGTAATAAAAACACAATGGTCCCCAGTGTAAAGATGAGTGTAAATAAGGGTTTGTGATCGAATTATAATGTGAGCTGAGTTGTTTTTGGAGCTGAAACTGGACCAGGAAGAAGGGAAGCCGTACAGATCTCCCCCAACGGTGCAGTATGCGTCCTGGAGCAGTCCGATGTCCACGGAGTTATCCTCCATGAACGTGAGGACCGTCGAGTTCGCCGCCTTGCACCTGTTGAGGTTGATCTGCACGATCTTGAGGTTATTGAAATTAACTGGGGGTTCGGGAGAGGAAGAGGATGTTGCCTCTGGGGAAGGTGAGGAGAGTACTTTTTTGTTTTTCTTTTTAGCTTTGAATTTTAATAACTATTTTGGGGTAAGAGGTTGGGTTAGTTTAGGAATAAAAGCTGTTACCTTCCTGAGGTGCGATTTGAGCTGCCGTGGTAGGGACCGTCAGCATAACGAGAGTCATCAGCGTAATAGGGTCCGTCGTGGGGTCCATCATAGGGTCCGTCAGTGTAGTACTCTTGGTTATAGGGGTAGTTGTAGTAGTCAGAGTAATAGTCAGAGTACAGTGGGTAGTCGGGATATGGCTGATATTTTGAGTCTTGCTGAGAGGGTCCTGGGACTGAACTGTAGTTCCTGCTGAGTGACCTTTGTAGGAAAGCTCTGCTGGAAGTTCTTTGTTGGTTGGCACTCTTTTGAGAGGTGTGTTTGTGGCTTCTAGAGGGGAGTCTTTGGGATGATTTGGAGTGAGCCTTGTAAGACTTTGTTGATCTGGAGCGGCGTCTTGTTGGGCGCTTTGGGGAGTCCGTCCTGCTTTTCCTGGGAGGAGGCGGAGCCGAGACTGTGGAGGAAAACTTGGCTTCCAGTTCCTCTCTACGGGAATTGTATTTCTCCGCATAGAGTGGACAGTCCATAGAGTAGGACTGATGGTTGGAGGGAAGGGCTCTTTCGTGATTTCTTCTCCTAGTAATGTTGAACCTCTGGCAGTTGATGCAACTCGCCCTGGCGTTGCACCCCTCATTCTTGTGGCTGCCTGAGCACTGCGAGCAGAAAAGCTTGTCACTGCACTTGGACGTTGGGTGTTCCAGCGACTGACATTTAGTGCATCTCAGGACCCTTGTGTAGGGCCTGAAGATGCATCTGAAGAGGCCCAGATTAAATGCCTGAGACTTGATAAAGGCTTCTGCAAAGGGCAGCGGGGCTTGAAAAACTAGGTTTTTAAGGTGTGCTGCTCTGGCGGGTTGTGTTCTTACGTGTTTGATAAGGTCTTGGAGGTCCCCAGGGAGGCTGCTGGCCTGAAAGAGTTTTTGGACGAGATCTGCATCCTCTAAGTCTATCGGCACTCCCAAGAGCAAGAACCAGATGGTGGGGCAGGGTTTCACTTAAAATATTATACACATTGATAAAGTGCTAATCAACGCGATAAATTTAGTAGAGTGCTGATTCAATGAATAAAGGATTAGCTTTCCGTGGTTCAGCTGAACCAATAGATTGCTATGTTTGACCCTTTATCGCTTTTTTTGGCCTTTAAAATTTCATTTCAGCAAATTATCATTAGGCAACACGACAGTTCTATAACCGAAATAAATTGTTTCTAAAATAATTTTTCAGATGTTTAACATTATAATAAATAATATATATATATTTTTTTTTTTTTCATTATTTCCCAACAAAGTTTAAAAGTGTTTATTTAAAAAAAAAAAAAAAAAAAAAAAAAAGTTAAACTTTTAAAAGAGTTAAATTTAAAAACAAATAATAATTTTTCAATTGGAATGATTTAGAACAATATATATATAATTAAATTACATAAGTAAAGAGAAACATTGGCAGTTATGACTTTCACCAAGTACACTCTCCAAGCAGTTGCTATAGAAATTTATTGAAAATAAGCTGTAACCAAGGAAACCAATGCGTAGGTGGTTCATCTCACATGACTCATGTTGGACCATGTCAGGGTTACCATTTTTCAATCTACTTTATTTATCTCATCGGTGCTACTAAGACTCCTATAATACGAGCTGGCTCACAGCTGATCATTGTTGCCCAGCGGAAATATAGCTTGGCGACGTTTAGTTGCAGACGTATTACTCAGCGTCTTTATCGCCTAAAATGGCGAGTTTGCCTAAACAAAAGAGCGAATTATTGTTTGTACTTGATAAGTTTGGCGGTAATATTTGGCGAAATTTTCTCATAACTCTTGTAAAAAGTAGCCATCGCTGTTGCTGTTAAATTAGTTAATTTGAAATATTTATACACTTTGAAAAGTAGTGTAGGTTGTAAAATACAACATTTAGATAATCAAACAGCAATAAAAACAAATAATTGATACAAAAAATGCAAGGAAACATATCATAATTACACTTCATATTTGTGATTGAAAGCTAAGCGTCCAATTTTCTTTTGGACAATTAATAACTAATTTCTTTCGCCTTTCTTCATCTGTTGGGAATCTAAACGTTCTAAAAACAGTTCTGGTATGATTTGAGCAATTTTCGGCTTCACAACCCCCGTTTTATGTGATTTGATAACACTTGAAATTCGGACCGCGTGGGCAACAATCGCTGAGTGGGAAACAAAATGCCTGATGAGCCAGCCTGTATTGAAGGAGCTCTAGGTGCTACGCAAGCGAAGTGTGACGTCACTGACCATCGTTTGGGCCAAGTAAAAGATTTCCTATGTTAATCATCCATTGGATTTTTCGTAAAAAAATATTGAAAATTGAGGAAAATTATTTTCCGATTTTAATCCCCATATTTGGGTATAATTACAAATTATTATGTGTAAGGGAAAGTTCTGTCGTTGTGTGGCACTCAAACAGAGAGTTTGGACACGAAACCAAGCCTTTTAATGTGATCCAAAGCAGCAGTATGATGAATTCCAAGCTTGAAACCCATTTCTGTGGAAGTTAACGTGGGATTTGTCTTGATCATACCAGAGATTTCGTCTTTGACACCTGATGGCCTTCCTGATCTGGTTCATCTTTCAAAGAAAAATCACCCAAACGAAATTTCGCAAACCATCTTTGGCATGTTCGAGCTGTTACTGCGTCCTCTCCAAACACGTCACACAAGTCTTTGTTGTCTCGATCGCATTATTCCATTTTTAGAACTCGTACAACATACAGTGTCGTAAGTGAACTTTTTCTTCACCCATGATGACAGTTCTACAAGTTTGAAAAACCGACTAAAATACGAAAAAGTGTGTGTAAATCGTTAATCTATACTCTAATCTAACTGTTTAAACCGGTTTCAGTCGATAATCGGCAACGCATAAAAGTGCACGTGTTCAAAAAACGACAGAACTTTCCCTTACACCTAATAGTTATCGTGCACATATGTTAGATTAATTTATTTTCCTGTCAAATTGACAAAATTTTAATTTTAAAACTCTGGCGTGCTTGGCGTTTTTTGTATTTGGCGACCAGAAACGTAATACGAAAATATACATGCCAGATTATATTTTCGTAATATGTTTTTTACGAAATATTGTTTCATATTATTCATTGCTCTCTCAATATAAGTTGTTAAAGTAACCATGATTTTTGGAAGAAATTAAATATGTTCGCCAGATAATTTGGCGATATTTTTTCCCGCCAAGGATGACAGATATCAAATCTATTCCGCTGCAATATATTAGTACCTTATATCATATACTTTATTTAGACATTTGAAAACAAATTTGACTTCAAATTATGATAGAATATTTATCATTTTCCTTTTAATTAGTATATTTATTCGTTGGATATTTATTGTGTAAATATCACCCTTTGAAATGAAATGTTTATGTTTTCAATCGAATATAGAAGTTAGCCTTTTTTTTTTTTTTTTCCCTATAGTTTTGAAATTTAAATTAAAAGTTTTATCAATTTTACAGCAAAAATAACTTAGTCTACCGACAATCCGCGATTGTAAGGAAATGCTCGCCCTCTGGTAGGCTAAGGTGAAATTAACAATACCACGGATAGCTTTCGTCGAGACGCCATTGCTTGCTGTATAGTCCAGGGGTGGCCCACCGCGTAGTTTCTTGCGGCCCGCGAGGAAACTAACGATATTTAAAAATTGACAACTTTGGTTTACGAATATAAAATTAATAAATACGTTCTGACTTTTCGAAGTGAAAATACCTTTCAACGATTATGGTAGATAAGGAACTGTTGTAATGTAATGTTATTAGATCCATTATTCATTCTTTTTATTATAGTTTTAATATATAGTCGTAATTTTTTTTTTACAATTCTATTGTTAATTTATGAATGAAAATAATTTAAATTAATGTATTCTTCTCCGAATTTTCAGCCTGCCCTTCTCCGAAAAAAGTATATACATACATGAATCAAATACTCACAAACATATATACACATATGCATATGTACAGTCATAAAATAATAATAATAGTAATAGTAATAATTTCCTCCCCGACTAATTTCGCCGTAAATCATCGTAGAAACTAGCAGCTGATGCCTAACGATTGGTAATGACATCTAATTTTTAATCCAAAAAGCTTGTCGAAATTGCGGGTTGCCTTAAAAAAAAAAAAAAAAAGTTGATGTCAGTTTTAATATGTATACATCCCTTAAGCAAAATCTAACTAAACCGTCTAAACTTGGCCTTATTACCAATCGATTGGCACCAGTCGCAAGTCTCTACATTAATTTACGGCGGAATCGTCGGTAAAGCAGGGGGGGGGGATTTTTTTTATGACTATACATACAGTGTGGCCCGAATGAATAAAATATATTTTTAATGCGGCCCACCAAGTGTTTTGGGTTGGACAGGCCTGGTATAGTCGATGTTTAGTTTAACAAACACTGTTAAAATTTTCTCCTGGGTTGAACCAAAACATGGTACATTTTTGCTGCCACCATGTGATGGTGAAACCTTTTACCATTATTTGGTGCTTTACTAAACCAAGGCTTGGTACTTCAATAGCTACATCCATAAGACGGAGAAATTTTTTACCATAATTTGGTGCTTTTTTTAAACAAGAAACGCCAAATCATAGTAGAAGGTTTCACCATCGCATGGTGGCAGCAAAAATGTACCATGTTTTGGTTCAACCTAGCAAACTGAAGCTACTGCGTAGTACCAACATTTGGTTCAACCTTGAACTGAAATTTTTACCAGTGTATATTTATTGAATAAAAATGTATAAATCCGGTAAAAAAGATAACACATACTGCTGTGTGCCACAGTGTAACTCCAAAGGAACAAGAAATCCGGAATTAAGCTTCCATTTATTTCCAAATGACAAATTTAAAATTTCAGTTGCTTCGGCTAATGGAAGTAAAGAATATTTGAAACTAATATTTGTTCAGCTTCAGTTAAACATCTACTTCCGATCGAACTTTGAATGAACTGAAATATTTTTTTCCAAAGGCAATCGATTTTCCATGATGTAATGGCGGAGAAATTATAGTAAGAATATTAAGGAGTAACACAAATAATAAATACACGTAGCTATTATATTTATTAACAACAAAAGTTGGAAAAGCGCCTTCTATCGATCATTACAAACGCGGATAACTTATATATAATTATACCCAAATATGGGGATTAAAATAGGGTTATAATTTCCGTTAATTTTTAATAAATTTTTACAAAAAATCCAATGGACAATTAACATAGGAAATCTTTTACTTGGTCCCATGGACGACCAGTGACGTCATCACTTCACTTACGTATAACTATGATTCAACATAAAATTTAAAAACATGGTATGTAAAAAGTTTTTTTTTAATTATTTTCAATAAATACATATTTAAACTAGTATGTTGTGGCCACCACAAGACTTTCTTCTATATTTTCCTATACAAATTCACGCAGTAACAATATTTAAAAAAAGAAAAAAAAAAAAAAAAAAAAAAAAAAAAAAAACGATTTTTTTCATTTTTTTTTTTTCGTTAAAAATAAAAAAAAATCAATAACTTTGTTTTAAATTACCACATATTTATAGTTCAACCATTCGTTTTAAAGGTATTCACGAGACCTTTCGAAAGATACCGATCTTGAAAATTTACACACACCCTCCCAGGGGGGGGGGAAGCGATGCCCCAAATTTTTTCCCTAATTAACTACTACTATTATCAATAATTCATATTAATTTCACAATCACAGGTTAAGAATAACTCTCATTATGTACATTTATACGAAATTTTTTCCTATACTGCCATGTTAAAAATTTAGAAAAAATACGATCACAGCGCCACCTGTTGAGCGATTGATCCCCAAATATAATCAGCCTCAGTTTATGTCAGGGGCCAACTAAATACCAAGTCTGGTTAAATTTCGTCTAAGTTTTTTTTCGTTAAAAGTAAAAAAAAATCGATAACTTTGTTTTAAATTATCACAGATTTATAGTTCAACCATTCGTTTTAAAGGTATTGACGAGACCTTTCGAAAGATACCCATCTTGAAAATTTACTCTCCTCGAGGGGGGACTTCCCCCTCACGGGGGGTGGCGATGCTCCTACGCATACAAAATTTTTTTCCCAGTTGACTATCTCTATTTTAAATAATTCTTGTAAATTTCATAATGATTACTAATAAATAATTCTCTTTATGCACATTTATACAAAATTTTGTCCTATATCACCATGTTAAAAATTTAGAAAAAGCGGGATGGCAACGCAACCTGTAAGACAATTTTTACCAAAAGTTGATAGGCACTAATTTATGTCAAGGTACAACTACATACCAATTTGTATGAAATTCTGTTCAGTAGTTCTTGAGATACAGTTGCCACAAAATTTTGTCACACACACACACACACACACACAGAGACAGACAGACAGACAGACATTTTCTAAAAATGGTCAAATCGTGTTCTACAGCTCTCAAAACGTGTAAATTCATCAAAAACCCGAGGTCGAAAATTTTTACGAATCCAATACTTTCTCTATATTACATATAGAAGAAAGTAAAAACTAGTATGCTGTGGCCACCACAAGACTTTCTTCTATATTTTCCTATACAAATTCACGCAGTAACAATATTAAAAAAAAAAAAAAAAAAAAAAAAAAAAAAACGATTTTTTTTTCAAAGTTTTCTCTCGTTACAAAAAATCGATAACTTTGTTTTAAATTATCACATATTTATAGTTCAACCATTCGTTTTAAAGATATTGACGAGACCTTTCGAAAGATACCCATCTTGAAAATTTACCCCCCTCCTCCCGGGGGGTACTTTCCCCTGGGGGGGGGGGAAAGCGATGACTGAGATTTTTTTCCTAATTAACTACTACTATTATCAATAATTCATATTAATTTCACAATCACAGGTTAAGAATTACTCCCATTATGTACATTTATACGAAATTTTGTCCCATACTGCCATGTTAAAAATTTAGAAAAAATACGATCACAGCACCACCTGTTGAGTGATTGATCCCCAAATCTAATCAGCCCCAGTTTATGTCAGGGGCCAACTAAATACCAAGTCTGGTTAAATTTCGTAAAAAAAAAAAAAAAAAAAAAAAATACGATTTTTTTTCTAAGTTACTTTTTGTTAAAAGTAAAAAAAATCGATAACTTCGTTTTAAATTATCACAGATTTATAGTTCAACCATTCGTTTTAAAGGTATTGACGAGACCTTTCGAAAGATACCCATCTTGAAAATTTACTCCCCTCGAGGGGGGACTTCCCCCCTAGGGGGGTTCACGAGGCTCCTACGCATACAAAATTTTTTCCCCAGTTGACTACCTCTATTATAAATAATTCTTGTAAATTTCATAATGATTACTAAAAAATAATTCTCTTTATGCACATTTATACAAAATTTTGTCCTATATCACCATGTTAAAAATTTAGAAAAAGCGGGATGGCAACGCAACCTGTAAGAGAATTTTTACCAAAAGTTGATAGGCACTAATTTATGTCAAGGTGCAACTACATACCAATTTGTATGAAATTCTGTGCAGTAGGTCCTGAGATACAGTTGCCACAAAATTTTGTCACACACACACACACAGACTGACAGACAGACAGACAGACAGACAGACAGACAGACATTTTCTAAAAAGGGTCAAATCGTGTTCTACAGCTCTCAAAACGTGTAAATCCATCAAAAACCCGAGGTCGAAAATTTTTACGAATCCAATACTTTCTCTATATTACATATAGAAGAAAGTAATAAAATAAAGATTCCCTTTTCATATTAATTAAATGAAAAAAAATCTGGTGTGCCACTCACATGACGTTCTGTTACCCTACATTTCAATATTAAAAAGACAGATTGCAGATTAAGTCGTAAGATCAATAAGTTAATAAAAATCAATCTATTTTAAAATTACTGTAAAATAGGTTTAGGAACAGTTTTATTTCGCATATATAATTATGAATTCTCCATTCATACATCCCCCTGTTCAATTAAAATGCCTATATTTATTAAAAGAAAAAAAATGTAGGCTGTTATTAATTTGCATTCAAACTTGCCAATCTTAATCAGATTTTTCAAGTGGCAAGCTAATACGAATCTCTGAATACCCAATTTGAATTTCCTGTGATCATTTGTTTTTAAATTATGCTGATAACTGATATAAATACAGATCAACTGCTGAAAATTGGACTTTCACATTCAGGGAACCTCAAAACGGGATATTACACAAAAAACAAAAATTTTAAATATAACTAAAAAAATACTTGTTTACAGTTGATATAAAAAATTAATTATCCTTCCAGAGCAGTATTTGTCGACATAGTATAATATAGCAAAGCACTTCCATCGATTACATTCAATAGAAAAGAAGGTTTAGCTTAATTTTGGGTGTCTATAAACTATATGCATATCACATAGTGCACTTAAATTTACTTTTATATGAAAAGCATTTAACACAAAAAAATGTATATATATTTCCAGCCATTTCCAAGTATAGCCTTAACCTATTCAAATACTTTGTTTAATCCTTTGAACGATTACCTGTTTGATCCCCGATTGTTATCGTGGACGGAGGGTGGGGGGGAAACACAAATATATATATATATATATATATATATATGAGTGAGATATATTGAACAATTCTACTTCAATATAGGTTCTAGAATTTAATATGGGGGTAACTAGGGAGGCTTGACCCAGTTTTTGGTTTTTAATTTTTCATATATTTTGTATAACAGTTGGAGCTGAATAAAAAATATGAGCAAATAGTTTGTTATTTTGTACATACTGTGGCTAAAGATAATAGCACCGTTCTTATTAGAAATAGTGCAAAAAAAAAAATATTTTTCTTAAGTCAGCACATGGGTCAAGTGTCCTAAGCCTAGGGAGACTTGACCCCCTACTTAGGGAGACATGACCCCCCCTCATAAAAGTGAGAAAACTCATAGGTATTAAAAGAAAAAATCTGATGTGGGCACCACATGACTTCCTTATACACTTTTAAAAATATACATAATGTTAAAAAACATTGTCACTGGACCCGAAACAATTGGCTAAAAATATTTTTAAAAAATGCATGCATACGTAAAAAAAAAAAAAAAAAAAAATTGTTTCTTGAGGGGACTCATGTCAAAGTTGTGCCTTGGGGGGAATTCATGTCAAAGTTGTGCCTTGGGGGGGACTCATGGCAAAGTTGTACCTTGGGGGGGACTCATGGCAAAGTTGGGCCTTGGGGGGTCTCATGTCAAAGTTGGGCCTGGGGGGGACTCATGTCAAAGTTGGGCCTGGGGGGGGACTCATGTCAAAGTTGGGCCTTGGGGGGACTCATGTCAAAGTTGTACCTTGGGGGGGGACTCATATCAAAGTTGTGCCTTGGGGGGGGGACTCATGTCAAAGTTGTACCTTGGGGAGGGAACTCATGTCAAAGTTGTGCCTTGTGGGGACTCATGTCAAAGTTGTGCCTTGGGGGGACTCATGTCAAAGTTGTACATTGGGGGGACTCATGTCAAAGTCGTGCCTTGGGGAGGGAACTCATGTCAAAGTTGTGCCTTGGGGGGGACTCATGTCAAAGTTGTGCCTTGGGGGGGACTCATGTCAAAGTTGTACCTTGGGGGGGACTCATGTCAAAGTTCTGCCTTGGGGGGGGACTCATGTCAAAGTTGTACATTGGGGGGGACTCATGTCAAAGTCGTGCCTTGGGGAGGGGACTCATGTCAAAGTTGTGCCTTGGGGGGACTCATGTCAAATTTGTGCCTTGGGGGGGACTCATGTCAAAGTTGTGCCTTGGGGGGGGACTCATGTCAACGTGTTCTGAACTTTTCTGAAAGTTTCAAATGTCTAGCTAGTCGAGAAGCCAGTTAAATTGCAAGATTTGTCCAAACCGTTTTTGAGCTATTACCATTTTTTGATACATTTTGCCCATTATGAACCTAATTTTCCTAAATATCTCCAAAACGGAAAATCATATAAAGTCCAAAAAGGGAGGTGCACAACTAGATGTTATAACAAACCTATGTACCAATTCGCAACTTTCTACGTCCAACCGTTTTTGAGTTATGCGACATACACCCCCCCACACACACACACAGACACACATACATACAGACGTCACGAAAAAGCGTGCAAAGTCGCTTATATCTCTAAAACGAGAGCTCGTGTTAAGACGAAACTTGCAGGTGTGCAACTAGACATCATGACAGTCACACGTATAAATTGGCAACATTCAGCGATCATTCGTTTTCGAGCAATGTGAAATACAAAATCCATTTCGCAAATCGGGATTACTATACTTCCTTATATTTTGTATAAGGAAGTAAAAACACAGGTTTGTAATTTAAACATTTTCTAGTTCTAATCCTAAAAGCAGTGGCACTCTATTAGAAAAGAAACCGAAAGATTGCGGAAAATCGAATAAACCAATCAAATCTCTCCTAAGTGTCTCCATATTGCGTCATCATAGAAAAGTTGAATTAAGTTTACAACAATTCGTAGTTTCTCGCCATAGAATTTCGCTAAACACAGAGTGAACGGTCTCCATTTGAATCCTTAAATTACACTATTTAAGTTATTCATAAAATAAAAATGCATTAAATGAAACAAAGAACGTTAACTTTATCATTGGGTCAAGTGTCCCTAGTTAGCTTGGGTCAAGTCTTAAGTAGCTTTGCTTTGTTAATCCTAATTTTTTAACAACTTGCATTGCAGTTATATAAACTGCTGTATACCGATCTGTAGCTAAAAGAGTGACTAAAACAAATATACTTCTGAAATTGACTTACCTCAAAACTGGAGGTTCAAATTTAACAGACTCCAAGATCTTCAAAGTTTTCTTGAAAGAAGCAGTATCAATCAACACTAAATAGCAAGAAAACTATAGATAATTCTGGAATGGCTGTTACCTGCAAAATGCTGTCGTATGATTGGTCAATCAGTGCACTCACTGACATTTCTCTGAAATTTTCCTTTCTTAGGAAAAATCCGCATGGGTCAAGTCTCCCTATGGGCCAAACAACCATAGTTTCCCCTAATAAATTGAAAAAATGGTGGATAGAGGAAAATTGAAAATCGCAGTACTTCTGCGGAACAATAGTTTGCTGTTCATTAGCTTCAGAGGGGGGAAAGCACGCAAAAAAAAAAGTGTGAGATATTGGACAAATTTACTTCTTTTTAAGTTCTGGAATCTAATTAAAAAAGCTTGAAAAAATATTCACATTTATCTTGTGGATGAATAAAGATTAGAAATCACAATGATTTCGCAAGATGTCTAATCCCAATCGTTAGCGAAGAGGTGGGGGGACGGGGGTAAAATAATTACGTAAGTGAAAAATATTAAACAATTCTACCTCTTTGTAGGTTCTAGAATCTAATAAAGTGTGTTTAAAATGAACATTGGCATTTATGCTGTGGATGAAGAAAAATTGGAAATTGTAATATTTCCGACCAAAATCGGGAGACTTAACATTTCTACACAATACTGTTTTGAAAATAATCTGCAGACTGAAAAAAAAAATATCTGCGACGTACGTCTCACATCTCGCATTTTCTGCTGTAGGGTATTTAAGTATACACAATATGGTGTGTACATACTTTATAGGAGACATATTAGGCTACAAATAATAAAGCAAAAACATTCTTTTCTATTAAATGTTACTTGTGGAAAATCTTTTTCACATTTTGACCTGTCCAGGAAAACTGCATAATAATGAAAATTAATTCCTCATACCCATACGGTAAATGAATTTTTTTTTTTTTTTTTAATTAAATGTTTAGCGCTGTTTCTTTTGTATAATTACGCGTTTTGATGTCTCCTGATTAATGTCAAATTTTTAACGGTTAATACTTGTGTGTAACTGTTAAGAACGCAACTTTAAAACAATTAGTTGGGAAGGAGGGCGGGGGGGGGGGGTATGAGCGGATGCAGCAGCCCCCTCACGCAGAATTATTTGTCAAATAAAAATGTTCCTAAACCTAATTTAAAATGTTTTCAACGTATGTTTATATACATTGCTATCTTACCCCTTTGTGTGCAATTTGTCTTTATAGTATTAAAATGCAGGGTAAGAGGAAGTGCTACACCAGATTATTTTAGTTGTGTGCGCGTTATTTTTCACAAATGATTATTTTTTTTCTTGAAATATAATACGTATTCAATTAGATTATGAATTTCTAAAAACATGTAGCATGGCTGTGTAAGATTTTATCAGAGCATTACAAAAGCCCAACTTACCACTGGTGGGCATTTAGTCTGCAATATCAACACCACTTTTGGTGTAATTGTATTGTAGAATGTGCAATCTCTGGCAACTTTTGGTCTCCAGATGAAGAATCATTGTCAAGATGAAGCGAAGATACTAGAATTACGTTCTTGTATGCTTTTGGGACATAGGACACCAGAGTCTTCTGATCACTGAAGCCGCACTCACACAATACAGTTATAAAATAAATCAAATAAACATATTTTATATAAATGTAAATATTGCTAACCTTTATATATGTAACGGAATCAGGAACAATGTGCCTGAGAGATCAAAATAACAATATCAGTTCTCCAGAAAGCATGTGAATGAACTATAAATAGGTTGGCTTTAAACATCCCATAAAGATAGGCGACTACTAGAAAAGGCATACTTTTAACCCTCTTATGAGTAGAGGACTGAAATGTCAGAGCTGTGCTTGTCAGAATGCTAACACCCGGGGGAGGGTTAAAGATAAATTATGGTCATTATAAACACCAAATAAAAGTTATGTTATTGTTTTTATTTAAATAATCTTTTGGTCGTTCTTTAAAAATATTTAGTCACTTTTCTTTAACATTTTAGTCACTTTTTCCACATTTTTTTAAGCTGTTCCTGTGTGCAGAGCCCTGATTATTGTATAGTGTCAGTGTTACTGTCACTAAACTCAGAGTCTGTATAAGAATCAATATCTGAAATATATTTGCATTATTTCTGCTATTCCAAGGCATTTTCGAAGCTTCGACATTGTAACGATTAAAACATAAAATTCACATATACAAGATCTAAACATCGAATAAAAACTGCACTGTAAACCAACGCTCCGGTGAAAATAAAATTCCTCTACTTACTATAAAAAAATATAAAAAAAAGTGCGCATTTAAAAAGAGCCATCGTAAAGCATGCGATTCGGAACCATTCCTTTCCCCTTATGTTTATGTAATGAACATATACTTGCATCTGAGTCATATTACTCTGATTTCGAGCAGAAGGTCAAATCTACTTGTATCTCAATATACAATGAAATCTTGTGCCAAAAATTATAGTTTTTAAAACGTTCCAGGACACTGGCACAAATGTGTGACTTCCGCGGTTGGATGAGAAAAAACTTTGGTACGCCGGCCATTGTTGATTGATATATCTTCATTATATTACTGTTATTATTTTTTGTGAATTCAAATGTTTTATTCAGCGATATCAGACATGTTTGGTACGGCGTATTGATGTTTCTCCAAGTTACCAATTTTTATTGATGACTGATTATCTTCATATATCACTATGGCTTTGTTATCAAGTTTGCTTCTTTTAATTTTTTGTAATAAGAGTAAGCTTTGCTTCCAGATATTTTTTACTGTCCTGTCCTAGGTTTGTTTTTCTATTTTTCCTGAGTTCGTGTCGAGTTTTATTGTTGGATTTTGTTAGGAGTCTGTTTATTAGATAGTTTACTGGTTGAGGGTTTCGCCCCAGAATTTCTTATCTAAATTCGCATGAGCGTACAGTTTTCTCGTTTGGTACGAGGCTGATGTTTTTCCAAGTTAGTTATTTTTATTGTTGATCGGTATGCCTTCATATATCACTGCTGGTATTTTTTGTAAATTCAAATGTCTTTTTCAATGATATCGAACTTCAGTGATATCTATATGTTTGGTACAAGGTTGATGTTTTTCCAAGTTAGTCATCTTTATTGGTGATTGATTATCTTCATATATCACTAAGGTTTATTATCAAGTTTGCTTCTTTTAATTTTTTGTAAATAAGAGTAAGCTTTGCATCTGAATATTTTTGAATGACCTAGGTTTGGTTTCCCATCTTTCCTGAGTTCATGTGGAGTTTTATTGTTAGATTTTTTTAGTAGTCTGTTTATTAGATGCAAGGTGATTATAATTAAAGTTACGATTTCAAAACGCTATAATTTTAAAACTGCACATCAGAGCGATTTGATATTTTACAAGAGCAATCGTGAGGCAATAAAATTTCGTTTGGCAAAAGAAAAGAAAAAAAAAGTTCCAAAATATGCCGTTAATTATCCGTAAAGTATTTGTTTCATGTAGCTCCTCTTTTTCTCTTTTCACTATGACTGTTTCCGCTATAAACACGTATTCCTGTCTTTTTGCTAAAAAAAATTTTAGTAAACCCTTGAAATCTATTGTATCCTGCTATTCTATTGTGTTGCTAACAACATTTCTGAGTTTAATGAATCCATTTAGGCGTTTCCTCTGACATTACCCTGACAGCGCCATCTATACGAACATGTTGTAACTACTCCTATTCCTCCCCCAAACAAAATTTCATTGCCTCAGTTTTCTCGTTCTGCCATCCCATTGAAGGCCAATGTAGCGCTGTGACAAACCCATATCTTAAAAAAAAGAAAAAAAAGTTCTCTTTTTATTTATTTTTTCTTTCATTATCCATTCGAATTGCTTCCGGTATTTTGCCAAGTTTATTTATTTATTGTGAAACCTAACCTACACATTCTTTTGAACTATATGTTGAAAAATAATTTAAGCATTGTATTTCTTTATGCAATAAAAGTGTTTTTCTAATAATGGTTTCCTTTTGTTTAATTGCTTAATGGAACTTATATTCTGAATTGCTCTCCTGTTTTTAATTGATTTCATAAAAGGGGAAGGTTCTCAGTTCAAATCGTATGTATTTCTTTTTGTTTGTCAGCTAACTTCTTAATGAATGCTCCAAATTTCATACTTTATGTATTTATTTATTTTTTAAGTTCTTTGCCTGAAAAATGTCCCATCATGATATCAATAACATCTGAACAAAATACAAGGTGAGCACAAAAGTCCGTTCCCACTTTTTAAACTGCTGAATGGCTGTAGCTATTGTTATAAAAGTGATATGTAGGCAGTGGCGGTTCGTCATTGAGGGCACCTGGGCATGGCCCCGCTTGAATTTTTCTCTCTAATAAAAATTAAGTAATATATCTTTCTTTCTTTTTATTTTTTTAATTCTAGAGCTTGTAAAAATGTATCTATCAAGTTAAAAATGTGCATCCAATTTCATCTTATTCTTCTCGGACATAAAGTTTGCTTATCCCTTTGTCCGTTTTTCTTTTACCGAATTACAGCTAGTTTCTACTCGGAGTTCAGATGTTTGGGCACTTTGATTTGTGCCCGATCTCGCGCATTAATTAGTATAGTATTTATTGTTTTGCGCATGGAACAGCGAGTTAGCACATTTGGCGAAGTAGAGCTTTATCAATGTTAATATTCTCATACTTTTAAAGTGTTAGGGGCACTTGGCGAATTGGCCCATGTAACGTAGTTTAATGAAAAATAACTGTCTTCTTTAAGATGCATTAACCATACGGATCGTGGAAAGAATTTGGCGACTTTCACAGTACTTTTTATTTATTTATTTTTCTACTGATAGTGAAAAAGAGGAGACTTTTGCGATTTTTTCTTTTTCTTCCAAATAAATCTATGATTGTTTAAAAATTAACAGTGATAGAAAGGAATTCTGTTGAAAATTTATTGACAAAAGGATTAAAACATTTTTGAGAAATTCTATGGGACAGGAATGTATAAATGCACTTGCGGTTCTCGCAATCAACAAAGACTTTATTTTCACAATTCCAGAATTTAATGAGAAAGTAATTGGAAAGTTTGCTCGACAAAAAACTCGGTGAGAAGAATATTTATTTTTGTATAAATAATAATCAGATTTAAATACTTGAACAGTTTTGGCTGCCTAAATTTGTAAATCTTTTTATTATATACTATTTTTTTTTTTTTTTTTTTTTTTTTTCATGCGATTTAGTGTAATATTTTTTATAATTATTGTTTTTCAGTCAAATACTATTTGATTAAAGTATTTTTAATAATAATAATCGCATTTACATAAATTAATATTGGTTATTTAAAAAACATATGTCTAAATATTTATTAAGGGATAAATCAATCCTTTTTAAATATATATATATACACACACACACTTTTTCTTTTTTTTTTTTTTAATATAGCGATGGATTTTTAAAGTGTCTTTATTTGCGTATTTTTAACTCGACATTATGCCAAAAACTGCAAAGAAATAAAATGTCAGTCATTATTTTTTTATTGGGACAGTTATAAAATTCTGTATTGTTGAAGGAATATAAAATTTTAAACTAAATTTTTTGTACAGGCATAATTTTTAATTTTGATATACATTACAAAATCACCTACAGGTTTTAAATTTTATATACATTTGGCCTACATCATTGTTTTTAAATAAGCTAGAATATAAAAAAGTAAAATCATAAACGCTTTAATTTAAAAATTCGACATTTTTAAAATGGTTATACATTTTTAAAGTACCGTTTATGAAATTTCTAATTTTAATTTAATTTCTTATATTATGGCTGTGCTTTTAAAAACAAACATACAAGAAACAATTATATTAAATATATAATGTTTTCGTTTATACTTAAAAGATTTAGAGTTGTTATGCACAAAAGTAAAAAAAAAAAAAAATGCATGTAGAAGAATTTCAGTTTAAAAATTTTGACATTGTAAAATTTTATAATATTCACAATGTATTATAATAATAATAATATACATAGAACACACCGAATATATATTTAAAAGATAATTTTCCCTATTAAATAACTTATTCTTTTTGCGTTTGAATTATGAGTATATTTCACATGTCGTGCAATGGACCGGGCCCCACCTGGGAAAGTTGGCACGAGCCGCCACTGTATGTAGGTATAGTAAAGTGGTTATGCGCTTTGAGATCAGACTGCTTTTACAGCACTACCTGGTGGAAAACAGCGTAGTTAACGTTCCTGCCTCGCAAACAATAGGTACGAAATAGGGGATAAAAGTAGATTACAAAATTATAGATCATCATGGATTTAGTACGAAAAAACAACTTGTAGATATGAATGCTTAACCTCTTGAGACTAGAGAAAAAACTAAACATAGTTTTTAAAAATTTCTAGTATTATTTTGATTAAATTTCAGTATTAAAAAAAGTAAAGAGAGAAAAAACACGTTTCAGAAATTTTAATTAGCCTAAATTAAGTCTATTTTGTTTACAATTAGTGTAATTGCAAACAAAATATTTTCGACAAAATATAATCAGAAATTCTTAAAATTACCTCTAATATAATAATTATACATCTCTTAATATAAAATAATGTCTAAAACATTCAAATTTCGTTTCTTTTATTAAAAAGTATAAAACGATATTTTTCTTTGTTTTCTTCTTTGTCGACGAATCAACGTTTTTTGTTTTTACGGCATTTTACGCTATGATAAAGTTTACCACTTCACGATACAGTACTGCAATCTCTTGAAAAACTATTAAAACAGTCTTTCCCTAATTGAGTGTCGTGGATTTGAATGCTACTAAACACAGACATGAGAATTTTCCGCGGATCCGCGATTTATTGTGTTGATGTGCATTATTTTTTAAGTTTAATTTGTCACTTTTAAAATATTTTGTATAGTATTTTACTGTGAGCATTATTTTTCATTTGAAATAAATTTTATGAACGTACATTTGTATAGATTTCCCCGCACGCGTTATTTTTCTTTTAAAATTAATTTTATGAACACGCGTGTTTCCTCTTTTTACTTTCCGAACACTATAGTGAGGAAAGTATTGTAATCATGTCAAAAATTCGAATTCGAGATTTTGATGTTTCTATACGTTTCGAGGTCCAACGAGTCCGTTTTCACTATTTTTACGATGATGTATGTATGTGTGTGTGTATGTGTATGTGTGTGTGTATGTATGTGTGTATGTATGTGTGTATGTATGTGTGTATGTCTGTGAGTGAACACGCTAGCGTCTAAACGCTTTGTTCGAATAAGCTGAAAGTTGGTACGTATATTGTAAGTCACCATAGTACGAACCCTATAGATTTTGGTGAATCTAGCACTTATAGTTTTTTTACAGGGACACAAAGAAAAATTCTTTATCATTATGGCCAAGGGACCAAAATCTTAAAAGTGCGATAGCATCTAAATGCCTTATTCAATTGAGCAAAAACTTTATACACATATTATAAGTCACAGATACTCAATCTGTATAGATTTTGGAGAATCTAGCACTTATAGTTTTTTTACAGGGACACAAAGAAAAATTCTTTGCTAAATTTTTAAAAGTGTGATAGCGTCTAAACGCCTTATTAATCTCAGCAAAGAATTTGTACACATGTTATAGGTCACATTTGAACCAACTGTATAGATTTTGGTGAATATAGCACTTACAGTTTTTTTACAGGGACACAAAGAAAAATTCTTTATCTTTATGGTCTATGAGACCAGCGATAGCATCTAAACGCCTTATTCAATTGAGCTGAAAATTTGTATGAATATTATAAATCACTGTTGCACTAACTATAAGCATTTTGGTGAATCTAGCATTTATAGATTTTTACAGGGACACAACGAAAAATTCTTTATCATTATGATCTAAGGGCTCAAAGTTCAGTAGCGTTAAATAAAACCTCGTGTGATATATGGAGAAAATTACTCAAACACTCTGTTATGGTTTTCTCTTTTTTGTTTGTTTAGCAACTCCGCTTTCTTTATTTTATCTACAAAACTGTTAGTTACTCAATGTTCGGAAAGTCGAGTGGAGTCACTCCAGATTTTTTTAATTTTATGCACTCTCATGCCTGTAAACATAATCTTCATTTTACACTAATTTTATGAAAGTACCAATTGGGTAATAAGGGAGCCAAGAGTTTAAAATAGAACGCTTAAAACGCGCATTTGTTTATTCGCAATTTCCTATACTATGACGTGAAGAAGCAATCTCAGAAAGAAAAAGACGACTATGCATCACCAAATATTTTTATTTCTGATGTTCGAACTCCTGTCCGTATACTGCATTGCCACATTTGGACTTTTGTTATTACTTTTATTCAGTGCTTTTGTGCAAAATAGAAAAAACACTTCAATTTTAACGTATTTTGAACACAAGCTGTCGGTGTCTGCGTTTCCATTTAAATTTTATCTACAAATCTCCTCAAAAACCGAAAAGATTTATTTTAATAGTCAACTTAATATACAAATTATGCATGACATGTTTTTAATAACTTAAAATACAATTAATAAATAGTGTTGAAAGATTAAAAAAAATAAAATAAAATAAACACCATAAATTGCAAAAAACTCAAAAACGGTGTTTTAGGAGGAAATAACTAAGTACACGTTTCTTCCTCGGCCAAAAAGTGTAGTTACTTGTGTAAAATAATAGAAAAAATATATAGATTCAAATCAGCTATTATATAGAACATAGATAATTCTTGATAAAAAAAATTATGTAGATGACTATTGAGTTATTAATGATTTTTACCAAACAAACAACAACGAAAATTAGAAGCTTCTTTTAAATATCGCACTCCGGCAAGAAATGTGACAACTTAAAATGTGGCTAACACAAAACTTTCTGATATTATTTTTGTATACACATTCATGTAATACGTATTATTTATTCAATTTATTTTCCTCGATGAATGCAAACAATTTTCACCTCAGCAAAATACACTAAATGTCGAACATAAAAATCAATTTCGTTCCAACATTTGAAAAATGATTCTAATTAAAAAAAAAAAAACATAAATTTGTTTTAAATTATTACAGAGTTCAATCATTCATTTTAAATGTATTGGCGAGTTTTTCTAAAGATACCAATAATGAATATTTACAACCCACGGGGGTTACTTTCCTCCTTCAGGGAAGGGATCGATGCTCCTAGATGCACAATTTATTTTTATCTTGTTTACTATTAGTGTTGTCAGTAATTCATATCAATTTGACAATCATTCGTTAAAAATAATTTTCATTGTGTACTTCTGTACAAAACTTTGCTCTATACTGCAATAATGAAAGGGAATGACAGCGCCAAGGAGATATATAAATTAGAGTGCTGATTCAATGGATGAAGGATTAACTTTCCGTGGTTCAAGATGAATCACGTGACATGCTCCAATAGGTTGCTGTGTTTGGCCCTTTATCGCTATTTTGGCATTTCAAATATCAGTTCGACAAATTATCATTATTATTAGGTAACATGACAGTCCTATGACCGAAATAAATTGTTTTTAAAATAATTTTACACATATTTCACATTTTAATAAATAATAAAATACCTTTTTTTTTTCATCGTTTCCCAACAAAGTTTAAAAGTGTTTATAAAAGAAAATTTAAACTTTTAAAGAGCTAAATTTAACAACAAATAATAATTTTTCAACTATTTTTAAGCATTTTGTCTGTTAAAGTTCAACTACTCGAAATAAAAAAAGAAGTAAATTCAAAATCAAAATGATTTAGAACAAACGAATATTAAACTACGTAAGTAAACAAAAACATTGGCGGTTATGACTTATGCGAAGAACAATCTCCAAACCGTTGCCATAGAAATTTTACTGAAAATAAGCTGTTACCAGGGAACCACCGAATACGCAGGTTCAAGGAGAGCATGTCAAATGACTCATCTTGGACCTTCTCAAGGGTTACCGTTTATCACCCTACTTTATATATCTCGTTGGACAGCGCCTCCTGTTGAGCAGCTGATTCCCAAATGTAGTCATCATCAATTTAAGTTGAGCTCAAACTAAATATCAAGTTTGGTTAAATTCCGTCCGTTGGTTCTTCAAATACAGCGTCCACAAAATTTTGCACATACAGACTTTCAGACTGGCATTTTCTAAAAAAAGTTCAAATCGTTTTCAGAAAACCTCAAAATGTATAAATCCACCAAAATCCGGAGGTCTAAAATTTCCAGAAACCGAATACTTTCTTTTTATACAAATAGAAAAAAAAGTAAAAATGGCTGTTTTCAGGGTATGTCATTGAAAAAATATGTATTAAGTGCCTCAACGTTCCCGCAAAACATCACATTTCTGTTTCGTAGTTTCTCCACCTGAAGCAGTTTTGTCAGTTTTATTGCTCGTTAGTTAACCCTTTCATTACTAGTTTTTTCCTTTTAAAAAATAAATTAGTGCTTTAGTAGTTTAAATAAAATGAAAATAGCAATATTCTGCCAAATAAAAACAAAAATTATCTGTAGGGGTAATTGTGAAAGTGGGACATATATGTTTCACTGGTTTTTCTAGATGGCACACATGTGTCTCACATTGGAGTTGGGGTGACGATATAAAATACAGTGAAAAGTTCAGTTCCGTAGTTCTAAATTAATTTTACAATACTTTTGAAATTATTTTGTTGAAAATACATAAAATTACACTAATATATATGAATGTAGTCACAGAAAACTAGTGGGACATGCACTACAATAAATTTCACGCTTATTGGTCCCATAGGCTGAATTAAAAATATTTCTGGGACTTACATGCCCTAGTGGGATTGAAAGGGTTAATGTTTTATAGTTTACTTTAAGATGATTTTCTACAAATACTGCATATTTGAGTTGCATAATTTCTCTTGCCCTGGTGCAATATGTGAATTTTATTTTCAAAAGATATTTTTTATCGCCATTTTGAAAGATGCATAAATATATTTATTTTATTTTATATATATATTAATAGAAAATAGAAAAAGTGTAGTTTTATAAAAAATATTTTCAAGTATAAATTCGTCGCACATACCAGTGATTTTGGCGACATTCATTAAGGAGACGGCAACAGTTGTCATCCCCATACTGACACAAATACTAGTTATTGTTATTGATGAAAGTAGTTTACCCTTTTTTTTTTTCTTTTTTTTTTTTTTTTTTTTTTAAAGTGAAAACTTCTTTAGGCGCGTTGAGCACTTTTGGGTGAACAAAAATCATAAAACTCGCGTCATCGTCAGCGAAGGTTTTCCATTTGAAGTGAAAACTTCTTTAGGCGTGTTGAGCACTTTTGGGTGAACAAAAATCATGAAACTCGTGTCATCGTCTGCGAAGGCTTTCCATGAGAAGAAACATATTTTTTACCAATTTATATTATCGAAAGTGGAATTCGAGATTTCAGCTGATTTACACGTTTTGAGGTGTCCTGAATGGGTTTTCTTTTGTATCTCAGCTAATAATTAAAATAATTTCATAAGTAATACATCATTTGAAAGCTTTGTTGAGTTGAAATCGAACAGTAGCTTACAGAAACTTCTACCGCCAGATGGCGCTGTAATATTTTTAAATTTCAATATTTCAATTTCTAATTATGATTAAATTATTTTTAATACATCATTCGAAAGATATTTTAAAATTCTTTTATATTATCGAAAGTGGAATTCGAGATTTCACCTGATTTATACGTTTTGAGGTGTCCTGAATCGGTTTTCTTTTGTATCTCAGCTACTAATTAAAATAATTTCATAAGTAATCAATATTTTTACCTAATATACGGCTTAGTTCATTTAATATGGGTAGCTACAAATATTGTGCCGAATCATATAATACAGATCATAAACACTTCTTTACACACCAAAAATAATTCGAAAAGAATAATCTAATAGCTCGACGATACAATTCACAAGTTACTTAGTTTTCACTTCTGTCGGCAGTCCCCAAAGACTGCTTTGATTTTTTTTTTTTTTTTTTTTCTTTTTTTGAAAGTCTACACTGATCTTATATTCTGATATCTCCCTCTCTAGGGTCCAAGTCATTGCCATTGAACTACATGATGCCATCCAATCCGTTCCATGGCTCCATACCTCGGGAGAACTTCTACTCCCGGGATGAAGACTACATCCGAACCGTCCGATCATCTAGCGTCATACTGGGAGCCGTGTGCGGCATCGTCGGCTTCCTCATCATCAATGTGACAATCGTCATGGCCGTCAGAAAGTACTCTCATCGTCAGATGAGAAGGCGAAGAATTCTAGAGATAGAGTTAGTTTACTATTATATTTTACACATGTTCCTTTGAACTCCAACCAAAAGTATTATCTAATTGTTTATGAAAGTTGTACATTGCTCAAGCAAGCACAAAATGTTATAGCCATGAAACCTGCTGCTTTTTGTTTTTTATTAAGTGAGACATTTTTTTTTCTTTTCTTTTCGGTATTTTAATTCTAATAGTGTAAGAATGTCACATCTCGTAGTGGAATTTGTTCAGAATTCTTAAATCAATTTATACATTTAGGTGTCTGAGAACTTTGTTGGCTTCTGTGATTAAAACCCAATTTAACTTTATTGGAAGTTTTGGATAAGGGTCGTTATAAGGGCTGTCTCCCACCCCATCCTTATTATCTGTTGAATTGAATGAAAATAGATATTTTCCTATATTTATACATCAAAAATCTAAAAGTAGTATAAATTTATATGTGTAACATATAAAAACTAACTTATAGTGTATGTTTGCGCTTGGTATTATTGTACAAACATATTATACGAAAATCTGTTCTTTCCCTCTCTCCGTATTTGGATGAAGAACTTTTATAGTTACTTATGTACTTTATAGTTTATCTATAATGTTATTTAACTATATTTCTTTATAGTTTACCTGGTTTGTTTTGAATGTTTAATATTTTAGATATTACTTTGGTTGGCGATATACATTCGTTTATCATTAATAATTTGATATTTATCATTAAATGTTTAATAGCTTTTTTTTTTTTTTTTTTTTTTTTAAGGTTGTTTAGAAATTTAAAGTGCAACTTTATAGCCATTGCATTAGAAGCCTTTACTTTAATTTCTTAACTAGAGCATTTACGAATAAATGTTTTAGGGATCAAACCAAACGCATGTTTATTAATAATAATAAAAATGTGTTTCATTTGTATTTTCAATATTCAAAAAGTAATTTTATAAATACTATTAGCCAGTCTTAATCGTAGAGGCAAGGTAATTTTTTAAATTGCATAAAATATTTTTTGTATTTTCTGAAATAGTTCTGGTTTTTGTGGTACTTTTTTATATTAAACTTTCTTGATTAATTATTGAATTTAAAAAAGTTATTATTATTATATTATTCTTTAAAGAAAAAATAAAATCTTTATTTCGTAAGCATTATAAATAATTTAAAAAAAAAATCAAAGCTACAGTGCACGAAAAAAGTATAAGGGCAGTACATAAATACATAAACATATTCTTTATTTTTCATGTAGGAAATAAAGAATCACCAGTAAAAGAATAAAGAAGAGAAAAATCATCAATAATCATCATATAATCACCATAAAGAATAAAAGAAATTATCAAAATGAATTTTTTATATCTTTTACTACTATTATCGGATTTTAGAATAACATTTACAAAAAAAAAAAATAATAATAATAATAATAATAATAACAAATTAGCACCTTACAAAGCTAGATCTTATGAAGATTATCCCCGAAGAAAATGTAGAAAAAGTCTAAATTTGTTTTTTTCTAAAATTTTTCTCTGAATAATCAAAATAAAATTAATCTATAATAATAAATAAAGATAACTCTTTTTTTCTAATTATTTGCCTAAGTCGTGATGTCACATTGATGCTTACTGTCTGCAGAATACAGCTTACTGTCTTTAGAATGTCTACAGAAATGCTATTTCAAGCTTATGTCTAACACAAAGATCCTGTTTGCCCTGGTATTAAGTGCCATATTTGTACTGTAATCTTCTCAGTCTAGAAGTTCCCACAAATTATCTAATTAGATTTAGATCGGGACGCCTCACCAGCCAATCAAGTAAATTTACAAAATTAACTTCAAACCGGAATTTAGTGCTGTTAGAAACATGTATAGAAGCGTTTTCTTGTTAGGAAAAATGGTCTCCTAAAAAACAATGGCCCTTGTACTTTTTTCTGAGATTATAGGGGTTTAAAATTTATAAAGTACAGTCGGTAACAAAAGTGTCCGAACACTAGCAAAAATTCCTATATAAAAAAAGTACACTTAAATACAGTTTTGTTAAATAAATCCTTGTCGAATCATGTTCTTAGACCTACTAAGAACAGGATTCGACAATGATTTATTTAACAAAACCGTATGAAGTGTACTTTTTTTACATAGGAATTTTTTCTAGTGTTCGGACACTTTTGTTACCGACTGTAAATCTTAACATTTATTTTTAGAAAACTTAACTAATTTTTATAAAAAATAAAATAATTTTGACAATATATATAGTATATATAATTTTACTTAGGAAATTTTTATACATTTTCGCCTAAAAAACTTCTAGACTTCGCTAATTTTCACTTGTCCTTATACTTTTTCACGCGCTGTAATTACAAACTAAAATCATAATTTATATATTTCAAATATATAGTACATTTAAAAATATTTTTAAATCTCTTTGACATTACAGAGTAATTTTATGTAATCGTGCTTGTTTAAGGCTATATTAATTACTGATTTCCAATTTAATTTTTGGAACTTTATGTAAATGTGCTTAGTTGTTCTTTAAACGATATTTTAATTGTGCTTTTTCTTTTAACATCATCAGGCTTCTCATGCAATTTTTGTCTGTATTTTTAAGGAAGCGTGCTATCGTGCTGTTTTTTAAATTCTTTTTAAATATTCGCGTCTTTTTAACTTATCTTTTTCTAAATCTCTTTCTCCTATCAACACTATAAAAGTTACTTGGTATTTTTTTTTTTTTTTTTTTAATTCTTTTTGAATTCATTACACTGTTAAAAAATTTATATTGTGGTAAATGAAAAGCGCAATTCCAGCTGTTTCACAATTATTAGTTTTTTTTTTGTTGTTCATACAACCGTTTTTAGTGTATTTAAGTTAAGTTGTATGCAGATGCCGGAAACGTAGTACATACGTGCCTAACGTAAAATAGAAGCATTTAGATAACCAGAATAAAGATAACTTGTATCAAACTTAAAAGCAGAATTGACGAAATGTAAGCGTTTAAAAGAGATAGAGGATAAATATATTTTCAGATCACTCGCACTAAAAGTATAAATATCTAAAGTACTTATTTATCTTGTTCATTCTTTTTTCTATCTTTTATTTTGTTTTACTTTTTTCTTTGCATTTGAAAAGAAGTAAACAAGAGCACTTTTAAGTAGATTGTTATGCATGTATTTGTTCGATGCAGAACGTTCAATAAGATGTATGAAATTTTTAAATTCATAAATTAACGTTCAAAGACTTTTGCCTTCAATTTATGATAAAAGCTTCGTCATCTTTTCTTTAAGTCATCCGAAATGGGAAGAAAAAAAAATTAAAGGATATTACGGGATAGGACTGGGGTGATATATCGATTCATCGTTAAATATCGATTTGATATCTATATCACTAAATCGATTAATCTTATGCCAATTCTGGTTAATATCAATTTTGCATCTATATCGTTAAATCGATTTAAGCGTACATTGATTCTTGCCATTATCAGTTTTACATCTGTATAGCTAAATCGATTCAAACTTCACCAATTTTTGAAGTATACATCAGTAGTTGTGGAAGAAACATTAGTACGTGTATCCTATCAGCATCAATTGCGACTTACAGGAAAGCGGACATCGATTTAACTTGATTGATGATGTTCTAGCCGAAAGTTAAGGTCAGATCCTTACAAAATTTTTAAGTTGGACTGATTGTTGGCATGAATAAAACTGCATAGGGTCTTATTCATGCGTAAGAGGGAAGGTCTGACCCTTCTTCCCCGATGCCTTATCTCGGAAATTTACAGTCCGAACATTACGAAATTTTAAATTTGGATTCAGTTTGGTGTTGACATAACAAAGACTGCATCATTGGAAGGTAAGAGGACCTGATCCCCCCACGGTGCTTATCTGAAATTTTCACAATCTGATCCTTACGAAATTTTAAATTTACACCCGGCTTGGTGTTGGTATGATGAAGGCTGTATAGTCGATACATATTAAAAATATTCATATTTTTAATATATCGTGATGTATCAGAAGATATAAAGAAAATGTGACTGTATATAAAATTCGCTCGTTGCATTCGCTTGTTTATAAACATGAAACGAACACCATATAATCGTGCTACATGTAGTACAGTTATCGTCCCCCATCAGGTTTTATTTTTCTATTTAGATCGCTATGGAGATTTTTTATATAAAATCACACAATATGGGGGAAAAAAAAAGAAGTAAACGATTATTTTAGAGATTTTTTTTTTTTTTTTTAATATCTGTAGAGTGAATAATAAAATATCGTATTTCTCTGCGTATATATTTTTAAATATCAAGTAGAAAAAAAAATTGTATA
This sequence comes from Salticus scenicus, assembly GCA_963930645.1. Classification (NCBI taxonomy): domain Eukaryota; kingdom Metazoa; phylum Arthropoda; class Arachnida; order Araneae; family Salticidae; genus Salticus; species Salticus scenicus. The sequence continues at coordinate 26,222,042 of OZ005659.1, read as the reverse complement.
GCCGCGGGTATAAAAAAAATTTTAAATAAATATTTAGTAAATGGTATTTGACTTCATACCATTAGGTTATACTATGTTATATTTGTCGTAAACGGCATACACGTGTAAAATTATTTTAATAGTATAATTTAAATTGAGGTTTTTTTTTTTTTTTTTTTTTTTTTTTTTTTAAGGCAGGGAAAAAAAAAAAAAAAAAAAAAAGCGAGCGATATAATAAGGAATTACTGTATTGCCATTTATGATCTCAAAATAAAATAATAAGAAGAAGAAGAATTCAGATGACTGCGACGAATTTGTTGCATTTTCTTGCTCTAGAGTCTAGAGTATGCTAGATATGTAGTTGCTCTATATATTATGTTTCAAAAGTAGTCATACAATACATAAATATTGCCATAAATATGCACTAAAAGTTTAAATATAATTATCTTTTATTGTGTTTATAAATATCACATTAATATTTTAAATTATATTATGCGGAATATAATTAAAAGACATAGAGATTACTTTTAACCCTTTAACGTTCACTGGTTTCGCAGCGAAACTAAACATTTGACATAATTTAACAATTTTTATGCAGCAGTTTTTTTAACATTTCCCTCTTGTTTTAATCAGGTTTTAAACTTTTGTTCCCTTTCTGTTCAGTGGATAGCAACACTATTCCAAAATTTAACAAATAATGCTTCAAAAGAAGCTAAATGCATAAATCACTTGAAGTTTCTTAGTGTGCGCGAGTGCGAATTGCTGGTTTGATAGTGCACTCATGTCTGTTTTTTTTTTTTTTTTTTTTTTTTCATTTAATTAAAAGCTAGACTATTATTTTCACCTGAAACAACTTTTACGAGTTTTTGTAGTCGATAATGTTTACTTTCAAAATGTTTTATTTATTAAATTAAATATTATTTGAATTTAATAAGGTTAACTTATAGATGTTTCAAACCAAAAATTTCTTGAAAAGGAACAATGCTAATTTTTTATTTTTTAAATATTTATGATCAGCTATGTGTCTAAAAACAATTTTTAAAATTAGTTTAGTAATTTTTAAAATAAATTAAGTAGTGAACGTTAAAGGGTTAAAGCCGTAGTCAGGAAAAAATTTCGGAGGGGCATTTGTACATAAAGTTGAGTATTAAAAATGAAGTATAATTGCAAAAACTTCGATGATGGGAGAGAGGGTAAACCCAGAGTTTCCCCCAGGTTTAAAAAAGAGTGGGGCGCTGTCAATAAAAAGAAGGGTATTTTCTAGATTCATGAGGGCAGTTTTGGATTCTTAAGGGCACATTTAATATTTAAAATCCAGGCACTTATTTTAAAATTTCGATTTTAGGTATAAGTAGTAAGAAAAGTTTTAAATTTTAACTTTCTTTACACCTTAATTTTTCTTATTACTGATGTATGAACGAATGTTGATTGTTATGCACAATGCATTTATTTATATTTTATAAAATATCTCCAGTTTGAAGATTATTTTCAATGAAAGGCTGTAAGGACGCAACTTTTTTAGATTAAGGGCAAGAAGGGCGGTATTTTTTTCAGTCATAGGGCAGGCAGGGCGCAGCACCCTGCCAGCCCTATGAACTGTCTTGGGGAAACTCTAGACAAAAACTGAACTGTGTAGGGGAAACTGGTGAACCCTCTAAAACCTTCCTTGCTTATGGCTTTAAATTAATCCATCATAATAGCTAGGAGATCTCATATAAGCTGAAACCGATCTGTTAGTATGCAAAATGAACCTTCTAATTATAGAAAACATTTTTAGGTATCAATTTTCTAAAATTCACTCTGCCTTTTGATTTGACATATTCTATCGATTTGTTCGTGCTCCGATTTTCATCGATTTATTCCTTTTAAAAATGCAATTACTATCACAAAATTTCGAAACAATGATTAAATCGTGATAAACTATCTTCGCTTCAAAGTACATCTGTAATTATTGTCCAATTTTCTTAGCATTATTCACTCAAATTTGCATATTTCTGATTACGCCACTAGAAAAATATTTACGGAAATTAATTGTAATACGCTTACGAAAAATTTTATATAATTTAAATAATATAATTCATTCAAGTGTATGTTTCATGGAATTCTTTCTCTTTGATTTTACCATATCAATGAGAATGATAGATGCATAAAACTATTTGTTCATCTAAATTAAGCAGCTGGATCAATATAAATCCATGCGGTTATAGTTAAATTATCTTCTCCATTCTCCCCAATCAATGTTTATTTTCCAGTTGAATTTCCTCTTTAAATAGAAAAAAAAATTCTTCAATGATTTTATTGTTTAATCTTTATAATTTAGTTTAATTAGTTAACATATATATATATATATATATATATATATATATATATATACACGTACATAATATTTTAAAAAGAATCATTTTCAGGAACATATTGTAAAACAAAGATATTTTTTTAACAGTGTATATCATTTCTTTATGTTTCTTATGGAAATGTTATATTTTTTTTGGTTGAATTTGTATCTTTCTTTTTTTATCATTCGTTAAGCTTTGTGTTTTCTTATTTATTACGTATTTTACTTTTTGTTTTCCTAGTTTATTGTTTAAAATATTTTAAAAACTTTCTTTCAAAAAATAAGTGGTGTTATTTATTTATTTATTATTATTTTCTTTTTATTATTTAATTTTTAAACAAATAATTTTACTTAAAAATCCCTATTTTTCTCCCACCAAATAGAGAAAGAGATTATGATGAATTTCCATATATGCGTGGAGATGAATGAGAGTATCTCCTTTAGGAGATAGCTTACGTGAAAAAAAAAGTGGCATCAAAAATGTTATGCGACTTTTGTGTAGCCCGAGGTCCAGCTTCATGTACGGGTCGATGACAATCCAGTCCACAAACCAAGAAAGATCTTGGTGAAATACAGTTTTTTTATGAACTTTTAAATTGTTCTTGTTGAAAACAAGTTAAGAAATGTATCATAAGCCAAAGTAAGTGTTGGTGTTGTGTTTGTGTTTTAGTCAGCTGTTGTGTGGATTCCACTTATTGTTTATTTTAAAAAGCAATATTGTCCCTATCAGTTTAGTTTTATTATTGTTGTGTTTTATTGTTTTACTTGATATTTTGAAAAAAAAGCAGAGTATTTTTTTATCAAAAGTAATTGTTAAAGTGAAACAAAATCGAGCATTTTAATGTTATTTCTTGTAAATTGCTGCTTTCTGCAAAGAAATTAAAAAAAATAAGAGTAATAATTTTTAATTATTATTTTTATTTTAATTTTTATAATTTTTATTGTTTTTATATAAATATTAGCTTTAAATAACTGCCATCTCAATAACCATGATATTATTATTATTATTATTAAGTATTCTTTAAATTTCTAGAACTTCAATTTACAAACTATACATGTCAGACAAAATAAAATAAAATTTACAAATTATAAAATGTATATTGTATATAACATTGTTCATTGTGGTTTAAATATTTCTTACAAAAATGGAAATTTTATGATGCAAATAATATCTCTAACATGTAGAATTGCTCCTGAAGTAGAAAAAAATTATTTTTGAAAATTGTCTTAAAAGAGATTTTAAAATATATATATAATAATAATAATTAAAAATAACATCCATAACGTTATGAATGGTTAGTATTAATTTCTGTGTTATAAAACGTAACAATAAAAAATATGGCAGGACAGCTAATTGTATATGACAGTGGAAATTATTATTAAACTGGTATTAAATGGCAAACTATATAAAATTTGGGAACTTTGTGTTTTTGTTTTTTGTTTGCAAATTTCTTACACTTTGACATTTGTTTTTGATGCACATCTGAAATATGGTAATATAAAAGACTAATGTACAATTCATCATCCATGTTGGACAAAATTGTTGCCATTTTGTTTTGTCAAAAAATTTTAATTGCATTTATGGTTCTTCAAAACGTGAAATGATATTACATTTATCATTTAATAAAGAAGTTTGCTTGCAACTTTTTTTTTTTTTTTTTTAATATTTTAAAATATAACCATGTGTTAATTTAATCAGAGTATGCTAAAACAAATTTGATAATTAATATTCTGCTTTAATTTATTTGTGATGAAAGTTTCTTTCTTTAGGTTATTATATGATTATTATTTATGTTATCGTTTTGTCTTTGGCTGTTTCTCTTAATTAATTAAGAGATAAAAGGTATATATCATAGCTCTGGATTTCATCTGTTTTGATTTACTGTAAGATATTGTACAGTTTTAACTTAATTTGTTTTGAGAATGCAGTATTCTTGTGAGATTTGTTTTTGTGGTTACTTTGACTACGAAATATGCTTTGAGGTATTATTTTCACTCATTTTTACTATGGAATTTTCTATTTCAATGGGTCATTTTAACTCTAGGAAATTAGTAATAAAAGCAAAGTAAATTTCAATCAAACTTTTATAGAACATACTTCTATTGAATTTAAGGTAACCAAAAAAATGTGATCCATTTTGTCTATTATTTTTGTAATTGATATTGACTATTATTTGATTATTAAATGTTTAATATATATATATATATATATATATATATATATATATATATATATCAGAATAGAAAATATAATCAGGCATTTAAGTGTCTAATTCTGAGACTTGACATTATGCATAATTATTATTACTATTATTTAATAGTTAAATATTTATTTGTATATATATTGTAAAAGTAAATAATAAATTGTTAGAAGCTTTATTTGTTTTCTTCTTAAATAATATTTAAGTGTATAAGTTTTAAGACTTAAAAATGCAAACAATCAGCTATTAGAGCTGATTATTTGCAGCTGATGATGTTACAGCTGATGATAAGTACACAATTAAATATATTTGGTGTGTAATTTTAATTTATTTAAAAGTGAAATTGTATTATACTGTATAGGAAAATATGAATATTATTTAGAATTATGTATGTTAAGTTTAAAGTCTTATTTGTGGTTTAAAAGTTGTATTCTCTTTTACAACAGTCATTTATGAATATTTTAAAAAAAGGAAGTTTAACAGTTACTGTTCATTACGTAAATGTTTAAAATTAATACTTTGCATAAATATTAATTTATTGAAGTACTGTACAAAAAAAAAAGGAAAAAAAAAAAAAAGACTTTTCTTAATACTTTCGAATAATTTGTTGTGTGGATTAAAATTATCTAAATAAATGTTCTGGAATTCTTTTTAATATCTGGAAGTAACTACATATCACTAGTTTTATACATTTCAGATTGCAATGTGTAGAACTAACTACAGAAACTGAAAATATAATCATTTTTTTAAATAGTTACAAATTTTATTTTCGTCATGAAAATAATTGTTTAGTCTTTTATTTTTATTTTTTTGTATCATCTTTAATATCAATAGACTCCTGTTTCTCTTCTTTAAATGATTAAACTAATATTAGAATAAAAATCTGTAATATAATTTATTATGATTGCATGTGTGTGGGTTCAATGTAAAATTTTTCTAAACTATGTGAATCATTTTAATTACATCCCAAAACATTTAAAAAAGGTTTTATGATTCAGAGCCTGACTAAGGCAGGGGCATACGGGGCAGTTGCCTGGGCCCCCACATCAGAGGAGGCCCCCAAATCGAATAGAAAGTTTATTTTACGTTTCCTTCTTTAATGAACTTTTTAAAAACAAAATATCAGTATAGTGTAAAATCCAGTTTGATTGAGACATCGTAAATGCGAAAATTTAGCTGAATTCCGTTCTAATGTCAGCAAGGATATGAATTTTTCGCAGCTAGATGACAAAGTTAACAATCAGAAATATTTAAATACCTCCATATAAAGTTTGGTTCTTCATTACTGAAGTAGTGAAGCAGAGGGGGCCCCCTAAAGAAGTTTTTGCCTAAGTAGTAAAGCAGAGGGGGGCCCCAAAGAAGTTTTTGCCCAGGGCCCCAATTATGCTAAGTCGGGCCCTGTTATGATTTAATTATAATTATATTTCTTAGATGACAATGGCCAACAATATTGATACAGCATACTACTGATCATTTTTGGGGACCAAAATACATATTCTCACATTCATGCCCAGCTGGTGGCCACACAGTTAGTGCCAAATAATTAATGCTCTAGCCTTAATTTGCCAGGTACAAAGTTCAAATCTTGGTTTAGGTATGGATGTTTGTTGTGGCCTGGAATCCATTTTAAGCCCTAGATTTAAAAAAAAATGTTGAGCCATAAACCAAACTTTCCTCTAAAATATTAGGTTGTTTTAATTTGATTGGTTGATTAGTTGAATGGGTTTCACATCACACTAGAGCTACACAGAGGGTCTGGAATTCACCATTAGGAGTGATTTAGAGACATGCCATCCCACTTTTGATCTTCCATGAAGAGGATGGAACATTTTTTTTTTACACCATGATTTTTTTTTTCTTTTGAAATATTGCCTACTACTTAAAATCAGGAGTCTGTTGTCTTTCTACTATGGACTAAACAACCATCTTCTAACCCACTTTTTATTTCTTTATACCAATTATTGTTAAAATTACTATTTTTATTATCATTGTTTTATAATATTAAACTTCCAGTAATTTGTTTTAAAAACAGAAGAATACTTGAAAATACATCACCTATTAGCTTCAACTTCTATGCAAGTCTGTAAATATAACATTTATCTTTGTGAATTTGCACAATGTAAGTATGAATGTTGGTGATAAAGCGTTTAGAAAATGGCAAATATTAAACTAGTTTTGTATACATGTCTAACATCTCTGAAGAAAGTAATCAAAGTGCTTATCATGATCTCATTTGCATATGTCATTGATTTATTTATTTGTTGCATTTCCAGTGTATTTGAATATTAAACATATGAAGAATATCTATTTACATACATTTGCATCTGTGATAAGAGATTTTTTATATATTAAAATCTTTAGCTGCAAAAATGAATCGTTGTTGTCTCCTATCTTTATGTTATACCTATATGTATAATAAATACAACGTCCAGTGTAACTAAATATATGTTTACTTCTGTGAGTAATTTATTACAAATTAATAACAATATTTAATTAAAATAATAATAATAATTGGATGCATTAAAAAATGTATTTTTTTTTTTTTTTAACTTGAACTATTTTTAATTTTTGCATTATATACAGTAGAACCTGGATAATTCGAAGTTGAAGGGACCAGAGGAAAATTCGAAATATCCAAAAATTCGAATTACATATACTATTTTGTCAAAAAGAAGAGATAAATTAAAAAAATAAAACTCTACGATCAAAGATTTAACACATAAACTTTATATTTAAGAATACTGCTACATTCACCCCCCCCCCCCTCCTCAAAATTAAATCAATATTTTTCAACGAGCTTAATTATTCAACACTTTTTAAAAAATAGTCAGATATTTTTGATTGCTTCTTTAAGTACAATCTTTGTGTCATAGCTAATGACTTCAACCTATCAATTGATACAAAAATAGAATCTTGTACATTAGACATGATTTTCAATGAAAAAAAACCCTCAAAGTTCATGCATATGGACCATATCTTCTGATGCACTAGGTAGGAAATACTCTTGTATTTCCTTATCCTTTTTTTAAAAGACTGTTAAAAAAAAAATGCAACTTTAGCTGAGAAAAATCTCGGGAAGAAATTTTACTGTAATATTTTAAAGGTAATCGCATGAAAAATTTGAATTATCCATGATTTTTTAACATTATTTTAGTACAAAATTCAAGGGACCGACTAAAAAATTCAAATTATCCAGAATTTCGAATTATTCAAGTTTCACTGTACTAAGTAGAATTTATGTGTGTATTTTTAAAAATATGTTTTCTCCTTAAAAAGCTAAAAGAATTATTGATGCTCTGCAAAATATTGCATTTCTGCTTATAAGCTTTATGATTATGCAAATCATTCTTTTAAGTATTTTTATTGAAAAAGGAACATTTTCATTTAACACTTTTCATCTTTTCTTTTTAAATTTACATATCATTAATGTGTCCTTTTTTTAAAAAAAAAATGTCTTTTGAATTCAACATTTTTTTTTCTTCAAAATATATAATTATGAAATTTTTTTTTTTTTTCCTCCCTTCTTCTGTGTATTATCAATATAAAAATAAGATAAAAAATATGAAAAGTAGCATAAAGGTTTCTCAGAACTGCCTAATATTTCAGAATGGAATTGATTTTTTAACTATGCAAAGTGTTATTAAAAAAAAAAAAAAAAAAAAAAAAATGCAAACTATGCAAAATGTTATAAAACTTTGTAAAAATGTTAAGATGTACTGTAAATTATACCTTTCGCTTAATGTAATTCTGAACTTTTTAGGATAAGAAATTTAAATATGTAAATGAACATATCACATTGTGAAATTATTAAAATTTAACTTACTAAAAATTATTTAAAGAAAAGTTTTGACTTACATTTATCTTCTGTATGCAGCTTTTAGAAAAGCACAAATTGTTGTAATGCTTGGATAAATTAAAATTTTTATTTATTTATTTATTTCATCAACTTCATTTTCTGTTTTGACTGATTGTCGAAATAGAGATCAAAATTTTTTATATTATTTTTTTATGAAGAGAAAATAAGTATAGTGTGGGAAAGTATTCATTTAGAGATTTGCATTTATCATTTTTCCTTTGATCCTGCAATTGCATGTTTGATAGTACATTTATAATAATAATTTTAATAATAAAAACCTTTTATTATTTTTCTGACTGCTCCAATTTTTGATTAAAGTTGCTTATTTTATAATTTTTTTAATGGCATATTTCAAATTTACACCTAATTGAAAAATTAAACAGGCCTTTAATTTTTCTAAAAAAAGAATCAAGATTAAAACTTATGATGAATTACTATGCAAAAACAGTGTTTTGAAAATACATAGTTTTAGGATATTGATTTCTTTTTATTGATCTAGAAGAAAAATGTTAAAGAAAGTGTGTTTTATTAAGAAAACCTATACTAGAAAAAAGCCTACAATATAAAGATTAAAATCATTTAAAATGTTTGTATACAACTTAATAGACATACATTTAAATATATCGCTTGATATACATACATTTAAATATATAGCTTAACCCCTTAACTGCCCCAGGCATACATATTCGTCCCACTATGACAATGTCTTAACTGCCCTGGCATGTATATACATCTTGCCGAAGTACAACCTTTTGTGTTACGCTGTTACCAGTCAAACTACAGGGTGGCGACAATCAGGGAAATCATGGAAAAATCAGAGTACTTTATCAATCTGGAAATATCAGGGAAAAATCTGGGAATTTTGTTAAAACATCCAAAAATCATGGAAATTTTCATTTTTGCCCAGCAAGTATGACTAAGATCGCCAATCGGATGTTATCTTGACCATGATTGCACAGGATTGGTTGCTTTCTAGTTGAATTTCACCAAGTTAACATTAAAAAGAAAAATTAGTACAACATGAGAAATAATTTTATGTCTTGATGTTAATATGTTGTGCAATTAAAATGAGTCATATTTTTATAATTTTGCTAATAAATTTCTCCAGAATTTTGAATTTTATTTTCCTTTTTAAGTGAACAAAGAAAAAAAATATAAAGACCGAGATATTTTTGCCCATCAGTATAGATTTTGAATTGCAGTGGTGTAGCGAGCATGTTACACAAGTGTGTGATATGCACAAAATTATGGAATGTATATTCAGTCAACTCCCCCTAATCCGCAAAAGTTTTGTCCAAAGGTTGTGCGGATTATAGGAATTTGCAGATTAGAGGTCATTGTATTTGTTTACATTTTTCTTTTGCAGATACAAAGTCAGTTATTCTTATTAATTCTTAAGTAGACATCAGAATGGAAAGACGACTTCTAATAACTTTTAGAATAAAATATTTCTTCAGTATCAATAAAACAAATCAATCATATTCATATTTGATGGTAAATAATTTAACCATATTCAAATAATATGTACCAATAAAATGTAAACAAATATATTTAAAAAAGAGAAAAAAATATATTTTTTGAAGTACAGAAATAATATTCATCACTCATTATTTTTAATTTAGTTAAATATTGATGTGATATGTAGCGATTTGTTTTAAATTTTTATGTACTTTCCTGACATTCTTTGGCTTGACTTAGCACTAGTCTGTATGAATTGCAGGAAAATAAATACAAAAATGTTACTGTTTTTTTCTCTCCCCAATTGTGTTTCAAAGCAAGGATTAAGCTAAAAATTTGATTTAAAAAAAGTAAAAATGCGAGAAATGTTGCAAATTCTTTTAAAATATGAGATGTAACTTTCTTTGTTTACATTAAAAAATCAATTGCGGATTAGAGGGATTTGCAGATTATAGGTCTGTGGATTAGAGGGAGTTGACTAACGGAAATCATGGAAATTTGTCAGAATTAGTCATGGAAATCATGGAAAAATCAGGGAAATTTTTTTCTGAATTTCTGTAGTCACCCTGAACTAGTCTTATGACTTTGGAATGCAAAATAATGACCATGACAGTTTTTTCGAAGGATTTACTTATTTTAGAGAAGTTGGGTAGTGGGAGAAATCAGAAAGGTAACGTTTCTGGAACAATGAATGCATAACTACACTTAACTGTATGGAAAAGGGTGGCACTGGGAAGCTAATCTCGTAATTTTTTATTGGCAGGTAAGGGGTTGACATACATACATCATGTATACAGCTTGGATGGGATGTTGAGATGTGAAAGTAATCATTATTACCGCTTTAGTTAGATGTTATTTTTAAAATATTAACCTACTAATCCTGAAATATTCCTATTGTGTTTTAAAATACACAATAGGAATTTGTTCTTCATTTTGTTAACTTTATTTATGCATCAACTTTTTTCTTACTGTCTAATATAATGAGAATAAATATAAAGTTCTCGTGACAATCATGTCCTTTTTCTCCATCTATAAGTTTATCATTTTGAAGATTGCTTGAGATTAACGAAATAAACTCTGCCACATTAACATGGCAAATTGTTCGTTTTGTAAATCATATAATTATACTTAGAAACAAAGTATCTATTTGAGAACACCCCCTTGTGGTATGCTTTTGACTACTATTTTTATATATCTTCATCTGTGTATGTGTGTGTTTATCTGTGAATATGCTGTTATCGATAAAAATTCCACCTGGATGTAAGTATTTGTTTTTTCAAAATGAAAGAAAATGGTGAAAAAAAAGGGAGGGGGGACTTGAAAATATGAAAAATATAGCTAATGTCTCTGAGTTTGAGACATTAACCCATTACTCACCATTGTCCCTTTTTTGGGATGATACATTTTTTTTTATTATCATTATTTTAGACAATATTTTAACTGGCTTTACTGGCACTGTCCCAAAAATGGGACGATCTGTAGTAGTATATCTTATTACTAGAAATTTGTTGTAATTCCTTTAATATTCTTTATTAAAAATTCACTAATTAAGAGAAAATTAAAAAAATTAGTTTTGGCAAACAATATTTGGAGAGAAAAAAAAAATGTTTTCAAAGGAACTAAATAATTTCTTTAATATTCAAGTCAGATAAAAAGGTTCAGAATCTGGTTTAACGCACATGAGAAAAGCAAATTAATTAATCTAATTTATATTTATTTTTAATATTTCTCCATGAATTATAAATAATTTTTTTTTTTCCATGTACAATAGAAGCAAAAATCATCGTTGTAAAATATTAATTTCAAATTACTTACATCCATCTAGAATTAGTATATCAATTAGACATTTATCACAATTTTACTATCCATAAATTTTTAACATTCTTGCATATTGTTCTGCAGAGGACATCTACAGTTTCTAGTATCTAGGAACAATGTTCTACTTATTAATTAATGTGCTAGATTAGTGGTTCTTACCTCCATATTGTGGCATACTTGATTTTTACAAAATCTTTATTGTGTGTTGCCGATTTGTTTGTATAGCGATTGCATTTAGTTCATTAGTCAAGGTGCTTTTTTCCTGTTTTAGTTCCTCATTCAAGTGTTGCCAAAAAAAAAAAAAAAAAAGAATTAGAATAAAGGTTTGAACCATTTATCTAGGTGTGGAAGTTTGTATTAATTTCTCTGTAAAAATCCTCTGTGAATAATTTGCACAACTAAATTGTTCTATAATTAATAAGTAAAAAATGCTTTTAAAGTGTTTCCATGAAATCATGCATTTTACTATACCTTCTTAGTGTTTCCCAGTGTTTCATATTGTTTTTATTGTTTCATTTGCAAGAAAAATGGCTAATTTAATTGTAATAAATTGAATTTTTATCCCACTCAATATATTGTAATAAACAATTATTTATAATGTTTTAAGTGATGAAATTTTCCTTATTGTTTTATATGAATATGATGGTACTGCCGGGCTTCAGTTACATCAAAGTTAAAGAAAAAAAAAAAAATTATTATTATTTTGAACAATTTGTTCATTCTTTTAAATTATAATATAAAGAATAATTATTAGACTGGATTGTTAATTATTTTAATTCCTCTAACTGATAATACATATGTTTCATATTGTTGTTTGGAATAACTATAATGTTAGTGGTGAATAATTATTGCAGAACTTTTGAACACAAACAAAGTAATATATCTTTATAGAATTTTAGAGTGGAAGATTGGAGGAAAAATGTGTAGACTAGTAATCAAGCTAACACCACCCTCCCCCCTTTGAATAAATAAATAAAATAAAAGCTTAAAACATAGTTTATCTAACTACTGAGCTGTTATGGACAATTATCAATTAATATAAACCACTCAGTGTAAAAATTTAATTACCAAAATTCTGTAATTAATATATTAAAAAAATGTAGTATATTGTTATTTAATTAAAATGTCTTTTTTTTTTTTTTTTTTTTAGTAATTAATATTCGCGTAAGATTATTTTTGTCAATTTTTTTTATAGCAAAATTTTTATTAAATCATCTTGTTACATAATCAAACTAATTACTTATTGTCAAATTATCAATTCTCTATGAAATCTGCAATAGTTTGGGACCAAAGTTTTTGCTGATTTTAGATCATTGCTTTGTTTACATATATTTCTCTTCTTATTACATTACAGTATAAATTTGAAATGTTAACGTAGAAATAAAAATTGTATTAAATAAATTTTACTATCCGAAACATATTTAAAACAAAATTATACACATACATATTAAGAAATAAGAAATATAATGAGAAAAACCATAGATTCATCAGAAATTATTTTAAATGCAGTTAAAGTAAAGGAAAAATGTAAAAACCAACAATTAAATATGAAAATTGAAACTATAGACAATTTAGATTCAATATACATATTAATTTACTGGTAATGAATTTGCAAACTTCAAAGGATAAATATTCAGAGGTTTTTTTGCAATTGTAATTTGCATTTTTGCTAAAAATAGATTTTTTGATAAATTTTCAAACAATTCGATTGAATTCTTGCCAAAAATTCTTCTCCCTTTTTTTTTTTCTTTTCCCCTCTTGAGAAAAACAATTGAAACTTGCTTATTGTTAATCACAATTTTTTTTTTTGTTTACATTTGGAAAAGAGCTGAGTATTACAGGATTGCAGATTTCAGAGTTGATTGTACATGGAAGGGGGGCGTCCATTAATTATGTAATTTTGACGATTTTTTTATCCCTCCCCTCCCTCCTGGTGAGATTTGGCTCGACCCCCCCCCCCTCCCTTAATCTCACGTGAGATTTTTCAAAATTCGTACTTTTACTGTAAATGTGTTAGATTTATTCCAAAAAACCACAATTTGCTTTATTATTTTTATTGAAGGCTGGTTAAGACTAGTTTTTAAGATTGCATAGATTGCATGCGACTGTCCAGAGGCGCCTAAAACACTTGAAAGGCTACTATGCTCCTTCGCGGCATTCGGATAGCCACGATAAATAGTATCGTGTCAGATTTTGCCATATCTAAGTCAAGAAACATGTTTTACTTAAATTTAACTAAATTTTCTCGCAATTTTACATTGTTTTTTGTGGGTAAAAAATTACGTGATATTTGCCGAGACCCCCCCCCTCTCCCCCTCGTGAGATTGGGTAAGATTCAGCTCGACCCCCTCCCACCCTCCCAACCCCTGAAAACCTCACGTAATTAATGGACACCCCCCAAAATTGATATCCTTAAATCTAAACTTTCTTGAAAAACAAAGTTTTTTTTCTGGCTATAAAAAAAAAAAAAAAAAAATCAACATTCTTCAAAACTGTTGTTATTCTACAAAAATAGTCTAATTTTAATCATAGCTATTCTTGATTTTGGGAAGCACTAAGTAAGATGTTGAATATACAAAATACATGTTGATTTGATACTCTTAATATGTGTAAATAGGAGTATTTCCTTCAACTCCGCCTTAGAATAAAAAGTAGTTTTATAACCTATTTTTTTGTAACTCAAATGCTTCAACATTAGTTTTGCTAAGTAGCTTACAAACGTAATCACGTGAGAATGTTAGCGCATGCTTGTCAAATAGTTCTATATACATTATTGTTCATCTGCTGAAAAGAGTTTGCCTTAGCTATGGTTGTCATATCTGTTACTCTGCATAAAAATATATTGCCATGTACTATACTTAAACAAACTGTATTGATGTGTGTCTCCTGATTATAATGTATGCTATAGATCGCTTTACGATAGCTTATATGTATATACATACCTTGAGTCGTAATGTCAAAGTATAGAATGAGTTTCAGTATTGTTTTTAGATATTTGTGTGTCAATAATTGTGTAAAAACTGCCTTTTTTTATTTATGAATGAAACTTGTACGATGCATCTCCTCTGAATATTCCCTTTTTATTATATTGATAATTTAAGCAGGTTTAAATTTTTTACTCCTTAAAAATATATCATAAATGTTAGGATTGGAAAAAAAAGAAGAAGAAAGAAGAAAAACACAGCAAAGCTTTCTTTTTTATGTCGTAGCCCACCTGGTGGCTAAATTGTTGAAGCTTTTGCTACAGGGTTTGTATCCTGTTTCAGGTATGAATGTTCATAATGTGTGGAGTCCACCATAGATTATTTTCTAATTAGCCTTGCAAAAGAAAACAAAAACATTGAGAGTAAAACTAAAGCAAACTTTCTGTATTACATAATCTGTACTGATAAGTATAAAGGATTTAAGTCCATATTCTTGATTCTTCCGTAGACGAAAAAAAAAAAAAAAATTAAACAAACTATAAACTAATCAGAAGAATCGATTAGGAAAAAGGGATTATATTGATTTATACCCTTTATACTATTCAGTGATTGTCAACCTTCATTTAATAAAGGGAAAAAATTGAATTAAATATTTTATACCAAAGATTAATGCTAAATTTATGACTTGAATCTTTTTTTACTAATGGATTTTCTCAAAGACTAAATGACATGGATTTAAATCCTTCATATCAATCGATAAAGAATTTTTTTTCTGAGTCTGACTATGTACTTAACTCAAAATTGACATTTTTGGACTTAAATCCTTTTTACTTATCAGTACAGATATAATAAAAATATACAAAATAAAGGAAAAATTTTATAGTATTATTTCATGTAACTTTCACAGAAGTGACTTTTTGCAGTGATACTATTTAAAAAATTGATGTTAAGTTTTAGAGATTAAAGAAATATATTAGGATGTTTCTCTACTGCTGGGAAAATGCTGATTATTTTCACTTACAGTATTGATATTAGTACAGGTTGAAAAATTTTATTCTTATCCAGGGGTCGATTCAGGCAAAAATTGGGACCCATTTGCTGTCCCTTCACAAAATTCAAATCCATAAAATGTGCCCTTTCTCAAAATTCAGATTCATAAAAAGAGCCGTTTCATACGATTTCGTTTTATAAAAATCATAATTTTGTAAAATTTTTCCATGTTTCCAGCATTGTATGATTTTTAAGGAATGCCTATGCTTGGTTCAGTGAAATGCTATTAATTTGATATTGAGCATTAGAGTAACTGCTAAAATAAAAGGTTTTACTCGGTAATTATTATTATTATTTTCCCCATAAAATTAAATAAAAATTCGCAAAAATAAACAAAAAAATTCACAAAAATATAATTTGTTTTTCACAAAAATGGCCTCAAAAATTAAAACCTGGATCAACCCTTGCTAAAGAAATATGTGAATTATTAATATTATAAATTATACTCTTGCATGTTTCAGTATATTTAAAATTATCTTCTTACTTCATGCAGAATTTTACAAACACAAATATCTGCAAATCTGATTGATTTTTAAATCTCTTATATCCAAGAAGCTAATTGTTAAGCATTCAGCCGGAAGTTTACTTTAAACAAAAGGAAGTTTATTTTAAAATTACCCCAAAAATCTTAAAGTCCCATAAAAAAAATAAATAAATAAATAAATAAATAAATAAATACAGATTTACAAAATGCGTATAATTTATAACTATTCAGAATGCCTGAGAAAACTTTATTCTGTGGAATCATGCACTTATGATTTTTCAAAATTAAAACATTTTCCTAGTCCCCCTCCTCCCGCCCCCCATAAAATCTATATATTTTAATATTTGTATTTTTTTTTTTTTTTTTTTTTTTTTTTTTTATCAATATATTATTTTACTTGTAACACATAAAGAGGAGATGTATCTTTTTTATATATCTTTTGAATATATTATAATGTGAATAAATGTACAGTGACTAGTATTTTATTAAAGTAAACTTGGCTTATAAAGCTTTTTTAAAATCTATATTGCAAAAGAATTTTAATTTTTTTGTATGCAAAGTATTTCTTACATAATGTAAAATATTTGAAGCTTTTTATTGACTATTATTTTACTAAGTTTCTCTTGTTTTTATGTGTACATTTTATTGAATTATTGCCAATTGGCCACTTTTTTTTTTTTTTTTTGTGATATTCATGTGATTATTTTCTGTTTTCCTTGAGTTTTATAAAAATTTTGTGTAATGGTTTCAATAAAATTTTATTGCCTAATTATGTGTTATTTATTATTATTACAAACAGCTGTTAACAGAAAGAATTAATATCGGGTAAGTCTTTTATAATAGGGTAAGACCTTTTATATTTTTAACACCCAACCATAAAAGAGGGTAACAACAATTAGTGAGCAAGATTTTGCTGAAGTCAGAATTTTTAGAGGTTGATGAAGGCACAAAGGTAATTTAAAAGTTGTTGTTTAAAAGTATTAACAGAATACATCTCCCTCTATTCCAAAAGATCCTTGTTTAAAACATACATTTATTATTATTATTATCTATATAAATAAAGAGAAGTGTCTGTGTGTGTATCTGTCTGTGCTCTGGTGCTCACACTATTGATCGCAGAGCTTCCAAATTTGGCATATAGGTACCTGGGACCCTGCAAGTGTGCACCTCATCGAGAGTTTTTCGAATTTGAATTGTTTAAATTAATGTTTTTTCGATTTTAAATATTGGCTTTAATGCTTCATTTTTCATAGATTTAATTCTTTTGCTTCAGTCGTCTGCGTATCTTAGCAACGGCTATTACGCAACTTATTTTTATTTAATACATTCATTTGAAGGCGAGTTTTTTGTTATATTTATTGAAAATAAAATCGTAATGCAGTAGAAAAATTAAGTATAATAAGTTTT
The DNA here is from genome assembly GCA_963930645.1 of Salticus scenicus. Lineage (NCBI taxonomy): Eukaryota > Metazoa > Arthropoda > Arachnida > Araneae > Salticidae > Salticus > Salticus scenicus. Next base: position 26,204,530 of record OZ005659.1, on the reverse strand, counting down.
AAATTTAAAAACGTATTTATAACAGTTATATTTAATTTTTTATAGTAGAACAACTTCTTATTTTTCATTTTTTAATTAATTCCTTTAAAAGAAAAAAACTTTTATTTATTTACTGTATTTATCGGGAAAAATGGTAGTATATGCATAGTAAAAAGGATTAAATTTATTAAAATTTATTATATATATATTTAATCTACATTTTATTTTATTTTATTACATTGGTCGGAATCAAACGTAATATAGTGTAAATAGCATGGGCTATAAAATACATGGTTCAAAACTAAAATATTTAATAGATGCTGAGATACAGTCATCTTTAAAATCGTAGTTCTTAAACAGTAGCAGATCCCCCTGTCGTCGATAAGTATCCATATTGAAGTGCCCGGGAAAGATCTTTCTGCAGGAATAGGAAACCTAGACCTGATGCAGTGCGGGCGGGAAAAGAGCTGCCGTAGACAGCGGGTACCCAAAGCGAGGTTTGGGGCAATTTCAGTTTCTTTTATTTTTTTTACTTTTTGTCTATAATATGGTGTAAAAAAATAAATATTAATTCAATTCTTTCGAAAATTCATTTAAATATAGTGACCAGCGAAGCAGGCGTAGCCTGCTATTTATTAATAAATAGAGCTTGTAAAAATTGTGGTTCTATAATTGTTTACACAAATTGCAACCCTATCTTCTTATTTTGAATTTGAGAACAAAATTGCAAAAATAGATAAAATTTATAGTTTAAAAAATATATAAAATTTATAGTTTAATGAAAATAATTTATAAAGTAATTCTTTAAAAACTGTATTTTTTATTTTTTTCTATGTTTTTTATTTTTATTTTTATTTTTTTTTTAAGAATCTGCTATAAGTGAAAATTATGAATTACAGAAAGCAGTAGACTACTGCAATAAAAATAACAGAGAGTAAAATTCCTAACGAAAATGAAACTCTGAACTTTGACCGGATCCCGAAAAATCAACTGGAAGCTAAGTTCCAAGATAAGCTTGGAGGACCAATCATAGGCCAGATTTGAATTTCGAAAATTTTACAATCCTCAGACAAAATTTTCTAACAAAACTAGAAAGGATTGTGTTTTAATCGACTCGACAAATCAGAGCTTGAGGTTCTCACCAATCAGAGTTCAAGTTCAGACAATCCATCTAAAATCCTGAGTCTAAGTCCTGAGCTTACAAGCCATAAAATATAAATGAAACTTAATCAAAAAAATATGCCAAATAATAAAAAAAATATGCCAGTAGTACAGAGTCTAGAATAAACAGTGTGGAAATCGCCTATAACCGTGATGTTAAAATAATACTACAAAAATTAAGCTTCCCCAGATGTCACTGTGATTGATGCTTTTGCTCAAATCGAAGACATGATTGCCTTTTCCCAGTTTCGTCAGATTAGTCACGTGATCTAAGCACATAATTAACCAATAGGGAGTCTCGGTTTTGATGTCGTGACACTAGCTTCGATTACAATGACATCTGGTGGCAAGCTTAATTTTTTTAGTACAGTTTTATTTGCCGCTTTCCACACTTTTAATTCTAAACGCTGTAGCAGTAGTACAAAAAAAAAAAAAAAAAAAAAAAGTATTTTCCCAGAAAAAAGATGAACATTCGCAATGGAGATAAAAATTTAGTAGTTAGGTCTGATGCTTGGGTTAGCCAACTCTAGAGGAATATTTCATCTGATCTAGGCAAAAATACAATTTAGTGAGAAAATTCACTGGGAAGTAACTCCAGGTGTTCCTCCCACGACCGACGGCAGGATCGTAGTGGTGAATGGAGTTTACTGTCGGCAACAAAGTTATTCGAGCGCTAGCAATAATTCCTATATAAAAAAAGTACACTTAATACGGCTTTGTTAAATAACTCCTTGACGAATCATGTTCTTAGTCAGTCTAAAACAATGATTGGACAAGGATTTATTTAATAACAAAACTGTATTAAGTGTACTTTTTTTTACATAGGAATTATTGCTAGCGCTCGAATAGTTCTGCTACCGACTGTAACAGAGGATTTTCAATATGAGGTTGTGCAGCACTAGAGCGACGTAAAACCCAACCAACCAATACGAAGAATGGATCTGTGAAACTTCATCGTAAGTTTCCAAATTAAATTGGCTTAATTCGAAGATCCCGGTAATTTTGCATACAGTCGACAGCAAAAGTATCCGAGCACTAGCAAAAATTCCTGTGTAAAAAAAGTACACTTAATACTGTTTTGTTAAATAATTCCTTGTCGAATCCTGTTCTTTGACTAAGAACAGGATTCGACAATGATTTATTTAACAAAACTGTATTAAGTCTACTTTTTTACTTTCTCTTACCCATAAGGTAGAGAAAGTATTGTTTTTGGGTCAAATTTGCGAACGCGAGACTTTGTTATATTTACACGTTTTGTGGTTCACTGAATTCAAAAATCATGTCTTTAGCAAATGGTCTGTGTGTGTGTCTAAAAAAAAAAAAAAAAAAAAAAAAAAACTTTTTTTTTTTTTTTTTTTTTTTAATAGTGAGAATAAAATGGACTGTTTTTGGATATTTGGTGTTATACTACTTCTCTAATATGGAAATCGTCTGCATTATCATAAAAGATAATTTTTTTAAATAATAATTTTAATAAATTATTTTTTAAAACTGAATTATTTTTTAATAACCGAATTAAATTCTATATAAATGTAGGTGCATTAATGAAACGGAGGGTTGAGGGGGGCGGTAGCCCCCCTTCACACAGAACTAATTATCATATAAAACTCTTCTTACCCATAAGGTAGAGAAAATATTGTTTTGGGGTCAAATTTTCGAACGCGAGTTTTTGTTACATTTACATGTTCTGAGGGCCCCTGAATACGAAAATCATGTTTTTACCAAATGGTATGTGTGTGTGTCTGTGTGTGTGACTGTCTGTTATCAGCATATCTCAAAAACAAATTATGGCAGAAAGTTCAAACTTGGTATTCTAAATGTGTATCATATAAGGATGCTACACTAAACTTTTCGTTAATATCAAGCAAATGGTTCGTGTACAGGGACACTCAAAATTATTCAAATACATTACGTCAATTGGGAAATCGCAGGTAAGTAGAGTTTAACGTCTATAGACTGCACTAAACCAAATGAAACGAATATATATTTTTTACTTTCTTCTATATGTAATATAGAGAAAGTATTGGATTCGTAAAAATTTTCGACCTCGGATTTTTGATGGATTTACACGTTTTGAGAGCTGTAGAACACGATTTGACCATTTTTAGAAAATGTCTGTCTGTCTGTCTGTCTGTGTGTGTGTGTGTGTGTGACAAAATTTTGTGGCAACTGTATCTCAGGAACTACTATACAGAATTTCATACAAATTGGTGTGTAGTTGCACCTTGACATAAATTAGTGCCTATCAACTTTTGGTAAAAATTGTCTTACAGGTTGCGTTGCCATCCCGCTTTTTCTAAATTTTTAACATGGTGATATAGGACAAAATTTTGTATAAATGTGCATAAAGAGAATTATATTTTAGTAATCATTATGAAATTTACAAGAATTATTTGTAATAGAGATAGTCAACTGGGAAAAATTTTTTGTATGCGTAGGAGCCTCGCCACCCCCCCTGGGGGGGAAGTCACCCCTCGAGGGGAGTAAATTTTAAAGATGGGTATCTTTCGAAAGGTCTCGTCAATACCTTTAAAACGAATGGTTGAACTATAAATCTGTGATAATTTAAAACAAAGTTATCGATTTTTTTTACTTTTAACGAAAAAAAAAAACTTAGAAAAAAATCGTTTTTTTTTTTTCTTTTTTCTTTTTTCTTTTTTTTTTTTTTTAACGAAATTTAACCAGACTTGGTATTTAGTTGGCCCCTGACATAAACTGTGGCTGATTAGATTTGGGGATCAATCGCTCAACAGGTGGCGCTGTGATCGTATTTTTTCTAAATTTTTAACATGGACAAAAGTAGTACAAAATTTCGTATAAATGTACATAATGAGAGTTATTCTTAACCTGTGATTGTGAAATTAATATGAATTATTGATAATAGTAGTAGTTAATTAGGAAAAATATTTGGGGCATCGCTTCCCCCCTAGGGGGAAGTACCCCCCGGGGGGGGGGTAAATTTTCAAGATCAGTATCTTTCGAATGGTCTCGTCAATACCTTTAAAACGAATGGTTGAACTATAAATATGTGATAATTTAAAACGAAGTTATCGATTTTTTTTTACTTTTAACGAAAAAAAACTTTGGAAAAAAATCATATATATATATATATTTTAAATATTGTTACTGCGTGAATTTGTATAAGGAAATATAGAAGAAAGTCTTGTGGTGGCCACAACATACTAGTTGTAATTGACATAGTCAACAGGGGAAAAAAATTATGTATGTAGGAGCCTCGCTTCCCCCCCCCCCTTGAGGGGAAGTCCCCCCTCGAGGGGAGTAAATTTTCATGATGGGTATCTTTCAAAAGAGCTCGCCAATATCTTTAAAACGAATGGTTGAACGATCGATCTGCGATAATTTAAAACAAAGTTATCGATTTTTTTTTGCTTTTAACCAAAAAAAAAACCTTAGATTTTTTTTTTTTTTTTAAATATTGAGAATAAAATGGACTGTTTTTGGATATTTGGTGTTATACCACTTCTCTAATATGGAAATCGTCTGCATTATCATAAAAGATAATTTTTTTAAATAGTAATTATTTTTTAAAAACAAAATTATTTTTTAATAACCGAATTGAATTCTATATAAATATAGGTGCATAATTGAAACGGGGGGTTGAGGGGGGCAATTATCATATAAAACTCTTCCGAGGCCTAATTTGAATTGTTTAACACAGGTTTACATAACAGTACTCGTTATCTTACCTCTTAATCTGCAACCTGTATTTATAGTATTCAATTTCAGGGTAAGAAAAAGTCGTGTGAGTGACACACCAGATTATTTATATAGGAATTTTTGCTAGTGCTAGGATGCTTTTGCTGCCGACTGTAGCTCTAAATCGAAATATCACCATAAAGACAGAAAATTTCGAATTGAATTTCAATTTCGATATACAATATAAAAAAGAAATTTAATGTTCTATCTAAATTTCCTTTTGACTTTCTTGGTTTAATTTTATTTTCAAGACGCCAAATATAAATGTAATATGTATTTTATTACGCCTGTACTTACTTTGGGATTTTTGTTATATTTTGTTGTTTAAGCCCAAAATAGCTCTATCGAAAAAAAAAAAAAAAAAGGAAAGAAAAGAAAGAAAGAAAAAACTCGTGTTCAAGAATAGTTTACTAGTGAATTGAATCGACGATGGATTTTCAAATGAATTACAGTCGGTAACAAAAGTGTCCGAACACTAGCAAAAATTACTGTGTAAAAAAAGTACACTTCGTACGGTTTTGTTAAATAAATCCTTGTCGAATCCTGTTCTTAGTCAGTGTAAGAACACGATTCGATAAGGATTTATTTAACAAAACCATATGAAGTGTACTTTTTTTACATAGGAATTTTTGCTAATTTTCGGACACTTTTGTTACCGACTGTACATAAATATTAACGAGAGATATGTGTAAATATTAACGAAATAAAATTTCCTACTTTGCCTCATATTCTTCATAATAAAATTATTTTTATCAAACACTAAACTTCAATTTATAGTAAACTTTAAATTTACCGAGTCCAATTTAAAATGATTGTACCTGTGGCAAAAAATTTAAAATGTGTCCCATGCAAATTTTCCATATGGAATGTCATTAACAATGTCAGCACATTTTCAGTAAAATTGTCTTCAACTATCAGATTCAGTCAGTTGCGAGCAGATCATTTGCTCAATTTCAAAGCTAAAAATAGTTTGCTCTCCGAGATAGTGCACCGTCAACCAAAAAAGTTTTGCATATTAGTTCTAAATCGAAATATCACTGGGAAGACAGAAAATATTAGTAGTATTGATTTTCAATTCCACTATGCTTTACGGCGGAAGAAAAAAAAAAAAAGAAAGTCGAGTTGTATCTGATCTTTACTCTCTGATATTCTATTTTTTTTTTTTTTAAACAAAATTTCAATTTGTTAAGCTTATATTTATTAAGAAGTTCTATTTTATATTTTACTATGCCAATCTTAAACGTTATACAGATAAAATACATGTTATATTTTCTGTTTTACCTTCTTTCATACTCGGGTAAAAAAAAGAAAGAGAAAATCTTGGAGTGACTCAACTTGACTTTCCGAACATTAAGTAATTAACTGCTGCATAAATAAATTAAAGTAAAAAAAGCCGTTAAATATACAAAAAAAAAAAATTATAACACGATATTTCAAAAAATGTATCTATATAGTATGTTGTTTAAATTACTATTATTGCACTTGAAATAATTTAAACTCATAGATCATAATTATTAAGAATTTTCCGTTATGTCCCTGTAAAAATCTATAAATGCTATATATATAAAAGGTAACAAACCACTTTAAAACACGTATATAAAATATTTTTATTAAATCTACACAAAGCTTTTCGCCATTATAACAATAGCATTCATCAGGTGTAATTGCGTTACATATAACCAGCAATATATAAATAAAGAAGTTCAAACGGTTTAAAGTTACGGTTACAATAAAAAAAAATTTAAAGTTACGGTTACAATAAAAAATTTTTCTCTCAATATCATTTTCAGTATATATATATATATATATATATATATTTTCTCTGAGCACAACGCGTGCCATATTTTATGAAGTGATGCAGCATCCTTGGAGTTAATAACTTTATTGTACTTGATAATATTTACTGCTTCTGTCATTAGCAGGTCTTGTAAGTCTCGAGGGGCTGAAATAACTTCGGACTGGGTCCACAGAGGAATAGCATCAGGGTGCTCGTAAAGAAAGTCTACTAGAATTGAACTTTTTTTCTCTTTAACATTACGAATGTGCTCAGTAATTCTTGCTTTGAGTGTGCGACGTGTTTACCCAATGTAGTAAAACAGTTCATTATTATATTTGATAGGGATTTTATAAACCCCTCCAGTTGGTCTGTTGATATCTCTGTCATTAACAACTAGTTTTTAATAGTACAGGGGGAGGAGAAAGGAATGCATAGATTAAATTTACGTAAAATAAAATGCTTAAAATTTTTTAATTCATTACAGAAAGGTAGACTATTGGTATATTTAATTTTAGGATTATTGTTAATACTAGAGAATTTTAGCTATTTAACCAGTCAAACCATAGCTAAAATTCTCAAACAATATGATTTTAAAATAATATTTTCGCCTTCCAATAAACTCACCTTTTCTCAGTTAAAAGATCCTATTGATATGCATAATTCTTGGGGCATTTATAGTATTTCCTGTCAGTGTGGTTTATCATATAGTGGCCAAACAAAACGCAGTCTTAAATTTCGTCTAAAAGAACACATGAATTACGTCCGCAAACAAGAAACCAATAAATCGGCTATTTCTAAACATTGCTGGGAGGAAAATCATAATTTAAAATTTAATTCAGCTAAAATAATTTGCAGACCTAAATCCATTCATGAACTCGATTTTTTTTAAGCCTTTCATATCTATAAAAATTTTAAAAACCTTGTAAATTGTGATTTCGCTGTTCCCTATTTGTCTGATTGTTGGAAATTTTACATTCAGTCCACATTTTCTTAATTTTTCTTCTGTTTACACAGCTACACATTCCTTATTTCCTATTGGCCACACTCCCCACCTCTTCCGTAATCATATTGGTTGTACTAAATCTGGTCCCTCTCCTATATATATGAGCACTTCTCCTGATTCAGAATTCTTTTTGCACTGAAGACAGTACGCTTTAGGCTACCAAAACAGCTGTATGCATCTCAATTATTTTTCTTTGGCGTTTCTGACGTAGTAGTTTATTCGGGTTTTAATATTCCAACGCCAAGTCTCCTGTTACTAATACTAGTATTATCATAGATTTCATTTTTGACCCTATTGATTATTTTTAAAACAGTGTTTTTACTATACCCAGCGTTAATACCTAAGTGAATAATTTTATTAATTTCTTTATTTTCGTTAAACTGAAAGGAGGTATAATTAATGGCACGAAAAATATAAGAGCGAAAAAAAGCTATTTTAAATTCAATAGGATGAGCGGATGAAACAGGTATGGGGGAAGGGATAAAAGAGTCTTTGTAATAAACGTCAAACCAAATAGTAAAGTTCTTGAGTTCTGGGTGCTTGATATATATATGTAACCGTAACTTAAAAAAAATTTTATTGTAACTGTAACTTTAAACCGTTTGAATTTTTTTTATTTATATATTGCTGGTTATATGTAACGCGATTACACCTGATGATGCTATTGTTATAATGGCGAAAAGCTTTGTGTAGTTTTTAATAAAAATATTTTATATACGTGTTTTAAATTGGTTTGTTACCTTTTATATATTATTTATACACGTGAAATGTTTTATAATTTTAAACTTTTAACAGTTTTTAATCTTAATTCAATGCTATATAGTTCGTACGGCGGTGGCCTATAACATGCATATAAATTTTCAGCTTGATTGGATTAAACGTTTAGATGCTATCACACTTTAAATAATTTGAGCCCATAGGCCATTATGATAAAGAATATTCCTTTGTGTCCCTGTAGAAAACCTATAATTGCTACATTCTCCAAAATTTATACAGTTAGTGTGAGTGTGATTGTATATAAAATTTCAGCACAGACAGATATGGCGTTTAAACGCTATCGCATTTTAAAGAATTTGAGCCCATAGGTCACAATGATAAAGATTTTTTCGTTGTGTCCCTGGTAAAAAAAAAAAAAAAAAAAAACAATGCGTGCTAGATTCATCAAAATCTATGCACTTTGTGGAATGGTGACTTATCACATATGTATAAATTTTCAGCTCAACGAATAAGGCGTTTAGACGCTATTGCACTTTAAAAAATTTGGATCCATAGACCATAATGATACAGAAATTTTTTTCTTGTCCTTATATATATATATATAAACTATAAGCCTTAGATTCACCAAAATCTCTGTAGTTCGTGCGATTGTGATTTGTAACGTGTATAAATTTTCAGCTCAATTGAATAAGCCATTTAGACGCTATCGCACTTTAAAAAATTTTGATCCATAGACCATAATGATAAAGAATTTTTCTTTGTGTTCCTGTAAATAAATATATATATAGAAGTGCTAGATTCACAAAAATGGATAGGATTCGTGTTACGGTGATCTATAACATACGTACCATTTTTCAGCTCATTCGAACAAAGTGTTTAGACGCTATCGTGTTCACTCATACATCACTCATATTGACACACACAAATACGCACACACACACACACACACACGTACATACATACAAACATCATCTAAAAAATAGCAAATATGAACTCAGGAGACCTCAATACATGTAGAAGCACCAAAATCTCGATTTCGGATTTTTGACATGATTACAATACTTTCCCTAAATATGCATTAAAAATCAAATTAAAATATATACATATATATATATATCCTTTCAACTTTTTAAATCAATGAACACGGTTCAGAATACCCTGAATATGCGTTAAAAAAAAAGACTTATATTTCTGTTATATTATTTGATCATAATATAAATTATGGATGCATAGACATTTATATATGTTGTTTAAATATTATTAGAGCTACTATTTCCCTTATTTTTTCCACACTTTGTGTAGTTGGATTACCTCAGCTTCTATTATATGCAATCACTCTAATAAAATATCTGTCTGTGTGTGTGACAAAATTTTGTGGCAACTGTATCTGAGGAACTACTGCGCAGAATTTCGTACAAATCGGTGTGTATAGTTACACCGCGACATAAATTAGTGCTTATCAACTTTTAGTAAAAATTGTCTAACAGGTTGCGTTGCTATTCCGCTTTTTCTAAATTTTTAATATGGTGGTATAAGACAAAATTTTGTATAAATGTGCATAAATAGAATTTTTCTTTTTTTTTTTTTTTTAATAATTACTTTGAAATGTACAAGAATTATTTATAATAGAGATAGTCAACTGGGAAAAGAAACTGTATATGTAAGAGCATCGCTTATCCTCCCTGGGGGGAAGTCACCCCTCGAAGGGAATAAATTTTCATGATGGGTATCTTTCAAAAGAGCTCGCCAATACCTTTAAAATGAATGGTTGAACCATCGATCTGCAATAATTTAAAATGAAGTTATCGATATTTTTTCTTTTTTAACACACATATATATATATATATTATGTGATATTGAGAATAAAATGAACTTTTTTTTTCGGATGTTTAGTGTTATACTACTTCTTTAATATGGAAATCGTACTGCATTATCATGGAAGATAATTTTATTAAATAATGATTTTAATAAATTATTTTTATTGAGTGAATTTGCATAGGATAAGAAAGTCATGAGATGGTCGGTAACAAAAGTGTCCGAACACTAGCAAAAATTCCTATTTTAAAAAAGTACACTTCATATGGTTTTGTTAAATAAATCCTTGTCGAATCATGTTGTTAGACAGTGGCGGATCCAGAACTTGACTTTGGGGGGGGGGGGGCTGAGATTTTTCAAAGTGTTATTCTAGACCAATAAAAAATTTACAATTGCAATATTCAATAGTGAATGTCAGTGTTTTTTTTTTTTTTTTTTTTTTGGGGGGGGGGGCTTCAGCCCCCAAGCCCCCCCCCCCTTAAATCCGCCACTGTTGTTAGACTGACTAAGAACATGATTCGATAAGGATTTATTTAACAAAACCGTATATTTTAACCAAACATATGGCAGATTTTAAAAAAAATCAAAAACGTATTTTGGAAATATTCTAAAGATGACGCATGGTTATTTTCAACATCTTTGTTCCATTTTTGGTAAAGTTTTACTCAAAAATTCGGAATTTGCAAAATTTCCCGTCAAAAATCAATTTCCTTCCTCCTTCCCCTTAAAAAACGAAAATTCCTCAATTGCAGATAATATTTTATTTGTACACATGTGCAGTCTTCTCATGTGCAATTTCTTCACTGTGAAGTAATTTGGAGCCGAATTAGCTTACAAAGGTATTTTTATCTTCTGTCCTCCCAAGGGGGGAACAGGGGGTAATTTTGGTAAATCCCGTTACTTTAGGTGTCGGATACATATAAACAATCCAAGCCCTAAAATTCGTGACGCGGCTCCCAGAGATTTCTCAGGACAAATTTAGCACTAAAAAGGTTGTCTTGATTTTTCCCTCTCGTACCCCCCCCCCCCCAAAAAAAAAAAAAAAGAAAATAAATAATAATAATAATGATAATAATAATTGCAAATCACACAAAACCAAATAATATGTTTTTGGAAATACTCAAAGAAAGTGGCATAGCTTTTTTCAACATCTTTGTTCCATTTTTAGTGGAGTTCTACTGAAAAATCCGCTATTTGTAACGTTTCCCGCCAAAAATCGATTTCCCTCTCCCTCCCCTTAAAAATCGAAAATTTCTAAATCGCATATAATGTTTTATTTTACTTATATCTAGTCTGTTCATGTGCAATTTCTTTACTATGAAGTAATTTGGAGGTCAATTATGCTTACAAACGTGTTTTTGATTTTTGCCACTACCCCCCCCCCCCCCACCCACCCAGACGGAGGGGAGTTTCGGAAAAGTTTATATATATAATTTTAAGTTGGATAAAGATCTAAAGTTTTGCCAAGCACCGTTCCATTCCGTACAGCCGTTCTCAAGTGATTTCCGGACAAAAATAGCGTTACAGAGATACAGACACCATGACACACATAAGCAAAATTTTCAGAAGTCATTTTTGGCTTTCATGGGGAGTGAAACGTGAAGATATCGCAAAATTGTTTCATTCTGACAAATTTACAGACAAAAGTCTGATTTTATTAATATAGATTATGTGTGCTATTTGATTGTAAAACTTATTTTATTTCATTATCTATTGTTATAATTACTTTTATATCCTTTATTTTGCAGATAAAAAGAAATTTACAAATATTTTTAAATGAAGGATCATTTTGCCCTTTAGTGAGGATAAAAATGATCCCTTCGACCCTTTTTCAAAAACTACTTTTTTTTTTTCATTACTCTGTTTAAGGTTTAAAATGTTATTAAAGTATGTTTATAATGCAAAATATAGTGTAAACCATACTAGCAAAGGGCCAAAGTTTTATTTAAACAGTTATGTTATTATACACAAGTTTTTTCTTAAGAGCATCATTTTAGGCTCCCTTCCCTTAATTTTTTTTATGAACTACGCGAAAAAAAAAGGAAAAAAGAAAAAAAAAAGAAACGAAACAAAGAAAGAAAGAAGAAAATGAGAATCATCGCTTTAAATAAATCAAAATACATAAAACTTCGATGTTATTTTCAACACATCATAGCTATGACTTATTCTTCTATATTATTTTATTTTCCGAATTATATATTTTATTCTAACATAACTATTTCTGTATTGCAGTGACATTTTATTCAGCACAAGATTTTAAATTATATAAAGCGACTGCAACAATTAAATAAAAATTTATACGACAATTACATGTCCCTCTGTAACTGTATATTCGCTTTACTAAACATCACAAAATACATTTATAAAGTAACTCATTAAACAGAATCAGATTTACGTGCTCAAAATCAATTCGGTGGATTTAAACCATTCCAAGATAATTTGGAATTACTCATTCCAAGAAGATAACTGAGATTTCATTGATGTGTACGATGTACTTAAATGAAATGCTGTAATTTAACGACAGGTCAAGCAGTTAATGAAATGGACTTTATGTAGGGGTCTATTTGCTGAACACTTACCACCGTCAAAGCTTTATTACATTAGAAAGTGCTGTTCATTTACCTACAGGCTTTTAAATAAACCTTTAATTATAATTTTAACATTATCTCACAAAGACTATTCAATTTGTTATAAAAGAGTTCTCTCCCGTGACCTGGAATGAAGTAGGATGAAACATTTTCCGGCAATTAAAAAGTAATACGAGAATTACAGCTTGAAAAAAAAATAATAATAATATTCTGTGGCTATCACAAAACTTTCTTCTCTATTTTTGTATATTTGCAGTACAAATTATTTATTAAAGTTATTATTTATAAAAAGTATTTTTTTAAATAATGAACGCACACGATTTTCATCTCCGAGAAGTGTAAAACTAAATGTCAAAAGAAAGTCAATTGTGTGCCCTACAGGAAATGTCTAAAGAAAAGCATTTTTCACATTTTTTCTGGCTTTATCTTTCCTCCTTTTTATTTATTTATCAAAAATGAATAAAATCAGTCTTTGTTTGAAATCATATCACAAAACTATATAGTTTAACCATTCGTTTTACAGGCATTGACAAATTATTAAAAAAAAAAAAAAAATACTCATATCGAAAAAATTCAATTCCAAAGGAAGGCACTCCCCCCCCCCCCCCCCTCCCATTATTTTTTAAAAATTCATCAGTTATTTTTGGAGCACCCAGTACACATTATGTATTACATGTATAAAAATTAAGTTCGTTTTTAAAGTTCACTTTCAAAATTTACATTTATATTCCGTTTGTACGGTAAATTAAATGTTAATTTTACGCATTGACCTTACTTTTGTACAAATTGTAACCTTAAGACATACATGTACAAAAGTTAAAATTCAGATCTATCGAAAAGCCGTAATATAATCGATTTGCCCCGATGAAAATACTTTTGGCAGTTATAGAAGATAATTTATCTGATTTCTTTTTGTGTGACCAACTTAAAGAAAATACTTTAAAGCCTCCCCATTATATAAGGTAATTTGGGGGAAGGTGCAAGTTGGCGGAAGACGCAAGTTTATTCCTAACACTTTTATGTTTCAACAGATGGTAATACTGACCAGCATGTGTATAGAAAGCCTTGTCCCATTGAGCACGTGGATTGTGAACTTTATCTCAATTTATCGCCTTTAATCATAGCCTTTAATCACAGGGCCTGATTAAGTTTTGAAGCTAGGGGAAGCTCGGTATCTTTCCAAGGCCCCTTTCATTTCTGGAAATCTTGTTTTTCTGTTACATATTGTAATATAAAAATGCTATAGACCAAACGTTAGTGTGTGTTTATAGTTTTTTTTCCCCCATTCACATATCTGGGTGGTTTCTATACAGAGCTTTAAAATCGTATAACATATTAATTAAGAACATTCCGATTTTTGAGGTTAAATAATAGAATTTTCCTGAAATAGTGAATATTTTACTTTGCTTTAGGCGAATTTTCTCAGAAAAAATTCAATCTCGGTATGAAAATCTCAAACAGAAAATTCAAAACCCTGTTTTTGGTTATTTTGGGGCCTCTCGTAAATTTTTGAGAGGAAGCTTGTGTAAGAAAACAGACAGTTAAAATAACTTTTATATGACTGATATTTTCCATTTTAGTCAAGAAGTGTTTTAGAAATTATTACTTATTTCAAAGAATAATCAGTCTAGATGTAAAGTGAATTATGTGCCACTCCCAGTAAAAGGAAAGGTCTGAACTGATTAATCAGCACTTCTAATGAAACTCTCTCTCGCTCGATTTCATTTTTAACGGCCCTCTTCACTTGGAAAAAATTCCGAAGTCGGCTGAAAACAGATAAAAAGTGTCCCACGTGGTTTTGACAGGAGGTGTTAACTAATTTGAGAAGATTGACCGACTCACTGACGAATCGTTGACTTTTTGGATGAATAAATCAAACATCAGCTACCTCCTTACTTGCGGTTTCGCTCAAGCTTTGTTTTGTTTTGACTATTTCTTTCTTTTCTTATTTTTGTGTTACTTTTTTTTTTTTCTTTGTCATTTTCACCTGGCATCAAACAACTTTCTACATTTATTCTTATCTATTTATATGTATTTTAATAACGTAGCCCGACCCGACGAAGTATTTTATTCTATATTCAGCCCGTTTTAGGCTTTCAGTAGTTGTATCGGCGAATTCTGTAACAATGAAATTTAAAAAAAGTAAATATTCTTTATAATTAAACTTGCAGTTTGATATAATTAATTTAACTAAAATATAACAAAGATATATAACATTATAACATTACTGATGTATAGTCCAGGCAACGAAGGCCAAAATTTGACGAATAGAGGAAAAAAATCGTGTAGTTTTGAAATTTTACATACTCATAGCCGAGAGGGTCCTGAACAACATACTAAAAGTCCCCGCTCGTGGGGGGTGAGCGGGGGGCAGGGGGGGGCATTTAAGGGGGCAATTTTCAGTTTTTATTACATATCTTAAAAGCTATCGCATTTAGAGAAAAAATGTCAATTACAAAATTAATCTACGTAAAATGTCCTACAAAAATGTATATTACATTTTGTTTGTACGATCATTAGTTTAGAAGATATAGGGAGATGAACACATTTTTTTGAAAAATTCTTTTTTGCGATAGTAAAATCAACTAAAGTGTGCAATTAAAAGGGTTCTTGTCAAATATTTTCTAATGTAAAAAACAAATATATACATAGGGAATATGCAAGAATAATACAGCATGTTTTGTAAGTTTTAAATAATTTTAAGGCTAGTAGGCGCAAGTGGTGGTTTGAGTAAAAATCTGGATAAGTCCAGTCAAAATAGGAAAAATAGAGAAAAAAAATCGTGTAGTTTAGAAATTGAGCACAGTTATAAAAGTTAAGTGCCCTGAATAACATACTAAAAATCCCTAACCATGGGGGGAGGGGCATTTAAAGGGGGCACATTTCAGTTTTTATTAAGTATCTTGAAAACTATCGCATTTAGAGAAAAAAAATTTCAAAGCTGTAAGATTTTTTTAAATGTTGATCGGTTTTCGGTCTTTGTTATCTGGATTTTTACCTAAACACCACTTGCGCCTACTAACCTTTAAATTATTTAAAACGTACAAAACATGCTGTATTATCCTTACATATTCCCTATGCATATATTTGTTTTGTACATTAGAAAATATTTTATCAGAACCCTTTTAATTCCACAATTTAGTTGACTTTACTATTGCAAAAAAAAAAAAAAAAAAAAAAAAAAAAGCATTTTTCAAGAAAATGTTATTTTGTTCCCCTATATCTTCTAAACTATTGATCATACAAACAAAATAGAATATACAATTTTTTTTAGGAAATTTCACGTAGATTAATTTTGCAATTGAGATTTTTTTTTTCTCTAAATGCGATAGTTTTCAAGATACTTAATAAAAACTGAAATGTGCCCCCTTTAAATGCCCCCCTCATGGCTAGGGACTTTTAGTATGTTATTCAGGGCACTTAACTTTATAACTGTGCTCAATTTCTAAGCTACCCGATTTTTTTTTTTTTTTTTTTTAATGTTGATCGGTTTTGGGTCTTCGTTATCTAAATTTTTACTCAAACCGCCACTTGCGCCTGCTAGCCTTAAAATTATTTAAAACTTACAAAACATGCTATAGTATCCTTGCATATTCCCTATGTATACATTTGTTTTTTACATTAGAAAATATTTGACAAGAACCCTTTTAACTGCACACTTTAGTTGATTTTACTATTGCAAAAAAGAATTTTTCAAGAAAATGTGTTATTTCATCCCTATATCTTCTAAACTAATGATCGTACAAACAAAATGTAATGTACATTTTTGTAGGAAATTTTACGTAGATTAATTTTGTAACTGACATTTTTTCTCTAAATGCGATAGTTTTTAAGATATTTAATAAAAACTGAAAATTGCCCCCCTTAAATGCCCCCCGCTCACCCCCCACGGGCGGGGACTTTTAGTATGTTGTTCAGGACCCCCTCGGCTATGAGTATGCAAAATTTCAAAATTACACGATTTTTTTTTTTCTATTTTTCCTATTTTGACTGGACTAATATAGAGATGGGTTATCTGCACTCTGGAGCTCAGACTACTGAAGGCAGAGCTGGACAGGGTGAGAGTGTGCGACAGGTCGTGACCTTCGGGATCGTATTTCGAAGATCACGGACAGGTGCGGTCGCACAAGTCCTCGTGCTCTGTTTTCTAAAGAAAGTGTACTTGTGTTGTTATTTATATACGTGTTTCTTTATACAAGTCAAATTTTTTATAAGTAGTATAATATATAAATAGCGTTGAATTATAGTGCCTACATTTATTTAAAAATCTGGTGTGAAACCACACGTCTTCCATTACCCACTATTACACGTATTATATGCATTTTTGAAGATAATGTTATCAGAAGACATGATATTGTCCTAATGAAATAGACACCTAAAAATTTTCCGGTAAGGGAAAATTAATACACGTGGAAAAACATAAAACAGAGTTTGCACAGCGATTTTTTTTTTTTTTTTTTTTTTTTTTTTTAAGAAAAAGAAAGGGGAAGAAAATTGGTAGAGTTTATTTATTTGAAACACCAAGTTTCGAGATGTAAAACTGATCTGTCTGATCAGGATGACTATTAATTTTCCTTTGGTAACCAAGTAAAGCATGAGAAAGGATATCTAAAATGGGTTTATGTAACAATTTTCAAGAAAATCGTTAGAGCCGTTTTTGAGATACCGATTTTTACCAAAGCTTGACAAAATTAATTGTTGGCCAGAAAACAACAATTATATGTAAAAGGGTATTTAAAAGAGGGTCAATATGGCAAGTTTGAAAAAAAAAATAATACAGCCGTTTTGACAGGAAGCATTTGCAGGACCTGAAATTCAGCTATTTGTACAGGACGCCTATCAATTTTCCTGAACTAACCAACTATATCCTTCGAAAGGATATCTAATAGAGTGTTTATACAGCAATTTTAAAGAAAATCGTTAGAGCTTTTTTGAGATATGGACTTATGGCCTCACTTCCGGTTTCAGATGTTCCACTTCCGATTTTCCAATTTTATTCACTATTAATTATTTGCGAGTAGTAAATTAAAAATTATCTTTATTCTTTCAATTTATAAAAAAAAAAAAAAAAAAAAAAAAAAAACATTTTTTACTTCCATTACCCTACTACAGTATGTAATGGAAGTATTTGTATTCGGTCTGAAAATTCGATATTGAGATTTCACCTGATTTACACGTTTTAAGGTCCTCTGAGTCCAAAAAAGTGATTTTTGGCAATTGGTCAGTGTGTGTGTGTGTGGGGGGGGGATCTTCTGGCTATTATGTATCGGAGACTAATAAAGATAGAACTACGAAACTTTAGAATTGAAACAAGTTTGGTGTTCAGATGAATTTTCCATATTTTGGAGAAAATTCAAAAACCGGAAGTGGGACCATAAGTCCGTATCTCAAAAACGGCTCGAACGATTTTCTTCAAATTTGTTACATAAACACTATTAGATGTCCTTTCGAATGATATAGCTGGTTAGTTCAGAAAAATTGATACGCGTTCTGTATAAATAGCTCAATTTCAGGTTTCGGATGCGTGTTCCTTAAAAACCAGCTGTACGGATTTTTTTTCAAACTCGCCATATTAACTCACTTTTAAATATGCTTTTGTATGTAATTATTGTTTTCCTGTCAATGATTGAGTTTTGGTAAAAGTTGGTTTCTCAAAAACTGCTCTATCGATTTTCTTGAAAATTGTTATATAAATCCATTTCTTTCTTGTGTATCACGTAATTATTAGAGGAAAATTAACAGCTACCCTGTTTAGTGTTGGGCGGATATTAACCAAAATCAGACTACCCTCCTTTTCGTGGCTCTAAAGTGACAGCTTCATGGTCGTACACTTTGAATATCAATTCGATATTCGGGCATGCGTTGTGAAATGCCCTAAAATTAATCCTAATTAAAAAAGCAAACATTAATCTGAAAAATAATATGGTTATTAATAACTAAATTTACTCTCAAATAATACTAGATTCATATAATTTTAATTAATTTCTTTATTAAATATCCAAATTTTGAATACTAATTAAATTGATTATTCTATGATTTTACAATACAATATAAATGATATAACAATGATCTTTGATTTTGCATCAATGGTGCTAAAGATGAGTACTTAGAAAACATGTATCTAGAAATGCGTTTTTGCAAAATAAAATGAATGTTTACTGACCAAGTAACAAGAAAACTTCTCACCAGATTTACCAGATGATATGGCACAGTCAAGGCACAAATTTCTGTCTTAGCCTTTTAAAAGGCAATAAAACAGCTTTGTAGTCTTCAGTAAAACAGCTTTTGTATTTTTATATTCTTTTTCCTTTTAAATAATGCCCTTTTGTATCTTTATTATTTTGTTTTTAACAAAATGGCTGATTTTGCCCATCATTTAGGTAGGTCAGAAACTTAGGTAGATCTCGGAAATTGGTGTTTCAAAAAATAACTCTACTACATATATATATACATTATATATATATATATATATTTCTAATTTTTTACCTCGCTTTATGTAAGCTTCGTTTTATATGTCTCTACATGTGTATAAAGTTTATCTTACCAGAAAAATGTTAGGTTTCTACTTCTTTAGGTCACTTTTATATCTTGTGATCATATTATCTCCAAAAAATGCATATAATATGTGTAATAGTTTGTAATGGAAGTCGTGTGGTTGTTTCACACCAGATATTTTATTAATATGTTTGTATAATCAATTTGAATTTTTCAAAATAGACTTGGAATAAGCAAAATTTACAATATTTAATAAATGAAATATTTGTATTTTTCTAAGGGTGGATGTAAAGGTATATTTTATATCTTGAATTTCAATCCTCCACTTTTTCCCTCCATTGTTTACAACTACATTGTCATTTCCTCTCTCATAGACACATATATCTTTTAAAAATTAGTTATTAAGCATGATGAAATTAAATGATTCACGTACCTTTCATGCAAATTTTTGCTTTCCGAAAATACATACGTAAGGAAATCATTGTAATCGTGACAAAATTCTGTTTTTGCGATGTTGGCGTATCTACATGTTTTGAGGTCCCATCCCTAACAGCACATCTTCTCCAAATAAAATCCTGAGGATGTCCTCTGGATGAAAAGGATATCTACAGACATCCTATGGACATCTTCAGGATGGGTTATGGAGAAGTGTGTTGTTAGGGATGAGTTAATTTTTACTATTTTCATGATGATGATGATGATGATGTATGTGTATGTATGTGAGTGATCACAATATCATCTAAATGCTTTTTTTCGAAGGGTAGGCAAAAAACCAGGGTTTTTTTTTTTTTAGGAAAAAAAAGAACTTTTTAGGTTGATTTTTTTTAGAAATCGACCTATTGCAACCACTTCGTTTATCTATATATTTATCTGTCTATCTATAATGAAATTTGTCATTACGATAACTCTCGAAATAATACTCCAAATCGAACCAAATTTGCATTGCTAACTGATCTTATAAATATCTTGGATGAGTACGGTAACCAAATTGCTCTGACATTTTGTTTTCAAGTGGCGGCCACTTGAGAATTTCAAACCCACATTGTGAAAAGTGTATTTAAAGCCACATTTTTTGTATTTTAATGTAAATATACATAACATAAGGGTTTCGATGAACTTTATTAATGAACTTTATCCGCCCTTTTTATTAAAATGGCGGGTATCTTAAGTTAAGCGGGGCCACTTGAAATCAAGATACCACTTGAAAATTTAAAATCATGATAACTTCCAAATAATACTCCAAATCGAACCAAACTTGGACAGTGAACTTATCTGATAAATAACTTGTGTGAGTTTGTTCAAGTTGCTCCGTCATTTTGTTTTCAAGCGAAGTCCACTTGAAAATTTCAAATTTAAATTGTAAAAAGCGTATTCAGAATTTGTTTCTATTTGGATGTATACACAGACCATAAAAGTGTCTCAATGAAGTTTATTAATGAACTTTATCTGCCATTTTTAATAAAGTGGTGGATATCTTAAGTTAAGCAGGGCAATTTGAAATCAGGCTACCATCACATGAAAATTTAAAATCACGATAACTTCCGAAATAATACTCCAAATCGAACCAAATTTGGACAGTTTCTTAACTTATTTTATGAAGATCTTGGATGAGTTTCTTAACCTAGTTGCAGCGACATTCTGCTTTCAAAAAATTTTCAAATTCGAATTGTAAAAAGCATATTCCGAATTTGTTTGAATTTTAATGTATACATAAACCAAAAAATGTCTCAATAAAATTTATTAATGAACTTCATCCGCTATTTTCACCAAAGTGGCAGATATCCATATTATCGTAAGGGAAAAACATAGATATAAAATACGAAAAAAAAATCTTCTGTCATCGGTAGAGCAATCAATCCGGGTCCCCACTGACTGCGACAGCGTACAAACCTGCACACAACGCGCATATTCGCCCACCGTTCCCGAGCCTCTTAATTGTTTTACACTTCCAAAAATATCCACAATCGTTTTATCAGGCTTTTAAACCTAATAATACTAAATACCAACGTTCTATCTAATTTCTTATTTTTGCCCCTGCGCTGGTCCTTCCCGCCCCTCATAATAATTCTACACTTTCGTAAATATCCGCAATCGATATATCGAACCTTAAAAGCTAATAATACTATTTTTGAACGTTTAAACTCTAATTTCTATATTTTTGCTCCTTCGCCCCCACCCCCTCCCTCCTTCCCGTCTATCCTAATACTTTTTCTCTTCTCTTCAGGAAATGTAATCGATTTGTAGGTCCCCAAAACCAACACGTACCAATTTTGTACGGTTTAAATCTATTTCTATTGTTTTGCCCTTCGCCCTTCCCTTCCCGGCTCTCCTAAAAAGTTTACAGATTTGAAAATCGACTTGTAAGTATCAAAAACCTCTATGTACCAATTTTGAACGATATCTAACTCTATTTTTTCCCCTCCGTCACCCCCTTCCCGCCTCTCCTAATAGCTTATTTACACTTTCGAAAATATCCTCATTCGACTTGCAGGCCTCTAAAATCTATCTATACACTTTCAAAAATATCCGCAATCGTTTTCTCAGGCTTTTAACCTAATAATACTAAATTCCAACATTCTACCTAGTTTCTTTATTTTTGCCCCTGCGCTCACCCTTTCCGCCCCTCGTAATAATTCTACACTTTTGTAAATATCCGCAATCGATTTATAGGGCCTTGAAACCTAATAATACTAATTTTCAACGCTCTAAATCTTATTTCTATATTTTTACCCCTCTATCCTAATAATTCTACAAATTCGAAACTATCCGCAATCGATTTGTAGTTATCAAAAACCTCTGTGTACCGATTTTGAACAATCTAACTCCTTTTTTTTTTTTTTTTTTTTTTTTTTTTGTCCCTCCGCCTCCCCGCCCCCTTCCCGGCCCACCTAGGACGAATTTCTAAAATTCTAGAAATTAGTTTTAGGCATTTGTGTGAGCTATATTTTAGAGCAAAAGTCTCATATATATATATATATATATATACATATACATATATAAAGGATTATTTGAAATTACGTTATGACCCCCCTTCTCCCCCCAGTGCGGCTGAATTTTTAAAATTCCAGAAATTAGTTTTTAAGTATTTGTATTAGCTATATTTCAAAGCAAAAATTTTACGGATCTCTCTTTTTACTTCCATTACTCTACTACCGTAGGTAATTTGTATTCTGTATTGTATTCTGTCCAAAAATTCGATATCGAGTTTTCACCTGATTTACACGTTTTAAGTCCTCCTGTGTCCAAAAATGTAGTTTTGGGCAATTGGTCAGTGTGTATGTATATGTAGAATCTTCTGGCTATCATATCTCCAAAATTAATAAAGATAGAACTACGAAACTTCACAGCCGGAACAAGTCTGGTGTACAGATAAAATTTACAAATTTTAGTAAAAATTTTAAAAACAGAAGTGGGCCATCGTAAAATGGAAATGGGAGCGTAAGTCCGTATCTCAAAAACAGCTCTAACGATTTACTTCAAAATTGCTATATAAACACTCTACTAGATGTTCTTTCGACAGATATAGTTGGTTAGGTTTGGAAAATTGATAGGCGTCTTGTATAAATAGCTCAATTTAAAGTCTCGCAAGTGCGTTCCTTTAAAAACGGCTGTACGGATTTTTTTCAAACTCGCCATATTAACTCGCTTTTAAATATCCTTTTGTATGTAATTATTGTTTTCCAGTCAATAATCTAGAATATCAAGTTTTGGTAAAAGTTGGTTCTCAAAAACGGCTCTAACGATTTTCTGGAAAATTGTTTCATTGATCCATTTTAAATACTCTTTCTCATAACTCGCTATGTAAACTCTATTTTATATGTCTTTATACGTGTATCAAATTTCTCTTACTGGAAAATTCCAAAGAATGCATGTAATATGTGTAATTGTGGGTAATGGAAGTCGTGTAGTTGTTTCGCACAAGTTTCCCCCCCCCCCCCAAGATAATTTAAAGCGAATTCAAAAGGAAAAACGAGATTCCACACGTGTTTTTTGTCCCTCCCCCCCCCCGAGTGGTAGGGTAAAGGTGGAATTTTGTAAAATCCCGTTACAATAATGTCGGATACATATAAAAAATTTACGCGCCAAATTTAGCGACCATTAATCCCGTGGATTTCCCAAGACAAATTTAGCGCTAAAAGGGAGGGTCTCGAATTAGCTCCGTCGTAACCCCCCCCCCCCCCCCAAAAAAAAAAAAAAAAAAAAAACGAAAATCTCTCACACACACACACAAAAGAAAAAAAGAAAATGTTTTTGGAAATATCCTAAATAAGACAGATAGCTTTTTTTCAATACATTTGTACCATTTTAGTAGAGCTCTACTAAAAAGTCCGGGATTTCTGAAATTTCCCCCCAAAAAACGATTTCTTTCCTCCCTCCTGTCAAGAATTCCAAAATCGTACATAATGTTTTATTTATACTCAAATCTAGTTTTCTCATGCGCAATTTCTTCAGCGTGAAGTAATTTGGGGCCGAGTTATGCTTACAAACTTTTTTTTTTTTTTTTTTTGCTTCCTACCCCCCCAGGGTGGAAGGGGGGATATTTCGATATATTCCGTTACTTTAGGGGTCGGATACATATATAAGCAATCCAAGCATGAAACTTTCTGACCCTGACCACAGCTCTCATAAATTTCTCAGGACAAATTTAGCGCTAAAAGTGGTGCCTCGAATTTGCCCTTTGTAACACATACCTATCCCCCCCCCCCCCCATAAAAATAAAAAAGAAAGGCAAATCACAAAAAAAGCGTGTTTTGAAAATGTCCTAAAGAAGACCCATGGCTGTTTTCAACATCTTTTTTCCATTTTTGTTAAATTTTTACTAAAAATCTGAAATTTGCACAATTTCCCGCCAAAAATTGATTTCCCTCTTCCTTCCCCTTAAAAATCGAAATTTCCTAAATCGCAATGTTTTATTTATTCAATTACTTTAGGTGTCGGATACATACATATAATCCCAGCACCGAAATTCGTGACCGCAGCTTCCATAGGTTTCTCAGGAGGAATTTAGCGCTAAAAGGGTTGTCTCGATTTTGACCCTTCGTAACCCCTTCTCACAAAAATATCGGAAATTAGGGGGGAAAAATGTGTTTTTGGAAATTTTCTAAGGAAGTCTCGTAGCTTTTTTTTAACATCTTTGTTCCATTTTTTTGTAGAGTTCTTTAAAAAATTCGGAAACTGCGAAATTTCTCGCCACCGGAATTTACGAACAAAATTTAAATAAAAGAAATTTTAAATTTTCAGGTAAAAAAAAAGGGCCTTTTCTAATATGTTATAAACGTAAATTTTTGCTAAAAAGTTTCCGGGATGAGTTTTTGCACTTGAGAATTAAAATAAGGTGTTCCATCAGCGGGAACACTGTGACTGAAAGGGTTAATAATCTAAAATTCCTAAATTGCAGATAACGTTTTTTTTATACTCATGACTATTGTTTATATGTGCAATTTCTTTACAGTGAAGTAATTTGGAGCGGTGTTATGCTTACAAATATGTTTTGACTTTTGTTTCCCCCATCCCGGCGAGAACTGGGGAGGGAATTTCGAAAAAGTTGGCAGATTTTAGTTGGGTAAAAGCCTAAATTTCTGCCAAGCGCCGTTGAATTCCGTCCAGCCATTCTCACGTGATACCCGGACAATAATAGCGTTACATACATACAGACACGATGACACACACACAGACAAAATTTTCTGAAGTAATTTTCGACTTTTATGGTGTGTGGAACGTGAAGATATCGCATTTTTTTTTAAAATTCTGATAAATTTACAGACAAAATTCTGATTTTATTAATATCGATACACAGCTTGATATCCAGTTACTGTAATTCTAAAAGAACGCATAGAAACAGTGTTCATGTTCAGGTACCATACTTTCAGCTGCGCTTTTATGTTAGGCGCGAAAATAAGAGCGCAAAATCTTTGAAAATAATAGTGTGATTTCGTCGTGTATAAATAATTTCATAAACATTTGACTCCCATTTCTTGCAAACTTTAAATTGTTCTAGTTTCTTCAGTTATAAAATCAACTTGCTTATGTCGTTAAAAATATTTGTTTCACTCAATTCCTAGACTTCAATATTAATACAACTTATTTTGCTCAGGAATGTAAATTAATTCTCCATACCTAAAGAGTAAATAAAATATTTAGTTTAATTTGAAGTCTTGTTTTTTTTTATTTTAATAACTACGTATTTTGCGGTTCCGTGAATAATTAAACAATTTTTAACAGTTGTTCTTTGTGAGTCTGTTATCAGTGTAACTTTAAAAACTAAATACCGGCAGGGAACTCAAGTGTTATATTTTAAAGTTCATATAAAATTCATACTTCAACAGTTTGATCAATATTCATAAGTTTCAACGAGTGATACGGGTTAAAGTTGTCAATAAATGTGATTGAAAGTTATTGTTGAACATAATTTTAAATTTAATATTAGTCGTGAATTCTATAGAAATGTAGATATTAGTTTCAAATGTGGGTTGAGAAAGGTGGTACTCCCCTCCGCCCTTCCCACAGAAAATTATTTGTCAAATTAAATAATTCGTAAAGCTAGCTTAAATTCTTTTTACTATAGAATTTTATACAGTACTTGATATTTTATTCCTCAATCTGAATCTGTCTGTATAAAATTTAAATGTAGGGTAAGAAAAAGTCGTGTGGGTGCCACACCAGATTATATACTTTAAAATAAAATTTATTATTGAAAATCTGTTTAATTTAGTAAAAAGTTTTATATAACTTGTTAAAAAAAATGTTTGTATATTGTCAATCGTGGCATTATCAGTAAAATATCAGATTTATGTACAAAGTATTCATATAATAATAGTATTACGCGCAATGAAAAACTATTGAAAATAAAATGTGATCATATATTTCCTATAAATAAGTCTCTGAACGATTGTCTTCTAAATTGTTATGTTACTCACATCCGTAATACAGGTGAAATCTATAATAAAAATAAAAACTGAATAAAAAACCACAACGCCTAGACGTATCTTCACCACAGAAATGTAAACATCTTTCCATCGAAACCACGAACGAGAGGCGTAGCCGAATAAAGGGTGTGTCAAAGAGAAAAATCGGCACAAATTTGTAAAATTTTTGGACTTTCTTTGCAAATTTAATTGATTTAAAATTTTATTAAAATACAGGATTTTTTTCCGCATTGAAATAAACTCTTTGAGATTGACGCAGCTTTTTAAATTCTGTTTTAAAAAATTGAAAGAGTTTTTTATAAGCCATTTAATGCATCAACCCAAATATTGCAATAAAACAGCTTTTTTAAAAAACAACTGTTATTCTTTCATAAAATCTACAAAAGCTGCGTCAGTTTACGAAATGAGAGTAATCCAATAAAAAAAACCGCGTCTCAATCAATTAATAAGCCACTGTTTTAAGTACAAAGAAAGTTTTCCATAAGATAACATTGGCTTTTAGAAAAGGAAATGCTGAGTGAAGAGGGCCCTTAATGTAGATGTTGTGTAGCTCCTCTTAGAAGAAGATGTAAAAACATTGATTCTAGCAGGGCGTTAAAACGCTCTTACAATTATATATATATATACTAAAATTTTAACATGTATATTTTAACCAAGACAGTAAATTTATGGATAAAAAGAAAATATCCATTTAATTATTAACATACACACAAAGTTAATAATATTGTGCACTTTATAAGTTTTAATTACAGATAGAATTTATACGTTCAACACAGGAGTGACTGGATGCTATTCACCATCGATGTATACTGAACCAGTGCTGTATGCCTTATTCAGGTAAGTGAAATCTTACCTGTTCATTACTGACATTATTTAATATAAATAAATTAATAAAGCGCTCTCTACATATATATATCAAATCAGTTTATGTATTAAGAGAAGCGCAATCATTTTTGCTCTACTGAGAATATACTTTATATTTAGTTATTTATGTTAGATCATGAGACAGATCCAGTCTCTTAAATAAACATATAAAAGAGCGCAAAATATAATGAATTAAATTAACAGCACTGAACTCATATCGAAAAAGAAAGAAATTATTAAATATAATTAATTTGTGTGTTGAAAATAATAAATGAAAAAATCCCTTTTCGGCAAGCTTAAAGGCAAAGGTAGATTCCTTTACGTTAATGTTACAAATGTAAAGAAATTTTACATATGCATTAATACTTAGCCAATGGCTTGTTCTCACACATTGAATTTTTTACGTCGCTATTCTGTTTTCAAGAAATTTAATTTTCAGCAAAAAAAGGATTTTTTTCAATCTACTTAAAAATTTTAGGCTAGATTTATTGGTCTGTAAATGCTTCAATTTTTTTTTTTTTTTTTTTTTTTTTTTTTTTTTTTTAATTCAAGCTCATAATCATTCAACAAATAGAAGTCTTTAAGATATAGAATCCCAGCAATGGAGAATCCCGGAGGGGGCTATTGGGCTACACCCCCCCCTCCCCACCCAAGCTTAATTAAAATTATAATTTAAATTCCATATAACTGAAGTTCAATCTCTTTCTTTCAAAGAAAAAATAATAGAAACGTGAAAATCCACTTGTGACCTTACTATGGTCAAGCACTGGTAAGCCTGGCGTTACAATGGACAAGTCAAATACAGTTAAGTGGTAGCGGTTTTTAGATAGTTATTTCATTGTAATTTTTATTGAATTATTGAAAGTTTTGTATTGTTTTTTTATGATTCTTATTGTCAGATGAGTAAAAATTGTAAAGTGAAACTGTTTTGGTTCACATAAGCTGGAACATTAACATTAATTAACATTGGACCATTTGGCATCGTTGAATTTCAATGTTAATTGTTATGAATTTAGTAAATTATATGATTTGGCGAGATTTTGGTGGCAAAACTTGCGACTTATCAATGAAATTTGTGATTTGGCGGCAAAATTTGATAGTTAACGACGAAATTTTTGACTTGGCGACAAAATTCGTTGTCAGACGACAAAATTTGGTGAGCTTGGCGATGGAGAAAGGCATCTTTGGCGTCATTATATTTTTTTTCCATGCGAAAACCTCATATCTCTTCACAGACCAATATCTTGTTCCGACGAGATAAAAAGTCAAAGGAAGCTGTAACGTATAACTCTCAATCGTAAGTTTTAAATTCTTGCCTAAACCGACATTCTAAACTATTCACCACAAACGATATTTGTATTAAGATTGACGTATTATTTTAATTTTATATTTTTAAATGATTAATTAAAGCGTTTAACATGGTTTTTAATTAACACACTTTTATTAACTTGATATGATGCAACTATTAATGTATGTAACGGAATTTTGCAATTCAATTTTCGGTAACTTCTTGTCGTCCGAAGAACCTGAAATTTTGCACATGACTTCATTATAAATGACAATACTAGATACAAGTATTTCCAGGCACTTTTCTCATCAGGGGCAGGTTCCAGGGGCAAACAAAAAATCTATACTTATACTAAACTATCGTATGTGACACAGGATTTGGACGTATTTATATAATGCAGAGTGGCAACAATTAATTTTTTTTTTATAAAGATTTAAAAGTATGTAATAGTTTTCTAAAGTCTTTATTAGATCACTTTTCAATAAAAGTGTGTTCTTTATTTTTTTAAAAATGGTATAATTTTATTTATCAAAAATAAGGGAATTCGAGTAATGAAATACTTTAGTTTAAATTTAAGCTTTTATGAAAGTAAACTTCAACGGAAAATTCATTAAAATCGTCCCTAGTTTATTTGTCAAAGGAATAATACCTAAATGTCCCCAAATTTATTACTTTTTCTATCAAACCAGTTTAATTCGTTTAGCATCGATTTACACGATTTTCTTTCTTTTTTTTTTTTTTTTACGATGACATTAATCTTTTACATTATAGCATCTATGTCATAAAGCTAGTCTAAATCTGCTTAGCCCTAAGATACTATGTTGATTTTATTTACATATTTATTTATTTATTTATTAACTTTTATTTTATTTGTTTAAAATCACGGATAAAATTTTATTTCATTTTTCTCAGTAGTTTAGTACATTCTTGTAATTGTGACGTCATATTTTCTGTTAAATTTAAACATTTTTTTTTTTAATCAGGTTATTATATTGTTTAAAAACATGATTAAAATTTTATTATATTTTCAGTGATCTTTTTTATTATCGTTTGCACGTGACATATGCATCAGATTATAAATTTTTGCAATGAAAGCTATATAGAAAATGTCGGCTACATAGAAGAATTGACGAAAAATCACTTTTTTAGCTTGTAACTTCTAAGCAATTGGAGCTATCGAAAAAGTTTAAATACAAAAATTGTTCTTTAGGGCAAGGCGGTAATTCGCCTGATTTCAAGTTTTTTCCTATTTTCAATATTAAAGAAATTATGGGCAAATGAAAATTTCCACTCCCCACCATTTCCACCCCCTTTGAGCTGGATACCCCATCTACGAACGCGACCGAGATTTTTACTGTCCTGACAACATATCCTGAGCTGGTTACATTTAAATAAAAATTACTCCAGTTATCGTGTTCACAACTTAACATGGGAAAAAGCGTTATACATATATATATATATATACCTATATATATATATATATATATATATATATATATAAACTTTTGAACGGAGGGTGGTTTTGGGTTCTAGGGGTCATGATCGGTGAAGATATGACGAAATTTTCCAAAAGTCGTGTCATGAGAACCATTGCAATAGGTAGATCTCCTATAAGGAATCTACCTAAAAATGAAGAAATTCAATTAAGTATATATATATATATATAAATAATATAGGTGTGAATTATTAAACGGAAATCAACTTGTATGTGCTTATAAACAGACATCAAAAACTCATAACTGTTATTGATAAAAAATCAGTAAATTTGCTCTCTTTAAATACTATTTGAACTTTTCCAAGAATAAATATACATAGTATATAATAGTATATCTTGATAAAATAAAATAAATAACAAAAATGGCAGCATC
This sequence comes from Salticus scenicus, assembly GCA_963930645.1. Classification (NCBI taxonomy): domain Eukaryota; kingdom Metazoa; phylum Arthropoda; class Arachnida; order Araneae; family Salticidae; genus Salticus; species Salticus scenicus. The sequence continues at coordinate 26,174,332 of OZ005659.1, read as the reverse complement.
CGGAAAAGAAATAACATTTATTGAGAAATTAGATGCTAATAATTATGATAGCTGGAAATTCAAAGTAGAGATGCTCCTCACGAAGAAGGATCTCGTCCAGGTTATTATAGAAGCGCCCCCAGACCCATTAACCGATGAATGGCGATCTAAAGATCTTAAAGCGCGCGCCATAATTAATTTAGCTATAGAAGACACACAGATAGTGTATGTAAAACACCTGTCCACAGCCAGGGAAACATGGGATGCACTTAAAAATATACATGAGAGGGCAAATCTAAGCAGCAAATTATTTTTGCTCAGAAAATTATATTCCACCAAACTAGCAGAAGGGGGAAATCTAATAGAACACATAACTAGTATTTATAAATTAAGGGACAAATTGTTAGCGATAGGAGAAGAAATAAATAAGCAGCACTTATCAGCGTTAATGTTGTGCTCGCTACCCCCTAGTTATGATACCCTGATCACGGCTATCGAAGCCAGAAATGACGATGAACTTACACCAGAGTATATTAAAAGCAAATTGTTTGACGAATATATTAAAAGAACAGAAAATCACCAAACAAAAGGTGAAAACGCGTATAAAACTCAAATTAAGCGTAAAACACCACCAAGTAAACATTGCAATTTTTGCGGAAAGAATTCACACACCAGTAACGAATGCCAGACGCCAGACGAACTTAAACGCCAGACCAAATCATAACCAAAGGAGTTATAATAATTTTCATAACAGCGGTAATAATCCCAGCAAGTACAAAAACAAAAATAAAACACAACTCATAAAGGAAACTGAAAATAAATTAAAGAATCTTACGTTTATCATAGATAAAACTGAGCATAACTCTTGGATAGTAGACAGTGGGAGCAGCAGGCATATCTGCAAAGACATAAATCAATTTACAAATCTGAAAGACAACGAAAAGGTTAGTGTTATGCTAGCAAATGGGCACTCCGTAGTCTCACAGGTTTGCGGCGACGTGAATCTTAAGGTAATTAACTCGGATAAGGAAATAAACAACATTACTTTGAAGGAGGTTTTATGCATACCCAATATAGCTACAAATCTAATATCGGTAAAGAAAGCAACAGAAAATGGTTGTGTTGCCATATTTAAAAATCATGAATGTAAAATCAAATTCGGGAATAAAACTTATATAGAGGCGAACGTGACAGATAATTTATATGAACTACAAACGAGCGAAAAATTTTCCGAAAGTGTAAACATTGTAGAAGCTTGCGAAATTAAAAATTGTATTAAATTGTGGCATGAAAGATTAGGGCATAAAAATTTTCAACAAATAAAAGAACTCGTCGACAAAAATATGGCAACTGGAATTGAGTTAAGTAAATGTAAACACAACACAGAATGCGAAATCTGTATCATTTCAAAATTGGAGGATGACACATATCCGAAAAGGGCAACTTTCAGGGCAGAAAAACCATTAGATCTAGTTGTTTCAGATGTTTGCGGACCTTTTCAAACTTCCACAATAGGAGGGAAAAATTATTTTTTAACGTTTATAGATGATTACAGTCGTTTTACATTTATATACTTATTGCGAAATAAAAGTGAGATGTTTGACAAATTTAAACAATATTACGCGTTGACTTCAAACAAGTTTGGCAGAAAAATAAAAATATTACGTACCGATAACGGCGGAGAGTATACAAGCAATGAATTTGAAAACTTTCTCGCGAATGAAGGAATCGAATACCAATTAACAGTACCGCATTGTTCTCCTCAAAATGGCGTGGCGGAGAGAAAACATAGAACATTGGTCGAAATGACCAGATGTTTGTTAAGACAGAGCGGTTTGCCGAATAAATTTTGGGGTGAAGCCCTTATGACTGCTAATTATCTACAGAATAGATTGCCAACGAGTGCATGCGATAAAACACCATACGAAAAATGGAATGGAAATAAACCAAATCTCTCGCATATAAAATCATTTGGTTGTAAGGCATATGTGTATACTCACAAAACCACAAGAGGGAAACTTGACAACAGGGCAAAGGAAGGAATACTTGTTGGTTATGACCTTAGAAGTAAAGGTTATAGAGTATATATAGATAATAATGTTAGAATATGTAGAACAGTAAAGTTTGTAGAAACAAAAACAAAAAATAACAATCTTGAGTATATCGATGAGGAATTGTTAGAGACAAACAATGATATAAATGAAAGAAATTCTAGCGAAACAAATTATCATAAAAATAACTTCCCGGTGATATTAAATGAAATAAATCAAAATTCAGACCAAACTGAGGATATTAATCATGACATGACAGATCAAACGATTCCGAGAAGGTCGGAGAGAGCTAACAAAGGTGTTCCACCTGACAGATTTGCTTTATTGACAAATACTATGAACGTAAACGAACCCAAAACCTTTAATGAAATATTGCAAATAAAAAATTCCATAGAAAGGGAAAATTGGCTAAAAGCAGCCAAAGATGAAATTGCTTCTTTAAATGAAAATAATACATGGGAATTGGTAGACCCTCCACCTAACATACACATAGTAGGCTCAAAATGGGCATTCAAGGCGAAATATAATGATAAGGGTGAAATCCAAAAATATAAAGCCAGGCTTGTTGCCAAATGCTTTAGCCAAAAGTATGGGGTAGATTATGACGAGACGTTCGCCCCGGTGGGGTCTCATTCGACAATTAGATCCTTTCTAGTAATGGCCCTATATAAAAATCTGGAATTAAACCACTTGGATGTAAAAACCGCGTTTTTACACGGTCAGCTCGAAGAAACAATTTACATGCACCAACCCGAGGGATTCATAAATCCCGGTGAAGAACATAAAGTATGCAAACTTAATAAAGCCATTTACGGGCTGTTGATTCATGGGAAGCGGTAAAGGCGACAGCCTATCAGAAGTAGACAGTCATGTGACCAGAAAGAGAAACAAAACTCATTCTTTTTCTTTTTTTTATTATTAATTCTGTTTTTCTCTCTGAACTATTCGAAAAAACTGAAGTAACTTTATTCTTGAATTGACATTCTAATATTCAGGCTGAATTCGTACAGCCAAGTAATCCATTAATTGTTATATTATTAAAACAATAAGTATTATTCTGTTTATTCTTTATAATTCATTCAAGGCATAAAAAAAATGCCTTTATACGTATTCTGAATGTTTAAACCTGTGCTAAAATTTGTGAAAGATTCTGTTTTTGTTCATAAAATTCTGAAAGAAAATCTCTGATTAAAATCAACTATAGTAAGCAATCGGATTTCATATTTTGTTACTTGTATGGCCTAAAATGTTTCTTCAAGCGACCACAGGAAATGCAGGAGAGAGGTGAGTTAGCTTTTCTTAATATTGTGCATGCTAAAACTTAGTTTCGTTTTAATAAAATGTTTTTGATGCAGGTCAATTCTTTATGCATGAGTCTAGTTATAATTAATCAACATGTTTTTGGTCCGTCTTAGAGCCATGAGCTATCGATGATTTATATAGATATATATATATATATATAAAAAAAAAAACTATATATATTTAATATGTATTTGATATTCTTATTCTTATTCTTATTCGTAATCATTTATTCTTAAAATGATTTATTTTTGTTCTTGAATGTTTGTTCTGTAATTCGAAGGCCTATAGTTAGGTGTATTTAAACTTATATATTCTAAAATGCCGAAATTATCTAAGCAAGTTTTATTATTTGAAAATTTATGTAAGGAAATCGATAGTTTTAGAGATAGAGTAAAGGGGTGTAGTAAAGATGAACAATCTAAGGTTAAATTATTAAAAACCAAAGTTCAATCGTATGATCATGAAATCGCGGAAATATTTAAAAATTTATCCGCTAAAGAGAATGAGGATTATATGGATATGTATTTGAGATATAAGGGAGTGGTTTTTGATTTACTGGTGGAGTTAGAGGACAAAACAGAAGTAAACGCGTGCGATTCAGATACTCACGCGGAAAATAAAGATGAGAAAAATGGAAAATCGTCTCTTATTAAATTACCGAAATTTGATCTTCCGCGATTTTTTGGTGAAACCGAAAATTGGATTTCTTTTAAAGAAATTTTTAATTCGACAATTCTACAGAATAATCAATTATCCAAAATTGAAAAACTGCAATATTTACATTCTTCAGTGCGCGGAAACGCAGCTAAATTAATTCGAGGATTTGCTCTAAAAGAGGAAAATTTAGATCAATGTTGGGAAATATTAAATGAAAGATATGAAAATAAAAGACAATTAGCATTGAGTCAAATTAACAAAATATTTTCTATGAAAATTGTAAAAGCAAACAATGCTAAAACTTTACTTGAGTTATTAGATACTTGTAACGAAGCCGTCAGAAACTTAAAAACTTTGGGTTTAGATTCTAATGCGTTAAGCGACTTAATTATAATAAAATTCATGATGGGGAAATTGGATGAATCGTTAAAACAGAGATGGGAATTAATGTTGGATAGTGACAAATTGCCTGATCTTGATCTTTTTAGGAAATTCGTTGAGCGCGAAGCGCGCGGTGTTGAAGAGATAAAATATAAACAAGACGTAAAATTCACTAATTCGAAGAAATCAAACGTATTGAGTACAATTGTGAAAAAGGAAAATACGTGCATTCTTTGTAATGAACGTCACGCGCTATTTAAATGTCCGACATTTAATTCAAAACCGGTTAAAGAAAGATGGAAATTTGTTGAATTAAATAAGTTATGTCAAAATTGCTTATGCCAAAATCATAGGCTGGAGAATTGTAGGATAAACATTAATTGTAAAAATTGTGCAGAAAAACATCATACGCTACTGCATGTTTATGGTAGAAATTCAAATTCTGAAAGGGCGAATCATGTATCGCCAGATATATCAGTTTCAAATAGTGCTCAGTTTTATTCTAGTAATGTTTTGTTATCTACAGCACTAATTAAGGTTAAATCAAATCAAGGAAAAATTATGCATTGTAAAGCTTTGATAGATAATGCTAGTCAAAATTCATTAATTACTAAGGAATGTGCTAAGCGACTAAATTTGCCCTTACGGAGCACGTCGCATAGTATAATAGGGATTAATTGCGTTTTAGCAGAAACTGCTCTCAACGAAACAGAATTTAAATTCACTCCGCATTTTTCGTCGGAGTCATTTTCAGTCAGCGCTTTTATAGTTGATAGGGTTACCTCACCTCTCCCTAATTTCCAACTACCGCAACATGATTGGCCACACATAAAGGGATTACAACTAGCTGATCCCAATTATGACGTTAGTGGTCCAATCGCTATTCTTCTTGGGGCAGAAATAGTCGCCTCAATCTGCAATGGCAGTCCAATTCAAGGGCCAGCAGGAACTCCTACAGCATTCCCCACAAAGCTGGGTTACCTCCTTTCAGGACGAATAAACAGTTTTCAATGTACAAATATCAGTTTAACTTGTCATATGACTATTGATGATGATATCAACAACATTTTAAAACAATTTTTTGATACAGAATCAATTCCAAATGTAGAATCAAAAAAGATAGAAAATGATCCTGTGGAAAATATTTATTTAACCACAACTAAAAGAAATAGTCAGGGAAGATATGTCGTTCATCTACCCCTTAAGCCAGATAAGGCACTAGGTGACAGTAAGTCAGGTGCTATTTCAAGATTTCTTTCCATTGAAAATAAAATTAAAAAGAACCCACAATTAAAAATGGAGTATTCGAATTTCATGAATGAATATATAAATTTGGGTCATATGACAAAATTAAATCTAGCTGAAATTAATGAAACGCCACATTATTATTTACCGCATCATGCGGTGGTAAATGAAAACTCTGAAACAACAAAATTACGTGTAGTATTTGACGCCTCGTTTAAAACAACAAATAACAAATCTTTAAATGACATTCTATATATTGGTCCTAAACTACAATCAAATATTTTTGACAATTTAGTAAAATTTCGAACCAACCCTGTAGCGTTCAGTGCAGACATTGCTAAAATGTATTGTCAAATTTTAATTGATAGAAAAGATAGAATATACCAGAGAATTGTTTGGAGAGAATCTCCCAATGACCAATTATCCTTTTACGAATTGAATACTGTCACCTACGGAACAGCTTGTGCACCCTATTTAGCGTTACGCACCCTTAAGCAATTATGTGAGGATGAGGGACAAAATTTTCCATTGGCAGCAGAAATTGCCAAGGAAAATTTTTACATCGACGACTTATTGTCAGGGGCACAATCCCTTCAATTAGCAAAAGATAGAATAATGGAGCTGCAGGCTCTAATGCAAGCTGGAGGGTTTAAACTTAGGAAATGGGCTTGTAGCCATCCAGAAGCGCTCTCTGATATTCCAGAGGAAGATAAGGCTAATTCGGTCATTCATTTTTTTGAGGATAAAGAAAAAATAAATCAAAGAGTACTAGGTATGTTCTGGGATTTAAGTGAAGATACTCTTCAAGTTAGAACCTTAGCTGATCAACAAATTAATACAAAAAGACAGTTGCTGTCCGTAATTGCGCAAATTTATGATCCCCTCGGAATTATTTCGCCATCTACTATTATCTTAAAAATCATTCTACAAAAATTGTGGAAGTTGCAATCAACGTGGGATGAGCCTATACCTCCAGATATTTTGCAAGAATGGAAAACTTTTTATAATGAAATTAATGAGTTTAAATCTATGTCCATTCCACGCTATGTAGGTTCAAATACTAAAGATTGTACAGTTGAACTGCATGGCTTTTGTGATGCCTCTCCGAGGGCGTATGCGGCAGTCGCATATTTAAAGATCATAACGAACACGATTCAGGTATATTTAATTGCTGCTAAAACTAGAGTCGCACCCATAAAAGAACTCACTTTACCGAAATTAGAATTGTGTGGGGCTGTACTCGTAGCTGAGTTAATTTGCAACATTCAAAAATCCCTTAAATTTACTCATTCGACATACTGGTACACTGACTCTTCTATTGTATTAAACTGGATAAATAACCCTTCAAACAAAGGAAATAGTTTCGTGGCCCATAGAGCTACCAAAATCAGAGCTCTTACTCAACTAAAATCCTGGAGACATATCCCAGGAAAAGAAAACCCGACCGATTGTGCCACACGCGGATTGTCCCCGGCTAAGTTGAAAGCTAGAACTGAGTGGTGGGAAGGGCCAAAATGGCTCCATAGTTTTGAGCTACCACCAATGTGCACATTACATTCAGTTTCCGTTCAGAAACAAACTCATCAACATTCGACAGATTCAAGTTCTAAGCCTACACTTTCTAATAACACTTTCATATCACATATCACGAAATACTCTAACTATCTAAAACTTTTAAGAATTCTAGCTTAGTGATGAAATTGCCTTACTAAGGAAAGGCAAACTTTTAAAACCTTCACACCATCTATTCTGTCTTGATCCTTTTCTCGATGAAGCAGGCATTCTTCGTGTTGGAGGACGCCTGCGGAACCACCCATCCTTACGATTTCAAGAAAAACACCCCATATTACTTCCCAAAGCAAATCACGTTACTTCCTTGATAATAACATATTATCATAACTTAAGCTCCCATGCTGGTCCCAATTTAGTACTTTCACTCCTTAGAAACAAATTTTGGATTCCCCACGGACGCTCCACCGTAAAATCAGTATTAAGACAGTGTCTACTCTGTTTTCGACTGTCAGCTAAGCCAATAATTCCAAAGATGGGGGATCTACCCTCAGAAAGAATCACACCCATTCGGCCCTTTTCGAAGGTTGGTGTCGATTTCGCGGGACCAGTAATGACAAAATGTCAACATAAACGAAAAGCGACAACCTTTAAATCATATATCGCCCTTTTCATCTGTATGGCGACAAAGGCAGTGCATCTTGAGTGTGTTTCAAATCTTTCTACAGAAGCATTTCTCGCAGCCTTGAAACGCTTCATAGGTAGGCGTGGCTACCCCTCTGACATATTTTCGGACAATGGCAGAAATTTTGTCGGAGCCCATTCTTACCTAAAACAGCTATTTTCTTTATTCAAAGAAGAAAAATTACAAAATTTTGCTTCCCAACACCAAATAACCTGGCACTTTATTCCCCCGTATGCTCCAAATTTTGGGGGACTCTGGGAAGCGTCGATAAAATTAGCCAAACATCATTTGGTAAAAATCACACAAGGAGCAATATTAACTTTCGAGGAAATTTCCACCCTTCTATGTCAAATAGAGGCTGTTATAAATTCGCGGCCTCTAACACCATTGTCCAATGCTCCTAATGATTGCGCAGCTTTAACACCAGGACATTTCTTGATTGGATCTGCATTATTAGAATTGCCAGAACTATCATTAACCAACAATTCTCTTAGTCATTCTTCTACGTATAAGCTCTTATTGCAGATGAAGGAAACGTTTTGGAAGAGGTGGAAAGCACAATACCTGCCAACATTGCTGCATAGATCCAAAAGAACCAACAACCACCGTCAAAACTTTTCTCCAGGGGAACTCGTCATCCTGAAAAATAAAGCATCACCTCCACTCCATTGGGATCTAGGAAGAGTCATCAAGTTGATTCCCGGACCTGACGGAATCGCCAGGGTCCTCCAACTTAAGACCTCTTCTGCTGGAACTCTCATTCGACCGATGTCGCAGGTGATCCCTTTTCCAAGTATTTCGACTCCTGCTCCGGTGCCTTCCCGCCCCGCCCCGCCTGTTGATTCATGGGAAGCGGTAAAGGCGACAGCCGATCAGAAGTAGACAGTCATGTGACCAGAAAGAGAAACAAAACTCATTCTTTTTCTTTTTTTTTATTATTAATTCTGTTTTTCTCTCTGAACTATTCGAAAAAACTGAAGTAACTTTATTCTTGAATTGACATTCTAATATTCAGGCTGAATTCGTACAGCCAAGTAATCCATTAATTGTTATATTATTAAAACAATAAGTATTATTCTGTTTATTCTTTATAATTCATTCAAGGCATAAAAAAAATGCCTTTATACGTATTCTGAATGTTTAAACCTGTGCTAAAATTTGTGAAAGATTCTGTTTTTGTTCATAAATTTCTGAAAGAAAATCTCTGATTAAAATCAACTATAGTAAGCAATCGGATTTCATATTTTGTTACTTGTATGGCCTAAAATGTTTCTTCAAGCGACCACAGGAAATGCAGGAGAGAGGTGAGTTAGCTTTTCTTAATATTGTGCATGCTAAAACTTAGTTTCGTTTTAATAAAATGTTTTTGATGCAGGTCAATTCTTTATGCATGAGTCTAGTTATAATTAATCAACACGGGCTGAAACAGTCAGCCAGGGCTTGGAACTCTAAAATTAATGAAACTTTAACAAAATTGAATTTCACACAGAGTTCCACTGACAAATGCCTATACAAAAGAAACACCAATGACAAAACCGTCTACATACTATTGTATGTAGATGATTTGTTAATTGCTGGAACCAAAGATGATATAAACAATATAATAGAAGAATTTAGGTGCGAATATAGTATTACCAACCTTGGGAGCGTTACTAATTATCTGGGAATAAATATAACATGGCCAGACAGCAACACTTTATTAATAGATCAGTCAAACAAGATTAAACAATTAGTAGACAAATTTAATCTAGAAAATGCGAAGCCCACTAATACTCCCATAGATACAAATTACTTGAAAAATAACGAGAATGAAAATTATTTACCCAACAACACTGATTATAGAAAAGCAGTAGGGGCACTTCTATATATAGCCACTGTCAGCCGACCAGATATCAGCGCTGCCGTCAACTTTTTATCTCGACATAACAAAAAACCAAGAAGATGCGATTGGGAAAAAAGGGTCATCAGATACTTGAAAACCACAATAAACTTGAAATTAAAATATGATAATAATCATCCAGCTATACTGACTGCATATGCGGATGCCGATTTTGCAAACGACCCCAGGACCGAAAGTCCATTACTGGCAACGTATTTTTTATTGGTAAAAATCCAATTTACTGGTATTCGCGTAAACAACAGTGTATAACTCTATCTACTGCAGAGGCTGAATATATCTCGGCAGGAAGTGCTGCACTGGAAACTTTATGGATTCTACGATTGTTAAAGGATTTAGACCTAAATCAAATTAAACCAGTAACAATCTACGATGATAACCAGTCAACAATAAAATTGATCGAATCAGATAAGCATCAAGCCCGTAGCAAACACGTCGACGTAAAATATCATTTAATTAGACAATTATATGAAGAAGGGACAATAAGATTGGAATACGTCCCAAGCAATAGAATGATCGCAGATATACTTACAAAGCCCCTACCAGGGCCGGCGTTTAAAAAACTTAGAACTGAACTTAATATTATCGAACATTGAAAATACCGGTCAAGTAGGGGTGTAAGAAAACAGACAGTTAAAATAACTTTTATATGACCGATATTTTCCATTTTAGTCAAGAAGTGTTTTAGAAATTATTACTTATTTCAAAGAACAATCAGTCTAGATGTAAAGTGAAATATGTGCCACTCCCAGTAAAAGGAAAGGTCTGAACTGATTAATCAGCACTTCTAATGAAACTCTCTCTCGCTCGATTTTATTTTTAATGTAGATGTTGTGTAGCTTCTCTTAGAAGAAGATGTAAAAACATTGATTCTAGCAGGGCGTTAAAACGCTCTTACAATTATAATATATATACTAAAATTTTAACATGTATATTTTAACCAAGACAGTAAATTTATGGATAAAAAGAAAATATCCATTTAATTATTAACATACACACAAAGTTAATAATATTGTGCACTTTGTAAGTTTTATTTACAGATAGAATTTATACGTTCAACAGAGGAGTGACTGGATGCTATTCACCATCGATGTATGCTGAACCAGTGCTGTATGCCTTATTCAGGTAAGTGAAATCTTACCTGTTCATTATTGACATTATTTAATATAAATAAATTAATAAAGTGCTCTCTCTCTCTATATATATATCAAATCAGTTTATGTATTAAGAGAAGCGCAATCATTTTTGCTCTACTGAGAATATACTTTATATTTAGTTATTTATGTTAGCTTGTGCTTCCCGAGCCTTTTGGGTGATCGGGTCCTGTTTATTTTGGATTTTTTGAGCATTTAACCTTGCAAGTAAAGCCCTTATAATATTCGGCTGCTCATATTTAAATTTCATCAACAGGAGTTTTATTTTAAATAATATATTAGCAATATCAGTGAGTTCCTTAATTCTTTTACACACACAAGGTAAGCAGAAGCAGCCTTAACCTTGCAGCAATTCGAAAATAAACGTATGTGGAATCTTCAGCCCATACTTGGGGGAAAACGCAACATAGTTCAGAAATAAATTAAATGGCCTTAAATTTTTTTTTTTTTTTTTATACTATACATTAGGGTAAAATTATAAACAGAATTAATAATCTGAAATATAATATTACAATAATTATCATTTTTACAACATTATTTAAATAAACTTTCAAGACTTCAGTAAGGATCTCTCCTGAATACAGGTTGGAGCAAGGCAGCCACAGTAGAAAATGGAATATCTGGGCTTTCAGCTACTGGGATTTATCCTTTTAATACACAAGCAATCTCAGATAATGCGCATGCTATCTCTGTTGATTCCAGCGATAATACAGCTGATGATTTCACAAACGACGCATGTGACAATAGGCCTACATTAGCAGTTGCTTCCACTAGCAGATCTAGAGGCAGTCGACTATCACCAACAGTTGCCTCCGCACAGTTGTCCAACATAGAACAGCCATTGCCTCCACAAGCCTAGTACATAAAATGCAAGAAATGGTGGCACAAAGATTGCGATGTGACCATTTTCACTAAATTAAATGTTTTGCAGTCTAGTTTTAGCAAAGTAAATTTCAAAAAAATTATTTCAGTTTACAAATTTGTTTGTTTCTCCATGGTTATCTTGATTTACAGGTAATTTTCCAAAGTTTGTCTTATATTGTTTTTATTTATTGTGGCGTTGCCTCTTACTTCATAACTGATGGCAACTTCCCCGGATATATGGGGAAGTTGCCCCAATTACACGAGTTGATTTAACATTAAATTTATCAATTATGGATAGACTGGGAAAGGAATTAATTTAAACATACATAATTAATTAAACATTGAATAATATGGTGGATTTTTTTCATTATCATATCATTTCAATTTTTTGGCTGTACTAAGAAAAACATCCTTATACATGACGTCTTCCTTCAATTTATCTCATACATACACACACACACACACACACACATATATATATATATATATTTATAATTTAAGGTAAACCAGTTATTTGAACCATTATTTAAAACCAATAACAAATAATTCCAAGTGAATTGACTAGGTGATATCAAAATAGCAAAACCTATTAGAAATATATTTTTAACAAAACAATTTAAATGTATATAAAGCTTATAAAACCTTATTACAGTAAGTAAAATGATATTTCCTTTTTGTTTTAAGTGAAATATGTTTAAAATATATTTATTCAATCATTTTGTTGAAACCAATTACTTGAACCACTCATATTAATCATACAATTATTCCTATTTTCAACAACTATACCAATCATATATAATTTTTAAAAATATAACTGGATGATGTCAAAATAGGAAAACCTACTAGAAATATATTTTTAACAAAACAATTTAGATGTATATAATACTTATAAAACCCTATTACAGTAAGTAAAATGATATATGCTTTTTGTTTCAAGCGAAACACATTTAAAATATATTTATACAATCATTTTATTGAAACCAGTCATTTGAAACAATCATACCGACCATACAATAACCACTATTTTAAACCAATCATAAATAATTTTAAAATATTCCACTGGGTGATGTCAAAATAAAAAAAAGCTATTAGAAATACATTTTTAACAAAACAGTTTAGATATATATAATGCTTATAAAACCTCACTTCAGTAAATATTTCCTTTTTGTTTCAAGTGGAACATATTTAAAATATATTTATTCAATTATCACAATTTCAAGGTAAATTTTTATTAATTTCACCACAAAGTCATAGGCGAAATTTTCCATTATTATTTCGATGTGCAGTTAAATGATTCTCCATTGTATAGCATATAAACTCAATTATCATAATTCAAAAATTATTTCCTCAATAAAATATATCTGTAATGTGAATCCTTACATGAAGGCGGATTTTCTGCTCTCGAACTCATTTAAATTCGTTGTAATCACTCCTTCATAACTTTGAAATTTGTCATAACAGAATTATAGCTGAGATTCCGCAGATAGTTATGATTACTTGGATGAAAGGAATTAAACGAACAGTAATTCGAGCACATAATGAAAGAGGTTTCCGGCACGAGTCCATTTGCGGTACATTAACATCTTATCAACGAATTATTATGCTTGAAAAGTTATCACTCATTTGCCGCAAAGCATAAAATAAATATGCGAGAAACCAATTTAATGTTTTCTTTATGTTACTGGAAAATGTGATGATTATATAAAGTATGCTAAACAAATATAAACAATAATTTTAATATCAATAAATAATAATGTTCCGTTTTTCAGAAGTCGTTTTACTGAAAAAGTCGTATCAGTGACATAATTATGCAATCATCATAAGATAGATCAAAACAGTGATGCCAGATTCGGGATTTTTGAGGCTTCTGGGGACAATTTTGGGAACCAAATGTTTGTGGGGACTTTTTTGGGGACAAATCTGGGAAGTTCTTCAACATTCTGTCAATGTTGGTAACGTAATGATTTATCCCTACGACCAGGGATTTTCAATAGCTTTATTGTTATTTGGGGATTTTTTTCAAAAATTGCCTTCATTTGGGGGAAAAAATCTGAGCTTAAATCCACTTTAATCTGCTTGATATTTTTTTGAAAAATTTTTTATTTTCCCTTTTTAGTGGAAATCAAGTTGGGGATTTTTTCGAAAAAAACCCCCTGATTTGGAGAAATTTTAAGACCTGTTTGGGGAAATAATTTTCGACCATCTGGCATCAATGGATCAAAATAAATATCCAATGAAATGCAAATAAATATAATGGAACAAAAAATCTGGATTGACTCCACTTGACTTTCCGAACATTAAATAATTAACTGTTGTATAAATAAATTAAAATAAGAGAAATCGCTAAAAAAATAAAAGAGAAAATTAAAATAGGGTGTTTGAGTATTTTTCTCTATATAGTATGTTGTTTAATTTAACGATATTTATTGAAAATTTGGGATACTTATCATTTGTCTAAATTCTATGTTTTTTAATTTTAGGCCCTGTCCTAAATATTCTATTTTTCACAATCTTTATTTCATACAATGCATTTCTTTATTCAAAGTAATAATCAAAAAGACCTATCTGGATTCGTTGTGGAACCTTCACAGCTATTCATGGTGATATCCATACGATCAAGGTTCTTCAAAAACATAATCCGTAAATAATCTGGAGAAATCATTTTGTATTTTTAGAATTTTAATTATGCTAAACACACATCTCAAATCTATAATTCGACACGGATGTTCTAACATCCGTCCGTTCTTTTCGGTTACAAGTACAAGATTCTAATTGAAACTAAAAACACATACTAGCAACAGCAGATCTACAAACTAAGAAAAAAAGATTAATTATCAAAGTTCAATATAAAGTTCCTTAAGAATCATAGGTTTGGAAAATGTCAGAGAGGGGCATCTGTTTTCGACACTATTGCTCTTCAAACAATTCGAGCGCATAGATAATAATGATAAAGAAATTTCCGTTGTCTCCCTGTAAAATCTATAAATGCTATAGACTCATCAAAATCTATATAATTCGTGAGATAGTCGTTCATAACATGTATATAAATATTCAGTTCAATCTAATAAGGCTTTTAGACACTATTACATTTTAAATAATTTGAGCCTAACATCCATAATGATAAATATATTTTTTTTTTTGTGTGTCCCTGTAAAATAACTGTAAGTGCTACATTCCCCAAAATCTATATAGTTCATGCAACAGTGACATATGTGTATAAATTTTTAGCTCAATCGAATGAGGTGTTTAGACACTATTGCGCTTTAAAAAATTTGAGCCTGAGATGGGAACTTTTCTTTCTGTCCCTGCAAAAAAAAAAAAAAAAATAATAATAATAATAATAAAATAAAATAATCTATGAATGCCTATGAATGCTAGATTAAAAAAAAAAAGAAAAGAATAAAAAGTTGTGTTTTGGGGGGACTCATGTCAAAGGTGTGCCTTGGGGGGGGGGGACACTCATGTCAAAGTTGTGCCTTGAGGGGACTCATGTCAAAGTTGTGCTTTGGGGGGGGACTCATGTCAAAGTTGTCCCTTGGGGGGGACTCATGTCAAAGTTGTGCCTTGGGGAGGAGACTCGTGTCAAAGTTGTGCCTTGGGGGGGACTCATGTCAAAGTTGTACCTTGGGGGGGACTCATGTCAAGGGGGACTCATGTCAAAGTTGTGCCTTGGGGGGGACTCATGTCAATGTCATTTTGAAAAGATTTTGATGAAATTCTGGCGAAAGCAGAATTTAGTTTAGGACGAAGGACTATTAGTTTTTTTTTTTTCTTCCCAACTTTAACATCGCTTTCAAATTATTCAATTATATTTTCGATAAATTTTAGATTTCGACAAATGCCCAACTATCGAAAAATGATTTCGACAAATGTCCAACTATCGAAAACGACAACGCAAAAATCGCTTTCTGAGACTAATAGTCCCTCAGTCCTAAAAAAAAAAAAAAAAAAAAAAAAAAGTTTATGCGACGGTGATTAATAGCATGTGCGTAAATTTTCAGAACATTCAAGTGAAGCCTTTAGACGCTACCACATTTTGAAAAATTTGGGCCCATAGACTATAATGATAAAGAATTTTTCTTCGTGTCCCTGTAAAAAAACTGTAATTGCTAGATTCTCCAATATCAATAAGGTTCGTGCTACAATCACCTGTAACATACATCCCAACTTTTAGCCTATTCGGACAAATCTTTTAGACGCTGTCGTGTTTACTCATATACATCATCGTAAAAATAGTAAAAATGAACTCAGAGTACCCCAAAACGTGCAGAAACACCAAAATCTGAAAGTCGGATTTTTGACTTGTTAATAATACTTTCCTTACATATGTATGTTCGAAAAATAAAAACAACATTTAATTAATTTACCGAATTTTGTTTAAAAAGATATAATACATCTGACATACTTGAATAAGTATACCCCAGCAATAACTGCTTCTAAAAGATAATATATGGGATTTCTTTTGTGTAGCCATATAAAAGAGCTTGTGATTCTCCTACCCTCTTTTTTAAGAGGGTAGGATAGAATTGTTTTTTAAGGTAGGAGAGAATTCGAAGGTAGGAGAATTTGAAGGTAGGGTAGAATTTGAAGGAGGAGGTAGAATTTGAAGAATTTTTAGGTAGAATTTTAAGGAGAATTTGAAGGTAGGAGAGAAATCTTTTTTAAGAGAATTGTTTTACAGTAAATGTAAATAATTTCACAAACTTTAACCGTGTGCAAATGTTTGGATGTCTATTTCAAGTGCACGAAGTTAGTTTTAGTAAGTGAATG
Organism: Salticus scenicus; assembly: GCA_963930645.1. Lineage (NCBI taxonomy): Eukaryota > Metazoa > Arthropoda > Arachnida > Araneae > Salticidae > Salticus > Salticus scenicus. Next base: position 26,157,838 of record OZ005659.1, on the reverse strand, counting down.
CAATACTTTAAACATCTGTATAATATTTCTCTAACGTGGACCAGTTCCGATTATATTTTCTTAAGACGATAAGACAGTGATGTAGTTAATAAAATACGCGAAGAGAAAAAATAATATTTATAAATGGACAATATTTAAGCACGCGGACTCAGCTCAATGATCTAATAGGAAAAAAATGATGACATTTGTTTGATGAGATTATTTTATGGAAAAATGTATTTTTAAAATTTGTATCTTCAGAACCTTTGCAAGCGTCAGTTAAAACCTACCAATACTTTAAAGATATATACAGAATATGAATTATTATCATAACTTGACTAAAACACATAATCATAAAAAGTATAATATCAAGGGGCCGCGGTAGCCTGGTTGGTAAGAGCAGCGAGTTCGTGATCGAGATTGCGGGTTCGGTCCTCGAGCCGGCTGAAGACCGTCGTGTACGCTAATGGCGACTGGTGCACGTTAAATTCCGTCGTGGTCGCAAAGGCCTCCAAGTTCCCATCAAAAATTATACCTCTGGGGGTACCGGAGCATGGGTTTAACTCGCTCTGATCCAGATCAAAATTCGAGTTGTTTGGCTGGTGCTGCCATCTTTCACCAGCTTCTGGAGCTAAAGTCGTACTTCCTCCCTATGAGGCGCTCTTAAATAACGGAAGACGCACCCCTCATGCCTTAAAATTAATCCGATAGTTCCACTACCGGGGATCGGAATTTCCTAGTGGCACACGACAACAACAACAACAAGTATAATCAAAAGAGCAATTAGTTTCTTTTCTTTTCTTTTTTTTTTTTTTAACTATGCCAAAATAAATAAATAAAAAGTGATTGCCAACATGGCGATAAAAATTTAAAAGGCGTAAATTTAAAAGGTCCTGTACTAAAAGTGGAAGAATGAAATCTGAGTCTTCGACCATGAATTTTATTTTAAAACCTTTCTTTGAATGATTTTGGTTTCACTGTTGCACAGTGTTAATTTGGTTCTAATAATAATTTGGCTTTTTGTAAATTAAAATTTTAATTAGTTGGTAAAATTGGTATAATATTTATGAGTTTCAAATTTTAAAGGTAAATAAGAGAAGAAATAAAGTGTGGAAGTTTCGCACAGGTTTGCTAGTTATTATTAATATGCGTTCTTCTTTTCATTAAATGAAATGATATTTTCTTTGTACTTCAAACTGAATATTCTTAAAAATACTTTTTTTTCAGTCATCTCATTTTCACGGAATTTTGGATATAAGCAAATGTTCTTTCCGATATTGCAAGTCAATTCAGTTATTTAATACATCTAATAAATAAAATTCTATCTCTACGAAATATATATGTCAAGCCAAATCTTGTGTGTCGTGATTCAATTAGAGGAGTTATAATTACTCCAAAATAACTCTGAAATTTGTGGTAAGATAATTATAAATGAGATTTCGCAGATACTTATGATTACTTGGACGGAACAAACTAATTTAATTATAAGTCGAGGAAATAATGAAAAGGTTTTTGGTATGAGTTCATTTGCTAAACAGGAATATTTTATGGAAGCATTATTATGTTTGATATTCTTTATCATTCGTCAAAAGCTATCAAATAATATCAACTTAATAATATCTTTAATAAAAAGGTGTTACTGGGAAATGTGATGATTAAAGAGAGAAATTAAAATAAATAAATAAATAAATAAATAACAAGTAAACATTGATTTTAACAATAATAGACTATAATTTTCTATTTTTTAAGAAGCTATTTAATGAAAATATCTTATCGGAGACATACACCCCGCTACAGAAAGATAGAAACAAAGGGTTTTTTCTTTGATTTTTCACAAAATAACGTTATCTAAATTGTGCTTATCATTTATTATTATTATAAAATAACACTATTCCTGGACTAATTTTTGTTTTAAGACTAATTTAGAAAAATTTTAAGACAAAATTTTTCTAATTTAAGACTACACAGCGCGACAAAAAGATAAGAACAAAGATTTTTTTTTTTTTTTAAATTTTTGAATATGATTATTTTGAGTATGATTCAAATATTTAATATGTTTCTGATATGATAATATTTTGTTATGATAATAAATGATCAGCACAATTTAGAGAGTGTTATTTTATGAAAAATTTTAAAAAACCCTTTGTTCCTATCTTTTTGTCGCGGAGTGCAGTCTTAAATTAGAAAAATTTTAGTCTTAAAACTTTTCTAAATTAGTCTTAAAACAAAAAATAGTCCAGGAATAGTGTTATTTTATAATAATAATAAATAATAAGCACAATTTAGATAACGTTATTTTATAAAAAATCAAAGAGAACCCTTTTTTTCCTATCTTTTTGTCGCGGGATGTAGATAGCTATTTAAAGATGAACAAATTATGCGGTACATATAATACGATACATATTATGCGATACATTTAGTATAAATATATACTGAAATACAAATAAATTTAATGAAATCAAATAATAATAACAGTAATAACAATAAATCAATCTAAATAATTCACTTTTTTCCGAAAAGGCATAATACAACGCGCCTCAAAAAATTTATTCCCAGCATTACTACTTCTAAAGGAATTAGTCCTCATTTCTTTTGTGTTACGATATTAAAGAACCTGGGATAACCCCCTTATTTATTTTCATTATTATTTTATTTTATTTTTAATAATGAAACGCAGCTATTTGAAAATAGTTACGTGAATCATTCTATCAAATTTAACAGATTGTAAATATCGTAATTATCTATTAATATACGAAATTATTTTTTATCAAGTGCACGAAATATTTTAAAAGTTGTTACTGTTATTATTATAATTTTCATTTTCATTAAGTTGTTAGTTGGGTTGTGGGGATTAATGTCGTTTTACTGCACTACGATCCTACAGTTATAGGTAGATTGCACTTCATGGGGGGTCTTTCTAAGGGAATTTAGCCCGTATTTATGCGAGTTTCGGAGAAAACTGCGGAATACTCTGAACGGTTAGGCCGGCGAGCACGACCTGGGATCGAACCTAGCGCTTACCGTCAACCAGGGTTTGAGCACCAAACTACTCGGGCACTGGTGGGGCTTATTATTTTCATTAAATGAAATTATATTTTCTCATAATTTTAAGTAGAACATATTTATAATCCATTTATTCATTAATTACGCTTTGAAGTAATTTCTTAATAGTTTAATGGTAGAGTGAATACATTCAAATGTTCCTTCCTTTATTTCAAGTAAATTCTGTTATCAATTTCTTAACATTATTTCCTAAACAAAATAAACTTGAAATGTTACTTATTACATCAAGTCAGATTTTATGCGCTAGGACACACTTAAATCCATCGAAATCACTCCAGGATAACTCCAAAAATTTGTAATAACAGAATTATAACTGAGATGCCGCAGAGAGTTATGATGATTACTCAGATGAAATGAATTAAATTAACAGTAAAGTCGAGCAGATAACGAAACAGGTTTTTGGTACGTGTCTATATTTGCGGCTTATTAATATCTTATCAACGAATTATTATGTTTGAAATTATCACACATTTGCCAGAAAAGCATAAAATAAACATCTAAGAAACCAATTTCAAGATTTCTTTATTAATGTACATTAATGGGATATGTGATTGTTAAATAGAGTAAGCTAAAAAAAGTGAATAAAAATAAAAATAAAATAATCTGGTGTGTCACTCACACGACTTTCTCTTACCTTGAAATTTAATACTATAAATACAAGTTGCAGATTAAGAGATAACGAGTACTGGTATGTAAACCATTGTTAAACAATTCAAATTAGGCTTCGGAAGAGTTTTATATGATAATTAGTTCTGTGTGAGGGGGGCTACGGCCTCCCTCAACACCCCCGTTTCATTGATGCACTTACATTCATATAGAATTTAATTCGGTTATTAAAAAAATAATTCTGTTTTTAAAAAATAATTTATTAAAATTATTATTTAAAAAAATTATCTTTTATGATAATAAAGACGATTTCCATATTAGGGAAGTAGTATAACACTAAATATATATACATATACACACACACACACACATATATATATAAAGTTGAATTTATTCTCAATAATACATACAATTTTTTTTTTTTTTTTTTTTTTTTGTTAAAAATGAAAAAAAAAATCGATAACTTTATTTTAAATTATCGCAGATCGGTGGTTCAACAATCGTTTTAAAGGTATTGGCGAGCTCTTTTGAAAGATACCCATCATGAAAATTTACTCCCCTCGAGGGGGAACATCCCCCCAGGGATGGAAGGCGAGGCTCCTACATACACAAATTTTTTTCCCAGTTCACTATGTCTATTACAAAAAATATATATTTCTTTCATTTGGTTTAGTACAGTACATAGATGTTAAACTCTACTTACCTGCAATTTCCCCCATAGACGTAATGTATTTGAATACTTTTGAGTGTCCCTGTACACGAACCAGTTGCTTCATCTCAACGAAAAGCTTACAGTAGCATCCCTATATGATACGCATTTAGAATACCGAGTTTGGAATTTCTGCTACTATTTGTTCTTGAGATATGCTGATAACAGACATACAGACATCCACACAGACAAGACAGACACACAGACCATTCGCGAAAAACATGATTTTCGTATTCAGGGGACCTCAGAACATGTAAGTATAACAAAAACTCACTTTCGAAAATTTGACCCTCAAACAATATTTTCTCGACCCTATGTGTAAGAGAAAGTAATAAACATTAATTTTAAGATTAATCGGCAATAACTTTCCGTTTTCTTTTTAGAAGTCGCTTTAATATAAAGGTCTTATCAGTGACATAGTTATGCAATGCTGAAAAGAATATGAGATAAGTAAATGCCTAATTAAATACAAATAAATGTAACGTAAAAAACAACAATAAAAAGAAATAAAATTTATCAGAATAGTCCGAATTTGTAGGAAAAGGGGCATAATGCAACTGACGCGCTTCGGTGAATATAATTCCAGTAATTACTGCTTATAATAGATAATATATCTGATTTCTCTTGAGTTATGACATAAAAGAACTTCTGATAGACAATTTTTTATAATTATTATTATTAAAGGGAACTATTGAGTGATAAATAATTCCACGAATGTTGAATTTCGTGAAATTAATTCGAAAATCCTTCGAAAATCTGTTAAAAATGCACGATTTTTATTTTATTTTTTGTTAAATGTATGCAAAAAACTTAAAAAATTATTATTATCATTATTATTTTCATAAAATGGGGTGATATTTGCTTTCTCTTTCAAGTTGGAGCAATTTAAAATTCGTTTATTCGTTCCCACTTTGAATGCATTTTAAATTTGTTTAATTATACAATGAAAATTAAATTCTGTAGTATTACTTAAATATATTGGGTGTAGTAAGAAGTTTTAAAGTGAGTTTTGTATAACATCTACTGTGAATTAGTATACCAATTAGTATTAGGTGAGTGCAAGGGTTCTACACATTTTTATTACCCATAATAAAGACCAAATAAACGCAACATGAACAGTTCCTATTCTTATGCATAGTCCCCATTGCACTCTATAACCTCTTGCCATCCTTCTGGTAGGAGATGATTCCCACGGCGGTAAAATTCCGGCGGTTTCGAGTCAAAAAAGTCTTGGAGGGCAGTTTTCACAGCATCAAGATCACCAAAGATTTTCTGACTGAAGGAATTGTTCAACGCACGAAGTAGGTGATAGTCAGATGGTACCGAGTCAGGAGAATACGGAGGATCGAGTAAAACCTCCCAATCATAGCCCAGTAACTTTTGGCGAGTGATGACAGCAGCATGTGACCTGGCATTATCGAGATGAAGGATAACACCGCGACGATTGATGAGACCTGACCGCTTTGCTACCAAATTTGAATGCTGCCTGTCTAACTGTAGACAGTAGAAGGCAGCATTGATGGTTTGGTTGAGTGGCAGGACCTCCCAGTGAATTATTCCCTGCACGGTACATAACCCACTTCTCATCTCCTGTCACAATTCGAGTCAAGAATGGGTCATTTTTGTACCGGGAAAGCAAGGAAACACATGTGGCGATTCGGCTATCCAGTTGATTATCTGTCAGGTTATGTGGAACCCAACGATCCAACTTTCTCGTAAAACCCATCTTAACCAGCCTTCTCTCGGCCGTTGTCCGGTGTACGTTGATGGTCTCTGCTAATTTTTGCACGTTTGGGTTCGGGTTGTTCCTTATGCCTTGGTCAATATCGTCGTCTCCTACGTGTGATGGCCCTCCACTCCTAGCCTGATCTTGGCAGCTTCTCTCTCCTTCCCTAAATTTACGAAACCATCGACGACATGTGCTTCCGTCTATTGCATCCTCCTCATAAACTTGACAAACATTGCGACCGGCTCCGCACTCCTTTTATCGAACTCGTATAATAAACAGTGTCTTATATGCTCTTTCTCGCTTTCCATGTTACACCCTTTGATATTTTTTTGAGATGATTAACTTTGTGAGATACGATGCATTTATATGTGAGGAATCCACACGTTTCATCGGCCGACGATTTGCGTCATTAATCATGTGTGACGTCAATTCCATTGCAAATTTGCATATCCGGAAACGGGTAGAACTTTCGCACTCACCCACTATATCGTGATTGTGTAATGGGATAGGAAACAGTTCATAGCTATCATATCAACACAGAAACTGAAAGAAAAGCCAAGATAAAGTTGACGTTTCGAAGATGAAAGATGTCGCTTTATAAACTATTTATTCGTCACTGCATCGTTTTGAATTGCACCCAAGAAAAAGCCCTGCAAAAGCACGTTAATGAACTTGATGTGTTTTTAGGGAATATATGTATCAAAAAACATACACGAATTTTGGTTTTGATGTTTTTACTGATTGATGTTACCGGTCGAGAAAATAACAGGGCTAGACTGAAGCTAAGCATGAAAATTTCCAAACACTGTTCGATGAAGATGCATCTCAAACATATTGCTGAACAACTAGAAGTATCACAAACAACGATTTTTAATCGTTTATATGCAGTAGGAAATATTCAAAAAGCAGGAAGAGGGATGCCGCATGAATCGAGTCAAATGTATAACGACAAGCGCGTATCTTCAGGCGCACGAATCTCCTGAACAGGCAAGACAAAAATTCTTTCTTGTAGAAAATCGTAATGAAAGATTATAAAAGGATATGTTACGGCAATCCGAAACGCAAAAGCATTAGATGAATCCAGAGAAGCAATAACATCAACACCAAAACGAGCAACTCACTGTAAAAAAGTCCTTCCATGCATACAGTGGCATATGATAGGTATGCTCTATTTCGAACTGTCGATGCCTGATGTAAGGCCTCGCATAAACCAGACTGCAATGTAACACGCAAAATGATCGTAAATTATCCGTTATCGGCAAGTGACCCTTAAACGTTTGGACATGTTTCAATGAAGGACAATATTTTTTATTGCTTCTTTAATTTTACAAAAGTAACCCAAGTTTTCCATGTCAGTTATTGAAGCAGGAGGTTTGCCAGAGGAGAAAATGGCCCTTCGAGGCTCGCACAAACACAAATCCCACATCAAAGGAATTTGAATAGAACCGACATTGGGCAATAGATTGTGCCATGGTCTGTTCCAAGCATTAGTGTAACTGCTGGGCACATAGAAACAACAAATTCTGAGATTAAACCAAGAAATCTGACGAAAACGTGTATTTATTCTCAAAGTTTTGTGTCCCGTGAAATTGCTCCTTGATAATGCAAGGCATCATGTAGCAAAATCTGTCAGGGACACTTTAGCAATGCTTGATTTGGCAGTTTTGGAACTCCCGGAGCATAGCCACGATCCAGCCCTTTCGAACTACCTTTTGTTTCAACAGATAAGCAGTACCTCACTTTCTGTACACTTTCAAATAGCAGACGAAGTACGAAAATGGGCAGACGAATGCGTTAACCCTTTGAGGGGCAATCAAATTTTCTCATTTAAAATCAAAATCCACCAGAATTTACCAACAATATTAGAAGAGAAGAAATAAAAGAGGTTATTCCTTTAAGTTATATTAAAAAAAAAATTCAGGGTTAATTTTTGTAATTGAGAATTACAATTTGCGTTTGCACTATGCAAACGGTGTCCCAGAAGGGGTTAAAACACGAATCGTTATATACTCCTGACATTCATCAATTGCCCGATCAATGGCGGAAGGTATTAAATAAATGAAGCATAATATTTTGCGGGATAAAGTTATTAGTCTCTACTCTCAATTATATATTCACGTGTTTCAAAGTATTACATATCCTGAAACACACTTAAAAACTTGTCAAACACAATCTAATAAATCTTTATTCCAAGCGAATTCCGAATAACTAATATTATTTTCAAAACGAAATAAATTTATTAAATGAAGTCAGATTTTATGCGCTCGGATTCATTTAAATTCATTATAATCACTTCAAGATAATTTTGAAATTTGTCATAACAAAATTACAACTGAGATTCCGCAGTCATAGTTATGATTTCTTAGACGAAACGAACTAAATTAATAGCAAGTCGAGCAAAGAGTGAAACGGGTTTTTGGTATGAGTCCATTCGCGGTATATTAACATATTATCAAAGCATTACTATGCTTGAAATCATTTCTCACTTTCTAAAAGGTATCAAATGAACAATGGAGAAATTAAATTAATGAGAGCTCTTTTAAAGCGGTATCACCGGGAAATGTGATTATTAAGGAGAATTATGTAAGAAAATAAGCATTGATTTTACGATCAATAGATTATGGTAATCTGTTTTTCAGAAGTCGTTCTTATAAAATTATATTATCTATGATACAGTTATGTCATGATAAAAAAAAAAAAAAAAAAAAAAAAAAATGTAACGAAATACAAATTAATAAATAATCACTGTTGTTCAAAAACGCATAATAAAACTGACGTGTTTAAATAAACTTACTCCCAGCAAATACTACCTCTAAAAGGTAATATATCTGATTTCTTTTGTGTTGCCTTACAAAAAAGCTTGTGATGCCCCCACCTTTTCATTTTTTTATAATTAACCCTTTGCAGCGCAGGGTAATTCGGATCATTTAAATTACACTGCCACCGGAACTTACGAACAAAATTAAAATAAGAGAAATTTTAAATTTTCAGGTTAAAAAAAAAAAAAAAAAGGACCTTTCTGCTATGTTATAAATGTAAATTTTTGCTAAAAAATTTCCGGGATGAGTTTTTGCACTTGAGAATTAAAATTAGGTATTCCATCAGCGGGAACACTGCGACTGAAAGGATTAAAGTGAATTTATTGAAAACAAAAATAAATGATTTCACGAAATTTAACCGAGTGCAAACATTTGGATATCTGTTTAAAATGCACGAAATTATTTTTATTAAGTAAATGAAGTATTTTAAAAACTATTATTATAATATATTTAAGGTTCGTTTCTAAGGCATGGGTTCGAAAAAGTAGTGATGATGATTATTTTCTTGATATTTATTAGACGAAAACAGGACGATATAAAATGGACACCAAAGAAACCCTAAAAAAAAATAGTACAGGTACTTTCATAATTCTCTTCTTATCATTAGGTAATCCCTCCTAAACACAAGGAGATACGCCTTAATGTAAGAAGAAATCAGTAGTACACCTACTTATGCAAATATATATGCAAGTCAGAGCTTTTATGCATGTCAAAAGGACATAAAAAAAAAAAAAAAAAAAAAAAAAAAACCCTCAGCACACGCAATTTATTTCGCAAAAACCAACTGACAGTGTCGCCAACTCAAATTTTGCCATGGTCAACTCAAAATATCCCTACACTGATCCTAAAAATCTTTACTTTAATAGTGGGGATGTGCGTAGAACATATTTTCATCCTTACGATATCCTGGAATGTCTTGGGGAGAAAGGGTTCACACTCAGAACTCGGCACACGCAACTTGTTTCTCTAAAACCAACTGACAGTGTTGCCAATCAAATTTTGCCATGTCCCTATGGTCAGCTCAAATTATCCCTACATTGATGATAAAAATCTTTACTTTAATGCCGAGGATGCGCGTAGGACATATTTTCATCCTTAGGATATACTGGAATGTTTTGGGGAGAAAAGGTACCTTCCATCGCTCGATGGTACCTTCAAATAGTTCTTATGGCCATATCACACGAGAGACTTTCGTTCAGCATTTTACTAAACTCAGCATTATACCCAACAACCCAACATACTCAGCCTGATTTTGTTCAAGGACAGCAAGTTTTCTGATGACCAACTTTTACGAAACCGTTTAGAAAAAGCTGAGTATGTTGAGCGTGCTGATCAAAATTGACCAATAGGAGGAATAAACAGGATTTTTTCCTGGAATATCTTTAGAGAAGGAAATACATCACGCTATCAATTCGGGGGAATCCTACGGGCAGCTGACCAGTTTCTCGTTCGTTCAGCATAGTGAACATGTTGCCTATAATGTTGTGTTGAGTATATATGCTCCCGTGTGATATGGCCATTACTCTGTTCCGACACGCTAAAAGAAACAGTAAAAGTTCCTACGAGTAGAGACTAATACACAGTTCGCAATACTGCCTGTCAGCTGTCTGTGCCTGAATAAATAAATAAAATAAAAAAACCTCCAGCTCTTTCGCTTTAGTCTGTACGTAGAGACAGCGATGTCTATCAGCAGGTGGAAGAAAAAATACTGCATATATTTTATTTCGTTTTATGAAATGAAAGCCTATTTTATTATTATTATTATTATTATTATTATTATTATTGTGTGTGTTTGAAGGTGAATACAATTAAAATTCGTTTAACCCTTTCAGTCGCAGTGTTCCCGCTGATGGAACACCTAATTTTAATTCTCAAGTGCAAAAACAGATCCCGGAAATTTTTTAGCAAAAATTTACATTTATAACATAGCAGAAAAAGCCCTTTATTTAACGTGAAAATTTAAAATTTCTTCTATTTTAATTATGTTCGTAAATTTCGGTGGCAGTGTAATTTAAATGATGCGATTTACCTTGCGCCGCAAAGGGTTAAAATACTTCGGAATAAATTGAAATGTTGGGATCTATGCAAATTTTACAAGTTTTTGTTGTCGATAATGTTTACTTATAAAGTGATTTATTTATTAAATTAAATATTATTTGAATTTAATAAGGTTTACTTACTGATGTTTCAAACCGAAAATTTCTCGAAAGGGAACAATGCTAATTTTTTATTTTTTAAATATTTATGATCAGCTATGTGTCTAAAAGCCATTTTTAAAATTAGTTTAGTAATTTTTAAAATAAATTAAGTAGTGAACGTTAAAGGGTTAATCATTCATCACACTTTGACGTAATATTTTATTAGTTTAAAGATAAAATAGTAAACTGCAATATCGCGTTATTTTTCTGATTTAAGTCAAATGTTCCTTCCTTTTCTGCAAGTAAATTCAGTTATAAAATACATCTAATGGAATAAAATGTATTTATAAATGTGACTTATTCATGCCCCGCAGTGTCAGTGCTGCCAGATTGGGGACTTTTTAAATTCAATATCCACCACTAAATATTAATTGTGACGGTTGCCTAATCACATCAAAGATTTATCATCTATTTTATATATCAAATATCACCTTTCAAATTTACTGCTGACTATTGAATAAAAAGTCCCCAATATGGCAACACTGCACAGCGTTCCAAAAATTTTGCACTCAATTTACTATATTGTCACTACTATCTTTTAAACAATACTTTTTTACATACTTTTTTTTTTTACAACTAGGGATCTCTGTCCCCTGCTAGCTCCGCTCACTAACTCCCCAGGGAGACTGAGCTTCCCCTCGACTCACTTTACTTATTAACACTAGAACCGCCGGACTTTGCTACCTACCTAGAACCGCCAAGGGGAAAAAAATGTCCCCTGTCATAGAACTGGCGTTTTGGTAAAAAAAAAAAGGTCGGATAAAATGGTATTATTTAGACACAAGAGAGTTTTATTACTGAAAAAACTTTATTACTAGTTAAACAATTGTTTACAACTAATTCAATAAAGCGAAAAATAACTGAAAAAGGCCATATAAAGACCAATACAGTCTTGGACAAAACAACTTTAAGAAACTACAGGTCTTCTCTAGATACATCGGTCTTGCAAGACACGCAAGTGTACGTTACATGACCAGTACACTTTTTGCACACTGATTTCTTACATGTTACACATTTGTAAGCACTTTTTCCATTGTTACAAGTTACGCGAACTTGGCATTTTCGACGGGATTGATTGATTTCACATGGATCATCGTGATCAGCTGCAAAACTCTTTCTATCAATGAATTCTGTTGTAAGTTCCTCTCCTAAGGTGAGAAGGAAATCTCGCCTTGATATCTTTATTTTCGTTACTTCTTTATACAACACCCAACTATTAATTCCTGCCAAGTCCAAAACGTTACAAAACGTATGAAAGGGCCATTTACTTGATGCACTTTTCACAGAATACTTGCGAGCCATGGCGTCAACAACGTCTACCCCAGACTTTGTTTTGCAATAAAACGTAACACTTTCGGTTTTAGACTCGCTATCACTGCCTATTTGCACGTCAGGATGTAGCGAACTCATCATAACTACATTTTTGTTTGTCTTTCCCTGATACACAGTGAGAGTTATGTCATTGTTTTTTAAAATCCTTGAATCGTAAAGATTCTCGCGAGTATTCTTCACGCAGTGGGGAGCTTTTCTTCTAGCCTTGTTGACATTGCCAACTAAGGTAGTTTTCTTTGATACAACCCACATAGCAATTTCAATTTGCAGCGAAATTGCAGCAATCTTGCTTTGTAAGCCAACAAACTTGCAGCAAGTTCAGTGTGACAAGCTGCAAGTTCGTAACAAGATTGAAGCAAGTTAACGCAAACTCCGAAGTCACCATACGCCAAATTTGCAGCAAACTTGTCGTGCAAGTTGCACTTTTACTGTATCAAATTTGCCGCAAATTCGTTGCAAACTAGTAGAAAAGTTAGGTTTGCCGTATTAAGAGTACTGCAAATTCATTGCAATAGGCAAGCTTATCATGTCTCACCAACTGTTAATACATTGCAAACACAGATTTTTATCACGTCACATTATCTGCAAATACACATAGAAACATGTAAATATAGCTTGTATTTCGCATAAGACTTGTCGACACGCTTCTTTTACCAGTAAACAATACGAGCAAGAACACGTTGCGAAACCGCTTCAATATCAGTCTTAGGTTGAGTTTCAAATACTTATACAGCAATTTTAGTTTGCAACAGAAAAGGTGTGAAAGGAAAAAATAATAATAATAGTAATTAAAACGAAAGATAGATTTATGTTGTGTCTACTTTGCGGCAATTTCACGGCAAATTTATCGCATCAAATTTGTCATGGCAAGATAATGTCAAGAAAAATCAAACTTGCTGCAAATGTGCTTGTTATCTGGGAAGGTACTTAGCTAGGTGCATTGACGTAAAGTAATTATCACATGTAACGTTTCTCCCCTTGTTTAAGTATGGCGCAACAAGTTTCTTTACTACATAGTCACCAAGACGGTCATCATCATGACGCTGCTCACCTTTTCCAAGGTAAGGAAAAGCATTGATCAAGTACTTAGTTTCATTGTCAACGGCCATCCAAAATTTTTGGCCGTACTTATCTGGTTTTGAGGCCATAAACTGAGTGAAACGGCATCGAGCTTTAGACGGAAAGAGCTGCTCATCTACTACAATATAGGTTCCAGGTAGGTAGTTGCATTGACAGTTAGATACAAAATCGTTCCACACCTGTGAAATAAGAGCAAACTTGTCTTCCTTGAGTCTTTGAGACCTAGTGGATTTAACATCAAATCGTAAAAATCGCATAATTTCTCTGAACCGATTGCGCGACATAGCGTTTTTACACAACTGCACACCGTATTTCTCAGACCAGAGTAGGTCGATTTCCATCCCTTTGGACTCAAGTGCCCCTCGCACATACAGGATACCAATTACCAAGGAATGCTTCGAGTTCCCAAAGAGGTAAAGACCAGTCATCATTTCCTAACACTCTATGAGCTTCTGTCACGGTACACTTTTGTATATGCTTTAGCATACGGTCGTCGATTATTAGACGCCAGGCACTAGTGACAAGACCAGATACAATGTGTCGTTTTTCATTTGGAGATGGCCCAGGATTTCTGTAAGTATGTTTCAGCCTCCGCGTCTTCCACAAGATGCGCTATCGGGGGAGACTATTTTCCATTTTGTCCCATCCGGCGACTCAAATTCCGAGTCTAAACTTAGTTCTTTCTAAAACCCTTTAGGTTGCTTTTTTTCTGCAGAAACTTGTTTTCGCTTTTCGTTAACATTTCCGTTCGGCTCACGAGAAACATTAGCATTAATTTTACGGTTACCATCAGGTGAGTTATACTTACGTTGCAACCAACGTTCTTTCCGCGCAGGTCCATCACCGGCCTCTCTTGACGAAAAACTACGTTTCGCTGCAACGAAAGTGGAGAGTGGCTCGTTAGATGAACCTCCTAAAATAGAGAGAAGACATTTTTGTATTTATTGATATTTACATATTTAAATATAATAGATAGCATATATATGTATATATATATATATATATATATATATATATATATAGCATATAACATATGCTGTATGAATAAAATTACTAACCTTGCTCAGTTGTCAGACAGTCGGTGTCATCGTCATCAGAACATGAATTTTCAGATGACGTATCTGCATTATCACCTACCTCATAATCACTATCTTCTTCACAAAATTTCGGATCTTCTTCAATTTCTGACTTTCCTTCCGATATATCGTTCATAGCTTGCAAAATCTCAGCCTGTGTAAGCCATCTCTTACGCGCCATGCTGCTGCTTTCCAATCCACAACGCACACTACTGACAGCCGCCTATAATAACGAAATGTGGTCACACCTGCACCGGCGAGTTCAAATCTGCGTAACGAGGGAGGGAAACGTCTAGCAAGCGGAGGGGAGGAGAAATGGGCATGCCTGGCGCGTGAAAGCACTGTTTTCCCTAAGGGACAAAAATGTCTCTTCGGCGGTTCTAGTATAATCCGAATTTTTTTTCTAAAATTCGCGACAGAGCGGGTATTTTTTTTTCGTGTTAAGTACAGGGCGTAAAATAAATAAAAGTCATTGAGTTTTAGAGTGGTATGACAAAAAATATAGAATGTGCAAAACATTTAACTTTACGAGGGGACAAAAAAGGCACCTTGGCGGTTCTAGTGTTAACCCATGCCCGCGTTTTCTCAGCATTGTTTTTCACTGAATAGGAATAATAATAGTGCATAACACAAGAAAAAATCAGAAAAATATTATAAAAATCCCCATATTCAATGTCAAATTGAAATACATAATATTTAATACCACATTATTTATTCTTATTTATTTTTATGAAAATTATGCTGAAGTATTATCAGTATTATTTATTTTTTTTTTTTTATTAAGGGGTGGAGAGAATACAAAGAAATTCGTAATATCTAGACTATATGCATTACAGCTTTAGTATATGACCCTTTTTATTTTTTTTTACAACCATGGATCCAGGCCGCAGTACCCCGGTAAAGCGCCGAGCTCGTAATTGGAAGATTGCCAGTTCGATACTTGAGCCGGTCAACGACCGTCGTGTACACAAATAGTGGTTGGTGCACATAAAATCCGTCGTGGCCGCAAAATCCTCGACGTTCCCATCAAAACTATACCTCTGGGCATCACCAAAGCAGAGGAACCATCCCCTCCTGGGCCCACCAGCGGCCGAGCGGTTCTGCGCTCAAAGCTGGTAGATGGGAGGTGCCGGGTTCGATCCCGGTCGCGCTCATCGACCTAGCCGTTCGGAGTTTTCCGTGGTTTCCTCCGAAACTCGCGTAAATACGGGCTAGGACCCCCTAGAAAGACCCCCACGGAGGGCATTCCCCCCTTGGCCTAGGACACATCAGGAGTCAATCGGCCTTAAATCCTACAACCAACCAACCAACCATCCCCTCCTTGGATGATCAAGACTGTGATGGCATGTCTCCGGAACATCCCTAGGGGTGCGTCCCAGACCGTCACCAATTACCCATAGCGCAGTTAAACCCAACCTACCTACCTACCTTCCTACAACCATAGATAATATTTAATTTTCCCGTGTAAAATGACTTCATTACAGAAGAACAACGTCACTGGGAGAAACTTTTTTCAAGGTGGCAAATAGAGTACCTTCGTATACCAGTCGTTTCTAGTTAATAACTTCTTTAATTAAAATGATAGAAATTTCTAAGCAGCTAAAATGTCTTCCTTGGAGTTCTTGGAACACATTGATAACTCTATGGCGCGAAGGACCCTGCCCTCCGAGAGAAGACAGCGACAGTAACTTTAATACATAGAGATAATTAAGCATTAAAACATTCAAGAAAAATTTCTTTTTCACGATAGTGGTGACGACATAATAAAATGAGAGTAAAACTTTAGGAAAATCTCTGCTCTCTGATTCAATTCAATTCGTTTAAATCGCTTCATGATATCCCTGAAATTTGACGTAACAGAATTATAATTGGGAATACGCAGATAGCTATGATTACTCAGACGAAGTAAATTATATTAATAGTAAGTCGAGCAGATAACGATACGAAATTTTGGTACGACTTCATATGCAGTACATTAACATCTTATCAAAGCATTATATACTTGAAATAATCTCTAGTTTGCCAAAAGTTAATAAAATAAATAATCAAGAAACCATTTCTATGATCTTCTTATTAAAATGGTATTACTGGGAAATGTGATTACTAAAAAGAGAGTTACCTTATAAAAATAAATAAAAATAACGTAACTAAGAATTAATTTTAAGATAAATATATTATATTTCTGTTTTTTAGAAATTGTTTTAAGAAAAATGTCTTATCAGTGATGTAGTAATTATGTAATGATACAAAAATTACGAAACGGATCAAAATATATGCGTAAAGAAATACAAATAAATATCATAAAAGTAAAAAAAAAAAAAATCAAAATTTTCTAAATAATCTTATTTTGTTCGAAGAGGGATGATGCAACCGACACCCTTTGATAAAAATGACCCAAGCAATTACTGCTTACAAAAGATTATATACCTGATTTCTTTTGTGTTGCCACGTAAAACAATTTGTGATAGCTTTATATATGTATATGAAATCTAACCGACTGTAAATATTGGAATATCTATTTAAAATGTATGAAATTTCTTATCATTAAATGCATGCAAAATTCAAAAAGTTATTATAATAATAATTTTTTTCACTAAACAAAATTTTATTTCCTTTTAGTGTCCAGTAGAGTGTATTTAAAAGCCGTTATTCATCCATTGCACAGATACGTTATTTTTCATCAGTTTAATCTTAAATCTAAAACTGAAATTCTGCACTGTATTTCGATTTTCAGTGAATTGTTCCTACCTTTATTGCAAGTCAATTTCGTTTTCTCTGACAAAATATACTTGTGATGTCACATATTAAACCAAGTCATATTTTATGCCCTCTGATTCGTTTAAATTCATTTTAATCACTTCAATATAATTACGAAAATTGTCATACCAGAATTATAACTAAGATTCCGCAAATAGTTATGATTACTTAGACGAAATGAACTGAATTAATAGTAAGTGGAGCAAATAATCAAAAGGGTTTTTGATACGGTTCTATTTGCGGTACATTAATATATCTTACTAAAGAATAATTATGATTGAAATAGTCACTCAGTTACCAAAATGCATAAATTCATCATACCCGTACGATAAATAAAGATTTTTTTTTTTTTTTAAGTTAAATATTCAGGAGTTTTTTTTTTTTTTTTTTTTTTTTTTTTTTCATATTTATACGTTTTGAGGTTTCCTGAATATCGAAGTCCAGTTTTTATAATTTGATCTTTGTCTCTTATCAGTGTAACTTAAAAAATAATTCGAAACAATTCAAATATTATATTCTGAAGTTAATATAAGTTTGTTAGTTGAAAAACTTGATCAAGATTGATAAGTTTCCAGGAATGGTGCGTATGAAAGTTGTTTGATAAATTTTAAATGAACTTTTAAACTTAATAACAGATTTGAATTCTACATAATTGAAGGTACAAAAATCAAACGGGGGGGGGGGGGGGGTTGAGGGGAGCAGTAGCCCCTTCACACAGAATTATTTTTCAAATAAAGCTATTCTGAAGAGCAATTTGAATTGTTTTTAACGTAGGTTTATATAACAGTACTCGTTATCTTACCTCTTAATCTCCAATCTGTCTTTATAGTACTGAAATGCGAGGTAAGAGAAAGTCGTATGAGTAACTCGCCAGATTATTTTCTATATAATGGTGTACATTGACTTATTGAAAATATATAATTTACGTGATTTTTGTTAAAGTTTCATTTTATTTAATATGTTTGTAGCATTTCACAATTTATTTATATTTTTAAGTTGTATCTACACTTAAAATGCTACTGCGATGGCGGAAATAAAGTCCTTGACAAAAAATGTCCGGGCTACTTTAACAACAACTTCAAAAGTCTTCAAGGGATTCCTATGCTATTATTGTTTAAAAATAATAATGATTTACCATTTACAAGGTCATGTTAGGAATACTTTTGGTGCTCCAAACTCTAAAACGTTTGAAATAAAAATGTACTCTGCCGATTAAACGCTCGTGTTGCAATCTCAGTAAATCTATTAAAAGAAAATTCTTACCGTAAAATTTTAAAAGATTTTTTTAAGAAGATTTTTTATTTATTTTTTATTTATTTATTTATTTTTTTTTTTTAAGCACTAATTTCCGAGATCTAAAACTGAACTACCTTATAAGGACGCATGTCAATTTTCTTATAGTAACAAAGTAATACATACAGAACGATATCGAAAAACGAGTTTATGTATCAAATTTGAAGAAAATCGTTTTTGAGATACAGACTTTCGGTCCTACTTTCAATTTATATCAAAATTTGGCAAACTCATCTGTTCACCAAAAACCAACAATTACGTACGAAAAGGTATCTAATAGGACAAATTTGAAGAAAATCCGAAACGTCGTCTTTAAATGAACGCACTTGAGAGACCTAAAATTTACTTAGAAAAGGTGCCTATAAATTTTGTTAAACTAGCAAACAAATACATGTAAAAGAATATCTAAAAGGGATTTAATATGTCGAGTTTAAAAAATATCCGTAGAGCTGTTAAAAAAAAACGCTCTTGCGAGACCTATAATTGAACTACATATACCGAACTCATATTAATTGTCCTGAAGTAACAATAATACATATGAGACGACATCTAAAAGGAAGTTTATACAGAAACTTTGAAGAAAATCGTTAGAGTTATTTTGGAGATGCGAATTTATGGTTCCACTTTCAGTTTTTCAATTTCACTAAAAGTTGGTAAACCTCCTTTGTACCTGACCTGTCTTTAAATTGAAGATTTGTCGTTCTACCCTTATCAGAAGATTTCCTACAAAAATTCATCAAATACATGCACACATACAATACATTCATCGCATACACATGTGCATACACATGTGCATACACGTATACACATTGACCAATTGCTAAAAAACACTTTTTGGGACTCAGGAGACCTTAAAACATGTAAATTAATTAAAAATTCGATATAAAAAATTTTGACCAAACATATAATACTTTCATTTCCTACGGTAGTCGAGTAACGGAAATTATACATACTGCCCAACTGCCAAAAAAAACTTTTTTGGATTCAAGAGACCTTAAAGTGTAAACCAGATAAAAACACACGTCGAAATTTTCGACCGAATCAATACTTCCATTACCTACGGTAGTCGGGTAATGAAAATGAAAAATGTTTGGTATTTTATATCTATTGCACTGACATTTTAAATTAACCTATGCAATACCGAACACTTTAAATAATTGGATTGAAATTATATAAATAAAATTTTAAACTTTTCCTTCATGATCAATTACACGTAATTCACTTGTAAATAAATCCTTTTATGATATGTTTAATGGCTTTACCTTCTCAAAATGCACTTATACAGGGGATCATTAAATCCAATTCGATTTATGGGTTCAGAATCATTTAAATTCATTATAGTCCTTTGGAGATAGTTCTGAAATTAGCCATTGGAGTATGATAGCTGAGATTCCGTTGATAATCACGAGTACTTGAATGAAATTCATTAAATTAATGCCAAGCCGAGCGGATAATGAAATGAGTAGGAATTTACGAACTGATTTGTAGTATAAGAGCCCGTCAAAGCATTATTGTGTTTTGAATTATGCACCATTTGCCAAAAGGTATGAAACATTTTAGTATTTTATATTTCGAATTAGAAAAGTAATTATGGAGGTGTTACATAGGTTTCGAAGATTAAAATAAATTGTGCATATTCTCTCTCTCTCTCTCTTATTTTTAATAAAAAAAATTTACTCAAAAATTTGAGCATATAAAATAGCGGCACTTAAACAATATTTATAAAATTTTCATTAAATTTTTTTGGAAAATTCAATGAGTGAATTCTGGTTTCCGGAGACCCTTCAGAAAAGCGGTGGCAAGGTTTCTCAAAAATTAATGTACATTAGCGCTTAATAAATTCACTGGTTAATAAAATCAGCCGCTTAATCTAATCAGATTGCCAGGACCAGAGTAAAATCAATTCAGAGCAATTTTAAAACTGCCGCTTAATAACAACAACATCGCCGGTTAATAAACTCAAAAAATGTCTGTTCAGCAGCAAAAATGTCATTTATTCACACTAAAAAAATTTTATGTACACTGTGATTTTTTTTTTATTTTTGAAGTAAAAAAGAAAACAAAATACATCATTTCCTCCGTTATCACTCTTTGTCAAAAATTTTACATTTAAAGCATACTTACATATTAAGCACGCCCATTACGTGTCTTAGTAATGATTTCAAGAAATATATTTTTTAAAGCGCGGTAATAAGTTACAAATTTGGTTTGGTTTGCAAGTTATATTTGTTTTAATTTTTAATTATTAAAAGACAATTTCTAATTCTTATTCTTAAATAACTAATAAGCAAAAGATTAAAAAAAAAAAAAAAAAAAAAAAAAGCGTGATTTTTTTTTGAAAAGTAATAATGATTTTTCCAAAAGGAAAGCGTATCGAAATTTGGGATGTGCTCAATTACTTATTTTGAAGGAACAATTAATTGTGTGTCAAAAGTTAATTAATATTGTTTATTAATTTGATTACATTTTGAAAATTCTTTCCAAATTCAGGGAAGTAATACCTATTTCTAGTATGCAGGAATGTTCGCCGGTTATAAAAATCCGCCGCTTTATAAAATCACTTTTGCTCAGATCAAATGTGATTTTAATAAGCGGCGGAAACTCTACACCGACGTTGTTGAAATTTCACACACTTCTATATAATAGAATTAACTAGTGCTTGAATGAAGGGTTTTTCTTTATTTCTCGGCAATAGAACTAATTTTACAAGACTATACGCTGTGTAAAATGTACCGACAATTCTACTGTTTTTGCATACAACTCTCAAAAATTTCTAATTTCAATATTTAAAAAAATCCTTCGTTCAAATACTAGCCAATCCTATTTTGAAGAATTATGCAAAATTTCAATAAAATCGATGCATTAATTTTTGAGAAATTGTATTCATAGCTTTTCTGAAGAGTCTCCTGAGACGAGGACCCAGCAGCTGAATTTTCCAAAAATTTTAATAAAAATTTGGATTAAAAATTATATTTGAATACAGAAAATTATTTATTATATTTAAAAGTAAATAGAGAAAATATATGCTTTATTTTAGAGTTCAAAGCCCATGTAGCCCCTTAAGTAGAAAACTGCGAAAGACTGGGTATAGATTTTAAAGTTATCGGAATATTGTTTACAAGTCTGATGAGCTTTTAAAGCAAAAATATCATAATTGAGAAATTTTTACCCAGAAAGTTATCATATCGGGAGTAATTTTCGCTAAAAACTTGCGCGAAATGTGAAAATAAGCTTCAAATTTCGAAGTCTGCGAATTTTCCTGCCAATAAATTTAAAGAATTAGCAAAGTGTAGAATTAAAATTAATGTGCTGCTTGCAACTTGAGAAGGTGAAGCCTGGAAAGTAAAAATTTAAGTCAAGTAACATCGATTAACTTGCAAGATAAACTTGCCTAACAGGAAATAATATTTTCCCACGAATTATGTATTAAATATTTTAGATATTTTTACTTTCCGAATATGAACGGAAAGAATTGTAACCATTGCAATCCGATCTTTTGATACCTTCAATAATCTCTTGATTGCTTCTGCCTCCTACATGATAGTACGTTTTATTTACACCTGACGAAGAAACCCATTTCGCTCTTTCGAAATGGGTAGGGCATGTGATATTTGCATGGTATGTTAAGAAGAGCTTTTAGTGCTTTTACACCCGTTCTTAAAAAATGCAATTCGAAAAAAATGAAATATTCTAACTCTATACAAATTTTCACAGCATTTGATAAATTTTTACTGTCAATATAACTATTCATAATTTTTTTATTTTTTATTCTAGTAACTCTTAAGTTATAATTAAAGAATAAAACAAAAAGTCATCAATAAGTTTTTTTTAAGTGTTTTCTGACAGCCAATTAAAATGATTTATTACAGTTAAAACATTATTTACCGAAATTTGCACATCAGAGAATTGTAATTATCCGAAAAAGAATTGAAAAGGATGTTTTACTGCCTAACAAAAACTTTTCCTTAAAAATTTAACTAATGAAAAATAACACTTTTAATTTCGTTCTACATATTGCTGAAATATATCAATCCGGAATTATAATTAGATTGATAAATATTATTTAAATTCTTTCTAAAGCAAATAATGTCTGTATATTAATTCCTTTAGACATTTTAAATTTATATTCTCCCGGGTTCGCAATTGAAAGATTGCGAGGTCGATACTCGAGCCAGCCGAAGATCGTCGTGTACATTAATGGTGCATGTAAAAACTGTTGTGGCCGTAGTCTCCTCCATATTCCGATCCAAATTATACCTCTGATAGGTCACGGAAGCGGAGGAGCATTCCATGGAGGATCAAATTGTGATGGCATACCTCTAGATGGCATGTCCTGGACCATCGCTAATTTTCCATACCGTAACACAATTGCGAAGTAAAACTCATTCATTCTCTCAATCTTTCTGTTATCTATAAAAGTTAGAGAAAATACTGCCTTCAGGGCGAATTTTCTAAGCCGAGTTTCTGTTATAACTACGCATTTCTGTTTTCTTCTGACTCCGAAAATAAAATTTTTAGGGGTTGAGCTCTGTGTGGGAACCTGAAATCAGCATATCTCAAAAACAAATATCAGCAGAAGGGCCTAACTGGGTATTCTAAATGTTGTTGAAGCAGATTAAATGTTCCCTATGCGTCACTTGTGTTGTTGCAATGAAAGTAGTTTTATAGTCAGAGCAAAAATAAATTGCGTTTCCATTTACTTCCAGTAAGGTCGGCCTTGGCAACAAACTTGGCGATGAATTTTGTGACTTGGCGACCATATTTGACGAACGGTGATAATTTGGGGATCTCGAAGTTTCGAGACCTCTGCGTTGGAGAGACGATGTCTGAAACCTTCCATTGGTTTCTAGTTCAAAATCCTTACCAAAAGGTATAAATATAAGCAAGTTGACTTCTGAGAGTCAATATGAGTCCAGAGTCGTATTAGAAACGATTGCTTCACAGAGGCTGTGTTCCAAGCGATTGACCTTTGTTCGTAAGCTAGTAAGATTCCTGCTCTCTGGAGTATTTGGCGCTGATTGCTCTACTTCTGAACAAGTGATAGTTTTCTTAGGCTGTTTCGAGAATATTCGTCGAATATTAAATTTTGTGCTACGAGTGACAGCTTTATATGACTGCTTCGAGAATATTCGTTGAACTGACAGCTCTAATGGACTGTTTCGACAATATTCATTCAATCGACAGTTCTATAGGACTGTTTCGAGAATAGTCATCGAAATCACACTTTCGTTGTATTGATTCGAGAGAGTACGCTGAGTAAAGTGCATTCATCGACCAGAACCTGCCTGTTTCTTTACGAAATATTTTCTCCTTATTAGAAAGTCGATAATTTTCGTAATAATATGTATCATATGTGTTTATTACTTTAAACTTTTTATTGAGATCAGAATAATGGAGGGACAGACAAATCAAATACATCACGTATGTGTTTGAAATTACTTGTCGGCAGAATTTAACATCTTTAGATTGCAGAGCAATATAAAACGAAATCGACATATATTTTTTTATAGGCAAGATAGCATGTTCCTCATGTAATACCATATAAAAGTTATACATATTAAATTTATACTGTGTTTCAACCACACACACACAAAGAAAAATGATATATTAGAGATACGGTTGGAAATGGCTCGAATTGCCTTTCAAGTTTATGAATGGATTTTTTAATGTGCATATATGATTTGTCTACAATTTATTTTTAATATTGCTATCCAAAATAAGTTGAAGATGTTTCAATGAATGATTTACGAGAAAATTTTGTATGAAATTTAAAATATATATTTAAATGTAATAACAAGCATAAATATCAGTGAATGTAGCCATAACACACTAATGGAAAGACGAAATTCAGGAGGATTGTACGCTGTTAAAAATTTTAGTTCAAACTTGAACCATTATATGGTTTAAGAAAGGTTATAAGAAATACCATAATATTGTTCAACCTCACATTTTAGTTTTCTACTTCTTTCGATTAAATTTAAATTGTACCACAACTTGGAGCTCCACTCATAAAGGCAAAGGGATCAGTAAAGTTCCCATTGAAACCGAACCACGCTTAAATTAAAAAGTGTGGTCAAAAACATAGGGTAAAGTGCAACTTCTTTGCAACAACTCACCCATGGGCGAAGATAAGACCCTAGAAAATTTAGTCCCTTTTATCAAAATCAACGAAACCGGAATAGCAGGCAAGAAAACGTGGTAACGTGCCAGAGTGTTTAACTTGGGACAAGAAGGTTTTCAGTCCAATCCTTGTCTCGGTGGAATTTTTTTTATATTTTTTACATATTTTTATTTATTTATTTATTTAAAACATAAAATTACCAAATCACGGTAAAAGGTTAAACCATCAGGTGGTTGCTGCTACTACGAACTAATACCAAACTTTTAACAGTGTATTCCTCATCATAGAAAAATGTGTGTTACTTAAAACTATTTCTAAATATATTTTGAACTGTCGTTTGAAGTACATTTAAAATATTTAACTGCTGTACCTCATATCTTACACCTTAAACTGCAATAATGTGCACAGAATAATGCAAGGAAAGAAAAAATAGTATGTGTACCATACCAGAATAGTTATTTTAAGATCCACATTCTGTTTAATTAAATTTGTATAAAACTGATTGAGAAAGGTAAATATATTATCGCTAATAACTAGATTTTTTTTCTTTTTTCTTTTTTCTTTTCTTTTTTTCTTTTTATTTGATTAGACTCATGAAGGCCGGAGTTTCCTTCTGAATTCCAAAGAAGCCTCCCAAACTCATTTAAAACAATAACTTTTACAATTCTAATTACTTTTCACTTAAAAACATGAAGCCTGGCTTTTAACAGCTTTATTATATAGTTATGATCCTTATTCTAACACCTTCTCCAAAAGCAGATTCTATTCTCTCTCCCCTATAATCTAAATGACGTCACCTGTAATGAAAGAAATAGTTAAAAAAAAAAAAAAAAAAAAAAACCTACAAAATGAGTTCAGTAAGTCCTAAGTCAGTGTAAGAAAAAGTAGAAAGATGAATGGACTTCCATGTGATACAAGGCTTACCCCATTTCCATATAGTACACTTTCTCACGAGGATGTCTTAGGAAAGGCAGGAGAGCCCCTAGGATGTCCTGCGGTGAACGTTTGTTCTAAGAGTACACAGTTGCATTTTTAATTTAACCTTGAATTAAGCTTTAATTTAATACATTAAAGAAATTTTGCAGTGAAATAACATTACAATTTTGACCTTTTTGAAGACGGTCAGATGGTTAAATGGCATTTAATTACTTGAATTTCATTATGTTGGTTAGAAATGCGGTTAATTTATGATCAACGAGGTAAATAAAGTAGAGTGATAAGTGGTAATCCTGAAACGGTTCAACATGAGTCATGCAACATGAACCATCTATGCGTTGGTTCCCTTGGTAACAGCGTATTTTCAATACATTTCTGTAGAAGCAGTTTGGTGATTGTAATTGGCAAAAATCGTAACCGACAATGGTTTTGTTTACTTATGCAGTTTAATATTATATATATATATTTTGTTCTAAATCCTTTTAGTTTTTATTTTACTTCTTTTTACTTCCATTACCCTACTACCGTAGGTAATGGAAGTATTCGGTCTGAAAATTCAATATCGGGTTTTCACCTGATTTGCACGTTTTAAGGTCCCCTGAGTCCAAAAAAGTGGTTTTTGGCAATTGGTCAGTGTGTATGTATGTGTGTGTGTGTGTGTGTGTATGTATGTGGAGAATCTTCTGGCTATTATAGCTCTGAAACTAATACAGATAGAGCTACGAAACTTTAGAATTGAAATACGTCTGGTGTACAGATGAAATTTCCAAATTTTGGTGAAAATTGAAAAACCGGAAGTGGGACATCGGAAACCGGAAGTGAGACCGTAAGTCCGTATCTCAAAAACGGCTCTAACGATTTTCTTCAAACTTGCTATATAAACACTCTATTAGATGTCCTTTCGAATGATATAGTTGGTTAGTTCAGGAAAATTGATAGGCGTCCTGTATAAATAACTCAATTTCAGGCCTCGCAAAGGCGTTCCTTTAAAAACGGTTGTACGGATTTTTTTCAAACTCTCCATTTTAACTCACTTTTAAATATGCTTTTGTATGTAATTATTGTTTTCCTGTCAATAAGTGAGTTTAACCGGAAGTGGGACATCGGAAACCGGAAGTGAGACCGTAAGTCCGTATCTCAAAAACGGCTCTAACGATTTTCTTCAAATTTGCTATATAAACACTCTATTAGATGTCCTTTCGAATGATATAGTTGGTTAGTTCAGGAAAATTGATAGGCGTCCTGTATAAATAGCTCAATTTCAGGTCTCCCAAGGGCGTTCCTTTAAAAACAGCTATACGGATTTTTTTCAAACTCGCAATTTTAACTAACGTTTAAATACGCATATCTGGAAAATGATTAATATATATATTATTATTTTTCTAATTATTATTTTAAATAACTTATTTGACGGATAGAGCAATTTTGTTACTTATTTAAATCAAAAATGTATATAAAATGTTTATAATGTGTGTAGTACTACTGGGTAATGGAAGTCGTGTGGCTGTTACACACCAGATTTTTTATTTCGTGTAGTCGAAATTTAACTGACAAAATATTTAAAAATAGTAAATAAATTATTATTTGCTGTTAAATTTAGCTCTTTTAAAAGTTTAATTTTTCTTTATAAATACTTTTTAAACTTTGTTGGGAAATGATGGAAAAAAAAAAAAAGTATTTTTTTATTTATTATAATGTGAAATATGTGAAAAATTATTTTAAAAACAATTTGTTTTGGTTATAGGACTATCGTGTTATCTAATAATAAAAATAATTTGTTGAATTGAAATTTTAAATGCCAAAATAGAGATAAAGGGCCAAACATAGTAACCTATTGGTTCATATCACGTGATTCATGTTGAACCACGGAAAGCTAATCCTTTATTCATTGAATCAGCACTCTACTTTATTTATCTCGTTGTTTATGATTAGCTAAATCACGGCCCTACTAGATCACTCCTCAGCGCCAACGCGCCAACGTCGTGAAAGCGGCCATAACAATCGACAATTCTTCCGGAATCAAATGCATTGGATGTTAGGGTCGGCGCACAGCGCTACCACGGCAGAACTAACTTAGTTTTGTATATGAAACTGCATAAATTTTTTCCGTTTGCAGAGCATTTAAATTGATTTAATTTAATTTAAAATGCAGTCTTCCGATACGCAAAAATATATGAATCATAAAAATAATTGTGGCAATAATTTTATTCCAATTCATTGAAAATGATAAATGATGTTAGTCGTTTTCTCTTAAATAAAAGTTATTCTTCTTCCAATTTCTATTTTGCATGAAAGAAAATAAATAAGAATTAGAAAGACAAAAATAAATAAATAAATAATATATATATATATATATATATATATATATTTCTATTTTCCCATTATTATCCTAAAATCAATTCTAGCGAAAGTGGGTGTCATTAAAATATATCGGAAAATTCTGCTGTACTTTTACTACTTTTATAAAAATAATTTTAAATTGTGTCTTTTTAAAAATTATATTATATGCATATATTATTATTTTGTTAAACCATGGATGGATATTTAATGTTTCTTGGCATTTTCCACGTTTGCTAAAGCCTGGGAAAGTAGATGGCGCTTGTTGCCGACCCTGAAAATCGATTCCTCAGCATGCATTGATCTTTGCAGTTTTGTTACGGCCGCTTACGACGTTGGCGTGTTGGCGCCGAGGAATGATCTAGTAAGGCCGTGGCTAAATAAAGCATTCCCATTAGCTCAATAAGTTTCAGTTAGTGTGAAACTTATCCAACTGCAGACGATAAAATAAAAAAAATTAAGATATCAGATTATTTGATTAAGTTAAATTTAAATGTATTACAATGGGCTCTTCCCACCGTCGTCTGCTCAATCACGTGACAGAGGAAAACGAATAATCGAATTCTGAGAATCGAATTCAATTAAATATTGTTCTTAAGAACAAAAATGTCAATATTTAATATAAAATAAAATAAAAGTAATATTGTGCATTTGTAAACAGTAGAATAGTTGTATTTGTAAATTTAATATTTTTTTAAAAACACTTTATGTGTTTATTTATTTTCAACTGTAAGAATCGATTTTTGTATGTTTTAGTGTAACTGTTACATTAACTGATCTAGCAATAAATAATAGCTTGTTCTTGTGGAAGGTTTATGGATTAAAATTTGAAATTTCAAAATGTTTTCATTTAATTTAATTGCATAAAAGTGTTACAACTTAATTAACTTAGTTACTGGTCTAAACGGATTTACGCAGTACGATATAGTACTGTCACCGATTTAAGTACCAAAAATCAGAGTATATACATGTTCTTCCTGAACATCACTAACAAATATAAACTAAATGATGATTGTAAATGTATACAGCAAACAAAAGATGATGAATAATGATATAAAATGGATTAAAAATGATGATGTATAAAAAAAAATAACACAGATTAAATACGACTGATAAAAAATATGAATAGAAAATACGTTATTTCAGCAATCGCGATAGATAAACAATACTTCGTCTGCAATTTGTTTTTCCTCTATCATGTGACCTCTGACGTCAGGTGGGAAGAGTCCATTAACTTAAATGCAAAATTAAATATTTAACAGATATATTTTTGTCATTTTTTTTTATTGCCATTCGTAAATATATTTAGTATTTGAAAAGCTATTATGACGTCAGTTTTACAGAAATTTTGTGTAATACAGGTTTAATTTTTCAATTTTTCATTTTTTTTTTTCTTTTTCTCTTTCTTTCTTTCTTTCTTTTTTTAATTCACGTGTAAAGAAATGTTTCTCTTTAAGGTAAAAATAATAATAATAATAAATAAATAAAAATGGTCGAGAAAAAGCAAAAAATCGCATAAAACATACATCTTTAAAAATATAATAGTGATACCGAAAATCTACAGGTATGTTGTTAAAAAAAAAAAAAAAAAAAAAAAAAAAATGAAAAAAGAAAAAAAAAAAGTATTATTTTATCTAAAATTATGTTTTCAGAACTGTACATTTTTTCAGTACGTCTTAAACAGGCGGGCAGACAGACAAGTACTTTCTTTTATCAGTATAGATACGTGATTTTAAGTATAGAAATACAGATAAGCTAATAATGAAATTTATCATTCAATGATTTTGCTGATTCTAAATTTATTCGTATTTGCATAAATTTCTGAATTAATTTGTAACACTTCGAGTGTTGTCCATTTGATTACGAAGCTCTGAATTTATCGCTGATTTAATGATAATTGGAATTCCGTTAAATGGTCTTAAATCAATGTAAAATCTTAATTCAGTGCTTCAGAGAAGCATCATCTTAGGTTTTGAACATAAATACATGATAAAATAAATGAATATTTAACCGTTTGTTAAATGTTCATTTTATTTGTTGAATTCAAAAGAACTGTTACAAATTTGTATATGTAGGCAGAAATTTATTATTACACATTCTTTTTTTTTTTTTTTTTGATTGATTTTCATTAAAAAAAAAAAAAAAAAATAGTACTTTTATTATTGGTTACGATGAATCTTTTATTTCCATTACCCGACTACCGTAGGAGATAGAAGTATTGTACTCGGTTCAAAAATTTGATATCGAGTTTTGACCTGATTTATATGTTTTAAGATCTCCAGAGTACGAAAAAGTCGTTTTTGGCAAGTGGTCTGTGTGTGTGTGTGTGTGCATGTGTGTATGTATGTGGGTTAATCTTCTGACTATTATATCTCCGAAACTAATAAAGATAGAACTACGAAACTTCAGAATTGAGACACGTCTGGTGTGCAGATAATTTTTCCAACTTTTGGTAAAAATTTAAAAATCGGAATTAAACTGTATTGTTGTTGTATAAACAAACTCTTTTGTATAAACATTTGTCAGATTCACAGGCAGTGAAATTTAATTTCAATAGTGTCTCATTTATTTTGATATTCCAAGACCTGGTTGCTTGTTTGACGCCATATATTGCTTTTTTCAATTTACAGACCCTTTTA
Source organism: Salticus scenicus (assembly GCA_963930645.1). Taxonomy (NCBI): domain Eukaryota; kingdom Metazoa; phylum Arthropoda; class Arachnida; order Araneae; family Salticidae; genus Salticus; species Salticus scenicus. Next base: position 26,127,164 of record OZ005659.1, on the reverse strand, counting down.
ACTTGTCCTGGTTTTATGAAGCGTTCTGACTGACTCATAAAAATGTCTTCTTCTAGTTTACCATGGAGGAAACCCGTTTTCACGTCAACGTGAGTTAACTGCAAATTTTTGTATAATGCATTTGTTAAAAAGTTTCTGATTGTTGTATGAGAGGCCACCGGATCAAAAGTCTCATTATAATCAGTTCCGTACTTTTGACTATAGCATCTTGCTACGAGTCTCGCCTTGTATTTTTCAATTTTGTCGGAGTTATTATATTTGGCTTTAAAAGCCCATTTAGAGCGGACAATATGTTCATTAGGTCGAGGATCAAGAAGATCCCATGTTTCATTTTTATTTAATGATTTTATTTCCTCTTCCGCGGCTTCTAACCATTTTTTTTCTATAGGATTTTTCATGTTTACTATATCGTTAAATGTTTTGGGTTCAACATAATTAGTATCAGTTGACAGAAAAATAAAACGTTCTGGCGGTACCCCTTTGTTTATTCTATTTGACCTCCTTAGGGTTTGTGTATTCTGTATCTCACTACATTCTTCTGTTACATCATTTTCATTGTTTAGAATAACAGGAATTTTAGATTCTTCATTAAATTTCTTTTTCAAATTTTGTTCATTATTTATTGCATTTTGGTCAATGTTTCGAGAGGGTTCATTAGTTTCATGCTCTTCGAGAAATTTTACTGTTCTACAAATTTTTATGTTATTGTTTACATAAAACCTATACCCTTTACTTTTCACATCGTAACCCATAAAAATTCCTGGTTTCGCTTTATCGTCCAACTTTTTTCTATCAGTTTTGTTTACATAAACATATGCTTTGCAGCCAAATGTTTTTTATATTTGAGAAGTCTGGTTTCATACCAGTCCAAAGTTCATATGGTGTTTTTTCACGGGCACTTGTTGGTAGTCTGTTTTGTAAATAGTTTGCTGTCATTAAGGCTTCTCCCCAAAAGTTTTTATTTAATTTACTTTCATTTAACATGCATCTGGTCATTTCAACCAATGTGCGGTTTTTCCTTTCTTCTGTGCCGTTCTGCTGAGATAAATGGGGCACTGTGAGTTGGTGTTGTATACCCTCATTTTGAAGAAATTTTTCAAATTCTTTATTCACATATTCACCGCCATTGCCAGAATGCAAAATTTTAATTTTCTTTCCGAATATATTTGAAGTTACTGCATGGTAATTTTTGAAAGCTTCTAAAACTTCACATTTATTTTCAGCAGATATATATAGGTATAGCGGCTATAGTCATCTATAAAAGTGAGAAAATAACTTTTCTCACCTAATGTAGGTGTCTGGAATGGGCCACACAGGTCGGAATGTATTAGATATAATGTTTGTTTTGTCTTGTGTGTAGCTACTTTGGGGTATGAGTCGTTTTCTAATTTGGACATAATACAAATTTCACAGTTATCATCGTGTTTACAATTGTTTAATTTGATTCCCGCTGCCATATCTTTACTCATGAGTTCTTTTATTTGTTTGATATTTTTGTGTCCTAATCTACTGTGCCATAGTTTAACGCAATTTTTATTATCACAAGTTTCTGTCATGTTTATTTTTTCTTCTATGTTTTAATTCATTTTAACTTCATACAAATTGTCAGCTACTGTTGCAAAAATATATGTTTCATTTTTAAATTTAATTTCACAAGTGTTTTCTTTAAATATTGCCTGACAACCATTCTCGTTTGCCGTTTTTATTGAAATTAAATTTGTGGCAATTTCAGGAATAAAAAGAGTGTCTTTGAGTATAATGTGTTTGATTTCGTTTTTAGAATTTCTTACTTCTAATTTTATATCTCCACAACCTTGTGAGATTACTGATTAAGCATTAGCTAACATAACTTGTGTTTTATCATTGTTTTTAAATGATATGAACTTTTCGATATTATTGATACGTGACTTGAACTCCCACTATCAAAGATGAATGAGTTTCTGTTTGAGTTTCCTACCACAAAAGTTAGATTTTTCATTTTATTTTCCTTTTCACGTTTGATCTTTGTTTATTTTTATATTTATTGCGATTGTAGAAATTACTTTGATAGTTATTTGGATTTTTATAGTCGTTACTGTCTTTGTTTTTATAGTCATTGCTTTCTTTATTCTTTAAATGCCAGCATTCATGCTTGTTATGCGAGTTTTTCTTGCAATAACTACAAAACTTTCGTGGTGATGTTTTATTTTTAATGGGCATTTTATATGCACTTTTATTATTTGTTTGATTATTTTCTGATCTTCTTAGATCTTCGTCAAGTAGCTTTCCCCTTATGAATTCTGGTGTTAAATCTTCCTGATCTCGAGATTCATTCGCTGTGATTAAAGTGTCATAACTTGAAGGAAGAGAGCACAGCGTAAGAGCTGACATGTGCTCATCATTTATCACTTCACCTATAGCGGTCAATCTATCACGAATTTGGTACATGTATGTTAGATGTTGAGATAGGTTTTCATCCTCTGCTAATTTAGCAGAGTACAGTTTTCTCAACAAAAATAATTTACTTGATAGATTTGAACGCTCATGAATTCTTTTTAGAGTGTCCCATGTCTGCCTGGCTGTCGCGAGGTTTTTTATGTGTACTATCTGATCATCTTCAATAGACAAATTAATGATCGCTTTAGCTTTGCGATCCTTTATTGTGGATTGGGAGCTTCCTTTGTTATTAATTCATATAAATTCTCTTTGCATAGTAACATTTCCATAAAAAAAAAAAAAGGTCGCCAAATTATTTGGCGAACATAAGTAATTTCTTTCAAAAATCTTGGTTATTTTAATAAGGTATATTAAGAGAGCAATCAAGAATATGAAACAATATTAACCAATATTAAACCAATATTAAACAATAATGTATATTACGAAAATATACATCTCGTGTATACATTTTTGTTTTACGATTTGATCGCCAAATCCAAAAACTGCAAAGTTTCATAACTATACCAAGTTTATAAAGAAAACTCTAACTTCTTAGAAGTATAAATACTGAATTTCGAAGGATATTCACTGTTCTGTGTAGATGTTACTATTGGACCAATTGTATACAGTGATAAAATAATAAAGGATACTATGAAGATGGATCGGTAGGGACAATAGCGTTTGTAGTTATCAGTCTAAAAGTCAAATTTTATCTAATTTTGCGCCGACTTCAAAAGTTGTGATTAATTGTAGTTTTTATGTTCTTCAGCGAAAGAATTTATTTAAAGCTTTTAGGCGCAATTTTCGATTTTATTTCATTTTTAGTAGTTTGAATAATAGTTTTTTTTTTTTTTTTTTTTTTTGAGTCGGCTCTATTTTTTTTTACAAAAAGATTTTATTCTAAATTCTATTTCTATTTGTCCAGTGAACTTACCTCACTTAGATATTATCCTGCATGATGTTGTTATGCCTGCATATTGTGAAACAGGAGCCGAAAGATCCTTTTTATCTTATGATACTTACGCTAAGTATTTTTCCTTTAAACCATTAAATCCCCCTCCTTATAACGTAATTACGGCTCATGGTGAATCCTGTGTAAATCGGAGAGTGCTTCATTTAAAAGTAAAATTACACCAGTTTGAAGTGATATGGCCATTTTATGTAATTTAATTGACAATCTCCAATATCCGTGTATAATCGGCCTAGATTTTATGAAGGAACATAATGTTAAGATTGATTTCGCTACCAAATCTGTATCTATTGCTGATACTAATGTGCAAGTTCTACCGAGCGAACGTACTTCCTTTAGAAGAAAATAACGCTCATTTAAATTTTGCTTCTAACTCTTTTTCTAATGATGAATCTCACTTCTCTATTTGTTTAAATGAAAAGGCTAGTCAGTTGCATTCTGCCGTTAAACCTTTATATAATGATAAAATATATTTAAATGCTAAACCGGTCAAGTCCGGAGAGTTATCTAATTGAACAGAAAAATGTTGTAACAGAAAATTATATTCAACTAAATGCTGATGCTAAACTTTTTTATAATCATGAATCAAATTTCTGTTTTAAACCTGTTCAACCAACAGATTTATCTATTCATTTAAAAGAAAACTATGTTAAATTCCATTCTGCTACTAAATCTTTCTATGTTAATGAATCAAATTTATATTCTAAAACTGTCAAGTCGACAGATTCATATATTTTTGCTGAAAATGATGTAATCGAAAATGTAATGTTAAAATATTTCAAACTTAGTTCGCATTGCTGTGCTTCTGAAAATATGATTGCTAATTTAAAAGAAAATGTTGTAAATGAAAATGCAATGTTAAATAACTGTGCATCTCAAAATCTAGTAGCTAATTTATATGAAAATGTAATAAATAAAAGTGACAGATTAAAATATTTCCACGTTAATACGCAATCTGCTAGCTATGAATTTGAGAATACGGGTTCGGATGCTCTTTCCCGAGCCATTTCTAACAACTTTGCTGTCGACAACACAAGCGAGGGCCTCTTCAAGGGCATATCAATATTAATCTAAGGAGAATTTTTACAGAGCAAGCTGAAACAGCTCCTGAAGCTCTGAACAGCGACAACGCACCGGGTTCGAACCCAGCTGAGAAAATTTCCTCCGCAACGGGCAACCTATTTCAGCAAGCCTCTAGCCCTGTGGTTTCCCCGTTGAGAGCAACGACCTGCATGACCTAGGCGCTTAATCTTCCTGGATGTTACAGATCGCACCATAAATCAGGTGATATCGTTCTCTCTTTTTTTTTTTTTTTTTTCTTGTTGAAAAGTGTATTATTTCTGTCGGAGCTGCACCAAAATGTTCGACATAGCTTAAAACCTTTTTGGACTTTACTTTTAGACCTTTTTACGAAAGCATGGACTTTCTTCAAAAAAGCAGAAAATCAAAATTATGCATGAACTTTCGGACTTGAAATTCATGTTAAGCTTCTATATCACCATTTTTGTTTCGTTCTAGTTTTTATTTTCTGTATGTATGCTAAATTCTATTCCTTTCTAGCCATCAACTGCCGAGTCGGTGAATATGAACTTTTTATTTGGCCCTTTGTATAAATATCACCTCTTTTAGCTTATATCAACTATACTGTGTATTTTTACGACAAACTTTTGTATAAACTGCATATTGGTATTTTCAAAACTTTTGTAATTGAACTAAAAGTTTCTCTGTATGTACTGTTAGAGGGGGAAAATGTTTTTTTTTTAGTTATAAGCATAAAAGTTGCGTTCAACGATATAACATTAAAATGACCAACTGCTAAGTTTTTTTTTTCGCTTATGCTTTAGCTCAGGAGGGAATATTTCTGTATATAAACTATGTATTATGTTAATAGAGACGAAGTTTCTTCAGTTTCTTCTAGAAGAGAATTCTAACTTCTATTTTGATCTTGTATACTGTAAAAAGCTTTTTACCTTTTAGAAACACTCTGATGGACTCAGTGCCTGATTTAAGGCAGGGAATTAGGGGCATGTGCCCTGGGCCCTTACACTGAAGGGGCCTCCAAGAAATTCAATCATTCATTAAAAAAAAAAAAAAAAATACTTAAAATGAAAAAATTTAAAATTTTGCTATATTGATCGTTGTTTTTTGTTTTTTCGTCAATGGATGGAGGTATTACTGCACTGTTATATAAATCAGTGGTATGATCTGTCAAGGACACTATCAGTTCATTGAAAAAATTGCAATATTTTCGTTAAACGCTAATAAAACTACATCCTACTGATACTGCATTCCAAACTTTTAGGCTAACTAAATCCGAGGCGCGCACCAATAAAATGAAAAATAAATTTATTATTTTAAACGTGTGAATCAAAAATATAAGATTTGTTTTGTTTTTTGTAATATTAAAGTATGAGGAAAAGGGCCCATTGAACATGAATGCCCTGGGCCTCAAAGTGAGTAAATCGGTCCCTGGATGGACTCTTTCTTTAATCTGATGTCCAAAGCCTCTTAATCTGATGTGCACAGGCACTTCGTCTGATGTTAACCGTAGATGGAAAACCTGGTTTTAATCTAATGTCCCGCATTCTTCTGAAACCAATTACTCAGGTTGTCAGCTTAGACACCTCCTATGTAGGCTCGGATCTCAAGTTCGGCATCCCAGTCAATGCCAGGAACATTTTATTAGACGGACATTTTATTAGAAGATAGTTTTTTTTTTTTTTTTTTTTGTGATGCATGAACTTTTCAACTTTTTACTATTGAAATGTCGCATTTTGTGCAGACTTCTGTCACAACAAGCTCAAGAATAAAATTGCCTTCCTGGCTTAACAGGAAGATGCCTATACCGTCCTTTTTGTATTAAACTTCCCGAACTCAATCATTCTTTTTTTTTAGTTCATGAGTTTCCGGAAGTAAACGATTTTAATTAGCTTAAAAATTATCTTTCTTTTTTTTTTTTTTTTTTTTTTTTTTTGAAGTTTGCCGGTTTTCCGCTCAGGAACATAACTAATTTTTTTTTTTTTTTTAATTATTATTACTCACTCTAGTATCTTAAGCAGCAATCATTTTATTGCTCTTTAACTTAAACTTTCCCCACATTTCTTGATATACTCTTAAAGCAAGTTTAAAAATTCTAGGTGACGGCTGCTCTCACAATTAAGTTGCGTTAGATTAGATTGTTCTTTGGAATAGGTATTTCACTTAAAAATTCCTCGTTTAAAACCCTTTGAGGATTTTTCCGACGAAATTTTTTTTCTTGGAGGGGGACTGTTAGGTTGAGAAAATGGTAGGTCACCACAGTTTTTCAAATTGAGTTGGATCCAGCGACTCCTGGTGACGCAATAGATGGGAGAGTAGAATCCTTCGACGCCAGCAGTCGGCGAAAGTTTAGATTAGGTTGGAATGGTTTTGCGTCAATATAGAGCGGCAACGGAGGAAGTAAGTTACGGAGTGTAAGCGAATACGAAGCGGCTTTAAATTTTTTTAAAGTGAAGAGATTGGAGTCGATTGTATGAAGGATGAATAGGAAGGTATTTTCGTAGAGTGTGCGGTGTAGATGGGATAGTTCGGTGTAGATAGTGCGGTGTAGAATGCTATAGTTTGCCTAAGCTATAGTTTGTGCAGCAGACGAGTTCGATTCTTATGTTAGTGTGGTGGAGTTATTCGGTAAGTGGAGTTTGCTAATCGGATGAATATTGTGGAGTTATAGAACATAGAAAAGTTGTGTGCAGAATTTGTCGTGCCGTGGGAATCCAGCCGGCTGGTTTCTGTTCACATCGTTTAGTGATCAGTGAGAGTAGTCCTCAACCTTCTTCTGTTATTTCTCCTGAGTGCGATTATCAATTTATATTTCCCTAATTTATTAGTTTATTTAACTATTTGGTTGAGTGCCATCCCCCTTTCATTTAAAGGCAGTTCATATTTCGTGCTCTCATTTATCGATTTAGTTATTTAATAGATTATTTAAGATGAAGTTTGCAACCACGCAAATTTCACAATATTCACAAGCATTTCATTTCACTATTATTTAGTTTATTTTTAATATTAAAATTCATGACAATATTGAAATATTTAAAAGGTAAACAAAAAACAAACATCATAATCTTACAGATAACTTCATATATTGCATATTTCTTTTTAAATTGAAAAATATAAGTGTTTTATTTTGAACAAAATATTTTAAAGAATGTATTTTTATTTTATTTTTACTCGTGAAATTAAAATTCATAATTTTATTGAAATATCTGAAATTTAAACAAACATATCGCGCTCGTACATCAAAATTCATATATTTTAGATTTTTTAAAACTGAAATGTATATATAAGCTTTCTTTTGAGCAAAATATTTAAATAACTGCATTTTCATTTCATTTCATTTTAATATAATTGAAATTCATTGTTTTATTGAAGTATTAAAAATGTAAACAAATGCACAGCAATGTTGCCGAAAACACGAAAGCTTTATAATTTTTTATGAACTTGTATGTACTTAAAATGAATACAGTGAAACTTAATAATTCGAACTTGTTTAATTCGAAATTTTAAATAATTCGAAATTTTTACTCGGTCCCTTGAATTTTGTATTAAAATAATGTTAAAAAATCATGGATAATTCGAATTCTATTTTGGATAATTAGAATTTTTCATACGATTACCTTTAAAATAGTACAGTAAAATTTGTTCCCGAGATTTTTTTTCAGCTAAAGTGTATTATTTTTTTTAACAGTCTTTCAAAAGAAGGATAAGGAAATACAAGAGTATTTCCTACCTATGCATCAGAAAAATATATACATGAACTTCGAGATTTTTTAAAATTGAAAGTCATGTCTAATCTAGAATATTCTGTTTTTCTATCAATTAATAGGTTGAAGTCATATGCTATGACACAAAGATTGTACTTAAAGAAGCAACAAAAAATATCTGACTATTTTTTAAAAAGTGTTGTATAATTAAGCTCGTAAAAAAATATTGTTTTAAAGGGGGGGGGGGGGGGGTAATATAGCAGTATTCTTAGATATAAAGTTTATGCGTTAAATTTTTGATCGTAGAGGTTTTTTTTTATTATTTATATGTAATTCGAATTTTTCTCTGGTCCCCGCACAACTTCGAATTATCCAAGTTCTACTGTATTTATACGAACGTACTTTTATTTCATGTAATGCCGTACATGATTTTCAGTTTTGAGTAATATTTATGTCAAATTTATTACTGTAAAAGCAGTTATTTTCGCGAAAATGAAGATATCGGTGATTTCGCGAATTTTATGTGAACAGAACCGAATGTTGAAAAATCCTAACGTTGAAAAGTACCTAAATATACAACGCCTTTTGTATAAGGCATTTTAAGAAATTTCCTTTTGTCCGAAAAGTTCGTCCCCACCTCCCCAACGCTATGAAAACAATTTATGTTTACAACGGTGCTTATACATCAACTTTGGCTTTAGCTCAACGCGCACATTCCACCCAAAACAATTTTCTTTTCTTAATCCCTTTTTTCTCAAGCTGTTTATCAACCTAGGGACTTCTGAATCCCTCTTTTGCCCCGAAAATGTAATCACCTCACCCCCTTCACTTTTCTCGAATTCGGACCGTCAATGTATGTGAGTTTTGATAATTTAAAAATTTCTGTTTATTATTATTATTATTATTATTATTATTATTATTTGCTGCGGAAAAAAAAAAAAAGTATTTCGCGAGGCTTAAATTTTTGCGATTACGATGGGCTCGCGAAAATAAGTGCTTTTACAGTATTATAGATTACAGGATATATTTTTTAATAGCTATAAAAGCTAACAGCTGTGAATAATATCGTAGTTTGCTTGCTTCTGATTGGTTACTCTTCCAATGGCCCAACCTAAGTGATAGAAGAAACGTGCTTAAAACTAATTTTCAGGACCAAGGCAAGTGCTTTAATTCACTTGTGACACGACAAACTTTCTCCACCTCCCTCCCTACATTTGAAGCAGGACAATGCTCCAAAAGAAAAGATTTTCAGGCACATCAAAATCACGTCTAGCTATGCGAAAACCTACGATATCAACCTACTAGGACTGGGCTTTATATCGATGTAAAATCAAATATCGATTTAACGCTAATATCGTTTATTCGATTTAAATATTTCATCTTCCGTGAAATATCGATGCAGAAACATAAAAAAAACGCGAACTTCTGATGCCACGCTAAACCGATTCAGTAATGCTGGAATAATGCCAGATGGATATTCATTCATTCGGATACCGGTTTAGTGTAAAGCATAAACAGCTAAATCATGAAAATCATTACTCAGTCAAACCGCAAAGAATCAAGAGAGTAGCCGTTTTGATTTAGTGTTGCGCAAGCGTACTGGGAAGAGAACATCGGTTTAAGACCCGACAAGAGGAAGCATTCTTTCGAATGAATTACGGTTTTAGGAACGCATGCGTAGTAACGAAATGAAAACCGAGAAATGAGATCTATTCATTCATTCATTCGAAATTCGTTAGATTACTGGAGTGGAGATTTACTTTATCAATATTAGTATTTTCTTCGGCTATTTTTATTATAGTTCCTGTTTCTATAATTAAAAAATAAGATACTCCAATTTCTGTTTATTAGATAAGTGAATAATTAACTATTCTTTATTAATATTTCCTGTAATTAATAATATTCTTTCATTAAATTTATTAATTTCAGTAAAGAATATGACATTGTCATATTGTCAAAAATAAATTAATTCAAACAGCAGCGTCATCTTAGATTTGATTATTCTAACATTTAATTATCTAATTTTTATTTACTTCGAAATCAATTACTTAACAGTATATAGTATGGGTATTAAAAAATAATTTTGAATACGGTAAAAATTGATGTTTTTTTTTTTTTTTTTTTTTTTTTTTTTTTTTTCCAAGTGTACCAAACTGTTTTTCTTTCTATTACTAATTTTCTTTCTTACACTAAGCCAATTATTAGTCTTTTTGTAATTTGTCTTGGTGTAATTTAATCTAACATAAGTAAACATTTTAAACTTCAATATAAAAAGAAAAATCTCGTGAATTTTGAAAGAAATTGTATTTTAGAAAATTTTAATTAAGATTTACATTTATTAGGAGATTCAAAGCACTATAGAAATTTAATATCTTGTGTGAAGCCATTTTGTAATTCGTTTGCATGCAAGTGGAGAATGTAAATATTTTAATGCATTAAAAAGTAATAAGAAATAATAAAATTCTGAATTTATCAATTAGTTAAAAATTAAATAACTAAATTGGGGTGCTTCATATGTTCTAAAGGTTACTCACGAAATGTCACGTCACGAGTCAATGGGAAATATTTCTGTGATAAAAATAATAATTTCGAGGAAAAAATTTAATTTTGTCAAACTAATATAATTTTTTTATGGTTCATCGTTTATTTTCGCGTTTTTGCATTCTTCTGTAGGTATTCATTACAAGAAAGTACTTGTAAAAATTTTTATCTTCTGGTTTTCAATGAATTTACACGTTTCTAGAAGTCTAAAGACCGTTTTTAACCATTTTTAAAAATTATCCATCTGCTTAAGTGTGAAAAAAAAAAAAAAAAAAAAAAAAATTCCAACGAATTTAGCACGAAAAATGATGCACAGAATTTCCTAAAAAGTGTTACATACTTGCACCTTGATATAAATTAGCGCTTATTCGCATTTTGTACACATCAGTATACAAATGGCACTGTTTAGAACACTGTTTTAGAACATAAGGATAGAATAAATACTTTCCAGTATATGATACATTTTTCTATAAATGTACGAAATAACAGTAAGGAATATTGTGAAACTAAAAAACAATTTTCTGTAATAGTAATAGTCAACTAGGATAAAATTCTTGAATGTTTGAGAAGATGACTCGAGAAGGATTTATTTAACAAAGCAGTATAAAGAGTACTTTATATATATATATATATATATATATAGGCATTATTGCTAGCGCTCGAATACTTTTGCTGCCAACTGTATATGGAGTAAAATTATAAGCAATATCATATAATGGTTCAACCTTTTTTTTAAGTTTCCTACTTCTTGCGATTGAATTTAAGTTGCGCCAAAATTTGGAGCTACCATACGTCCACTTACAAGGGAAGTATGAATCAGTAAAATTCCTATTGAAATTAAACTAAGATTAAATTAAAGAGTGTGGTCGAAAACATAGGATAAAGGGCAAATTTTGTGCAACAACTCACCCATAGGCCAAGATAAAACCTTAGAAAATTTAATCCCTTTTATCAAAATGCTCGAAACTTAATTAGTGGGCAAAAAAGTGTGGTACAGTGCCAGACTGTTTGATTTGAGACAAGAAGGTTTTCATTTCAATCCCTGTCTCGGTCGATTTTTTTTTTTTATTCCTTACGTGTAGGGACTAATCCCTACAGCTGGTAACGCTACATTAAATCGATTTATCCTTATATCGGTGTTTAAGATGAACGATATATCGATTTAAGAAATGTCGACATCGCCCAGCACTACAACTTACCAAAACAAGCCAACGATGATTCTCTTCAATTCTTCAAGCTAGTGTCCTTAGATCAGAACACCTTTGATATAGACAGTATCCATAAAACATTAATATGAAAACTGGTGTTAAAATACAAATTAAATGCAATCATATAAAAAGAACTGGTGGCAAAATATTTAATTCATTTTCTCTTCTAATATTACTTAATTTGAGTATTTTAGTTTATTTTACTAGACCTGCTAACTATGCTAGTTTATCTGTAATGGTATTAGGCCCCGCCTTTTTCTCACACCAGAATAGTTGTAGAGTAATATTCAGCAATATGTTCTCATGGTTAAATAAGAAGACTATTGCTCTACAACTACTCTGGTGTGAAAAAAAGGCGGGGCTTAATACCAATAAGGGTTAAACTAGCATAGTTAGCAGGTCTATTTTACGATATTTTCTCTCAACAAATGAGGAAATTTGAAGTTGATCAGTAAGGTTTATAGCAACACATTTTTCTTAAATCCACCATTAACTCAATACATACATATTAATCATAAAAAACGTGCACATTTTAAAGTTTGTGAATATTGAAATTAGAAATATCATATGAAACTAAGACAAACAACATTTGAAAAATAATTTTTAATTTGTCCCGCACAAACATTTATATTTTCAAATATATTTCTTAAGAAGAAAAATGAATCTGCAACATATCATTTAGAAATTCATCTGTAGCAGAAAACAGATAAATACTGAGTACAACAATATGTAGCTTTAAAATACAAAGAAGTATAGTTGTCAAAATTATTACATAATATTTGTAAGCTTTTCGCATATATGTAAAAATGATAATAATAACAATAACAATCTCTAATTTTAAAGTATCGCTCATAGAAAATGTATATATATAGACTGAGCGACTGCAAGACTGCAGTTGTTTAATATGAGTACAACAGCAATGTCACTGCTCCACGATAAGTAATTATGAATAATATATGTGGCTAATTACTTTGTTCAAAATTTAAATTGCCTTATATTATAGGCTTCCTCTTAATATTATTTAAAATAAAATTTTGCATTTCCTCTTTCGTTTAAACTACGTCAATTTTTTTTTTTTTTTTTTTTTAATTAATTCTGATCATTTTTAAATTTTCAGGAGAGGTAATGTGATACCTTCGAAAATACAAGAAAAATCTCCCTTTTTATTATAAAAATACTTTGATTATGTTACTATGTTAGTGACTTCAGCTACTGAAAATTTTAATGTAATTAGTGTTTGCAATGTTAAATTTTATTTCATTTATTTATTTATTTTGCAGAAAACTTATATTATTAATTTATTTTTTATTTAATTTTCTTTTTAATATTTTTATTATACGTTATTTATTTATTTATTTATTATTATTATTATTATTATTTTGTCCAAATAAAATTTTTAAAGCGCAATACCTAATGAAAGCTTATGAAATAACTCAAGTTAATTTTAAAATAAATATTATATTATTGTAGTAGCGAATGGAGATCTCTGTTTAAGGAAGGTAGGAGTTAAAACTGTTCCATCAACAACATTAAAAAAGAGGGTGGGCGTGGTTATAAACTTACAAGGAAAAATTTAAAACATTATTTGGAGTGAATTAGACTGAACAAGAGTTCTTTTCTTTTTAGGGAACTGAGGAATAAGAAATTGCTTTTTTTGCTGCCAGTATTTTTATCCAATAATCTTTACCCCATTTTTATAATAATGCGTCGCGTGGGCTGCGATCGAAGTCTCTTCACTTTTTACAGGACACGTTCAAGGATGACAAATTTCCGCCTTTTTTTGTTTACCACGGTTATTTATACAATAATCTCCAGCTTAGTTAATTACGATAGATTACTATAAAAGTGTGCTAAAGTTTTCTGTACAAAAATAGTATTAGAAAATTAAAAAAAGGAAAAAGTGGACATTTCTTATACTTGAAAGTGTCCAGAAGAAAGGGCTGATGCTTCAAACTGTGCATATAAGATATAGATTATTGTTTAAGAATAGTTATAGCTGAAAAAAGCGGCGATTTCTTATGGCTCAAAGTGTCCTAAAAACTGTTGGAAACTTCGAGCTCTGGTTGTATAGTCACAGATTGCTCAACATTTTAATTTATTCAAGAACATTCTTAATATGTCTCTATTTTCATTTATTTTTATTTAACTCACTGTCGTCAGGGTTATTTTACATTTTGCACAGTAAACCCCTCCTTTTGGCGTTCCGCTGAAACGTTATACTACTTACTATCAGGGCCCGATTAACCTTATAATTAAGGGGAAGCACAAATCCATTTGGGAGTCTCAACTGACTTCTTGGTCTAAAGACTCATACAAATATCTTGAAAAATTAATAAATTTGTCATTAAATTTTGTAGTTACCTGGAATTGACGACAAGTAAATTCGCTTAAAATATAGAAAAGCAAATTCACTTGATTTTTTGTACCAAGATATGAACTGGTGAAAGCTTATATTCACTTCAATATATGAAATTTTTCCATTATAAATGAATGTGTAAAAACTTTATTAGCATATATCCTATATAGTCTAGAAATGATAGTTGTGTAGTCAGGTAGGACTGTGACGTTTTATAATCAGACAATGATTTTAGACCACCAGCTTACAGTTCGGAGACTTTTCAAAATTTTCCAGGGGAAGCACATGCTTCTCGTGCCTGTTGGGTAATCAGGGCCTGCTTACTATTAAACAAAAATATTTTACTTATTCGTGATTAAATTAAATAAATTTTATACACAGTAATCTATGCGGTAAATGCCTCTGGGTTATACGTGCACCGGCAGTGATAAACACGAAAATGCAAAATCATATTTTTAAAGTGAGATACAGTTTTAGAGGAACGCCTAAATGCGGAAATAACTTTTCTCAAAAAAAAAAAAAAAAAAAAAAGTAATTTTATGTGACTCGCAAGCAACGTGTTAAGAGTCTGTGTTGCCAAATCTTGTTTTTTTTTTAGGACTGGAGGGCCTATTTGTCTCAATCTGGGATTTTCGCGTTGTCGTTTTCGATAGTTGGACATTTATCGAAATCTAAAATTTATCGAAAATATAATTGAATAATTTGAAAGCGATGTTATAAATTGAAAGAAAAAAAAAAAAAAACTAATAGTTCTCCGTCCTAAACTAAATTCTGCTTTTGCCAGAATTTCATCAAAATCTTTTATTATTATTATTATTATTATTATTGAAAGAAAAAGAAAAGAAAATTAATAATAATCAGTATCGCTACAAGCGATATCGAAAAAGTTTTTTTTTTTTTAATAATTTTGAATTAGGAAATAAAAAGTGCGCGTGAAATAATATGAAATAAAAATAAGTAAAAAAATGAATTTAATGATTTAATGTTTTTGTTTTTCGGGGGCTGCTCATGCATATAAAAAATGCGTATTAAAACGAGTCGAAGAAGGAAGCGAAATAAGTATTGAGTTATATTACGATAAATACGATATAATATGATAGATATATTAAATCTATCGTCCAGGGTTAGTAAGCATTTTCGTTGAAAGAAATAGTTTGTTCGTTCGGTGCAACTTGCATATTAGACCCTTGAGGTACAACTTTCACTTTAGACCCATCAGGTACAACTTGCACATTAGTCCCCCCCCCCTTTTTTTTGGTGACTACATTCCAAAATTTCGACAACAGTACTCTCTGAGAAAAACAGCATCTAAGGATTACCTATCCACAGCTGTCTTACTTACACACGTCGCCTTTCTTAATTCAGTGTCTACGCGACACTTATATAGATATTATAGAATACTAAAAAGAGAAATCAGCATAGTATAGTTATGAATTTAAATAATGAAAACAGCAGTTTCTTAAAATATACGACGTGAGTAACATTTTTTTTTTTTTTTTTTTCAAATTATGACATCGCTTTAAAATTATTCAATTATATTTTCGAGAAATTTTAGATTTCGATAAATGTCCAACTATCGAAAAATGTTTTTGATAAATGTCCAACGATCGAAAAATGACACCGCAAAAATCCCAGATTGAGACTAATAGTCCTAAGTCCTAAAAAAAAAAAAGATAAATTAATATGACCTCTTATGCCTCTTTATAATCAACAATAGGGTATCAGATTTCGGCTTAAATTTGATATCTGTCGTCCTTGGCAAATTTTGTATTTGGTGATCAAAAACGTAATACCAAAATATACATGCCAGATGTATATTTCCGTAATATATATTGTACGAAGTATTATTTCATATTTTAGGTTGTTCTCTTAACACACGCTATTGAAATAAATTTGATTTTTGAAAGGAACTAAATATATTCGCCAGATAACTTGGCGGTAATTTTTTTTTTGTCGCCGAAGGACGATAAATATCAAATAAACTCCCAGATTTCATGTTTTTAAGCAAAATTAAACTAAGAATATGTGTTTGGAAAATAAAATTAAGTAAATTAATGCAATAGAATTTTATTTTTTTATTTTTATTTACTTTTTATTTTTAATAATCCTCATTAATTTTGGGAAGCGATATTTTATAACTATATCAGACCACAGATTTTCGAAGTCATTAGCAAAACACTACAATAAAAAAAATATTGGTGCTTATTGAATAAATTTTTTTCTAGATATGGCAATACTGTTAATAGTAATTACAAGATGGTGAAAATTTTATTAAAGCAAAGTGGTGTTTAACAGTGATCAGGAATATATGAAAATGTTGGCATAGAATCATCAGTCAACAAAAAAAATAGATTAAAAAATAAATTAAAAAATTTAAATTAAAAAAAAAAAAAGTAAATAAATAAATAATATCATTATTATCTTATATATAGAGCTGATTGTTTGTCTGTCCAGGTTTTTAGTTCGCTACACAAAGCTGCACCATTCTACCGACCATTACGAAAAGTGGTGTACTTACTAATCAGGATAAAATCTAGCGAACGCTAATCTAGCCGTATCTTTTAGTTCAATAGGATAACTTCATCGAAAGATATTAAATAAAACGATATTTAAATCTGAAATGATTAAAAAGAAAGAAAATTTTGATGCAAAAATAAACAAATAAAATACGAGTTTATTTATTTCATTGATTTCAAAGTTCTATAAGCACTACTTCAACCTGGGAAACGCCGGGTAGACTTGTTAGTTTTATATAATAAAATAAAACCACTCAATGCAAAATTTCACCGCTAATTGTGCTATACAATATCATACTTGCCAAATATCTCATTAATAACCGTACAATTATTAACGCCCCCTGAAAAAACGCCCCTTTTCTCAAACCACTACATTTTAGAGTTATTCTTTCCCAATTTTGTTACGATTAAATAAGACTAAAATTACTCTAAAAAATTATTGGTGTGAAAAAAAACGGGTACTAAATATTGTACGGTTCATAATGTGATGGTTGGCAAGTATGCAATATGCCGCTGGTTTTGATCGATTAGCAATATGGCATACTTAAATTTTGCTTATGGGGCCGTCCTAATAATAAAACTTGCAAAATATTCACTGTTTATAGCAATTTTATCCCCATTTTTGTCAATATTTTGAGTTATCTGATAAAATAATCTGCGAAGCTTGTATTTTTGATACATTTCTCTCAAATATTCAGAGAATTATAAGTATCAAAGTATGGGTATGTGAATATCAAATGTACTTACCAGATGTTAAATTTATATCTTCATAAGTACTTATTAAATTCAAATTTCTTTTACTTTTAATGTGTTAGAATAAAATGACCTAAATATCATCCATATATATAAAAAATAATGTTTTTGGTTATGAAAATTGTTAATAAACTAGTTGGTATCCGACAAAATTTGATGGTTTAATAACATTTAAAAATGCAACTGAATTTCTCTCATAGCACACCAACCGAGAACCACTGTTTTAGACAAACTTTATAAATAAAGCGTAGTTTTATGTGGATGCGTTAGTTTTATGTGGAGTTATGGCTCTTCAAAAGAATTCGACATAGAAACTTTTTCGAATATAACTATAGCAATCTTTAATTATTCAATCGAAGAAAATTACATTAAACAAAACATTCAAAAACCCTGACAACGATGAGCGAAGACTTATTAATGATATACAGTATCATACAGTTATTATTAAAATTAAGTAATAAATAATATCTATATCTATATGTTTGTATATACACTGATGGAAAAAAAAAATCCCAACACCAAGAAAAAATTATTGTACAGTAATGAAATTTCAGCAATACATTTGTCCAGGTAACATATTTAATTGATTAAAGTTTCAAGATCACAGGTAGAGCCATTGGCGAGAAGAGCCATTTCAAATGTGAAATGTTGGTACAGTCGGGGAAAAAAAAAACGCAACACTCAACGTAACTTCGTTGCTAATCGATGTAGAAAAATGTAATAGGTATCATTCGACGGGGAATTGTGAGTAGTTTCAGAAAGTGAACTGAAATTTTGAATTAGGGGTCGTCTACATATTAAAACGCGCACCAACTTTGATTTTTTCAATGGTAAGGCCCCATTTTTATTTTATATTTGAATTCCTGGGATCGCGACAACGCGAAAAAGTATATTGGTTATATATTTTACTTATTTTTTGACAGAGTTATAAGCGTTCAAAGTTTGAAGGTGCTAATGTTAAATTCATATTTCAAACTTTTATTAATATCTTCACAAAAAGTAACTTGATCGATATAATTTTTTTTTTACAAGATACAGTGAAGAAACCCAAACATAATCCATCATTACTTTTGATTCTGAAAAATATTTTTAATTCTGAAAAATATTAATAAATTCATATTCATAAAAATTATGAATTATGACCTATATTAATTTTTACATAAAATTAATCCTAATGCTGAAAAATATGGGTGTGCAAATTTGCAGCTCATTCCAGTTATTAGTTTTCGAGATATAAATAAATCTTTCTTTTGGAGTGGCTTAGGGGGCCGTCTCATATAAAGTTTTGCATGAGATAACGAATTAAATCTTAAAAAATAACAAACAAAATTAAACAAAATATTTTTATTTTTTATTTACGGGTCAAATTATACAACAACAACGTCACACGCAAAGAAATGAAACAAAAATGATGATTTTTAGATATTTGTGTTAGCATCAAGAATTCCTGTTTCCTAAAGAAGACCGCCTTCATCGTTCTTCAAAACAAAACAATCCAGGAAAAAAAAAAAGTAAATGTGACATTGAGTATTCGTGTTAAACACCTTATTGTATGTTGACAAAAATACGCACAAGTGGTATTTACTTCATCGATTAATTGGTGATAAATTTTGATTCTTTTAAACGAACACTAGAAGAAAAAAAAAATTAACTAAATAGGCGGGGTTTACTGTTTTAAATAGAAAAATAGGTTTAATGTGAATTTGTCAAATATAAATAACGAATGGAATTGGAATGCAAGACAGACTTGTAAACTCGTTTCTTAACTACTGTCATAGTTAAAAAAAAGCTTAATCATTTGCTTCATATATTGCTTTATTTTATTTATTTACTTATTTATTTATTTTATAGGGGGGAGGAATATTATTTTAAGGACACTTTAGTCTTTAAAATTATATTAATATATTTTAACTTTATACATTTTTAAAAACATTCTTTAACTTTTATAAATATATTTTAACATTTTTTGCGACCGCAGGATTTTGTCTTTTTGACAGTAAGACCCGCCTACGTGCATTATACTCTCAAAATATAATATTTTAGAACAAATTTTCTGTATTCACGATTATATTACAAATGGATATACATTATAATTATATTCTTTCTAATCAATATATTTCTATCCGTAGTAAATTTTATTGCAAAAATATGAACACTGGGTACACACTTAAGAAATATGTAACACACAAATTACGAAAGAAACGCCCACTGACAGAGTTACAGATTTTCAAATGGCGTGAATCTACGTCAGCAGTCGCGAAATGGTTAATTAAGAAAATATATTTTCATAGAAATTATAAAACGAATCGTACAGTTCCAAAAAGTTCAACTGACCAAAAACTGGTAAGTGCGATTAAAATTGTTTAATATTTACTTCATGAACCCTTACAATAATTTATCCGAAAAGGTTTAGCTTGGCGTTGTTGTATATATATATGTATATATTATTTCATTTCGTTTATTATGTTACCTACGAAAGAAAATTTAAGCTTTATTGGTGATCAGTACAGCTATAATAGACACTTTTACTTGAAAAATATTGGACTTTTTTCAAAGAGTACTGTATGGACTAATCGCAAGTATAATGTATTTAAATAGACCTAAAATTATCTAAAAAAGTACTGAAGTATACACAAATCTAAAAAATTGAATTCAGGATAATTAAGGAACTAGAAAACTTACAGAGTTTCATTAATTTTTATAATTATTTTCTTCCTGAAAGATTTCCGGTGTGAAACTTTAAAGTTTTGTCTATTTTTTATAAGATCTTAATTTTATTTTTCTACATTTACAGATAACCCCCTAACACATTTTTGATTATAACTCTATAAATACTAAAGATAAAGTATACAAACAGTATATTTTTCCGCACTGCCAGACTCTCAGAAATTCGAAAATGAAATCAAAATTGGGTGTTGCTATTGAAAAAATCAAAGTTGGCGCTCATTTCAATACATAGATGACCCCTAATTCAAAATTTGACGACATATTCAGAAAGTGCTTTTAATTTCCTGTTGAATTATGTCTATTAGATGTTCCTGGGTCAATTAATAACGAAGTTACAGTGAGTGTTGCGTTTTTTTTTTCCCCGACTGTACATTAGTAACCGATGTAACCGCCAGAATTTTGAATGCAAGCATGCAAACGTGCATGCATTGTGTCGTACAGGTGTCGGATATCAGTTTGTGGGATGGAGTTCCATGCCTGTTGCACTTGGGCGGTCAATGCAGGGACGGTTAATGCTGGTTGTGGATGACGTTGGAGTTGTCGTCCAATGATGTCCCATACGTGCTCGATTGGAGAAAGATCTGGTGATCTAGCAGGCCAAGGCAACATGTCGACACTGTAGAGCATGTTGGGTTACAACAGCGGTATGAGGGCGAGCGTTATCCTGTTGGAAAACACCCCCTTGAATGCTGTTCATGAATGGCAGCACAACAGGTTGTATCACTAGACTGACGTACAAATTTGCAGTCAGGGTGCGTGGGATAACCACGAGAGTGCTCCTGCTGTCATACGAAATTGCTACCCAAACCATAACTCCAGGAGTAAGCCCTGTGTGTCTAGGCCGCAGACAGGTCGCTAGCAGGCGTTCACCTGGCCTCCTTCTAACCAACACACGGCTATCACTGCGACCAAGGCAGAACCGGCTTTCATCAGAAAACACAACAGATCTCCACTCCGTCCTCCAATGAGCTCTAGCTTGACACCACTCACGTCGCAAATGGCAGTGGTTTGGAGACAGTGGAATGCACGCTACAGGAATCCACGTCTGGCTCGGAGCTGTCCTTGAAGTAACCGATTTGTAACAGTTCGTTGTGTCACTGTGGTGCCAACTGCAGCTCGAATTTCAGCTGCTGACGCAGTACGATTAGCCACAGCCATACGCCGAACACGGCAGTCTTCCCTCTCAGTAGTGCCACGTGGCCTCCCGGAACCCGGTCTTCTTTAGGCAGTACCTTCCCTTGACCACTGCTGCCAACACTCATGCACAGTGGATACATTCCTGCCAAGTCTTTCTGCAATATCGCGGAAAGAAAACCCACCTTCTCGTAGCCCTACTACACGACCTCGTTCAAACTCAGTGAGCTGTTGATAATGGCTTCTTCGTCTTCTTAGAGGCATCCTTGACTAACATTAACCCACTACGTCAAATCTCAACTGTAAATAACGATCACGAACCTTACAGCGCTTATTTAAAGCAAACCTCATTTGCATGTTCATAGTGTCGCTACTAGCGCCACACTTATGCGCGTATCTCGAAATTTGAATCGACGTCATCTTTCAGATGTATAAACACGCCTACCAAATTTCGTTTATCTAGCACAGCTCCTTCCTGGTGTTGGGATTTTTTTTCCCCATCAGTGTATAACATAATCATTTATGTCCAAGTTTATTCATACTATTTTTTTAAAAGTTCAAAACTTAACTGAATAAATAAGTAATTGATAATAACATAGCCTTTCTTACACATATTTAACATATGTATAATGCTTTCGAAAGTATAAATATAAATGAATCGTGTAAGTGATGAAATGATGAAGTGATGAATGATGAAATTGTTACAGATTAAAAAATAAATAAATAAAGTCTGTTATAAAAATATATTAACGCAAAAACCTTACTGCAACATATTACGCATTGTTTGGTATTATATAATCCACATTAAAAAAAAAAAAAAAAAAAAAAAAAAAAATTACAACACTTCCTTATATGCAAAATTGAGCCCTTTTTAGGATATTTGGTATGTTACTTACGACGACTAACGAAACTGTATTTTATGTAAGATAAACTATTTACATAAAATATAAATTTATTTATATAGAAAATAATTATTCCAGTTTAAAAATGCACATTTTTTAGAATAAATAACTGGTAAATAATTATTTAAATGTATATTTTGTGATGCAGAAATATTGTTAATATATAAATATTTATACGACGTTTCCTTATCGTCTTAATAAACTCGAAGAGGTAATAAAACAGCTCATGTTGGCATAAAATACTACGGTTAGAATGAAAAGCTTTCAAATCATGTAAAATCCTCAACTTCTAAACTTTACGACAAACACAAAAAATATCCTCATTTTAAGAAAAATGAAAAGAAAAAAATCTGATCAGATAATGCATGCAGGGATGGAATAATGACCCAGAATCCATATCAGTATTTATCCATAGCCTGGTATACTAGATGCCTTCCGCGTGGCTTGGAAACTTGGCGGTAGACAGCGTCACCTGGTAGAGATTGCGCGACTTTTTTGTTCAATAGCCACCAAAAATTCTTAAAAGTGAGATTTTGTATACATAAAAGGCGAATAGAATTAAAGAAATGTCGATTATATAGATCATACAGCACTTCTTTAAAAAAAATCGCGCAATATGTACCAGGTGGCGCTGTTTACCACTTGAACTGTTGCCAAGTTTCCAAGCCACGTGAAAGGCATCTAGTTTAAGGGGCTATGATTTATCTATTTATTTATTTTATTTTATTAATTTTTATAATTCTCTAGCTTTAAAATCGTTGGTTTAAAAAGAAGAAAATTTTGTTTCATTAATATAGTGATATGAGTTGTGAGCCATTTTTCCATCCCTGCGTGCGCATGTCTGGCAACATTCTCATTAGTATTCCGTAGAATTCTTACCAGAAAACCATCCCACATTGTAATCATAAAAAAAAAAAAAAAAAAAAAAAAAAAAAAAAAAAACTAAACAAGTATTAATTAAAAGAGCATATATAAACATGTTTTTGACGCATAAAACGAGTTTTCTCTTCAGCTTGTTTTCTGATTATAAAGTCTGAAAGTTCGCTAATGATCGCTGCAACCACGCCTAACTGAAATAATAAATGAAACCCAAAATAAGCAATAATCTAAAGTGCATTGACAAACGTGTTGTATGATGTATAAATCAGTTGCCCGTTTTAGCTTTGAGATATATTCCATCGAAATGTAAAGTCTAAAAACTGGCTAATGTAGATTCTAAAAATTGATAAAAGTCATTGATCTGCCAAGATTTAACGGGACTCCTCCCACTACTTTCTAGTTACTACATTTCTACTCTAACTTAACTATAGAATTCGCGAGAACGCGCTCACGAGGGCTAACAATTTACGCGTCGAAAATCACGTTAGATTGTTTTTCTCTCGAATGAATATAAAGTCTAAAATTTCGCTAATACAGAATCTTCAAATCGATAAAAATCATTGTTCTAACCGGTTTTATCAGGACTCCTCCCACTTCTTTCTCGTTATTGGTTACTACTCTTCTTACTCAAACTTAACCCGTTAACGCTCGTCTTTTTAAGCATTGTTCAACGTAAACCTTCATATGGGCGTTTCATTTAAATGTTGCATTATTTTACTAAAAGTTTTTATGCTTTAATTTTTATTTTACAAAAGGAAGATACATATAATAATGCTGTTACTAACCGAGGCATTTAAATGTATAGCACATATCATACATATATTCAAATATTATGTTGTTTCTTAAAAACAGTATAACACACTAACCTTCAAAGTTACGCCTGTAGAAGGGGTAACAAATACACTTGCGATCTATAAATAGATCACTGGGCGGTAACGGGTTAACACTTTCGCGACCGCATGTTTTTGTCTTTTTCACAGTGAGGTCCGCGTGTGGGCGTTTTTAACAAAATTTTCTGTATTCACATTTATATTGCAAACGGATATACATTATAGTTATACTCTTTGTAATGAAAGCTTTTATATCCATAGTATATTCATAGTACAAATATGAATACTGGGTAGATCTTTAAGAAATAAATAACATACAAATGGCGGAAGAAACACCCACTGGTGGAGTTACAGATTTTCAAATTACGTAAATCTGCGTCAGCGGTCGTAAAAATGTTAACTATAGATTCCTCGAGAACGCGTTCACGAGGGCTAACAGTTTACGCGTCGAAAATCACTTTAGATTATGCCCTCTCGAATGAATATAATTTTATTGAAATCTATTATTACACTATTCGTATGGTTTCCTGGTTAGTACATTCCCATTTTCCTACACCACTTTCGTAATTGGAGTAATTTCCTACAAGTGTCAGTCTGATTAAAAAAAAAAAAAAAAAAAAAAAAGGCTGGTACACGTACCTGCAATCATTCTAATTAACTTTACGGAATATTAATTAGAATGTTTGCAGGTACACGTACGTCGCCAAAGAATATTTAAAACCAATCTGTAGAAACCTAAACTAAAATTTTCCGATGTGTTTCTATACATACAGGAATTTTTATCATATTTTTACAGTTATTTTTAAGAATTTATAGGTTAGAAATTTTTGTAAGAAAAATCTGGTTACAAAAAAGTCTTTCATCCCAGCATTGAACGTTTGATACAATTTCTAAAAGAACGGGGAAAAAAATACCATCTTTCAAATCTAAATATTTTATGTAGTGATAATACATTATAAAATAAATAAATAAATAAAATAAAGTAATATTGTTATTAATAATAAATCAGTAGGCAATATGTTATATTTTCTTATTAACACTTTCACGACCGCTGACGTAGATTCACGTCATTTGAAAAATCTGTTACTCCGCCAGTGGGCGTTTCTTACGCAATTTATATGTTATTTATTTCTTATGAATATACACAATATTCACATTTGTACAATCAAATATACTATGGATACAAATACTTCGATTAGAAAGAATATAATTATGATGTATATCCCTTTGTAATATAAATGTAATTACAGAATAATTTGTTTTGAAATATTGTAACTTGAAAGAATCACGCCCACAGGCGGACCTTACTGTCGGAAAGACAAAAACATGCTGTCGCGAAAGTGTTAATAGCTAATCAGATTTAGTCTAAAATACATATTTAAAGGCTTTTTTTTTTTTCTTTTCTTTTTAATAAAAACTTCCATTACTTTAACAAATTTGTATTCACTGAAAAAAATGCCAAACTTTCACAAATTACTAAACATTGTATTTTGAAATATATTATATAATATTAATTGTATAGTTTTTAAATAAAATTATAGCTTAAATTCCCTAATTTTATTTTATTTATTGTTTATCTTATTAATTTTTTTTTATTTTTTTTTTTTAATGCAGCAGAAGCCTTTGAATATTTTATTAGGTGATGATCTTGTTAGACCTAGATGCAATTTTTATTCAAAGATAACAATAAAATCGATTGCAGTGCAATTCGTGATGTAGGCATTAGATAAATTGCTAAAAAAGGCCGCGACATACACCAGTGTTTTGACATTTACAAATAACGTTGCGACCTAGATTAAAATGTCCTATGTATTAAGTGGTATATTCCTTCTAATCACACAAATTTCAATAAAAAATTAAATGCTGATTGCACCTTGACTTTACAACATTTTTTGACTGCTACTTTCAACTGATATAACGAAAAACTGCTTGCAGTTATTATTTCTCTCTTTCCTACTAAATTATTTTAGCCCCGCCTTTATTTCGCATAACTTTACTGATAGAATAAATTTGTCCTTAAATAACAACAATAAAAAAAAAAAATATATATATATAT
Source organism: Salticus scenicus (assembly GCA_963930645.1). Lineage (NCBI taxonomy): Eukaryota > Metazoa > Arthropoda > Arachnida > Araneae > Salticidae > Salticus > Salticus scenicus. Next base: position 26,101,135 of record OZ005659.1, on the reverse strand, counting down.
ATACTCTTAAAAAAATGTAGCAGGAAATATAGGTGGGGCTAAAAATGTTCCGGAATAAATGAAATATTGGCAACTTTGGAAATCTAAGTGCTTATTTTTGCATTAAAATAAGCAAAGAAGGGTTTAATGCAGAGCTGCCAACCTAATCCGGCAAATTGTTTCTACCGCCCCTTTTTCTACACCAATATATATTTAGAATATTTGTTTTCTTAATTGATCGTAAAATATATTTGAAGAGAATTACTCTAAAAATTAAGTGGTGTAGAAAAAGGGGCGTTTCTAAAAATTTGCCGGATTAGGTTGGCAGATCTGGTTTAATGTAAAATTAATTACTCTTCCCTCTTAGACTTTTGAATTCTAAAACTTTAATATATAAAGATTCAAACTATTCCATCTGTAACAAAATAAACTTGTTCAGGCGTAATTGCATTTTGTGATTTAAAATATAGAGCCCCTTAAATAAAATATATAGGCCGATGCATCACCGCCATTTTTTTTTTTTTTTTTTTGCCACGGATGAGGTCAGCATTCCCGCTTGGCGTCCTTATCGCTTAACTAGCGATTTTAAGAAATCTTAATCTGAAGCTACGATCGGTCAAGAGCAATAAGCTACTAGTAATATTCCTAACAGCACATTTATACACGGTACATTCTAGGTATGTTTTTTCATCATCAGGATATTGTTTGGATGTACTGGGTATAAGATGTTCTATTTCTGTCTTTCAAATACAAATCATAACTTTTTGAAAAAAAAAAAAAAAAAAAAAAAAAAAAAAAAAAACCACTGTTTAAAAGTGGAAAATTTTTATTTATTTACTTACTTTTTCTGCTATTTCTAGCATATACTACTCATTTAAACGAAACCGGGGCCTGACTATCGCACGGGCACCAGGGGCTCGTGCCGGGATGAAATCTGGCTCTTCTTAGGGGGCACGAAAATGTCTTAGTCGGGCCCTGAACGAAACTTAAAATAAATTGTAATTACGACACGGAATTGAAACAACTTTGGCGACCCCAGCAAATATCGCCAAAACTCAAACGTACAGTAATGAAAGGTCTTCTTTTATTAATTTATGGTTATTAACATAAATATTATGATTAAAATAGCAGATTCTTTGTATTTTTACGTTTGAACATGTGAAAAACACAGAGGAAAATACAAGTAAATAAAAGTTATATTATTTTATTCTTCCTAAATTATCTTATGGAAATCTGAACATTTTATGACCTTTTCTTAACTGATTATAGCAATTTATCACTAAACAATCTCCCATATCATAATTTACCGCGCTAAAATTATGAAAATAATTAAAAAAAGTAACTCGAAAGTAATACAAAACGATAGAAATAATGGCTGCTGTTTGTTTGTCTAAGGAAACCGCTGGGTACATGTGTCAACCCTAAGGCAACAAAATGCCTGATGCGCCAGCTCGTATATATAGGAGCCTTATTAAAATAATTTTCCATACAAGGCATCGAGCTCTGCCATTACCGTTCTGAGAGAGAATGCCTTCTGGCGGCTGGGTGACGTCACGGTATCTAGGCAAAGAAATGCTTCAAGAGTGAGGAGGAGCTTTGAACGATCTTCTTTTGTTGCACTATGAAAGATCCTATAATCCGTTCTCTCAGTATAGTCTTGGGACCTTTAACTATGTGATTGTTGGTTAAGGAAGAATTGACAACTTCTTTTTACACTTATTATATAATAAGAGAATAATTTTATTCTTTTTTATACGTCCATACAGTAAACATATGAAAATTTTATTTCAAAATGTCATTTTGCAATTTTATTTTCAAAATTGCCTTTCGTTTGAATCATAAAAAAAATAAAACGATCTTATTATTATTATTATAACAAAATAATTATATATTTTTCTTGGTAAGATCAATTCAGATGCCGTTTCAATATGTACGTTTATCGAAACGGCATCTGAATAAAACGGAAGAAAATAAAATGTTTGTCGCAAAATCAAGCTAATAAAGAAAATTAAAATTCTTTGATTCAAGCAAACGGTAAAGTTGATTCCTATAAAAAATTATCATTTTTATTAAACTTTAGTTTTCCCCTTGTATTGTTATTTAGACATACAGAAATGTGATAGTCAAATACAATGTCTGAATTAAATAATAATAATAATAACAATAATAATAATAAATAAAAATAAAAAAGGAATTTTTATATATATATATATTTGCCAATCTATATATTAATACTCAAATGTGAAATTTGTCATACGTTTTTCAGAAAATTATAAGAGTAGGCGATAAAATGTGGTATCGTTCAAAGGGTTCAAATTCATGTGAGTTTACGGAAAAACAAACAAAGAAAAAAATATGTAAATTTATATATTTATTTGCGACAACAAAAAAGCATTTAAACAGCAGACAACGCTCTCAATATCAAAACAATATGCCAGAATTTGAGAGAGAGAGAAAAAAAAAAAAAAAAAAAAAATTAATTCAATTCCGTTACCTGATAAATGATGAAAGAATATATAAAAATGAATAAAATAATATATATATTTATTTCTGTTACTAAAAGATAAATGGTAAAGAAAGTTTAAAATTGTAAAAAAGAAAAAGAAAAGAAAAAAAAAAAAAAAATGTACATACATTGTTGGCAGACAACTGGCAAAAGAACTTACATAAATAAATAAATAAATATATAAAGATGGCCAACTAAATATATCCCTAGGAGACAAAAAAGGCAAACATAAATGCTTTTATTAAGACAGTTGGACAACTGTTTTCTTCAAAATAGAACTTTAATATATATATATATATATATAATTGGAAACAAGTTAAATTAAATATTAAATTTAAATCGAGAAAAGAAGCGTTCAGAAAATTTTAAGAACCGTTGCTAATGGACGCAACATCGTATTTAAGGTAAGATATCGCCTTCCTCCCTCTTACGTTTTTTTGTATATTTAAATAAATTAAAGGGTGCCCCCCCCCTCCTTTTTTTTTTCTCTTTTCCTTGCCGAATTATTTTTAAAAAATAACAATAATAATCAAATTGAGAGAAGTCGTATTAAATAAAAATTAAGAAATGAATATGATAACCGTTACTGAGGAATACAACTTAGTTACTGCATGTCTTTTTATGGGCGAATAAACTCAAATAAAGTCATGTTGAGTTCTAATTAGATTCTGTTTTTACTATTATTTCATTACTTGATTTATTTTTCTTAAAAATCTTTTGAAAGCTATTTCAGTTTGCGCTTAATTAATCCTTTTTAATTTAGCGTTTTATGGATATAATGAATTTGGATAACAATTAATAAAGGTAAGAATTTACAATTTTTCTATATATTAATTTAAGGCTGTACTTAATTTTACTTCATTACAGCAAAATTTATATTGTTAAAATACTGTGTACATAGATTGTTGTTAACCCTAGCTGTTATAACTTAAAAAAGGTATTTGTGTTATAAAAATTGTATTTATAATATGCATTAATATTAAAATAATAATAATAATAATAGCAATTTAAAATCAGTTTTATCTATTATTTTACTTTAAAAAAATTGACGTATTTAGTAAAATTATCTATACTATAATAAATTGGTTTTGAAATGTAACTTTTAATTATGTTTTAATAATATTAATTCAATTTTTATGCTGTGTAATTTAAACTACACTGTTTTCTTTTCTTTCTTTTTTTTTTTTTTGAAGGAGAATATACTTGCTTCTAAACACAAAGGTCAATGAATCTCTTTTAATAGTAATATATTACATATAACATAAAAATGTATATAATTTTATTTATTATAATTATCTATAATAAATTGGTTTTGTAATGTAACTTTTAATTATGTTTTAATAATATTAATTGAATTTTAAAGTGGAAGAAAACACATTAGTTTATAAATATTACATTTTCGAATAATATGTTATTACTTTTAAAATCTGAAAAAAAAAAAAAAAATTTAAGCAAACAAAATCCCATGACATATTATAAAAATTCTAATTATAATCTAATTAGATTGACATTGTGAGTTTTTTTGCTTTTCTTCCCATGCTATTTCTATGGGGTTTTTAGCCTTTTTTCCTCTCTTTTTCTACATTCTAAAGTGGCGGTGGTAATTAGAAATTATCTAAATTCTAATAAATACTATTTCTATTTAAATATTATTTTTATTACTATTAGGATATTACATTTTTGTTTTCAAGAAATTGAATCATAAATACTTTACATTTTAGAATAATTTTAAATACTTCTTCTGTAATAGGTGGAGTAATACAGCGTATAATATCTAAAATGTGGAAATATTTTCTATTATTTATTATTATATTCGGTTTGTAAACAATATGTTTATTTATGCATTAAACCAATTAGCAATGTTATTTTTATAGATTTTGTTCTTTGAAAAGTTATTTATAAACATGGGATAATGTTAAAAATAAATAAAATTAAAAATCAAAAGGGACATAAAGTACGAAAATTATTTTTAGATACACGCCGAAATTGCTTTTGAAATGAACTTATTTACATTTGTTTATTTAAAAGTATTTCCTTGTTCAGAAATTAATGGAAAGTAATCCCTTAAATTCTTAAAGGAAAATTAATTTTAGAAATATTTAGCATAAATTTATATGTTATAATTTTTATTGCTATGAATTTATTTGTTACTAGTAATAATAATAATAATAATAATAAATTACTTAAAAAGTAATTTCAAAAATTCTCACTACTTAAATCCTTTTGCACTCTGTTCTGTATTAAGAATTATATCTTATATTGGTAGTTATAATTTTTGTTCTCTATACTCTTTCTCTTCTTGTTTAGCTATATGAGTATTTAAATAATATGATTTAAAATATTAAATTTGTATAATAATTTTTCATTTTTAAATTGCGAACATCCAACTTACGTGCTTTTATTGCCAAAAGCCCATATTTATGCTTACAGTTTATTTGACAAATTCAAATTTCGTTTTTATTTATAAAAATGATGCTTTTATATGCGATGTAAAAATATAAAGTTTCAAAACTTTGGAGGAATACTTATACTACTACAACATCTTTATTAATGCAAAAAACGAAAATTCGTATCTTGCTATGTAAAATATTAATTCTTATATATGTTCAAAATATATGTAATGATACTCTTATGTTACTAAGAAAATTATTTATAATCAAGTTTAATAGAACATATACACATAAATATTTAAATATATTTGTTCAGAAAAATTCCTTGAATTTTTTTTTTCTTCTTTTTTTCAGTTTTTAATTGCTATGACTACTAGCTTTAAAAAAAAAAAAAAAAAAAAAAAAAAACCTTTAAGTAAACCTTTAACTGCAAATAAACTTGAAATTTATTTATTTATTTATTATAATTATTATTTATTAATCATAAAAATAATATATGCTTTCCGGAAAATCAAAAATTGTTTGGTATTTATTCCGCTTTCGGGCTTAATATTTAGTTAAATACCTGGATAATACATTACTGTTTCTCTCTCAGAACGCTAATGGATAATATCGTCAGGTGATTATTTATTTTGGCCAAATATTTATCTCTTTATTTTTGTTGTAGTGATTAGGTGTGAAATCTAGATTGATCCAACAGGGATGAATATACTTTGCCTACTTGTTTTTCTTCCTACAGATATTATTCCCCCCCCCCCCACAATATATATATATATATATATATATATATATATATATATATATATATAAGGCAATTATAGTAATAGGGTAATAAAAAATTAGTTGATTTTCTGAGTCATGTGAAATCACATAAAATCAATATCATTGCCCAATATATATTTATGTGACATTACAATATTTGTAGAATATGAATATTTATATATCCTCGATTTGACATTTTCAGGCCAAACAAGTATATATTTATATATATAAATTACTGAAAATATATTAATTTCTTATTCATATTATATTTATGAATTATTAATATAATTGTTTTAAAATTCAAAATAATCTTTTTCGTACTTTATGTCCCTTTTGATTTTTAATTTTATTTATTTTTAACATTATCCCATGTTTATAAATAACTTTTCAAAGAACAAAATCTATAAAAATAACATTGCTAATTGGTTTAATGCATAAATAAACATATTGTTTACAAACCGAATATAATAATAAATCATAGAAATTATTTCCACATTTCAGATATTATACGCTGTATTACTCCACCTATTACAGAAGAAGTATTTAAAATTATTCTAAAATGTAAAGTATTTATGATTCAATTTCTTGAAAACAAAAATGTAATATCCTAATAGTAATAAAAATAATATTTAAATAGCAATAGTACTAATTTTTATAATATGTCATGGGATTTTGTTTGCTTAAAAATATTTTTTCAAATTTTAAAAGTAATAAAATATTATTAGAAAATGTAATATTTATAAACTAATATGTTTTCTTCCACTTTAAAATTCAATTAATATTATTAAAACATACATTATAAAAACAATTTTTATAACACAAATATCTTTTTTAAGCTATAACAGCTAGGGTTAACAACAATCTATGTACACAGTATTTTAACAATATAAATTTTACTGTAATGAAGTAAAATTAAGTACAGCCTTAAATTAATATATAGAATAATTGTAAATTCTTACCTTTATTAATTGTTATCCAAATGCATTATATCCATAAATCAACATAATTGTTTCTTCTTATATTTGTAAGGAGCACGTGAAACGTATATCAGCGAAATAGTACTATAGTAGAAATGGTTTCAAACGCTCTTTGCAATAAAGATGAAGACTGGTTTTCTAGGGTCCGGTTTGCCTAGATTGGGTGACGTCAAGGGCAGTCTCGAAGATCGTCCAAAGGCATTCTCTCTCAGAACGGTAATGGCTCTGCCTCTGTCAACAACGCCTGTAAAACACAGAGGATGGATCTGCTCGTTGCTGCAAGCCGAAGTCAGTCATTAGAAGGCAGGTTATGCGCAAATTCCATGAAAAATGCTTAAGGTCAGGGATGCACGGCTGCATCTTTACTACCTTTACTCGAGTTCGCACGGGGATGCAGTTCGACATTGCTGATTGGTTGCTACCTTTCATGACACAATAGTTCTCCACTGTATATAATACTTAGCTTAAATCAGTAATAATCTACAATATTCCTCTCGTTTTATGCGAATAAATGAATATGAATATCTGAAAGAGTATTCTAATTGCATTTTGAAAACAGAGTTTTCTTCTGACAAGGAAACATTCAAAAGGTGTCATCTTCAAAAAGTATTGAAAAAAATATATGTGATTCTACTCTTCATAAAACACCAGAAAATGAAAAAATTATCGGCTGAAATTAATTACAGCGACCACAAAAAATTATCAAAATTAAGCACATTTGGCGATTTAGCGTTGTTAGGCGATACGTTTGCTACCACCGAGATTGCCGTGTACGAACAGAACCGTGTTTTGCTTTTCCGCCAAGTATTCAAAATCAATCGCCTAGCAGTGTGAAATCGCCAAATATGCTTAATTTTGATAATTTTTTGTGGTCGCTGTAATTAATTTTAGCCGATAATTTTTTCATTTTCTGGTGTTTTATGAAGAGTAGAATCAAATAAATTTTTTTTTTCAATACTTTTTGAAGATGACACCTTTTGAATGTTTCCTTGTGAGAAATTTAAGTTGCTTATTTTACAATATTAAATTTGTGACAAATAAAATTACTTTAATAAAATAATTCTGAAAAAGAAATATAGTGGTGCCAACTATATTTTTTATTGTTTTTTTAATTATTATGTAATCTTTTCATTTCATTTTAATTTTTAATCCCCCTCATGTTCCTAATTAATTTATGTTAAAAGTTCGTATATCTTTCACGCAAATCCCTTAAACATATTTTTAAACAATTTCTTATAAGTAATTTTACTTATATATATATATATATTTATTTTTTAAAGAAAGAAAGAAAAAGAAAAGGGAAAATTTGAGTTTAATTATTTATTTTTTATCTTAAGGATAAAAAAATTAAAATTAAAAAATAAGTAAAAAAATAAAAAAAATTATTTATTTATATTTTATTTTTTTATTTAAATAATTATTATTTTTATTTATTTATGCATTTATTTTTAACCCTATTTTTTTTTTTTTTTTACTTTTGTTCTTTTATAATCATCAAAGTAACAAATTTAAAAATATTCAAGGGTCATTACTTTTTCTACACTCCAAAAGTTGGCGCTACTTACTCACTAGTTTGATTTTATGTTTCAACAAAATGACACTCTTGAGTTTCCGAATTTTCGTAATTCAAATTAATCTCAATTTTTAATCAAAATTTAATTTTAAATTATCACTTTTAGGTTAATTATTAAAAATCAAACAGTTCACTCAACTTTATCGTTCAGTTGACAAATACAATTATAAATCCAAAATAAATAATAATCCAAAAATAAATTAATCGTTTAGTTATTTAATACGATTCCAAAATTAACTGTGACTTTAACTGTATACAGCCACATGTTTGTTTAGTGAGCAAGCTACTTATACTAGTTTTTCATGTGTAATGTATGTTAAACTTTAGATTTATTAATTATTACTGGTAATTCATTTAACTATTATTATTAGTATTTAAATTAATTATTTTGAAATTGCTGCTTGAGTTTAAATAAGTTTGATTCCCATTTGGTTTTTCACATATTATTCTTTCAGTTCAAACTTTTCCTTTTTGGGGTGTTATTGGATATAGCTTGTTGTAAATGTTCAGCAATTTTCATACAACAAGACAGAAATAACACCTATTTTATATGCAATATTCATTCTATACCCTTGAAAACGTAATGAATTTGCACGTTTCACTTTAAGGTTGCTTGATATTCGTAATCTTTTTTTGTATTTTATGTATTTTTTCTGTTTCATCTTATTCACTGTTTCTTGTTTTCATCTATTCAATGTTTGGAAAGGTTTTCAATATATATGTTACCGTTAAAACGCGAAATCCGTTAATCTGTAGATTACCTAGCTAATCTGCAGATTAACTAAAACAACCCGTTAAAGTAAGGAATAAAGAGTTTTCCGTATTTTAACTAGGTAATCTGCAGATTAACGGTTTCAGTATCGTTAAAGTTCAAATGTTTGTTTCGAGCCTTAGTTTTTTTTACATTCACTATGACGTCAAACAGCCATGTGATACAGATACGCGAATGACCTTCAAACATAACTAAAACTTTTACCCCTTCCCTTCCGCACTTCCGCTATGCTATGATGATAAACCGATAAACGGCAATCGCAAAATGTGGAGGATGGAAGCCATGATTATAATTGGTTTATTATTATGACTAACACAACATTTAAAGTAACAAGTAAGTTATAATTGTTTTAATTTTGATTTTATTTCTATCTTTTTTAATTCTGTCAATATAAGTTTGATAAGGGTCTGCATTTTTTTAATGAAATGCAATCTTTATTAAAAGCTGACTCTCGTGAAACTCCATTTTGAATTATGAATATTAGATTTACATTACAGTAATTATTTCCTTCCGAACTAAAACAATTAAACCATAACTTTTTAAAACTAATTTATTTTAAAATTGATTTAAATTACTATTACTTACTGAAAAGAAAAAAAAAAAAAAAGATATATTAATTATTAACTTTGAAAAATATTATGGCATTTAATAAATACTTAATATGAAATTTCTGTACATTTTTTAGCATTTCATTACATTTTTTCAAGTTTCCTGTACATATTTTATATATCATTATTATATTTTTATTTATTTTTTTACTTTAAATTTTGTTCGCTTTTTCAGATAATTTCGTTGTAGTTTATCACATAAAAAGTGTTAATAAAGGTTTTTTTTTTTTTTTTTTAATTAATATATTTGCTAAACTTGTGCAGATATATGTATGCTGCAAAATATATTTTAATAAAGCATTGAAAACTGTCATTTTAATTTTCATGCATTCTAAAAAATGTTAAAGCAGTTTTAATTATTTGAAGTACTTCTTAAATAATGCTTTTGATTTGTCTAATTTAATATTTCTAGTAATATTTTATGTAATTTAATATTTCTAGTAATATTTTATATAATTTAATTTCTAGTATTTAAATAGTAATAGCAATATAAGTTGTTAATAAAACTTTTTTTTTTTAATTTTAAATTGTTAAATATTTTTATTTTGAAAAGAAATCGTTACTGTATTACAATTCTAACATTCATTTATAAAATAGAATTTATTGAAAGCTATTAAAGCTATTATATTTCATATTAAAAATGCATAACATCTTCAAACTTATATTGACAGAATAAAAAAGATGAAATAAATAAAAAATAAAACAAATATAACTTTAAAAGATATAAAAATTGAAACACATACAGATTAAAATAAGTAAAGAAAGAAATAAAAAAGAAAAGAAAACTATTTTTTTTTCCGAATGAAAAAACAAATACAACACAGCGTGCTGTAAAATTACAACACCAGATATCTTATTTTAACTTTAACTAGTGCCTACTAGGTAATGTGCAGATTATCTAGGTAATTCGCAGATTACCTAGGTAATTTGAGAAATAAAACAATTTTCCTCACTTTAACGGATCACCCTAGTTAATGTGCAGATTACCTAGCTAATCTGCAGATTAACTGATTTCTGCACTTTAGCGGTAACATATATACATATGTATTTCAATCTGATTTCAAAACTAAATAAGTATGTGTAATACTAAATAACTTGTTGGTGTTCTAAATACTTGATTTCCCCCCCCCGAACTTAAGGGGGAAAAATCATCATCATCATCATTTTTATCGTTCTATTTATTTACTCATTTGCTTTTGACCTTAAATATATATATTTTTTTTTTTACTATTGTTCTTTTATAAATATCGAAATAACAAATTTAAAAATATTAAATAAATAAATGAATGAATAAATAATAATAATAATAAAAATTTTCTACAAATCTGATTTGAAAAATAAATAATTACATGTAGTACTAAATACCTTATTAATTTATTGTACTCGGAAAAATAAATAAACAATTTATTATCATTTAAGGAATTGCTTATCCATTAAAAGTCTTAAAAATATACTTAAAAATCTTGTATACTTGAAAATGTATAATATAAGTCTTTCGTTTCTTTTTAAGAAAATTAATGTTTTCTCTCTCTCTCTCTCTCTCTTGCATTATTTATCCATTTTATGATAAAAATAGTTTTTTATATTTCACGTTATTACTTTTCCTTGCCCATATAGTAGGAGAAAAAGTATATGTTTAGGTAACATTTTGAAATGAGTTTTTGCCTACTTTACACGTTTTGAAGTCTCCTCACTCCGAAAATTAGGTATTTAGCGGTTTGTCTATGGCATCATATCTCAATAACAAATTGTAGAAAAAAGTGCAAACTCAGTATTCTACTGCAGACTTAAATATAATAAACTGCAATCGTAACTGCATAACTTTAGCAAGTTAATGCAGTTTTGCTTTTTAATTACTAATTCCTATGCTTTTATTGAAGATAAATTTCTTTTAAGATTTAATAAATAAATAAAAATAACATTTAAAACAGAATAGGTAAGGTATTATTTTATCTATTTATCTATTATTACTATTTACATTAGAGCTTTTTCGCTAAAAGTGTTTAACTACGATACATATAAAACTAAAATGGAGCGCGAAAAAAAAAAAAAAAAAAAAAAAAAAAAAGAAAAAAGCTTTATATTAATATTTACGAGCAAGCAAATCTCTGAGCTGATGTTTTTGATGATCTTGAATTCTACTTGGTGTTTGTCAACTCGCCAAACTCTTGTATCCATTTTTTACACTCATCTAAATTTTTTATATTACTGTGAATTGTAATTATATTATCAAAAATTGATTCAATTTCATGAATGAATGATGGAGGAAGCTTTGACTGCGAAAATACAGGCATTTTTGCGAATAAAATCGAAATACAATAAAATATTATCATTAAAGCTTTACAGGATAGAATCGTTCATCAAATTTTCGCAGAAAGCGTGACGTCAGATGTGACACGCGAAACAAAAACCAACCAGCAACGTCGAACTGCATCCCCGTCCGAACTCGAGTAAAGGTAGTAAATATGCTGCCCGGGCCCAAACATTTTTTGGGAAAGTATGGCTTGTGATACATCCCTGGAAACGTCTCTTCAAGACAATGAATTTGGTATAAATAGTTTTGTCCTGAAGTGAATATTAAAGGGGATACATAAGTATAAAATCCGCATTTCAAAAGTCTAAAAAACTCATATATCTCCATTAATAATGATCGTAGGTCGAAACTATTTATATCAAATTCATTGCCTTGAAGAGATGTTTCCAGGGATGTATCACAATACATACCATCCTATTTGAAATTTTAAAGCTCCCCCCCCCCCCCTTTCCCAGCCCTTTGGCCCAAACTTTTTTCACCAAAAGAGGTTCCTCTCGAATTCACTGAATACGTGCTTCGCTCTTTTTCAAAATTCCGACTCATTTTCGAGTTAGGAGGGAGGGGGTGACTTTTGGAACACCCTGTATATATATACATACATACATACATGTATATATATATATATATATATTGAGTTGGCAAAAAAGTAATTGCGTTTTTTTCGATTCAAAAAAAAAAAAAAATGACAAATTTTTTAAAACAAACAAAATTTGTATTAAACAATATACTTTCCATTTTGTTTCGTCAACTTTTCCCACCATTAAGGCTACTTCGAGATTCCACATTTTAAAAAGATCTTATATTTTTCGGCAAAAAACTGTTCCAAGAAAAATTTGATATCCTCATTAGCAGTGAAGGTTCTATCATTCAAAGTATTTTGAAAATAACGAAACAAATGGTAATCTGATGGTGCCAGGTGTGGCAAATGTGGTGGATGTGGTAACACATCCCATCCAAGCTGCAAAAATTTTTGATGAGTGATCAAACTTGTATGTGGTCTAGCGTTATCGTGAAACACAACCCTTTTGCAATTCACCAATTCTGGACGCTTTTACTTAAATGCATTATTTAATTTACACAGTTGATGACAGTACACGTACAAATTAATGGTTTGGTGTCTTGGTAGCAATTCAAAATGCAAAATATCTTTGAAATCCCACCAGACTGTCAGCATAACTTTCCTTTGGTGAATATATATTTTATGGTGCTTTGGGTAGGTTCATCACACTTTCTCGACTATCTTTTACTTTCGATATTCTTACAAACGATCCATTTTCCATCGCCTGTTATCATACGTTTCAAAAGAGGATCGTTTTCTTCACATTTTAACACATTGAGCGCCACTCAAATTCTTAAAATCCATTAAAATTCCATAATGGTTTCTTCTGTAATAAATAAAAATTAAGCAAATTTTTAATAAATTTTAAATCATTAAATGTAATAGTATTAGTTTTATGTTTTATATCCTATTTTATATCCGCCACCGATGGTTGACGCGGCTCTATATCATATTTGACACTGTCGGCTACCGATGGCTGACAGGGCGCTCAAAGTTTTAATTTTTTATTGGTACTGCTTTTACTTTCGGGGTAAAACTTTCACTGAAATGTTTGAAGTATAACATGTTATGCACACTCCTTAAGTTTCAAGATGATTTCTTCAGTACTTAGAGATATATGACAAAATGTCTAGAATCTAGAATTTTGACACTACCGTAATTTTAAGGCATCTTCACCATACACATCACATAATTTTTTGTGAGCTTACACAGCGTTCTTCCTAAGTAATACATAACGAAATATGACAAAAATGTTCCTTTTGATTTTCCATTTTGAAATCGACGCCAAACAAACAACCGTTACCGAAATTATGCGCTTTGTTTTTCTAAATTAAATTTGAAGTGTCTGCTTTGAAGTTACATAATGATTTTGCAGTTTAAAAGGAAGTTCGATACATTCCTGGACCTTCATTGATGCCGAATGTGTTCGACTGTTGCTCTGGCCAGCGCGTTTTCCTGATCTCGCACCAATGAAAATGACTGTTTAATCGTTGAAAAGCGACTGGCCCTCCACCACTCACCAGTAACTTCGATCGATGAATTGTGGCATCGTATTAAAACTTCATGAAGTGCTCTACCCGTACATGTCATCCAATCGCTGTTCGATTCAATGCCTAGGCAGATATGTGCTGTTATTGTTCACAGAGGTCGCTGCTTTGTGCACTGTTTTCTCAGACCATATTACTCCAAATTTCCTGAAATTTTAATCAATTGTTCTTTCTACTATAATGTATGTGTCCAACAAATTTCATTCCGTTATTATCATTCCTTCTTGGTGTTGCATTTTCAATGCCGAGCAGTGTATATTACAGTGAAAGATAGTTTTGCATTTAGAAATTCTTACAATGTATACAAGTAGATAAAAATTATAAAGAATAATACAATAATAATAATAATAATAAATTTTCTTCATTTTTGAAAAAATGAATAGTTATAAAAGAGATTTTTACTGACCTAAATAGAACACACTTTTTAAAGGATTTTTCTAAATTTATGTTTAAAATTATGAATACTGATGAATCGACATCGAAACAAGAAAATTTAAATTGAAACAATTTTTTTACTCAAGCGAATTAAGATTATTATTTTCAAGATTATTTCTTCTTTAATTAAAAGTTTTCTTCAATAATTAAAAAAAAAAAAAAAAAAAAGAAGAAACACTTTCTTTCTAAAAAGTTTTCAAAGCAAAACAACATCATAGAAAACACTTAGGAAAATAAAATAAAAGAACTGTAAAAGTTTCAGAACACTTGTCGGTTACAAAAAAGGAAATTAAGTAAAAATATTCTTTTCGAGTAAAGAATTTTTTGAATAAGGAAAGAATAACTAATTATTCATAAGTTTAGCAAAATTTAGAAGGTAAAAGAAATAAACTTCACTAAGAAAATTCATACAGAATTCCAACTTTTGGTAAACTAATACAAATAACAGCTTTGTAGCTTTAAGTGAAAGAAGTCTTTGGTGACTTTTTCTGGGCGTAATTGATGGATAGGATTAAAGGTTCATCGATTTCCGATTTTCTTGAAGTTAATACAAAAGAAAGTTGAGGAGCATCTATAGCATTGTTGAATCACCGCCGTTCTTTTCGTCTTTTCCAAGATTTGCTCATAAAAGATTTCCAGTTGTTTCCAGGTGATTTAAAGAAAAGAAGAAGCTTTTTTAAAAATAATTTATAATCTGAACAATCTTTTCTTTAGGTTATACAAATTTAAATGCGGTTTAATTTGCACCAACAGTGATTTTATTTATTTATTTTTTCATAATTCATTTTGGATGAAATCTAATTAACTTTATTTATTTTATTTTTATTTTTTTCCGCGAGTACAATGCATTATATTTTAAGAAAATATTTCTACAAAAGGTTTTAATACAATAAGTACAAAGATCTTTCAAAGATTTTTTTTTTCTTTTTAATGTAAAATTTTAATACAAAGAACCTTAAGAAGAATCTTTTTTTTTTAAAATAAATCTCTATCTCTTGGTTAAGCATAATAATAATGATATAATAAATGTTACATAAATTTACATAAATTTGTGGTTTAAAGGTTTTGCATATCTCCTTTGTTAGCATAATTAACAAATGCATTCAAAATTTTATCAATTTTCAATATTTCGAATACAAAATTAAACTAGAAAAAAATGTATAAGATTCCAGAATCTATATAAATGATCGCATTTTCTTCGTTTTGCTGTTTTACTTTCTTCTATATTCAATAGAGAAAGTATTGGATTCGTAAAAATTTTCGACGGATTTATACATTTTCAAAGGTCTAGAACACGATTTTACCATTTTTTGAAAATGTCTGTCTAACAAAAATTTTGCGGCAACTGTATCTACGGAACAACTGCTTAAAGTTGTATATAAATTTATATGTACATGGACCTTGTCCTATCTTAGTGCATATCGACTTTTGGTGTCAACCGCTCAACAGGTGGCGCTGCTATACAACGATTTCCGCAGTTTAAGGGGAGGCTATATATCAGGTTCTATTGCGCATAATCAAACAAAACTTAATATGTGAGAAGGTCATTATGAGACATTATGCAGATTCAATTTGAATGCTTATCGGCCAACGGGTGGCGCTGCTATACAATGATTTCCACAATTTAAGGGAAGGCTATATCTCAGGAACTACTTCACAGAATTGCATATAAATTTACATGTAGACGCACCTTGACCTAAATTAGTGCCTATCAACTTTTGGTGTCAACCTCTCAACGGGCGGCGCTCCTACACACCGATTTCTGCAATGTAAGGAAAGGTTTTATCTCAAGTTCTATTCCGTATAAACAAACAAAACTTGATATGTGAGAAAGCCGTTCCATTATGAGACATTATACTGATTCAAGTTGAATATTTATAGGCCAATAGATGACGCTGCTATACTGGAAATTTCCTCGATAACGGGAAGGCTATTTGCATGGCATATAACTGTACGAAACTTGATATGTGAGATAACCATTATAAAAGCGTCTTTTTAAAGATGTTATTGTTCTTTGGATATTTAGTGTTAGATTTCATTAAGATGAAAATTATTTGCATTCATCATGTGAAATAATTTTAATAAATAATAGTTTTAATAACTTATTTACCCTTAGTGAATTTGTATAGGAAAATATAGAAGAAAGTCCTGTGGTGGCCACAACATACTAGTTTAGAAATGTCAACATATCTAATTTTTTATTAATACAGAAAAATTCAACATCTGATAAATAAGCAGTAAGTTATTGTTTTTATAAATATAAAACTAGGCCATGGTGTAAAACTATATTGGTTCAATTTGGGTGTGTAACGGCATTGCCCGTCAGGCTGCGCTGCTATACTGCAGCCATACCCCTTTCATGAGAAAGAAATTATCCCAACCTATACGATATATAAATGCGCCTAACTTGGTATGTTAGATGAATATTATAAAATAAATTTATTCTGATTCAATTTCGGTGTATATCGAACGACAAGTGGCGCTGCTGTTATTTACTTTCTTTGATTTTTCAAATGGTGTTCTCATGGCTCTCAGCATCTACTGTTAAAAAAAAAAAATCCCGTTAAACTGCATATTTATTTGTTTGTTTGTTTGCTTGTTTATTAATAATATATACATCAGATTTGTATGCTTGACTCCTAGTCCGCTTGTAAATCTTCGTCAGATAATTACAGACAGCACACGACAGAATTACAATACGAAGAATTGGAGAAAACACCCAGGGCCAGCGCGGGAATCGAACCCGCTCTCCTACGCTCGAAGGCGATTAGCAGTGTGGCGACATATCCACTCGGCCACGAAGGGCCCAAACTGCATATTTAAAACCTTTATTATCAGAAGATATGTTGATTAAACTTTTATGCATATTTACCGGTAGGTAACTATCACACAAATTGATACAGAAGAATATTTTGTGATGACTACAGCATGCTAAATATAAATAAAAAAATAATTTAATACGATTCTCTTAAAAATTCGATCAATAAATGTACTATACAGTGAAGTGTATAGCAAAAAACTATCGTAAGAAATAAAACTGTTAACAAACCACGTCATTACACGTGAGTGTTTCGGAGAATCGATCTGCCATTGGTCACAATCAACGCTTAATGTCATCGGAAACAAAAACAAACTAGTATATTGTGGCAACCACAAAACTTTCTTCTATATAATTTTACACAAATCCATGCAGTACAAATAAGTTATTAAAATATTATTTATTAAAATTGTTTTTCATGTTTTCATGTAACAGAATTACAACATTAAACGCCGAAAGAAAGTCAGTTTTGTGCCAAAATCAGAAGAAATGCTTTTTTTCTTCTTTTTTTCGTTAAAAATGAATAAAATCGATAACTTTAAATTATCACACATCTATGGTCCAAACATTCGTTTTAAAGGTATTGACGAGTTCTTTCAAAGGAAAATTTACACCCCCCAGGGGGGCTGGTACTCCCCTCCAGGTAGAAAGCGATGCTCCTACACGCACAAACTTTTTATCCTAGTTTACTACTACTGTTATCAACAATTCATATTAATTATACAATCACACGTTAAAAATAGCTCTCATTATGTATATTTTTACGAAATTTTGTCCTATACTCTCATGTTAAAAATTTAGAAAAAAAATGAGATCACAGCACCACCTGTTGAACGATTGATTCCCAAACCTAATCAGGACCAGTTTAGGTCAGAGTCCAAATAAATCCCAAATTTAGTTAAATTTCGTTCATTGGTTCGTGAGATACAGCGTCCACAAAATTTGTGATACACACACACACACACACACACACACACATAGACAGACTGACAGACTAACAGACAGATGTTTTCTAAAAACAGTCAAATAGTGTTCAGGACATCTCAAAACGTGTAAAACCATCGAAAACTGTAGTTTGAAAATTTTCGCGAATCCAATACCTTCTTCTTATATATATATAGAAGAACGAAAAACAATCACATTTTTGAAAAAGAATAAAAAGAGTAATATAAGTCCAAAAAGTTTAATTTAAACATTTTCTTTTGTAACATTGTCTCTTTTCTCTTTTCTTTAATTTTTTAGTTCATTGACAGTCAAGTACAAGAAATTCTCCATAAGAAAGTTCTAAAGTGTAACAAATCCCTAAGAAAACTGTTGGCGCTGAGGAGACGAGTCTAGGAGGCGCTAAGCACAGTCCAAGAAACACAGAAAATTGCATAAAAGTTCAACATAACATGAAAAAGGCAGTATTTAGGGGCATATAGTTTTTTAAAGGAAAAGAATAAAGAAATGAAAATTAGTATGTTGTGACCATCTCAAAACTTTCTTCTATATTTTCTTATATAAATTCACGCAGTGCAAATTACTTATGAAATTTATTATTTATTAAAATTACACACAATGATGGTTTAAGGAAATTTTTATTTCGGAAAAGTATAGTTCTAAATGTGGAAAGAAAATAATTTTTGTGCCCTAAAAAAATTTTTTTAATGCAATTTTCATTATAATTTATTTATTTATTTTTTATTGTTGTTGCTGTTGTTAAAAAATAAAGTAATCGATAATTTTTTTCTTAAATTAGGAGATATATGGAGTAACAATATGTAAACTGTATTGACGTACTCTTTTGAAAAAATATTAACTTTTAAATTTACACCCCCCGAGTGAGCGTAAAGGGGTGGGGGGAGGGGCAGCGATAATCCACAAATACAAAAATTTATATTGGTTTACTATTATTGTTACAAATAAATACTTTTGATATAACAATGATTGATTAAAAGTAGTCCTTATTGTGTACATTTGCACGAAATTTTGTCCTATGCTGCTACTTTAAAAATTATTGAAAAACGGGACTACAGCTACCCCTGTTGAGTGGTATGCACCAGATGTTAGTAGACACCAATTTATGTCAAGATGCAAATAAATATAAATTTTCATGAAATGATGTGCATTTGTTTTTTATTTAGAGCTGCCACAAAATTTTTACTACATACACTAAAACACACATGAGAGAGACAGACAAACATTTAAAAAAAAATGGTCAAATCTTGTTCTGGACTTTACAAAAAGCATAAATCCATCGAATTTTTACGAACTTTGTTCTTGTGAATATTATAAGAAAGTAATAAAAGAAGATATTTTATTACTTTCTATTATTACTTTTATTACTTTCTATTATTTTGTTAATTTCTTCATAGAAAAAAATAATTATATGATAAAAAAAAAAAAACCCTTTTTATGTACCATGTTTTTAAATTTTCTGTTGAATCATAGCTATAGAACTATATTAGCACTTTATCAATGTGTATAAAATTTTTAAAGTGATAATGACGTCGATTTTTGTGAGATGCATAATTTTACTTTTTATAATTTTTTAATGTTCACGTTTAATTAAATGTATTTATTTTTATGTCGAAAGAAAATGAACATGTAAAGTTTTTTTTTTTTTTGGCAACAATTAAATTATAGCTAATATTTAAATGGCTAATTTTAAAGCTATTAGGAGGTTATTATTTTCATATTTTAATTAATTAAAAGAAAACTAATCAAAGATTCGAAAATCGGGCTTCGAGGTATTGCGTTGTCATCGTATGTTCTGAATGTGTCCAAATGTCTAGCTAGTCGGGAAGTTAGTTAAAAATCGATTGCAAGATTTGTACTGGACAAACAAACAGACCAGAAAACGAGTTAATAAAAACATGATAATAAGAAGAGTTTTTTAATTTGTCATGAATGGGGAAATGTAAGGCCCTAGATTTTAAATAGTTTAAGTATTCAAACTTATAAATAACTCAACGCCCCCTTGATAATTGTGCAGTGGATTAAACCTTTTCCCTTACAACAACTGTGCTGCTACAGTGAAAGTAGATTCACAGTCAAGTTAAAAATAATGGGGCAGTCCATTCACTTCCAGTAAAGTCGGCCTAGGCGACAAGCTTGGTTATTTGACAACCTAATACATCGAAAATGGTAGTTTAAGTTTGTGGAATTTTCGAATCTCTACGTTAAATAGAAGCTGACTTCTGGAACTTTCCATTTGATTCTAGCACGGAATTCATGGGAACCGCGCCAAATTACAGTTGCTAAAGACTATAAATAGTATGTGTTCACGAATATAAGTCAGTATCGTTCAACAAACTATTCTGAACGCATTTTTGAAATTGTATTCCGAGCGATTGATTTTTGTTCGTGAATCAGTCAAAATAATGCTATGTGGAGCATAAATTATGTTTGCCTAAATTATACAATACTCTACGATCAAATACTTTTGCGGAGCAAATAGTCGTTTTCTTGCGTTGTTACCAAAACATTCATCGAATAATGACTTTTCTGATATGAGCGACAACTTCATATGTCTGTTTCGAGAACATTCGTTAAATTGACAATACTATTGGACTATGAAAATATTCCTTCAAATCAATTTATTCTCTAAATTGCAGTCTATTATAGAACAGCTAAAAAAGTATTTTCTTTTTAATTCTTTAGATCCTTTTCATATGAATAAAATATGAATAAGGTATGTGAACTAATAGCTTCCCTTTTATTATATAAATTAATGTATAGAATAAACATTTGTTTATTTAACTAAGAAACAAAGCTATTATTTTATAATAGCTGTGAGACAAATATTAGAAACATCTCTTCTGAATTGCATAAAATATGTATTTAACTGAAAGAGTATAAAATTAATTCACAATAATATGAAATCTTTTTTGTATTTGAATAAAAGCACGATAACTTACTTAAAAATTGTTAAATGTTTTCTTCTGTTTAATTGAGTAAATACTTTATTAAATTAAATTATAAAAGAAAAAGAATAAATATGCATAAATGTTTTATAATCTTATGTTAAAGTATTTACTTTACATGAAATTTTCAATTTGTTTGTAAATAAATGCAATGTGAAATTAAATTCTGGAGATTTTTTTTTTTTTTTTTTTTTTTTTTTTAATAAAAATAAAATATATCTTTATTTGAAAATTTTCTGAATTTTGTGCAAACTACATCAAATTTATTTCTTAGTTTCAAATAACATTTTTTGCCAACTTTAAAATACATAATTTATGTATGTCTTATTTATAATATTTAAATTCTAAATTTATTTATAAAAATAAATATTTTAAAAATGATAGATATTTTTAAAAAAATATTTTTTTTTTAAATAATTTATTGTGCCAAACAGTATTTTATTTTATTTCTTAAACAGACTTACATAAATATTCTTTAACGTAGACCAGTTTCGATTAAATTTTGTCCAAACGATACGATAGTGACGTCCTGGGAAAACAAATTTCTTAGTTAGTACAAAACTTTGAATAAACATTGTACAATGCAAGAAGTCGCAACAATTGTTTTGGATCCAAAGAAAATATGAGTCTTCGTCAGGCGAACCAAGCTGTGCGCTGCCGCTTTGTTTGCAGCACTCGTGCCTACGTTGTTCGCCTGACGAAGGGTCGTATTTTTTTTTTTTTATTTTTTTTTATTTTTTTAGTTTCGAAGCAATTGTTACGAGTTCTTGCATTTTATGGTGTTTATTCAAAGTTTTGTCTAATTATTTTTAAAACGCCAGTGTTTTATTATAACTTTTTCAGATCATAAGTGTAAAAAAATTAATCTGATACACGTAATTTTAATTATTAATTTTTAAAAACGTTCTTAAAGTTTTTGATTCATTAAAACAATGCAAATCGCTTCCCTTTGTTAAAACAGTATTTCATACAAAAACCGATGTCTTAGAAGAATTCGTGCATCTACTGTGTGAATTAAAAAAAAAAAGGGGGGGGGGGATAATTTCTATTCGACAAGTTTTGTTTGTTTATTTCTGAACGCATTATTTTACTGATTATAGTGTAGATTATCATACCGAGGTCACATTTTCTATTAGCTGTGATGTACTGCTTAAAACGGTTGAAGTAAAGCAGACGGCAGGCGAAAAAAAAAAAAAAACTATTCCATTGAACAAAGTCATTTATTCAAAGCTTGAAAGAAATATGTCATTTCACATATCAGATACTTCTTGTTACTTATACAGATGAAGATACAAATCCCAACAGCACTTGGTGAAGAGGGAGAGGACGACCACGAAAAATAAACTTCTTTTAACAAGCGAACCAAGGAGATAAGTGTCGAGAATTCTACCAATCTCAAAGCAAAAACCACCAACCGAAAATCTAGCGTAATTAAAATTAAGCCAAAAAGAATGCCAAATAGTTTCTTTCTTCCTGTACATTTTAGTAGAAAATTTTTGAAAATAATTTTCCGTTATAAAAGTCAAACTAATTTGGCACAAAAATAAAACCACCACCTGTAGATCAAACAGACGAACGCAGACGAGAAAACATGAACAGATACATCCGTGATAGCCAGTTGTCATAAAACTATTAAAAATCTATTTTTAGAACCACAACCGTTTGCTCAAAAAAGTTAATAACTTTTTTTATCTAAACAGAAACATTATAATTGCTAACGGATATTTCTATTATTTTTTTTTAAATTATTTTTACTGACGTATGCATAGAAATATGTTAGTAATGGCATGTCGAGGAGGGATACATCCGAAGTACCTGGGACCAGATGCCCCACACCTTCGGTAACCAGATGTAAAGCAGCAAACAATCCTGAAAGAACACTTTCTTAAATAAATATATTATAGTGATAACGGTTTTAATTCTTTAAGGGAAGGACTCTGAATTACAATTATTTTTCAAAACCCCCGATATAAAAATTGCTTTATTTTAAAATGAGGACATTACGCTTTTAATAAAAGAAAATGAAATGCTTTATGAAGCAGTTTTGATTTGCAAAGAAAATGGGAAATTCTATTTAACCAGTTAAGTTAATTATTAAAATTCAAAAAGATATATATATACATATTTATTTAATTATATTAATCTCTTTTTCTTTGTTTTTATCCATTTGTAAAATTAAATTAACATTCATAAAACATATGTATGAATACAGTCACACACTGACACTTTTTCAAAATTTTAATTTACCTTTGACACGAAATTCTGAAACATATAATGCCCTTAGAAGGGCCAATGAAACACCAGAGTGTGCTACTACAAAATCTTCTAGATCATTCCAGACTACTTGGGAATGACGTCCGTGAAGTTGGTGGTTTAAATATATGATTGATATGGTTTAAGTATTGATTTGAATCCAAATATATTTAATTTGTTAATTAATTTTCGGTTGAACAAAATTGTTTTCCTGGCAGACATTGAGAAAACATTTTTGGAGATTTCTTTATATGAAAGAGATATGCTGTTAGATTTTTCTTTATTGATGAGATGAATCGTATACAGTTGTATAGATTCAAAAGAATAATTTTTTGTGTCAACGCAAGCCCCCTTTTATTGGCAGCGATTGCCAAAAAACATACAGAAAGATACCAGAAAAACTTTCCTATGACCGTGCAAGTACTTAAGTAATGTTTTTATGTAAATGATCTTATAGCTGGTAGTGATGACGTTCCATCTGCCTTTGAAATTTCGACAACCGCAGAGAGTGTAATGAAAGATGATGGAATGTCGTTAAGAAAATGGATTTCAAATTCTGAAAAGTTGATGAAAGAATGAGAAACAGTAGATTTTAAACAGTTTCGTTTAGAAGACTTAAAAAATAGATTACATCGTGTTCTTGGGTTGCTGTGGGATCCATGTGAAGATTATTTCACCTTGGAAGTTAGCAGTCTGCTAGAATTTCTCCAATGTAAAAGAAATACTAAACGATTTCTAATAATGGCTGCCAGAAGAATATTTGACCCACTTGATCTTGTGACACCTTTTACAATCCGTTTCAAAAATTTATTTTAAGAGATCTGGCAGAGAAAACTCCCGTGGAATGAAGTTTTACCTCCTGATATTAAGGAAAAATGCATTCAATGGTGTAGAGAAGCCTCACAACTAAAAAGTTTAACAGTTTTCCGATATGTATTAGATCCATTCACAAGTGATCGTGGAGAATTGGAGATACATACCATTCCAAATACTAGTACCATCGCGTATGGAGCAGCTGTGTATATTAAGTTGAAACTGGTAGAGAACGTCTTGATTAACCTCGTAACTTTAAAATCGAGAATAGCTCCAGAAAAGAAACTTTCACTTAACAAACTTGCGCTGATGGGTGTTTGCTTGCTGCGAGATTAGCAAAAGATATGAGTCATCGATAGAAAACAACATACTCTACATGTTTTTTTTTTTGGACTAATTCCCTGGTTACTTTATATTGGATTCAGAGTGCAAGTAAAAAGTGGAAGCAATTCGTCGCCAATCGTATGAAATAGATTCAATCTTTAACAACTGAGTGTACATGACATCACTATGTCCAGCTAAAGACCGCTCTCTTTCTCCTCTGTCGTCAGATCCCATTGACTGTAGAGCTTAGTCCCCAGGACAATTTTTGATTGGTAGCGAAATAACTTCATTACCTGAACCTAGTTTAAATGATATATCTGAAAATAAACTGTCTCGGTGGCAAAAAATTACAAAATATGTTCAACAAATTTGAGGTTATAGCAATGAGATTAATTTAGTAATTTGAAACAAAGATCGAAACGTGTATTTGAGAAAAATAATGTCAAAATTGGTAATGTTGTACTCATAAAAGAAGGAAGTCTTCCACCTTATAAGTGGTTGGTAGCTAGAATAGAAAAAGTGTTTCCAGGAAGTGATGGTAAAGTGCGTGTTGTTAAACTGAAATTACCAAACGGACATTATTTAAAAAGAAATATTCGAGACATATGTGTAGTACCTATTTAGTGAATTATGGAGTTTAATAGTTAGAGATAATTGTATTGTTTTATGTAACATGTGTTTATTGAAATGATTGCATATATTTTATCTATTTATCTATTTTTTTTATTATGTATTTTATCATATGTTTAAGTAGTATTAAAATGTTTAATTTTAATCGGGGGAGGATGTTGAAACTTGCCTCCCTGGGTTGTGAGAATTGTTAACTGCTTACATTAAGTTTATCTCCATGGTCTCACTTAATCGAAAAGATTGTCTCACACTTTTACTTGTTATTCATTTTTATTTATTTATTTATTTATTTTTGTTCAATACAAAATTAAAGACTAGTATATTGTGGCAACTACAAGATTTTCTTCTATATTTTCGTATTACAAATTAACGCAATATAAATTATTTAAAAAATTCTTACTTATCAAAATTATGTTGCCTGATGACTGCAGATGATTTTCATTTCAGAGACGTATAACGCTAAATGCCGAAAGGAAGTCAGTTTTGTGCTGATATCCGAGGAAATGCTTTTCTTCTCCCTATTTTTTTTTTTTTTTTTTGTTAAAAATGAAAAAAATTGAAAACTTTATTCTTATTATCACAGATCAGTTTATGGCTCAACTATTCGTTTTAAAGGTATTGACTATTTTTTTTTTTTTTTCTTTAACACATATTGAAAATTTACAACCCTCGAGAGAAGCACTTCCTCCATGAGGGTGGGGAGCGTTGCTCATAAATGCACAGAATGTTGTTCCTGGTTTATTGCTTCTATAATCAATAATTCATGTTCATTTCATAATCATTCGTTAAAAAGAAAAAAAAAATAAAGAAAAAAAATTGTCATTATGTATAATTATACATTTTCTAAATTGCCATATTAAAAAATATGAGAAAAAAATGTGATGACAGCGCCATCTGTTGAGCGATGGATCCCGAAATGTAATGAGCACTAGTTTAGGTCAAGGTCCAACTAAATACCGTGTTTGGTTAAATTTCGTTCATTGGTTCATAAAATACAGCGTCATAAAATTTGTAATGCATACACACAGAGATAGAGCGAGACAGATATTTTCTAAAGAATCATGTTCAGAATTTCTAAATCGTGTTAATCCACAGAATACACGTAGTCAAAAATTTTCACGGATCCAATGCTTTCTTCTTATGCATAGAAGAAAGTAAAAATAAATAAGTTTTAAAATTTACTAATTTTGAAATTTATTAATGTCCCTGTAAAAATCTATAAATGCTAGATTCACTAAAATCTATACAGTTCATGCGTCGGTAACTTTTAACATGTATATAAATTTTACCAAATTTGAATTTTATACACACATATTTTTAAGTTATGCTAATAACAAACATACATACTGATCGACCGCTAAAAATTGGACTTTCGTATTCAGGGCATCTTGAAATGTAATATTATAGAAAAATTCAGACTTAAAAGTAGAACAATAAAAACTACTTGTCTGTATGTCTATAAACGTAAATTTAATTTATTTATCCCATTCAGTTCTCCTATAACTATAAAACAATTAACCCTTCATGACCGCGACTTAAATGGACCCACTGAAGGAGTCTATCAAATTCCCATCGAAAGCAATAAAGAACTTTACTATTATATTGGACAGACTAAGAGGACTTTAAATAAAAGAATACAAGAACATATACGAAATATCAAAGAAGGAAATAGTTCTCTCTAGTTGACTTCATTTATGCCAACGCAAATGCTAACCCTATATGGGATAAAGCCAAAATTATTACAGCACCATCTACTATCCAAGAACTTTACATTTCCGAAGCTATTAATATAATTAAATGCAAAAATGCAATAAATTCCAAAGATGCTGCAATTTTGCCAATAATTTGGCACAATATTATAAAATAGTTAATAGTTTATTTCTGCTAATTCATGATGGTTTTTCTCCTACAATAGCCTCGTGTAATTTTCCAATAGTTCCAGCTTCTCTTATTTTTCTTAGCTCCTTGATCCAACCTCTACCGGACTTCAAATTGCCTTTGCTGATATTCACGTTATTAAAAGACTTAACTGTTGACTGTGAAAAGAAAACATATTTAACACTGCTCATTGGAAGCCATTAATTAAAAATCCCTGACGATGCTTTACGCTTAATGCGAAAAGCATTGGATAAAAAAAAAAATTAACATCTTTTAAATAAAAAATTTAAATTTACGTGTGTTAAAAGTGTTTTTAATATATTTAACAAATGACACGTGTTTAATTTAACTCTCTCTTTTTTTTTCTTTTTATATGCACATAACATTGGGAATTTAAATTTAGTTTTATATTTAAGAAAAAAAAAAAAAAACTAACACAAAGTGAAATAAACTTCGAGCAATTTCCAAGTATAGACCACGATACCCGAATTCTTTGGGTAGCTCTGTAAACGAATGATGAATGATTGTCATACCACAATCTATACAAAGCATGTCTTTATGCATATAAGAAATCTGTCATTCCATTTTGTTTAAGGCAGCCTATAAATGTTAACTGTACTTACCAGAAATTTCCCCAATAGATGTAACATATTTGAATTATCTTGCATGTCTTTGTACACAAACCATTTGCTTGATCTCAATGAAAATTTTAGTGTAGCATCACTATATGATACAGATTTAGAATATCGAGTTTCGACTTCCTACTACTGTTTGTTCGTGAGATATGCTGATAACAGACACGCACACAGTCCAACCGCTAAAATCATAATTTTCAAATTCATGGACCTCAAAATATGGAATTATAACAAAAATAGAATTTTGAAAATTTGTCCCGAAAACAATACTTTCTCTACCATTGTATGGGTAAGAGAAAGTAAAAGCGTAAGTAATTCACCAAAACCTATACAATTCGTGCGACGGTGACTTTTAACATGTATGTAAAATTTTCGTTCAATCGAATAAGGCATTCAGATGCTATCGCACTCTAAATAATTTTAGACCATAGACCATAATGATAAAGAATTTTTCTTTGTGTCAATGAAAAAAAAAAAAAAAAAAAAAAAAAAACGATAAGTGCTAGATTTAAGAAAATCTCTACAGTTTGTACTACGGTGACCTGTAACTTGCGTACCAACTTTTAACTCATTCGAACAAAGTATTTAGACGCTATCCTGTTCATCCACACACATACACATCACGAAAAAGCGTGTAAAATCGTAGATATCTCTAAAAGGGGAGCCCATGTCCAGATCAGAATTGAAGATGTATAATTAGACACCATGCAATCAGAAATACAAATTTGCAATATTCTACGACCATTCGATTTTGAGGTATTCGGTTTTGACCATTCGATTTTGAGCTGATACAAAATCCATTTTACGAATCATGATTATAATACAGTAGAACCCCGATCCATCGTTTTTCATGGGGTGCGTGAAAAAAAAGATGGAAGCGGGAAAACGATGAATGCGGGTTAAAGTCAAAACACAAATAAAACAATGTTTATGAAATAATACACGCAATAAATATAGTACACTACTCATAAAAACTAATTTGTTACTCTCCAAACTGTCAAAGAAATAAATCAAAGTTGTAGAACATTAAGTCATATTTATTTTTAAAAATCAGTAATTTTATGCTGAATTTTTTGTTCATTTTATAAATGGGGCTTTTCGATATTTACAACATTTTCTGGCACTTTTCTGTGAATGGATGGTTGGATGGTTGGGTTTTACGTCGCACTAGTGCTGCGCAGATGGGCAATTGGCGACGGTCTGGGACACACCCCTAGAGGTGGTCCGGAGACATGCCATCACAATTTTGATCCTCCACGGAAGGGAGGATCCCGCTCTCCCGCTTCGGTGACCCCCAGAAGGTACTTTTCTGTGATTTCATGTTCATATAAAAAAAAATTCGTGCATTTTCAAATGCCGTAATTACGTAAGATACACTTGGCACTGGTGTAGGTTCAGCCTAAAAAATGTGAAAAAATGCAGTAGCTGGCCATACTGGATGCATCCATTATCCTCTTTACACAAAGTAGAATAACCTATTCTCCAAGCAACAACACACTATCCGTATTCAGTAATTCATAGATACATGTTACAATATCTGCACAATCCCTGTTCTTCAACTAAAACAGCATAAGGTTGAGTAGTTGAGGTTGGTTGGGTTTTGCATCGCACTAGTGTTACAATATGGGAAAATGGCGACGGTCTGGAACTCACCTTCGAGGATGGTCCGGAGACATGCCATCACAATTTTGATCCTCCGTAGAGGAGAAAAAGAGTTATTTTAGAATAAAAGAAGTAATTCCAGTTTGAATGCCATATGGAATTACTTGATTTTAAATTTCATTTCGGTCAGACGAAAAAGTTTACAACGATGAATGCGGGAAAATGACTTTTTGAAGAACGATGTATGCGGGTTCCGTTAACTTCATTTAAATACATTTTATGCAGGGACCATAGAAATAAAACGATCAATGCGGGAAAACGATGGACGTGGGAACGATAGATCGGGGTTTCACTGTATTTTCCTTACATAATATGTTCGGAAAGTAAATACTATGTATGTTCATTTCGTTTTGTTTGATGTATTCTAAAGATTTTAGACTATACCGACGAGAAAGTTTGCTTATAGACGTAATGCATTCGAATACTTTTTTATATCTCTGTTCTCTAACTACTTGTCAAATTTCAATAAAAAGTAAATAACATCCCCAAAAGACAAATTTAGAATACAGATTTTTACTACCTGCTTATATATCTTTTTGAGTCATTCTGATAAAAAACACAGACAGATACATACAGAGACTAAAAACTTCATTCTCGGATTCAAGGAACTTCAAAACGTTTAACTATTAAAAAAAGCGCAATTTCTAATATTACTACCCAGACCAATGTTTTTTCTACCATATATATGTTAGAGAAAATATCATTAAAACACTTACGTTGATAATGATCTGAATATAATTCTTTAGAAGTTGAATTCAGTAAATAATATTAAATGATTTTTTTAATTAAACATTTGAGAGGAAAAGGAAAAAAATGTATATATTAAAATTGGTACCGATTTTTAATTGTTAAATGTGCAAATTATATGTTATGCAGTTAAAAGTGACTTTAAATCTACAAAATAAATAAATAAAAAGAGAACTTCTTACGATCTTTTTGAACAGAACTATTGAATAGTTTCAAAGTTATCGATTTTTAGTGTATTTGAGAGGAAAAAAAATGACAAGAATGAAACATTGTTGCTATTTCATCATTTTCGTATTTTCTTTCCTCTTGACTTTTTCTGATAAATCTATTCAGAGTATGAGAAAAAATTTCTGTATTTTTTCATTATAACTCGACCGTGTACGATAAAATGATATTTTCATACGTTGTGAAAATTGAGATATATTAGGGTTTCGGTATTTTTTTATAAGACAATAACTAGATTAGTTATAAATTTCTTTCTTCCTTTCATTCATTCATTCATTTTTTTTTTTTTTTTTAATCACACACAAATTGCAAATATATATGAAAGGCGCTCACTATATGTAAAAGAAAATGATAATAACAAAATAAATGCTTTCAAAATTCATAGGCAAACAATAAATCTCATTTTATCACAGTATATATATATTTTTCTATATTAGCTGGCTTTGTCTTCGACTCGTTCCGGTAACGAAACTCTACGTAAGCTTTGCTCCCTTACACTAGATGTTTATAAATAAAAATAGCCATGTAAATATTAACGCTTAAATTCTATTATAATTATTACATATTACAACTATAGTATCCGTTTGGCTATAATTATTTTAATTTTTAAATGACCTAAAGTGTAATTGTACATGAACATACCATGTTGCAAAATAATATTAAATTTCATTAAATTTCCTTTTCTGTTTCATATTTAATCGCAATTATGTCCATTTGAATAGCATCAAAAACACCAATAGTATTTTAATGAGCAAATATCACAACCGTTAACTAAGACAATTACCGTCTTAAAAAAAAAAAAAAAAAAAAAAAAAAGAAAAAAACACTCTTTGTTCAAATATCTCCTTTTTATGAGAGACATCACCAATTCCTATTTTGATAGATCTGTGATTTAAAACCTCTTATTCATCCACGTTCGACGAGATGGGTGAATAAAGAGGCAAAATCTCCTCTCTATTTATAAAATAATTCAGCTAAATAATAATAATAATAATAAAGAAATCTTATGAAATTACCTGACGAAAATGCATTGCTTGACAGATGCTAAGAAGCAACTGGTTTTTGTAGCGTTCCCGACAGCCTATTAGTCGTTGTAAACTTAAATGTAAAGGCAGGGCCTCAAATAGTATAGCAGTGCCTGTTATCTGCATAAAAGACAGTGCACGAAAGGTCTTTATTCATTCAAAAGTTTATTGGGTTAGATGTTTGACGAAAGTAGAACTGTAAATTGTTAAACTTGTGGAATTCCGTGTAGTGTGACAATAAACAAGTGCTAAATATCTGCAACGCATCATTCGAATGCTTACAATCGTGGACGAGCACATAGACGGCTCGAAGTTGGTCAAGGTATCATTTCTGTGACTAGCATAAAGGTAAAAAAGGTCATCCCGTGATTAAAACAGGCCACTCTATGTTTAAAAGCTATGTGAAAGCATCCCCATGATTGTGGAACAAAACCCTAATGTAGACAGCATAAATATGTATCTCTAATGGCAAAAAGAAACAGAAATCCCACATCTTACCAGATAGCTGCAAACTTTGCAACCACTACCAGTACACGTGTATCTGACAGAACAATTTCTTGGACGATTAAATCAGGCTAGTTTGTGTGCACTAAAGTGTGTTTCAATGTCACTTGTGTGTTTCAATGCCTATCATTTCAACCACAATTGATCTATTTTTACTTCAGAAAAATATTACGTTGGTGTAATAAACATATTGGTTGGAGATAGGAACAGTGGCCTAAACCGTTGTTCTTCGACGAGTCCTGTTTCACCGGGAAAGTGATTCTAGCCATTAATCAGTCTGAAGAGAAAGAGGATCATGCTCACCACAAAACGTAATGAATGTGACCTTCTTGAAAAGATGTGATGGTGTAGATTAGAACTCCTACATAGATAGGCTGACGCATCCGCCATTTTCTAGCCCACAAGACCGGATGACGATTTATTATTGGTGGTTTTTCGGCAATAAATTGCACGAATAACTCCAGAAAAAGGCACCGCTTGTTTATATTTTCTTCTAATCCAGGAAGAAGGAAAAAGTGGATTATAAATTGCAGATGTAACTCGTGAATACCCGAAGCAGGAGCATAACTTTGTAGCGTAAGATTTCCCTTATTTTCAAATTATTTCGTTTTATTTTCAAAGTTGTTTGAAAAATTTAATATGAATGTACTGTTTTTTTTAAGTTATTACTTTAAATTCTTTTAAAATTAACTTTAATATTACATTTCTTTAACGTGAAGGGTTGCAGTTTTGAGAATGTTGGCGATGTTCTTAAAATTGCCAACTTGTTTGTTTCGTGATAAGAAATTCTAGCTCACTTGATCTGCACATAAGTTTAAAGGCGATAACAACGCTAATCAGGTAACCTAGCTTTTTCTACCGCCAACACTTTCCCAGACGGGCTAGAAAATGGCGGACACTGCGCCAGCTCTTATCATGTAGGAGTCTTAGTGTGAAAAACAATTATGCACAATGACAAAACACTGCGTCACATCTTTGAGTGATAAAAGAAGAATATTTACACTCTTTTCATTTTCGACTCTTTCTAAGCTTTTCTAAAGAATCGTTTGTGTGTAATTGCATCAATAGTTTATACAGAAGCGTGTGCTGCAACTAGACTTCTCACCTCATATACTATTCACATGTTAGGCGATTTTTACACTCGATATGACACGGTTTTCAACGTGCAGAACGCAACAACAAATCCACACGCTACATGTTTACATGCATTCCAAAAATTTTTCTTTATGAATGTTTTGGTCGGGGATTATGTGCAAGTTTGCTACTAACACAAGTAGACTACAAATATTATCGTACTGAAGAGGTTTTATACTGCCGAGCATGTACTTCTGTTGTTAGTTGTAAATATTAGAATTTCTTTTAAAAATTGTTGTAAAGAAGTACTTTACACCAATGTTGTAAATAAACAAGGCTTTTCATGTCTCATTACGTAAACATATATAGTGTTTCTATGCGCCACTTCTACTCATATTTTTTTATACCAATATTTTTACACAAGTCTTCCTTATACCAAAACTGGTACAGCTTATTACACTACAGATCAAAAATACTCCAATAATAATAATAATAATAATAGTGTATGTAGTACAACTTTGACATATCAAATATCACTTTATTTCATTTTATTATTATTTTTTTTTTCGAAATCTAAGTTATATGCAAAATAATATATATATATATATATATATATATATATATATATATATATATATATATATATATATATATATATATATATATTATTTATATTTGAATTAATAATCTGTAGAAAGATAATGAAGAAATTATAAGAAAAATTTTATAACATTACAAAAATTGAATTTTAAAATTCTTAGCATTACAAAAATTAAATTTTTTTATGTAAATAATTAATACTCCGAGTCTTCAAGAAAGCAGCTTTTTTCTCCCTCTTCCTGGTCAAAACTGATAGATTACTTTAGATATTATTGATTTCCAAACTTGTGAAAAAGAAAAACCAAAATGCATAGGGAAATATCTAAAATGCTTCTGAAGATCAGATTTTTTCAGTGTTTTATCCTTTAAAGCTTTCTGGAGGTTTCGAAGCTTTTAAAGAGCATAAAAGTAAAGAAGGAAAAGGTTTCTTTTTTTCTTTTTATTATGCATAATTAGGAAATTTTCTTCTAGATTATATGAATTTAAATAATAGTTTTTGAAATTTTACGTAGTTAAAAAAAAATACTTTTGAACTTTTTTAAACTTTGTGTAAAATCCATAAGAAAACTTTCTAAAGAGAATATTTTAGACTATCTGAATATTCATATAAGTTTTTGTCACGTTTTATAAAGGAAAAATAAAGAATTTGAATGCGTTTTTGCTTTCCTCATTAACACTTTTTCCATAAAAAAATATTTTTTCCTCAGTCATAAATTAAATTAATTATTCTATGAATTAAAACAGCTGCGCAAGTGAAAAAAAAAAAAAAAAAAAAAAAATAAGACGAGAAGGAAAGAAAAATTTCCAAATTCTTGTTAACGTATATAAGGGAAGGCTTAAAAGGTTTAAGTCTTATCACATTATCTGGTTAGAATTTATGGATATTACTTCCAAAGCTGTCGTCGATTTCCACACACAAACACACACACAAACACACACACAAACACAAACACAAACACACACACACACACACACACACACACACACACACACACACACAAAAAAAAAAAAAAAAAAAAAAAAAAAAAAAACCCTCAATAAACTAAGAAAAAAATATATATATATTGGCGAAATGCATCTACTTTATAACATACAAGGTGTTCCACAATGATCATCCTAACTTTCGATCGCTTATGCTTCAGTAAAAAGAAAATATAGAAACTCTTCACTAATTTTCTTCGTCTTTTCTGGTGATGCATTAACGAAAATAGCCAGCCCCATTACATTTTTCTTTTGGACTTTGTGAAAGTTGGGTTTACAAAACCCCAATGTAGAACCTGCAGAAAATGTGAGTTCGCAAAGTTACGTAACAGCATTTGAACACGTTACGGAGGACATGCTACGATAGACGTGGGCGGAACTGGGATATCTTTTTTATATCGAGTGTTGCTTGGAGTGTCTGTGAGAGTATGTACAGGTACGGCATAAGGCACACTGAGATGATGTACTTCACGTAATATGAGAAAATGCGCCTAGCAGCCATTAACAAATGTCTGAAAGGAGCATCAGCACAATAGCCAACATTTTACAAGCTTCGGATTTCAGAGTCCTTAGCTGCTGTAAATAAATATATCTCGCATAAGAACGTAATATCAGACTATTTCTTTCTTCTTCTTTTTTTTCACTGGATATTATTACCCCTTGCCATCTTATCATTGGCTGTTGATTGTTTATTCTCCAAAGTGGTTCACCTCTTCTTTTCCACACAATCTTGATCACAACGTCAGATTTTTGAGAATCCTGTTATAAACTTTTTCTGTAATCTCCATAAATTCCTCAGACGAACCCATTCTTGTTTAATGTCAAATGGCCGCCATTTCGTCTCCACTTTTATCGTCCTATCTGCTCTTACAGCATGATTTGGACTGTTTAAATTTTAAATCTTTTTATTTACAATTTAAAACAAATATTTTACATAAGAATAATGCATGTTTGGTGAACTTCACAGCAAATAGATTATTATGTAATTTTTATTTAAATAAATTATTTCTGAATATTATTGTCGTTTAGATTAGGAGTTGGTGTTATAGTTAAGGATTAACTGATAATATGAAAGTCCTAGACTTGAGTGGTATGACTTCCGTGGGGACCTTTCTAAGTGTCATAACCCGTATTCATGCATGTTTCGGAGAAAAATAAAAAAAAATCTGAATGGCTAAATCGATGAGCGCGACTGGGACCGAATGTTTAGATTAGGTGAGTACAGAGTTAGCTATATGATCTTGCACAATCAGTGTAGATGAACGAATACAGAAATCATTAAGTTCAACTGCAGACTTTATTCATATGGACTTAAATCTACATGAGCTTAAATACAATTGACAAATTTCTGAGGACAAAACATTCCAGAAAACAGAATTTCTAGAATTTTCAATAAATGTATAGATTTAACAACCGTAATACAACATTTGAAAGAATGAAAAAGAAATACAATTTTAATTTTATCAAAAATCACTGTTAGGCAAATTGCAATATTGTGTTTCAAACTCAAGATCTTTGGTTTTGTAAGCCATAATGATTTAATAGGCAGGTATAATAAACTTCGTTACACACTGAAAAAAACCTGTAAAAATAGTTTCCTGTCATCCTTATAAATTGCTTCTCTTTGTTAGTCAGTTCTAAAAACCCGTATTTAGAATTCTAGAGTTTTTTCTGTATCATCGTGGTCAATTTCATTTAAAAATCTCTGAAAATACATGCGAACACAAGAGATGAGTTTCAGTAACTATAATTTTGTTTTATGACCCAATTTTAGAAAATCAAGCGAGAATTTCTTGCAATACATTGGGTTCATAATATTCATACTATTGTTTCACAATCTAGAAGAGTGTAGACTAGAAATTCTCGATCATTTCGTCTATGCAGGTTATTTATTTACCTTATATGCATAACTCAGAAACCTACAGGTGTTGAATAAAATAATAGAAACACTTTCCATTTTTTACGTTTTGTCGAATATCTTTGAAAAATATTTAATATTTTATTCTTGAATTTTCGGAATTAGAAAAACATGTCTTTCCTCATATTTTTCCGCAAAAATTTTGTCACGAAGGCTCTTAGGGGACGAACAACAAATCCAATAAAATAAAAAGTATTTATGATACCCTGTATCTGAAAATACATGCGAACACAAGAGATGAGTTTTAGTAACTATAATTTTGTTTTATGACCCAATTTTAGAAAATCAAGCGAGAATTTCTTGCAATACATTGGGTTCATAATATTCATACCATTGTTTCACAATCTAGAAGAGTGTAGACTAGAAATTCTCGATAATTTCGTCTATGCAGGTTATTTATTTACCTTAAATGCATAACTCAGAAATCTACAGGTGTTGAATAAAATAATAGAAAAACTTTCGCTTTTTTACGTTTTGTCGAATATCTTTGAAAAATATTTAATATTTTGTTCTTGAATTTTCGGAATTAGAAAAACATGTCTTTCCTCATATTTTTCCGCAAAAATTTTGTCACGAAGGCTCTTAGGGGACGAACAACAAATCCAATAAAATAAAAAGTATTTATGATACCCTGTATCTGAAAATACATGCGAACACAAGAGATGAGTTTTAGTAACTATAATTTTGTTTTATGACCCAATTTTAGAAAATCAAGCGAGAATTTCTTGCAATACATTGGGTTCATAATATTCATACTATTGTTTCACAATCTAAAAGAGTGTAGACTAGAAATTCTCGATCATTTCGTCTATGCAGGTTATTTATTTACCTTATATGCATAACTCAGAAACCTACGGGTGTTGAATAAAATAATAGAAACACTTTCCCTTTTTTACGTTTTGTCGAATATCTTTGAAAAATATTTAATATTTTGTTCTTGAATTTTCGGAATTAGGAAAACATGTCTTTCCTCATATTTTTCCGCAAAAATTTTGTCACGAAGGCTCTTAGGGGACGAACAACAAATCCAATAAAATAAAAAGTATTTATGATACCCTGTATCTAAAAGTACATGCGAACACAAGAGATGAGTTTTAGTAACTATAATTTTGTTTTATGACCCAATTTTAGAAAATCAAGCGAGAATTTCTTGCAATACATTGGGTTCATAATATTCATACCATTGTTTCACAATCTAGAAGAGTGTAGACTAGAAATTCTCGATAATTTCGTCTATGCAGGTTATTTATTTACCTTAAATGCATAACTCAGAAATCTACAGGTGTTGAATAAAATAATAGAAAAACTTTCGCTTTTTTACGTTTTGTCGAATATCTTTGAAAAATATTTAATATTTTGTTCTTGAATTTTCGGAATTAGAAAAACATGTCTTTCCTCATATTTTTCCGCAAAAATTTTGTCACGAAGGCTCTTAGGGGACGAACAACAAACCCAATAAAATAAAAAGTATTTATGATACCCTGTATCTGAAAATACATGCGAACACAAGAGATGAGTTTTAGTAACTATAATTTTGTTTTATGACCCAATTTTAGAAAATCAAGCGAGAATTTCTTGCAATACATTGGGTTCATAATATTCATACTATTGTTTCACAATCTAGAAGAGTGTAGACTAGAAATTCTCGATCATTTCGTCTATGCAGGTTATTTATTTACCTTATATGCATAACTCAGAAACCTACGGGTGTTGAATAAAATAATAGAAACACTTTCCCTTTTTTACGTTTTGTCGAATATCTTTGAAAAATATTTAATATTTTGTTCTTGAATTTTCGGAATTAGGAAAACATGTCTTTCCTCATATTTTTCCGCAAAAATTTTGTCACGAAGGCTCTTAGGGGACGAACAACAAATCCAATAAAATAAAAAGTATTTATGA
This sequence comes from Salticus scenicus, assembly GCA_963930645.1. Lineage (NCBI taxonomy): Eukaryota > Metazoa > Arthropoda > Arachnida > Araneae > Salticidae > Salticus > Salticus scenicus. Next base: position 26,062,816 of record OZ005659.1, on the reverse strand, counting down.
TACCCTGTATCTAAAAATACATGCGAACACAAGAGATGAGTTTTAGTAACTATAATTTTGTTTTATGACCCAATTTTAGAAAATCAAGCGAGAATTTCTTGCAATACATTGGGTTCATAATATTCATACTATTGTTTCACAATCTAGAAGAGTGTAGACTAGAAATTCTCGATCATTTCGGCTATGCATGTTATTTATTTACCTTATATACATAACTCAGAAATCTACAGGTGTTGGATAAAATAATAGAACACTTTCGCTTTTTTACGTTTTGCCGAATATCTTTGAAAAATACCTAATGTTTTGTTCTTGAATTTTCGGAATTAGAAAAACATGTCTTTCCTCATATTTTTCCGCAAAAATTTTGTCACGAAGGCTCTTAGGGGACGAACAACAAATCCAATAAAATAAAAAGTATTTATGATACCCTGTATCTGGAAAAGCATCGATTCATCTGTGAATTTTAGATATGGTTATAAATGTTATATTTTATACGCGTGTAGAGTTTTGTGAGGATATCTCGAATATTAAAGGAGTTATTAATATTTTATTAAAAAATGTTGAAAAATTTTGCAAGTTTTTACTTTATAACTCTAGAAGGTTTTTCTCCAAATTTCATGAAACCTTCGGAAAACATAACAACATATGGTTAAACCAGTATACTATAGTTTAAAACAATTATATTTAATATTCAAAGAGATATGGTCAGTTGTAGTAAATAATTTATTACTGCATATGCGCGGACTGCAGAAAAAAAAAGTCTAATATTCAACTGTCTGGAGCACCTTATAAAAAAATCCAATTGAATATCATGAAAATTTATTGAGATTGTTTTTCAGCTGCTTTCTTAAAAAATCTTTACGATAAGGGGTCATTTACACATGGAAATTTGTATCAGAAAAAACTTTTCATTTTTCTTTTCAAACAAGTCATTTTTCTTTCCTTTTATAGGTATATAGTACATGCCTATTAAAAAAAAAAAAAAAAAAAAAAAAAAAAAAAGAATCTCAAATATTGTATTAAGTTTCATTGTATAATTATTACTGCGCATGCGCGGACTGCAGAAAAAAAAAGTTTAATCAATCTCCAACTGTCTGGAGCACGTTATAAAAAAATCCAGTTGAATATCATGAAAATTCATTGAGATTGTTTTTCAGCTGTTTTCTTAAAAAATCTTTACGATACACTCATTTACACATGGAAATTTGTATCAGAAAAATCATTTCATTTTTCTTTTCAAACAATTCATTTTTCTTTTCTTTTACAGGTATGTAGTACATGCCTATTAAAAAAAAGAATCTCAAATATTGTATTAAGTTTCATTGTATAACTTAGTTTTTTACTTTATGCTTTAAGCTTTAAAGTTTACAAAAGTTTCTCAGACATTAAAAGCACAGAAGGAAAAAAAAGGTGGGGTGGGTGGGCTTTTTACTTTTTAATGCATAATTAAGTTTTCTTTTAGATGATATAAATTAACATAAACATTTTTCAACATTTTGCATAATTTTTTTTCTTAATCAAATATTAATTTTCCTACCTTTGTACAAATTCCCTGAGGAAAATCTCTGAAGAGAATATATCTTACATTATTCAAATATTCGTCAAATATGTGTTTCGTTTTTCATTTTATATAAAGGAAAAAGAACATCAATGTTTTTTAGCTTTCTTTATTAATTCTTTTTTCCTCTGCAGAAAATATTTCTTTTTCATGGTCATCAATTTATCTAATTGTTCTTTGAATTAGACACCTGCGTAAATAAATAAATAAAAATAAATCTAATTTCTTGTAAATTTATATAAATAAGTGTTTAGAAGTTTTAACTTTCATCACAACATATGGTTATAATTTATACATACTTTATTATCGATGTCCGATCTTGCTGTACAAATAAAACCAATAAGTATAGATAATTTTTATAAATTGCTTTTGATTTTTTATCTTTTTTCTGGTATTTCTCTTTGTGTTTTTTTACAAAGTTTTACAGGTGATTTTAGATAATATTAAATATATATATACCCTAAAATTCCGATTATAACCCCCCCCCCCTTTCTTTCAGAAATAAAAATAATAAAAATCAGAAGGTATGATATTATTGGAAACATTTAAAAAGCTGAAATTTTAGGAAAGACTTCAGATTATAACAGCCGAGTGAACGGAAGGTTTTTGAAAAATGAAAACATCTGAAAATCACAGAGCAAGGGATATATGAGTAGCGGGTTACTATTGAAATTTTGCAGTATATATATATATATATATATATATATATATATATATATATAGACTGGAGTGTAACCGCGGAATAATACTAATATCGTCTTATAATTCAACTGATAAGCTAAATTTGGACCTGATAGTCGTCATATATCTGTTCGTTCGAAACTTTATATGCCTTAGGAAACCGAATCAAATATTAAACAATGATAGTTTCAGAAATTTGGAAAATTGCTTACATTTCATAAGACATTTTCCTTAAGAGAAGATAATTTAATATTAAATTATCTTCTCTTAAGGATCCCATTCCCACCGAAAACCGTTCTGGAATTTATTTAATTCCGTGTTCGTCCTGCAACTTAGGTTATATTGGTCAAACTAGGAGGCGTTTGAAATACAGAATAAATGAGCACCGTCGGAATGTTCGTAATGAAGAGATTACCAAATCTTCTATTGCTTCCCACTGCTGGTCTCAAGGTCATCGTTTTGATTTTTCCAAAACTAACATAATTTCATCTCCTGTCTGTTCCTCCCATTTGGATATTCATGAAGCATTTTACATATTTAAAAATTCGAAAAATCTTGTTAATGATATTTCTTCCACTCCTTTCTTCTCTGATGCTTGGAAATTACTCACGTAACTTAGATTTTAGTTTAATTTTTGTTATCCTTTGATTGTTATATGTTTAATCTCACTCATTTATTTATTTCCTTGTTTTTTGGTACAATTCTACTCACACCAGTAGCTATTTAGTTTCTACTTTATAAACTTTTTCTTTTCATTTTGAACGATTTTGTGCGTTGCCGCTTTGATTGCAGCACTCGTGCTTACTTTGTTCGCCTGATGAAGGGTCGTGGTTTTTTTCGACCCGAAACAATTGTTGCGAGTTTATTGCATTTTATGGTGTTTACTACAGAGTGTCTCTCTGAATATTGGATTTTTTACTTTCTCTTACCCATAAGGTAGAGAAAGTATTGTTTTTGGGTCAAATTTTCGAACGCGAGATTTTGCTATATTTACACGTTTTGAGGTCCCCTGAATACGAAAATCATGTTTTTAGCAAATGGTCTGTGTGTCTGTGTGTGTGTCTGTCTGTTATCAGCATATCTCAAAAACAAATTATGGCAGAAAGTTCAAACTTGGTATTCTAAATGTGTATCATATAGGGATGCTACAGTAAGCTTTTCGTTAAGATCAAGCAAATGGTTTCGTGTACAGGGACAATCAAGAGAATTCTAATACATTACGTCTATGGGGGAAATTGCAGGTAAGTAGAGTTTAACGTCTATAGACTGCACTAAACCAAATGAAACGAACATATATTTTTTGTAATAGAGATAGTTAACTGGGAAAATTTTTTTGTGTATGTAGGAGCCTCGCCCCCCTCGAAGGGAGTAAATTTTCATGATGGGTATCATTCAAAAGAGCTTGCGAATACCTTTAAAAGGAATGGTTGAACTATAAATATGCGATAATTTAAAACAAAGTTATAGATTTTTTTTTTAATTTTAACGAAAAAAAAAAAACTTAGAAAAAAAAATCGTATTTTTTTTTTTTTTAATATTGAGAGTAAAATGGACTTTTTTTGGATATTTAGTGTTACACTACCTCTCTAATATGGAAATCGTCTGCATTATCATAAAAAATAATTTTTTAAAATAATAATTTTAATAATTTATTTTTTTAAAACAGAATTATTTTTTAATAACCGAATTAAATTCTATATAAATGTAGGTGCATTAATGAAACGGGGGGTTGAGGGGGGCGGTAGCCCCCCTCACACAGAACTAATTATCGTATAAAACTCTTCTGAAGCCTAATTTGAATTCTTTAGCATAGGTTTACATGACAGTTCTCGTTATCTTACCTCTTAATCTGCAACCTGTATTTATAGTATTAAATTTCAGGGTAAGAGAAAGTCGTGTGAGTGACACACCAGATTATTTTCATTGCTGTACTGGTGAGGTAAACTCTCCAGATTTCGTAAAGAAGTTAAGTTTTGTATTAAAAACAAAAACTATTTTATTTACGATAAATACGATAATAATAAAATAACTTTTTTAAATATAACACGCAAGGTGTTAAACCTAGTGTAAAGCTCTTTTTAGGAAGCTTTACATACATTGCACATAACATAATAAATCAGATTAGAAAAATGTTAAATATGTAATGAAATATGAGCATTTCTACTAAATAATATTTAATTGCGCATACGCCATCTTTAACGAAATTTTATTTGCATAATTTAATAGCCAAATGTACTGAACTATTAATATGAAAACCCCAAACATGTATCATAAAAATTCAACAAGTTTTTTGTCATAGAATGAAATCTTCTTTCTTATGAATGGTTAGTTCATAAGATGGAAGGGCGAAAAAAATGTTGTTCAGAGCTGCCAACCTAATTCGGAAAATTGGTGGTACCGTCAATTTTTCTACACCATTTAATTTTTAGAGTAATTCTCTTCAAATATATTTACGATGAATTAAGAAAACAAATACTCTAAAAATTAAGTGGTGTAGAAAAATGGGCGGTACTAACAGTTTGCCGGATTAGGTTGGCGGCTCCATACTTGACAACCATCTCATTAATAAACGTACAATTATTAACGCCCCCTGAAAAAATGCCCCTTTTCTCACACCGCTATATTTTTATAATTATTCTCTGCAAATGTTGGTACGATTAAATAAGACTAAAATTACTCTGAAAAATTATTGGTGTGAAAAAAAAGGCGGATACTAAACATTGTACGGTCCATAATGAGATGGTTGGCAAGTATGCAGATCTGGTTGTTTATCACTTGAAGCATAAAAGACACGGGTTTTGACGGTGATTGTTGTAAAACAGTCGTTTAGCAGATTTGTTAAAAAACTATGATTCAGCTAAAATTCGTAGTACTGATGAAACTGCGTTGTTTCGTTTAGCTCTATCAGAACACACTCATATGTTCAAAACCGAAATTAATGATCAATACAATAGAATTAAATAAAGAGTAACTGCTCTTTTGATGTATAATATGACATGAACTGTCAAGAAAGCATTTTCAGTTGTTGTAGGAAGCAAGAAACTTCCCTGCTTTAAAGAAGTAAAAAATTTGTTTGTGGACTACCACTGTTGTAAGAAATGATGGATTTCTTTGCCTTTTTCATGCAATGGGATAAAAAGCTAACCAAAATAAATATTGTTCTAGTTTAGGGCAACTGCATTGTACATGAAATGTATTTAATGTTTTAATACATAAAATTAATGTTTCTTCCATCTAACAACTCAGTGTCATTCAGTTACTTGATTAGGGATTAGAGCATAGCCTCCTTAACTAGATGCCTGTTGCGTAGCTCTGAAACTAGGCAACAGTTGAAGCTGTAGGCAGCGCCACCTAGTACTGATTATGGGACTTTTTTATTCAAATGCCACCAATAATTTAAAGAAGTGATATATGATATATATAATCGACGTTTCTTCGATTCTATCCGCCTTTTATGTATATCATATCCCACTTTAAAAAAATTTTGGTGGCTGTTGAATAAAAAAATCGCGCAATCTGTACCAGGTGGCACTGTTTACCGTTTCAACTGCTGTTTAGTTTCTGAGTTACGCGACAGGCATCTAGTTAAGGAGGCTATGATTAGAGCATCTAAATGTTAATAGACAAAGAAAATGGTAGGAAAAGCTGTAACAGAAATCGATGAGAGTAATTTTTCTACATAGTATTCTATAAACACTATAGAAAAATATGTAACTCTCTTGGAAGCAATGCGCTACATAAAAATGTTTTAACCCTTTGTGGCACACTACCTTTTAAAGTTGGAATTTAAGCAAAAAAGTTTAAAGGCAGTCTAATCAGGTCTAGAATAGTTAACATGTATAATTTTGTAAAGACTGAAGCTGCCACTTCAGTTTTGTGGGTGTACCCAAAGAGGGTCTACTGTTCAGATGAACTTCGAAAACCGGACTCTTAAATTTGGAATTTCAGCAAATGTAATTGTAAGCAGTCTAATAAGGCCTTGAACAGTTCGTATATACCATTTACAGTTGACGTTTATATTTTATTGGTGCACCCACTGCGTCAGATGAATTTTGAAAAAATTTGGATTTGAGTATTGCAGTGAAGCTTACAATAAAGGTTTTTAAAGAATTATTGCAGCTAAAAAGAGTGAATCGAATTTTGTAGCATTGATACATATTATTGACAAGCAGGTTAAAAATAATTTCTAAATTAATTTTCGTTTCGTTTAACGCATATTTTCAGCATTTAGAATGAGAAAGGTTTGGTGATCCCAGATCGAGCTCACTACGCCAAAAAGGGTTGAAAATACAAAACGCTTCTTAGCATGCAGACTCGAGCCAGAAGAAGAATCTCAAGAAAAATGTTCCAGCTTTCAAGGTAAGGAACAATTTGACAAAGATTTCTTTTAATATGTTTAGAGGGATGAAAACCTCCTAGGATCGGCAAAACTATCTGACAGAGTAATTGTAGAGCAATTTTCGTCTTCATCAGTTTTTTTTAAAAACCGATAAATAAAGATGAAAATTCTGATTTAGGTGAGGAACCGATGAGTAAAAACAAAATTCTGATTTAGAAAAGTTACTGGATATACCACCTACAGCAGTCGATGCACATGAAGCTCTTTATACCTTCCAATATACGTACGCGGAAGAATACTAAGAGAGTCGGAGCGTAAACACCGAACGGGACTTTGCTAAAGTCAGAATTTTGAAAAATCATAACACAGCGGGCGAAACAGAACAGGTTGTTTCAGATATTGAAACGGGAAGAGGGCGCTGCAGGCGCTACTGAGCAGGAATACAATGTGGTTAAATTTTTCAATGAAGCTATTTTCACTATATGTATCTATAAGCTGTTGTAGGACCTGAAACGTGCCACCGAACGGGAGTTTCATAAAATCGGATTTTTCAAGGATTGCGAATCAGCTGGTCGCCGAAGATGGCTAGTTATGAATAAAATGAACATTATTTCTTTTTATTTATATTGTGGATACATTTATTAACTACGGAATTTGTGTTATGTATGGTGTGATATGGTAATTTTATTCCGTCAGATTTCAGAAAATAATTAATTTTTAATAAAATAATAATTTAACTCTATGAATTTTTAACTTAGCAGCAAAAAAACTTATTTTTAAAATTTAAATTATAATGCAAATATCAAAATTTAAATGTATTTAATTTGAGGGGAAAAAAAAAAGATGTGGGGTGGGTAACTGAAAATTTCTAGTGGTCTTATTTATGAGATATTTTTGAAAATCATATTAGATATGTCGGTAGGCAGATATTCAACGCGGGAAAGGGTAGTAATAATAAAATAAATATTTTTGCTCATCTGCTGCAGACAATTTTTTTTTTTTTTTCCGGAAGCAAAAATTCAACTAATTATTCTTTGAATTAAACACGTGCACAGATAATAAAAGAAAGAAATATTCTAACTTCTTATAAACTTGTATAAATAAGTGCTTAGAAAGTTTAACTTTTACCACACCATCTGGTTAGAATTTATGAGTAGTTTCAAAGTTATTATCGATTCTCAATTTTGCTGAATACAGAATGAAAGAAAGTTAATAAGTAGCATTGATAACTTTGATGAAATGCGTCTGCTCTCTCACTTGTTTTTTCTTTTCCTTTCTTTTTTCTTTTCATTTTTTCTTTCATTTTCCTTTTCCTTTTTCTTTTTTATTTCTGATATTGACTTTTAAAATCATTTACAAGCTTGTGCAGGGTATTCCAAACGGAAAAATGTTTTTTTGTTTTGTATTAAAAAAAAAGCAGGCATAAGTTGTACATTTAAATATGAACAGTTTTTACTTAGAAACATTTTTAAAACAGTTAAACCTTATGTTATATTACATATCTTGCATTATGATATTTTTAATTCGATACGTGTCAATAGAAAAGGTAGTATTTTGAGGTATAATTTTGTTTTGAGACTGTGATGGAAATGAAAATCAGTTTAAGGAATAAAACAGTATATTATGTTTTTAGTACGACAGGCCTATTTCTTTCAATTTGTCATCTTGCGTCGTTACCAATTTATAGTGTTTCACTTCAAAAATGCCTACCAATGTCCAATTTTACCATTTAATTTCTTACTCTAGCTTAAACTATTTTATGAAACCCGTAAAAATGTTATATATACACACATATATATATATATATTCTCCTAATTTATTCAAATTTGAATATCCTCCTCACCTTACCTTAACTCATAATCTCCTTAACAACAAGTGTATTAGTTTCTTAGATTTAAAACTTAAACTTGATGGTAGTAAAATTCATACGGATCTGTATGACAAAAGACAAGATTTTTGTTTCAAAGTAAATTTACACATTTTCATTCTTGTCTTCATATCTCTGTTTACAGAAATATCATTCTCAATCACCTCTTTCGCGTACATAATCTTTGTTCATTTAGGTACAAAAACAAATATCTCACACACATAATTAATGCTGCTACTAAAATGGGTTATCCCAAATTTTTTTTTTATTCAATTGTTTATCATTAAATGTCTCTGTTTAGCACAATTCTTATGGTTTTTTATATATATATATTTTTTATATATTTGAAATCTTTAAATTGCATTTTTTTTTTTCATGAATTCATGATCTTCAAAATGCTAAAACAAACTTATACGAATATCTAAAGATAAAACTTCATTTTGTTTTTCTGGATGTTTCATGGAACATACTTAAATGAATTAGGGATGCGTTTTGAAATGTATTAATTAGTTCTTGAGGAAAAAAATTAAAAAGTGCATATCTATGTAAAAATTAAAAAAAAACAAAAAAACAAAAAAAAAAAAAAAACAGGATATATATATATATATATATATATATATATAATTTTTTTTTTCTTTTTTTTAATCTTTTTTTTTTCTTTCAAAACTATCGCAAAATCCATCCCTAATTCTTTTAGGTAGTTCCTTTGAAACATACAAAAAATATGAAGTATTTTCTTAAATATCTGTAGATGTTTTAGTATTTTGAAGATAATTAATTCATAAAAAATGCAAACTGAGAAAATACATTTTGAAGATTTCAAATCTTTAAAATATCTATTAAAAAAAAAAAAAAAAAAAAAAAAAGTCCTTCCGGCTTATTCGAAAGGGTAGGTTGATTTCTTTTTCCTTATCAAATAGCCGTCATTTTGTTTCAAAATGGCGGCTACAAATTATTAACGAATTAGTAGAAATATTGATGTAGGCTATCTACATGTGGAGTCTTAAGCAAATCGGTTCATAAATACCTTTTTATGTGAATTTAAAATTTTCAAGTGGGCGGCGCTTGGAAACAAGAATATGTGAAAAGTTAACAAATATATCAAATGCATTTGTGAGATAAGACAAATATAGTTGTTCAAATATAGTTGAAATTAATTCAGATTCTCAAAAGTCATCGTGTTGAAAAAAATCAGTGGCTGCCACTTGGATCAAAATGGCAGAGAAAGTTGCTCAGTGAACTAATTAATCTAAGATATTGTTGCAAATTTGAAAATATTTTTTTTTTTTTTTTTTTTTTTTTTTTTTTTTGTAGAAATTCTTTTAAAGAGGCTTAGTAAGTTGATTAAATGTTAATTTTCTGCATTTATAGTTTGTTTTAACGTTAAAATAGCCTAAATTTCCCTTAAAAACGCATTAAAAAGATCCAGTATGGCAGGTAATGGATTTGGCGCCAAATTTGGCGACTTTTTCACTTGGTGACTGTTTTGGCGACTTTTGGCGAGAAAATCCATAGTTCATTCATAAACTTCATTGAGACACTTATATAGTCTATATATGCATCAAAATTCAAATAAATTCGGAATACGCTTTTTACAATTTGAATTTGAAATTTTCAAGTGGTCTCCACTTGAAAACAAAATGGTGGAGCAACTTGGTTAAGAAACTCATCCGAGATATTTATAACATAAGTTAAGACACTGTCTAAATTTGGTTTGATTTGGAGTATTATTTCGGAAGTTATCGTGATTTTAAATTTTCAAGTGATAGCCTGATTTCAAGTGGCCCCGCCTAATTTAAGATATCCGCCACTTTATTAAAAATGGCGGATACGTTCATTAATAAACTTCATTGAGACACTTATATAGTCTATGTACACTTCAAAATTGAAATAAATTCGTAATACGCTTTTTACAATTTGAATTTGAAAATATCAAGTGGTCTCCACTTGAAAACAAAATGGTGGAGCAACTTGGTTAAGAAACACATCCAAGATATATCCATAACACAAGTTAAGACGCTGTCCAAATTTGGTTCGATTTGGAGTATTATTTTGGAAGTTATCGTGATTTTAAATTTTCTGGCCCCACTTAACTTAAGATATCCGCCCCTTTATTAAAAATGGCAGATAAATTTCATTAATAAAGTTCATTTAGACACTTATGTAGTCTAGATTTACATAAAAATTCAAGCAAATCTTGCTTTAAATACGCTTTTTACAATGTGGGTTAGAAATATTCAAGTGGCTGCCACTTGAAAACAAAAAATCGGAGTAACTTGGTTAACGAACTCATCCAAGATATTTATAAGATCAGTTCATTATCCAAATTTGGTTCGATTTGGAGTATTATTTCGGGAGTTATCGTGATGACAAAGTTTTCATTATATCTATATATATACATAGATAAACGAAGTGATTGCAATAGGTCGATTTCTAAAGAAATCAACCTAAAAAAAAAGTATGAAATGTTGCATGAATATACATTTTATCGAACAAACCTAATAGACTTCAATTTATAATACTAAATGGAAAAATATATGCTTTTATATGAAATCTACTTCAGCGGTACCGTCGAAGATGCCAAGTCCCTTTAAGCTTAAAATTTATTTATTTATTTATTTATTTTTTTTTTTTGTATGTGTGTGTGGTAGAAAAAAAAAAAAAAAAATTCTTGTTTATAAACTTTGTATATATTCAAGAAATCTTTCTACTTATCTTTTTAAATCTTTTAGTCCGGTCAATTTAGACATAAAAATAGTGATCAAATAAAGAAAATTCCGACAGAGCCAAATTTCCGTAGAGACCTTAGGTTCACCACAAAGAATAAGGTGTCAAAAGTCCCCATCGGTCCCATGTGTGCTAAGGGACTTATTCGGGCCCCAAGGTCAAAATTTTGGGTTTTTTGGATTTTTCTCGAAAACGGTAAGTTTTATCGAAAAAGTACCTCAGAGTAAAGTTGTAGATCTCAAACTTCTCTATAAAAATGGTCCTTATGATTTTTTCTCTAAGACCCACCATTTCTATATGTGTGCTAAGGGACTTATTCGGGCCCCAAGGTCAAAATTTTGGGTTTTTTGGATTTTTCTCGAAAACGGTAAGTTTTATCGAAAAAGTACCTCAGAGTAAGGTTGTAGATCTCAAAATTCTCTATAAAAATGGTCCTTATGATTTTTTCTCTAAGACTAACCATTTCTACATGTGTGCTAAGGGACTTATTCGGGCCCCAAGGTCAAAATTTTTGGTTTTTTGGATTTTTCTCGAAAACGGTAAGTTTTATCGAAAAAGTATAAGATTAAGACAAAATTATAAGATCTGCATCCATAACATCATCAATAGCTAGTTCTTTTAATATTGTTAATGCTAAAGTGAGCTGAAGTAACGTGTGAGCGCGAACTGCCCTCGCGTAAGCATGGCCATTAAGCATTTTCTCTAAAGACTTAGGTGCATAAATCTCAGAAAGCACTTCTTTTAAACCACTTCCTTGCATAATATAACCTATTGCGCCGAAAAATGACATTAACAAATGAAATCCTCCCAGTCTTACTATAATCTTTGATAATTCCGATCCTTCAGGTGCAGCAGATACAATTTCGCGAGCTTTCGCAAACAGAGGTTGATCAAAAGTAATTATGCAAACTGTATGGTTGTAACGTTTAGCATCTTCTAAAGCACAAAGTAAAGTTGTGTATATCGTACTGTAATTACTTGCAGGCTGTTGAACAAATGGCAGAAATGAAATTTTTGATTTTGAAAAGTCTACAATATTGCTAGTCAGGTGTTCAATGTAACCATTCCAACCAGGTAAAGGAAAACTTTTGCATTTTCCATAGAACCATATCACATCACCTTTTTTTAGAAAAGATACTTTTGTTTCATTTTCGTATTCAAAATCTCGCACATTTATTTTGCTATATCCTACTACGCCAGTATTTTGATAAACCTGTATAGGTACATGAGCCTTCGTTGCAAAATCTTTAGCTGAAAGAACTTCAGTTACTTGCGGCATCGGCTGTTCTAGTAATACTGAATCTTTGGGAGTTACAATTTGTATTATACCCATGATATGAAGCGTATTATTACCGTCCAAAGTATTTACATTAATATCAGCATTATCTGCAACATATTGAACAAATGTGCCAGTTTCTAGTGATAAAATGTGAGGTGGGCGACTGAAAACTGCTGCTGCTTCATAGTTCATTGTTTCACTGTAAGATGCGCATAAGCCAAACGATGAGAAAATTTGTATAAGTCGTTTTGAACCAAACCGCCGATGGAAAAAAACTGAAAGACCCAGTTGTAATTTAGATCTGAAGGATCTAGGCCGAACAGCAGTCATTTATGCTATGACTAATATTTGTGCTAACTTTAAATGATCCGAATTATGACGCTTGTTTTTAAGAATGACTTGTTCCAAAAAAAAAAGATAATGATTCGGGAATATCGTTATTTATATCTTCAAACATTCTACCCGGTGGCGGGTACATAGTATTATCAAACACACAAGATTGAATATCTTCTCGAATAATTTCTACCGCAGCTTTTAAAGTTTTCCACCGTTTTTCCTTTTCATTCAAGTTTTTGTTATCAGACCAGGCTTGACTTAAAATGTCTTGGTAATTGTCTACAAAACAAATAAATGTTAATTTCCCAGGCTTCTCGGTAATAATAATTCTACTACCATACTTTAATTTCAATCGTATTTTTATAATCCCGTTTTCTAAAGCTACATTTTGGCAAACATTCTTCAATTCATCCAGTGAAAACTGGCAGTCATCGCTACTTTCAATGAAATTGAAAATTTCCTCCATTGCAGAGTTTATAGCCTCACTTTGAGGACGGCCAATTTTACCACCAGTATTAGGTCTCAGGAAGGTTTTGTAACAACTGTCATGGTATTTAGCGTCAGCAGCGACTAAATCATACTCAAAGTTAATACGTGCAAAGACAGCTTTTGACAAATCATCAGAACGGTCTTTAGCTAATTTTAAAATGGAATCTTTGAATGTAAGTTTGGAAACTTTATGAATTTTTCGGCGATAATTCTGCGCTTTCTTCTTCTCTGCTCCTTCATCCGCTTCATCACTACAAAATAAGCAGTGTTTTTTAAAACAAAAATCTGGATTCACTTACTCGCGCTCTAGTATGAGGTGGACTTACTTTTGAAGTACTGGCTTGTTCTTCCTCACGTTGTCTTTTTGCTGCAGAGATTGAAGTTTTCCGGGTGTATGATTTTCTCCAATCCACGTGAATTGCAACTGACTTTTGACTTCTTAAATAATCAGCAAACTCATCATTTCTCGCGACACTTGCATCGATTAAAGTTGGCATTCCACGACTGACCACAACAGTTTCATCTTCAGTCAAAAGTTTATTACAAATAAAGCAAAATTGTGACATTTTTTTTAAATATTGATCAGCACAAACTACAATAGTAGACGCTTGTAATAAATACGTATATTCACTCGAACTGCACGTTTAACAAGAAACAGGTACGTGTACGTGAACGACACCACACGGACAAAAGAATAGCCAGATGTTATTCAAGGCCATACAAGTAGAGGGGATACTGTAAGGGACTGGCGGTCTTTTGAGAGTATATTTTCTTAGAATAGTATAATGTATACATGAAAGAGACACAAGTAGGCATTTTTACTTGCTTGAGTACCTGAATATGTATATACGTGGCATATGTGTGCATATTATGTAGAACGTGATTCTTACAAGCGCAATATCTGGGAAATGGAGGGTCTTACAGAAAAAATCATAAGGACCATTTTTATAGAGAATTTTGAGATCTACAACTTTACTCTGAGGTACTTTTTCGATAAAACTTACCGTTTTCGAGAAAAATCCAAAAAACCCAAAATTTTGACCTTGGGGCCCGAATAAGTCCCTTAGCACACATGTAGAAATGGTGGTTCTTAGAGAAAAAATCATAAGGACCATTTTTATAGAGAATTTTGAGATCTACAACTTTACTCTGAGGTACTTTTTCGATAAAACTTACCGTTTTCGAGAAAAATCCAAAAAACCCAAAATTTTGACCTTGGGGCCCGAATAAGTCCCTTAGCACACATGGGACCGATGGGGACTTTTGACACCTTATTCTTTGTGGTGAACCTAAGGTCTCTACGGAAATTTGGCTCTGTCGGAATTTTCTTTATTTCAATTGTCCAAATTGACCGGACTATTTCTACTCTTTAATTTATATAAAATCTATGAGAAATTTCTCTTAATACAAAATCGCAAAATGTTTGATTATTCATAAGGAAAAAGGTAAGTTTTTCAAAGATTACATAAAGAACAATTAAAAGGAAAAGGAAAGAAACTGCATGAATATATATGTATATATACATATATATATATATTCGCCATTAATTTGTTTATAACAGAAAATATCTTTTTATCCATGGTCATAAATTAAGCTAATTATTCTTCCTATTAGACACCTGCGCAAGTAAAAGAAGAAAGAAAAAATTCTAACTTCTTGTAAACTTATATAAACAAGTGCTTAGAAAGTTCAACTTTTATCACACCATCTGGTTAGAAATTATGGATAGTTTCAAAGTTATTATCGATTTCCGATTTTGCTGAATACGGAGGAAAAGAAAGTCAATAAGTATTGGTAACTTTGCTGAAATGCGTCTGCTCTTTCATCTTTTTTTTTATATATAAAATTGTCCTTTGAAATCATCTACAACGTTTTACAGGTGATTCCAGAAAGAAAAAAGTTTTTCACTTATATTAAAGAAAGACTGTTTCTGCAGAGAACAATACACTGTAACTTGCTTAATTCTTAACAGTTTTTAGTTTACTAAAATAAAATAAAAAAGAAATTTTTTTTAAATTAATTAATTTAAATTAAATTAAATTAAATAATTACATTTTAATTCGATTAGGGTAGTTAAAAAGAGGATTCCCACAAAGTGAAATCTGGATACCAGAATTTTTATATAGTAATAGTTTTTTTAAGATATCGATGGACATGCAGGATTAGTCAAGTCTAAAATTTATTGTTTAAAAAAAGTGGTATTCCAATTTTTCTTTTTAAGGACTCTGATTAGAAAATATGCAAAACATTTATTGAGATATAATTTTCATTTGAGATTGTGGTGAAAAATTAAAATTAAAATGAGTTTAAAGAAAAACTGTATATAAACTATAAAATCTGATTTTATATTTTAAGTTTAAAATTTAGATTTCTTTTCTCCTTCATGTTTTCAAAACAGAAAAAAAAAAAAAAAATCCCCCCCCCCCCTTTATTTATAAATTTCGAATATTTTTCTTTTTTAAATATTGTTGAAAAAATTTACAAATTTGCAGAAAATCTCCCAGGAATATCTCTTGATAAAAGATAAAATATTTATGGTAAGCATAGGGTAAGTGCACCAGTGATTGACACTTTTAGAGCAATCTCTGATGTTTTTAATGTTCTAGTCATGAGAAAATATTTTTAGAAATCTTAAGTTAGTACATATGGTATGAAAGACATTCAGAACCACATATATGTTAAAACATATACATTTGATAACAAGTATTATTATTATTATTTTTTTATGAATTTTTATTTGACACCCACTCAATGTTCCAGTAATTGACACTGCCAGTTTTTCATTTTTTCAGTAATTGCCCCCCTATGTTTCAGTGTTTGACACTGCTAGTTATTCATTTGACCAGTTATTAGCAACCTATGCTCCAGTGTTTGAGATAAAATGTTAAAATTCTTATATGTAAAATATATGATTTTTTTATTTTCCTTATCTATTAATTATTTCGGGATAGGTGCCAATTACTGGAGCATGCCAATCACTGGAGCACCTACCCTACACTTAAAAAAAAAAAAAAAAAAAAAGTTTATATAAAGACAAAAAAAAAAAAAAAAGTAAAATAGTCAATGCTTTTTACTTTCGCCATTAATTCTTTTATCGAAGAGAATATTTTTTCTTTCCATAAGCATAAATTAAGCTAATTAATATTCCAATTAGACACCTGAGCAAAAAAAAAGAAAGTAAATTATTATTTTTTGCGAACTTATGTAAATAAGTGCTTATGAATATTAACTTTTATAATACCTTCTGTTTAGATTTTTTGGTACTTTCAAAGTTATTATCATCTATATTCGGTAATACTGAAGACAGAAGAAAAGAAAATAAGTATTGGTAACTTTGTCAAAATGCGTCTTCTTCTCCCCCCCCCTCCCCCATATATATATACATATATATATATATATATATATATATATATATATATATATATATATATATATATATATATATATATGAGATTGCCCTTTGAAATAATCTATAGCATTTTACAAGTGATTCCAGAAAATCGTAATGTTTTTTTTTGTTTTTAATATACTTACAATAACGTTTTATCATAGCTAGCATACATCTTGACGTATTTTAATTTTTAACAGCTTTTAGTTTACTAACTAGCGTTTATCATAAGATGTCTTTAGTTTATCTTAAGATGTATGTAAATTTACGAGTGCAGTTAGCAAAAAAAAAAAAAAAAAAAAATCGAAATATTTATTGCCGTTGATTTAATTTTATTCATTTGAGGTTGTTTTGACAAATTATAAAAAAGAAAAAAAAAAAAAAAAAAAGATCAGTTTGGAGAAAATCCGTAAAATACGATTTTATTTTTTAACTTAAAATTTAAGTTTTTAAAAATGAAAATAAATAAATAAATAAAAAATATTTTTTCTTATTAATGAATTTCGCTTATATATATATATATATATATATATATATATATTATATATATATATATATATATACACACACAGGTTGTTCCAAAAGTCCCTCCCCCCTCCTAACTCGAAAATGAGTCGGAATTATGAAATATGGTGAAACATATGTTCAATGAATTCGAGAGGGAACTCTTTTGGTGTAAAATTTTTGGACCCCGCGAGGCTGGGGGGGGGGGGGGGGCGCTAGAGAAGGCAACTTTAAATTTTCAAATGGGAAGGTATGTTTTGTGATACATTACTGGAAACGTGTCTTCAAAACAATGAATTTCATACAAATAGTTTTGCCCTACGATGATTATTAAAGAAGGTACTTGAGTTTTTAGACTTTTGAAATGTGGATTTTATACATGTGTATCCCCTTTAATAATCATTGCAGTACAGAACTATTTATATCAAATTCATTGTCTTGGAGAGACGTTTTCATGGATGAATCACAAGACATACTTTTCTGTTTGAAGTTTTAAAGTTCTTCCTAGCGGCACTACTACTACCCCCTTGCCCGGGCCCAAACATTTTTGAGCAAAGTATGTGTTGTGATGTATCCGTGGAAACGTCTCTTCAAGACAATGAATTTGCTATAAATAGTTTTGTCCTGCAATGTTTATTAAAGGGGATACATAAGTATAAAATTCACATTTCAAAAGTCTAAAAATTCATGTATCTCACACAATAATCATCGTTGGGAGAAACTATTTTTATCAGATTCATTGTTTTGAAAAGACGTTTCCAGAGATGTATCACAAGCCGTACCTTCCTATTTGAAATTTTAAAGTTGCCCTCCCTAGCGGCCTCCCTAGCCCCATCGGGCCCAAAATTTTTACCAAAAGAAGTCCCTCTCGAATTCATTGAACTTGTG
Source organism: Salticus scenicus (assembly GCA_963930645.1). Classification (NCBI taxonomy): domain Eukaryota; kingdom Metazoa; phylum Arthropoda; class Arachnida; order Araneae; family Salticidae; genus Salticus; species Salticus scenicus. The sequence goes on along the minus strand of OZ005659.1, from coordinate 26,044,760 downwards.
TTTCGCCATTTTTCACAATTCCAACTCATTTTCGAGTTAGGCGGGGAGGGGTTGGGAATTTTGGAACACCCTGCATATATATATATATATATATATATATATATATATATACAGACACACTGTTAGAAAAATTCAAGTAAAATTACGGGGAAAGTCCGGCAGCAGAAATTCCAGACAAAGCCCGTAAAAAAAAAACATTTAGACTATAAATGATGTATACCCTTAATTTTACTTTGTGACAAACATACAACCAATCCATAAAAAAAAGTAGTACTGCCCGTAAAATTATAATGCAGCTTAGCATGTTAAATAGTAGTATTGTCCGAAAAATTAGAATTCAGCTTATTTTGTTAAAATAGTAGTTACACATAGTTGGTAAAAAATCAGCATTCCACTTCATTCTATCAAAAATGTATTTCAATTGATGGATAAAATTTCTAGATTAAAATAGTAGTGTTGCCCGTAAAATTGGAATGTTGCTTAGTATGTTAAAATAGTAGTTTTGACCGTAACATTAGAAAGCAGTTTTGTATGTTAAAATAGTAGTATTGTCCGTAAAAATGTAAGGCAGCTTGGTATGTTAAAATAGTAGTATTGTCCTTAAAATTATAAGGTAGCTTGGTATGTTATTTGCCCGTAATATAGTATTGCCCGTAATATTAGTATTTCCCGTAAAATTAGAAGACAACTCACAAGGGAAGTATGAATCAGTAAAATTGCTATTGAAACCAAACAAAGCTTAAATTAAAGGGACACCTAATAGTTGTAGTTATTTCTATAAAAACCATCAAGACACACATCCTAGTAAGAACGGGTGGTGCAGTGGTAGCGCGCTTGAGTTGTCATACGGAGGCCTTGAGATCGAGTCCCCTCAAGGGCGTTTTGTGTTTTAATTTTTTTTCAATTAATTTTTTGTTTTTACGTTTATAATTAATTAAATTATTAATTTAAGAGAAAATATTTGTTTTTTAAGAAGATCTTATTATTATTATTATTTATTTATTTATTTATTTATTATTATTATTATTATTATTTTAAAAAATATTCCAGTTATTGACCATGAATTTAAAAAATATATATTTTATATAAGTATAATTATATTTGTTATAAATATAATTATACTTTTATAAATTTGGTATAAAATATATTTGTTTATAAAAAAGAAAATCATGTTTAAAACTACGAATGTAGTTTATGATTAAAAGTAGAAAAATCATGAAACTATAAGTATTTTTCACAATGAGAACAAGAAATATAAGAAAATTGATCACAACTATTTGAATTACGATTTTGTGCACCGTCAATATTATTGTTCATCATGAACATTTTGTTAAATATTTGGCTTTTCGTCGAAATTACTAGATTTGTAAAATTCATATTTACCTAGATTTTGAATTTTTTGAGATGCAAACTAATTATAAAATAGTAAAATCATTCTGAGGAAATTTCTCTCATTGTGTTCAGTTTTATTGTCGAATCTAATGAAATATTTGAAATAAAAGTTAAATGCGACGTCGAATAGTTAAGCAACAGCTGTTGTTCATTCAGGATTTTTCATGCAAAAAATTGCATGAATAATAATATAATTGGGAGCAGACGATTAACTCTAGCTATTAATGACATCGATAAAAAATAGTAATTAAAAATTTACATAAAACACTAGCACAAATCATTAACAAAATTTTATCTTAATGTAATATAAAAGTATTTCCAGTTAAATTATTAATTTCTTGTAATTTAATACATAAATGAATAATTTGGTTAAATATTTAAAAAAATATTAAATTGTCCGCTCTAAAAAAACAATATATAATATTTTCTATTAAAATAATAATTTAATTTAATTAAAATTGTAAGAAAAAATAAATAAATATTTCAGTTGAAATAAAAAATTAAAATACAAAATGCTCTTGCGGGGACTCGATCTCAGGACCTCCGAACCACAAGTCAAGCACGCTACCAAAGCCCCACCGGTTCCCACAACTGTGTGTGGTTTATTGGTTTTTATAGAAATAACTAAAAGTATTGGGTTATATCTCCCTCCCATGGGAGTTGTTGCAGCAAATTTGTACTCTACCCTATGTTTTCGACCATGTTCTTTAACTTAAGCTTGGTTTGGTTTCAATAGCATTTTTACTGATTCATACTTCCCTTGTCAGTGTGCTAAAATAATTGAATTACCCGTAAAATTGGATGATAGCTCAGAGAAAGCCCGTAAATAAACATTTAGACTACAAATGATGTACCCCCCGTAATTTTACAGGGGATATGTTAAACAGTATGTTAAAGTATGTTCTAAGTATGTTAAAAAAAAGTACTATTGCCAGTCAGATTAAGGGAAGTTGGCACCTTTTAAGGCAACACAGTAGGTTTTTCATAAAAGCTTATATTTCAATTTAATATTTATAAATTGAATTATATTTCATTTGTCTGTTCAATGAAATATATATTCAGGCAGCAATTCTTATGGGTTTTTGATACGTTTCTTATAGATTTGAAATCTTTAAAATGCGTTTTTTTATCAGTTTTCATTTGTTTATAAATTTATGATTTTCAAAATTCTAAAACTGCTTCAAATATTTAAGAAGAAATTTATTTATTTATTTTTAATGGGAACAAAAAATAAATAATAAAAAATGAATGTCTATAAAAATTTGGAAAAAATAAAATAAACAAAATAATAATAATAGAATAAAATATATAAATAAATAAATAAATAAATAAAACTGATTTTTTGTTATTTTATATTTTAGTATTTTTTTTCCTTTTAACCCATTGTTAATTCTTTTAAATAGATTCTATTAAACATTTCAAAAATTTTTAATTCTTTTGTTTTAGAATCTATAGAAATTTTAGCTTTTTGAAGACCAGGAATTCATGGAAAAATGCAAACTGAAAAAACACAATTTAAAGATTTCATATCTGTAAAAAAAAAATGTATCAATAACCATATTAATTGTTGCCTGAATTTATATTTCATTGAAAAAATATACTATAGTTCAATTAATAAATATTAAATGGAAATATAAGCCTTTATATGGAACCTACTGCAGTGTTGCTGCAAAAAGTGGCAAGTCCCCTTAAAAAAAGAATTATGCAGAGAAAAAAATATAATTGTCTTTTTTCCAAGTATACGATTATGAGCAAAATTTGACCCCCCCCCCAAAAAAAAATATATATATATATATATATATATATATATATATATATATATACACTAAACGACAAAAAAAAAAAAAAAAAAAAAAAAAAAGCCGCACTGCAGAAAAAATGATTTATACCTTTTACTTTCTTCTATATGTAATATAGAGAAAGTATTGGATTCGCGAAAATTTTCGACCTCCGTTTTTTGACGGATCTACACGTTTTGGGATGTCCTGAACACGAATTGATAGTTTTTAGAAAATGTCTGTCTGTGTGTCTGTCTGTCTGTCTGTCTGTCTGTGTGTCTGTCTGTCTGTCTGTATCATTTTTTTGTGGACGCTGTATCTCACGAACATATGAATGAAATTTAACCAAACTTGGTATTTAGTTGCACCCTGACATGAACTGGTGCCCATTAGATTTGGGGATCAATAGCTCAACAGGTGGCGCTGTAATCGCATTTTATGCAAATTTTTAACATGGCAGCATAGGACAAAATTCCGTATAAATGGGCATAATGAGAGTTATTTTAAACTTGTGATTGTAAAATTAATTTGAATTATTGATGATAGTAGTAGTTAACTAGGAAAAAAAATTGTGCATGGGGGGGCATCGGTTCCCCCCCTGGGGGGGAAGTACCCCCCCGGGGGGGTTAAATTTTGAAGATGGGTATCATTCGAAAGATCTCGTCAATACCTTTAAAACGAATGGTTGAACCATAAATCTGTGATAATTTAAAACAAAGTTATCGATTTTTTTTACTTTTAACAAAAAAAAAAAAAAAAAAAAAAAAAAAAAAAAATTTCGATTTTTTTTTTTTTTTTTTTTTTTTTTTTTTAAATTATTGTTAGTGATTGAATATGTATTAATTTTCACAAAAAAAAAAAAAAAAAGAAAAAAAAAGAAAAAGAAAAAGAAAAAAAAAAATCTTTTTTTTTTTTTTTTTTTTTTTTAAATATTGTTACTGATTGAATATGTATAGGAAAATATAGAAGAAAGTCTTGTGGTGGCCACAACATACTAGTTTTATTTGTAATAACTTTAAAATTAATGTTTGAAACGAATAAAACTGTCTTGTTTGCATAATACCAAAGGTATGAAATGATACCTCTGTATATTTTCGATTTAATAATTCGCTTTATTGCACTCTACGAAGTACTTTTTAAAAATCTGCTTAAAACTTTCTTTTTGAACATAATGCACTAACCATACACTTTCCATTCTATTATGATTTATTATATGAAATAAACAAGTTATATTTTAATATATAAAATAAAACTATTTATTTGTTTGATCTAAGCAATTTTTTGTTAAAAATATGTATTCTGCATTGGGTTAATTCCACCTTTATATAGAATTACTGCATTAATGCGCAATGGTATAGTTTTATACACTGTTTTAATATAAATTCAGAAATTTCAATGTGCCAAATATCACAAATAATTTTTTTATAGTTCTGGCAGAGTTATACGCTGCAAATTTCGAATCCTCTCCCCTCGCCCGCCTTTTTATAGACGAAACTTTTTCGAGCGGATCGCGATTTTGACTATTTCCATGTCTGGTAAAGAAGAAATTCTACTATATCCTTTGTGGTATTTAACTTAAAGTGAAAAAAGATATGATTACTTACAGAATTATGGGTTCTCATGGGAATGTATAAGAAATTTTGACATTTTGAAGTGAATAAACTTACCACAGACGAAGTGTAGTCAGGTTCCTTATTATCTTCAAATGCTGTTTACGGAAATGTCAAAGATACCTCCAAAATAGTCGGTCAGGCACCACTTTTATGCAGATTGTGTTTTATTTCGAGTTAATTGATCCCTTGAGCATAAAAAATTTCCCGAGTGTTTGAAAAGCTATGCACCTCCGTACCATAATGTACGGAGAATGTGTCACTGTTTTAAAAGTACGATTTTCATTAAGTCGGTCATATTTTCGTTGTCAGATCTGCTTGTTTTCTTTAGCTCGAAATAATTTAAACTTGACTCATCAGAGAGAACCAGTTCAGCCCAATAATTAACTAATCATTTTTTAAATTTTTTAGCCATCTGAGGTCTTGCTTTCTTAATTCTCTTCACTAAGAATGGAATTTTTTCAAATTTTCTGTCACTTAAACCTGCTTTGTTTAATAGTTGTTGTACTGTAGTTAAAGAAATTATGCTACTAAACACTTTTTCTGAAGCTCTTTTATGTTCTAAATGTAATACAAACCGATTTTATAAGCAATGGCTTTTTAACTTACGGTCATCTCGCTTGGATAAGCAGTGTGGCCACCTAAAACCAAATTTCCAGTTTAAACGGCCAAAAACTTTTATATCTTGCTGAAGACCCTTTTACCAATATTTCTTTAACATTTAATTACTTTGCCATCTCACGCATTAAAATATTTTTTGATTTTCATTCAAAAATTAATACTTTTTGTGGCATCGTTAACTGCCTTATTCTTACCATTTTTGAAATAAATTCTAAAATTACAATTTTCCTGACAGTTGCATTTTGTTTTTAACATTGGACTCAAAGCTAAAGTGTATGTGGAGGACAACATAGTAAAATCTGTTCGAAAATTTGCTTTTTAAACGATAAAATTGGCGGTTGTTGAAGGCAAAATGGAAAACATCCAAGTGCGGCTTTTTTTTTGTCGCTTAGTGTATATATATATGTGTATATATATATATATATCCAGTTATATTCTGTATGAATATTAGAGATAGATTTCCAATAGAGATCCGTATCATTCAAGCCCCTTATCATCTTTATGATTTCCTTTATTATAATGCTAAACCGTTTGGACGTGAAATGCTTTTGTATTTCAAACTCTCTCTTTAAAAAAGGAATATTAACACGCTTTTATTAGCTTCACTTGTATGTATGTTTGTATGTATAATGTATGTTTGTAACCGCTCTGGGAGCAAACAAAAAATCTATATTGTAAAAAAAGACTTTCCCTACGTGAACGATGTGTTTGTGAGGTAAAGCTCCGGGCTACGAACCTAAAGGTCTCGTGTTCGAGCCCAGTCAGGGGAGATTTTTTTTTTTTTTATAATGGTTTTTGTTTAATTCTAAATTATTTTAATTAAATATTTAAATGTAGGGGAAAGTTGTCCAAAACGGGGACGCTAACATATCTCTGTCCGGAAAACAAAATCTATAAGTAAGAAAAATTCGGAAAAGCATTTCCTGATTAGAACATGTCTTGGACTCTCAGATGGCAAAGTTATTTAAAAAAAAATATCATTAGTATAGGCAGAAAAAACATTTTTCTGAAAAATGTGCAAAGTCCCCGTTTTGGACAACCGGTTGGGTAAAATGGGGTACTCATATGAAATAACGTAAATTCAAGTCCTAATGCGAAATTTTATTAGAAAAACTTGGATTACAATAAAAAGGTGAAGTTAATGCAAAATCAAGATGCAGATAAAGTATTTAGTTATCTTTTTCAACAGTTACTAGAATGACACAAAAAATAATCAAACACAGACGTCACATATGAAATTGACTTCGCTTTTTTAAACACTTGAACAGACTTCATGTACCCAACTTTGACAGCTGCTACATTGAATCTACCCCTTTTTGTCTTTCGAGTGAATGTAAAGTTCATTACAAAAAATACAAGTGTCCTCGCTAGTGTGTTCCTCATCAGATGTTAATATTGGGTCTTGAATTTATTTATTTTCTTCTCCTTTTTAGCTTTTGGATACCTAGGATTAGATTCGGTGGGTTTCTTGACCAATTTTCTTTTCTATTTATTCTGCTTTGCATTTTTCTCCTGTTCTGCAGCTTTCAATTCTGCTTTGTAAGGTGAGTATGACAGTTTTTCTTCTCCTCATGTCATTCACTTTTTTTTTTTTTTTTTTTTTTTTTTTTTTTTGCTAACGTTCAGTTTTTTATGGTAGAGGCATTATTACTTTAGGCGAAGTGTTAAAAGCTGAAAATTTCTGGGGTTCGACGTCCCCGTTTTGGACTACCGTCAATGTCCCCGTTTGAGCCGACCATGACGTGTACTAAAAACGTGGCGTCTCTTCACACACGTGTCTGACAAAACTATAAAGCAATGTGTGAAAATGTATATTAAATCTAGACGGATCCATAACGTACTTACCAAAATCGAACGTTCAAAGGTCACTTGATAAGATACAATACAGTGTACGGCCACAATCGAAATGAAAATCGCAAAAATTTGAAAACTTTGTAGAAAATAACAGATCCTGTAAAATATGTCAACAACTTGATTCAAACTTGCTTATAGCCGAATTAGAATTACCTTATACTATTGGATTCAAAGAGGACACACTAATCAATGAGAAACTGAACGTCCCCATTTGACTCGCCGTCCCCGTTTTAGACAACTCTCCCCTATGTAAATATTATGGTGTGTCACTCACACGATTTTATCTTACCCTGCATTTTAATACTAAGATAGATATTTTGTACTTTTTAGTTCACATTTCTATAAAAGCGAGTTTTTTAAATTTTTAAAACTATAATATTTTTTTATCTATTTTTAACACGCTTTTATTAGCTTCACCTGTAGGTATGTTTGTAACCGCTCTGGGAGCAAACAAAAAATCTGTATTGTAAAAAAAGACTTTCCCTACGTGAACGTTGTGGCTGTGAGGTAAAGCTCCGGGCTACGAACCTAAAGGTCTAACGTTCGAACCCAGTCAGGGGAGATTAAAAAAAATGGTTTTTGTTTAATTCTAAATTATTTATTTCTCATTCCTTCCTCCTGTTATTTATTGAGTTAATATTACGTAATTTCTAGACTTTTTAACACGTTTTTATTCATTTGACATGATGTAACTATTAATGTATGTAACGGAATCTTGTAAATCAATTTTCGGTTACTTCTGGTCGTCCGATTGACCTGAAATTTCGCACACGACTTCATTATCGATGACAATACAAAATAAAAGTATTTCCAGGCGCCTATCCCTTCAGGGGCAGGTTTCAGGGACAAAGTATTAAGTAAAAACCCCATTTTTTAAACTTTAAAATGGTTTTAGTTAACCTTTCAATAAATGAGCTATTTAATTTTTTAAAAGTATAATTTTATTCTACATGCTCTTATTGTCTCATCTTTGCAAAATATTTGTAAAATGTACACTTTTATTTGAAGCGTTAAAATATTTTACTCTCCGCTCGTTAGCTTCGATAATTTTAATACATCAAATACAAAATTAAATGTATGTTTTGGAAATATTTTTCGAAAAAAGACCATAAGACAGCCTGTAAGAAGTCACAGAAAAAAATATTAAAAAAATTAATTTTATGATGAGATAGTTTTCGACAATCATACGCTTGGTATTAACGGAGGAAATCGTAGAGCTAACTGATGAGATGGACCTAAGTTGCTGTGCATAAAAGAAACTCACAAGCTATCAATCCCATAAGATCGTGTGCTTGACAGATTATTTGATTGCATAGTTTTTCAATTTTGTGAGTGCAGTTTTCCTGTTCTGAGAGAAAAAAAAAAAAAAAAAAAAACACTGCAGATGAGATTGAAAAAATTATTCTATCAAGAAATTTTTAAAGAACATGCTGCCACAGAATTAACATTAGCTTGTTTCTTCGTGGACGTATCCTGTCAAATACAGCAATTAGATATGCAGGTCTCGCAGCGTTTCTAAAAATTTACTCGCGTTATATTATACTGCCACTACCATTGTTAAAAACTTTTTTATTCAAGCTTTTAATGTTGAAGTATTAGGTAAATAAGTGCTCATTTAAAATAGTGGTGACAATGTAGCAAAATGATTCCTAAAATTCCTAAAATTTTAGGAACGCTGCGAGGCCTGGTTATCAGTAATCATCAATAATATGATCATTAATCAATTTTTTAGAAAATTGGTATTTAGAAATATTTATTTCTGGCAATTTTTAAACTTTCATTTACCATTAAAATTTAACAGAAATTTTTCATTAGTTAAATAAGTCGAAATTTTAGTGGTAAGAAAATAAATATTATATAAAAAGGTGACAGTTATGTTGCAGCTATAATTCATAACATTTGTATTCAGAGTCTTATTTCACATGAGTTAAGTTTACATGTATTACATATTTTCACCAAATTAAGACTGAATTTAATTACATAAGGGTCACTTTTATTCATACTTTTAATATAGCATTGATAAAATAAATTCATAATATTTCAAAAAGTATAAAATATTTGTTTAGCAGTTTGTAATTTACAAAGACAGTTACCACTTTCTTGAGTTAACATGATATACTACTATATACAAGATATTTTTTCTAAATTTTACAAGTACTTTCTAAGGTTATTGTTTTATTTTTACAACTTCATTCACTTCAGAGAGAATTTATATCAGATAATGCAGAAAATTCATTATAAATGTAGTTCTGAATTGTCTTATTTGTTAAATAATAAGCAATGTTTTAACTTTCAAAATTTTGTTTAATTGAATTTGAATTAGGATTTATAAAACAGCTTGTAAAATCTGAAAATTTAGAGATGAAATCAATAGCATAATATTAGTTATGAATGAGAAAAGATGAAAGACAGGGAAACTGAACATGAAAATATTCAGAATGAAACATAAATATAATATATTTATAAAATAAAGTTTTAATATTTCTAATGGGATATAAGATTCTTTGCAAAAGGTCTCTCCCCCCTCCCCTCAATTTTTAATTCAACATAAAATTTTAAAATTTTATTTTATACTTCTAAAATTTTTGCGAGTGAAATTACTCCTAGAAAAGCTTTTGTTTTGGGAAATGCAAGAAGAAGCATGGGGAAATAATCTTTCCCCATTAAAAGTTTTCTACACAATATATACATTATGTAAAATACAAATATAGCAATTAAAAAGAAGAAAAAATACTTTTGAATATTTTATCAAGATCTCATGCAATAAAAGAAAGGAAAATATTTACAACATATTTATGTATTAGGCATACAATTTTCAATCATTTACTACACATATGCAATTATATATTGATTTAAAAACCTCATATTGATATATATTATCTCAATTTCACAGTAAAATTTTGCACTTTTGCATGTATATTAGTTCTTCTGGTTCTTTTTGGGGATTTCGATCCTTTTCTAGGAATTCTGAAAACATTTACGGACGCTGGAGGTGGGCTGACGAAAGTTGACGGACAGATATACTAATTCAAATCATATTCACTCTTAAAAATTGTTAGAAAGTGTTATAAGCACTTAATGTAAAAGAAAATGCACTTTAACAAATTTCTAGTTACAGCAATTAATGTAACTGAATATTTTATTTTTGTGTGGCACTGTAAATTTTATTGTTAATCATACTATATTATATAGCAAACAGTCTTTTGTGCATATGAATAACATATTTCAAATTCTTTAAGATTTGTGTTAACTAAAATTATTTAAGCATGGTTTATAGTAATACACTTCACTTAGAACGCAATGCTTTGGAATACTTTCGGGTGTCCCTGTACACAAACCATTTGTGGTATTTACTCCATTTTCAATTAAAAAAAACATCCAATGTGAACTTGAATATTATATTTCAATTTCATTAAGATTTGTGTAAAGTAAAGTTGTTAAATAATAGAAATATCTCTGATAGAACGTAATGCTTTCGAATACTTTCGAGTGTCCCTGTGCATAAACCAGTGGTGGTATTTACCCCATTTTCAATAGAGAACATCCGACAGTGAACTTGAATGACATATATCAGTTTCAAGAAATTCTATGAATATTTACGAGATTTAGAGCGCTTGCAGACTGATAGAAGGATAGACAGGCAGACAAACAAACCGAAGTTCTTAAAACTTAGAAAGTGTTAAAAAGAGAATAAAATGTGATGCTATCTGGAACGGCTCAAGAATTATTTTAATGAAAAGTTGTAGGTTAACTAAAGTTCATCCTGTATAAATAAGTGCTTAGAAAGTTTAACTTTTATCACACCTTCTGAATAGAATCTATGGATAGTTTCAAAGTTATCGATTTCCGATTTTACTGAAAAAAGAAAGTCAATACGTATCGGTAACTTTAGCGAAATGCGCCTGTTCTTTCATTTTTTCTACGAAAGTAACCTTTGAAATCATCTACAACATTTTACAGGTAATTCCATATTAAAAATCATTTTTTGTTTTGTATTCAAGAAACCGTGCCCAGATTGTGACGTCATCTAATTCTTAACAGTTTTTAATTTAATCAATAAATTTTTCAATAATTAAATATTTTTAGTTTAACTTTGTTAAAATATTTCGGTTTCTATAAGCGTAGTCAGAAAAGATTTATTTATTTATTTTTGAGGCAGAAATTTCCTTTGAGATTAAAATTAAAACTAAAATCAGACTTAATATATATATAGAAACTGTAACATACTATTCTATTTTAACCCTTTCAGTCGCAGTGTTCCCGCTGATGGAACACCTAATTTTAATTCTCAAGTGCAAAAACTCATCCCGGAAATTTTTTAGCAAAAATTTACATTTATAACATAGCAGAAAAGGTCGTTTTTTTAACGTGAAAATTAAAAATTTCTTCTATTTTAATTATGTTCGTAAATTCCGGTGGCAGTGTAATTTAAATGATCCGAATTACCTTGCGCCGCAAAGGGTTAAAATACTCCGGAATAAATTGAAATGTTGGGATCTATGCAACTTTTACGAGTTTTTGTTGTCGATAATGTTTACTTATAAAGTGATTTATTTATTAAATTAAATATTATTTGAATTTAATTAGGTTTACTTTCAGATGTTTCAAACCGAAAATTTCTCGAAAAGGAACAATGCTATTTTTTTTATTTTTTAAATAATTATGATCAGCTATGTGTCTAAAAGCCATTTTTAAAATTTGTTTAGTAATTTTAAAAATGAATTAAGTAGTGAACGTTAAAGTGTTAAGCTTAAAGATTTTTTTTTTTTTTTTTTTATGTTAGAAAATTAGAGGGCAAAAATTATTTTTCTTCACTTATAAATTTCGCATATTTTTTTTCTTCAAACACCGAAGAAATTTTTTATTCCATTCAAAATGTGTGAAAAATATCTCTAATGAGAAGATCACGTAATGTTTATCGTTCATAAAAATAAGCTAAGTTTTTGCCCTATTATATAAAGGGAAGAAAACAGAAACGTTAAGTATTTTTTTGCCTTTCTCGTTAATTCGTTTACTACAGAAAATATTTTCCCCATAAGCATAAATTAGGCTAATTATTCTTTGAATTAGACACCTGCGCAAACATTAAAAAAAAAAAAAAAAAAAAAAAAAAAAAAAAAAGGAGAAAAAAATTCTATTCTTGTAAATTTATAAAAAGCAGTGCTTAGAAAGTTTAACTTTTATCACACCATCTGGTTAAAATTAGTGGATAATTTAAAGTTATCGATTGCCGATTATGCTGAATACAGAAGAAAAGAAAGTTAATAATTACTACTGATAACTTATGCTAAATACATCTGCTCTTTCTTATTTTTTTATGAGACTGCCCTACGGAATCATCTACAAGGTGTTATAAGCGATTTCAGAAAGAAAAACTTTATTTTTCTTTCCTCTTTCTCTCTCTCTCTCTCTTTTTTTTTCTTTTAAATGTTAAAAAATGCTTGCATAGATTGTTTTTGTAGCTTGCATAGATTGTAGCATAATTTAATTTTTAACAGTTTTTAGTTTAAAAAACTTTTAAAAACATTAGATATTTTTAATCATTTGGTATTAATATTTAGTTAGTTATTCAGCTAGTTTATCTTTGTAGAGCTATTTGTAATTCTATAAGGGTATTCGGAAAATATTTAAAATATATGCTGAGGTATAATTTTTATTTGAGATTACAGTTAAAAATTAAAGCTAAAATAAGTCTAAAGTTAACGTTTACAAACATTATAACATATTTTAAACCGTTGAAAAACTTCTTATTTGTAGAATATATATCAAATATATCTCTTAAGAGAATATAATAAAATATTTGATTACTAATTTAAAAAAAAGGATAAGTTTTTATCCGCTAATATAAAAGAAAATTTAAAAGAGAAAAAAGGCTTAAATATTTTTTGCTTTTGTTATTAACTCTCTCACTGCAAAAAATACTTCTTTACTTAACCCGTTAGTAGTCGCTAGTTGGTCGATTTGCCGCCCATCCTTCATTATTGCCAGATTTTTTTTATTGAATAGCCACCAAAAATTTTTAGAAGTGGCATTTGATATACATAATACGCGAATAAAATCGATTTAACGTCGATCACATCACTTCTTAAAATTATTGGTGACAGTTAAATAAAAAGTTCACAATCTGTAATAGGTGGCGCTGTCGATAGCGACTACTAACGGGTTGAGCATAATTGGTAAATATAGGTAAATATAGTGTGAATGTAATATATATATATATATATATATATATATATTATATAGAAAAAAAAAAAAGTTCTAACTTCTTCTAAATTGATATAAGAAAAATTGCTTAGAAACAGAGCCCGACTGCGCGTTTTGAAGACCGGGAATAATTTTTATGCTCAAGACAACCGAAAAACTAAAGCTCCTTTAAACAATCAATATAAATATTGTCCCTTTTTAGCAGATTAGGGAAAAAGTTTAATAGTTTTTAAAGCTTTTTAATGTAATATAGAAAGGGAGATTTAATCAGGTTTTGTTTTTACTATACATATCACGTGAAAATTTATGCTATTACTTGCAGCTTTTGGTGGTGAGGTCCCCTAAATTTGGAGACCCTAGTCCAGTGTCCTGTGTACCCGTGCTATATAATCTGGTCCTGTTTAGAAATTTTAATTTTTATCACACCACCTGGTTGAGACATAAATAAAAATTCCAAAGTTAATTGCTTGTATATTTTTGTTTTGTAGTAGAAAAACCTTTCCCATACATTGTATAGATTGTAATGTAATTTAATTTTCAGTAGATTTTAGAATAAATTGTTTTTAAAAACATTATTTTTTCCCCCGTTTATCTTGCTTAAGATATTTGTAACCCTATAAATACAAAATATTTGAAGCATTTATTGAGGTATAGCTTTCATTTGAGATTGTGTGAAAAATTAAAACTGAAATCAATGTGGAAAAATTTCACCGAATCTTTAAATGTGATTTTGTTTATAAGCTTAAAATTTAGATTTATTTTTCATATTTTTAAAATAGGAAAGTAATAATAATAAAAGTAATAATATAAATAAAAGTAATAATAATGATTTAATTCTCTTATTCACTAAAGAAAAGAAAAAAAACTTTATTTTATTCATCAATTTAAATACAATCATAAAGAACTTTATCAAGAACATGAAGAGAATTGCTTTCTCGTTGTACACCGCAATATTTGCACTTTATTTACTTGAAGTATCGTGCTTAATTTTTTCGAGTTTGATTCTTTCCAGTTGTTAAATGTTTTGTATTTTCTAGTGTTTGTTGAAAATTTCCTTATTATTCTTCATTAGTAAAACTGATCTAAATAAACTAAGGTCTAAGAAATAAGAGGTATTAAAATATTTTTAGCGCTTTTCACCTTCAGAATATCATGTAAGGCAAGTAATACGCTCATGAAAGAATCCTTAAATGCTGTGTCATATATCTAACTATTTTGATATCTTCCAAATCTTTTTTTTTTTTTTTTTTTTTTTTTTTTGTAAGTTGATACATTTATGTGTGTGTGTTAAGTATGTGCATATGTGCATCTGTATGTGTGATCTTGGTAGCATCTAAACTCCACTTTAAATTAAAATAAAATAATAAAATTAGTTAGACTTGTTATGAGCCCTCGCCATATACATATATGTCTGTGTGTGTGTAATATTATATGCTTTCACCATTTGGATTCTCATTTTCTTAAAAAAAAAAAAAAAAAAAAAAAAAAATCCATTTTTTTATGTGATGTTTATCATTATATCTAGTGTAATGTTTGAAATGGTTTTCATCATCATTATAACGATCAAACACCAGGAAGGAAGTTTTGAATTAATCTAAAAAAAATTACATATAGAAGCGAAGCACCATGCAATAATAAAAGGTATTAAAAAAGGTAATATGAGTTGATTCTGAGACATGGATATAGGAAATCTGATACAAAAATATGAACAAAGTATAATAGAAAAAAAGTAATAGTAATAATAACCAGAAAAAGGAGCAGAGACCATCACGACTTAAGACATGTGAAGCGGGCGAACGTCCAACTTTCCTCAAATCCTCTGCAAGACCATATGAAACTATATAAAGGGAAAAAATAAACGAAGGTAAAGTTAATTAATTAACAGAATAGTTATAGCACTAAAATGTAGAAAACTTGGTTTTTTGGTTTAAAGTGACATATGAGACATTGAGTAATTTTAATTGTATCAATGCTTATGTTAGGTAATACTTCATATTATAAGATACTAATTTAAAATTAAATTAAATTTGATATAATAATTTAACTTTTATCTTCATAAACAATCTTATTTTTTAAAATATACTATTACTGTGATGTTAATTTAAATTTATGCTATTTATCAATCACTTTTATAACCCTACATCTCAAAGTTGAAATAGTCTTTTAAATTCATAAATGCTATATAAATTGTTATAATATACGAGGTTTGTCCGGAAAATACGTATAAAAGTTGAATAATAAGTTTATTTTAGAATTATTCAGGTATTACAATATGGTCTCCTTCAAAGTACTCTCCCTGAGACAAGATACACTTCTGCCAACGCCGTTTCCACTGTTGATAACATTGCTGAAAGTCTTCAGTTGTGATGCTGTTCAGTTGCCGTGTCATTTCTGCCTTGATGGCTTCCACATCTCCCAAGTGCCGCCCCCGAAGCACCATTTTGCATTTCGGGAACAAGAAGAAGTCACAAGGAGCTAAATTGGGTGAATAAGGCGGGTGGTCTGTCACGGTGATTGAGCTTCGTGCCAAAAACTCACGCACAACGAGCGACGTGTGTGCGGGCGCATTGTCGTGATGAAGGATCCACCTGCCCCCTTGTGCCAAATCCGGTCGAACTCGGGCCACACGAGCTCTGAGACGTCTCAAAACTTCAATGATGCGCTGTTCCTCAATCAGAGAGAGCTCCCTGCCGACGCCAGGTGAAAAAGGGTAAATTTCAACAAGCAGCCGCACACTCGTACTTACACGCTGAGCGCTCTGACTCGAACTGAGCGTTGATGGGATTGGCTACAGCAGTAGTGCCACCTGGCAGTGACTGCAAACTGTAAAATAAAGTTATTATTCAACTTTTATACGTATTTTCCGGACAAACCTCGTACTTCAAAACATATAAATATGGAGAATGAAATACATAGGATAAAATATTAATTGATAATTGAAGTGCAGTAATTTTATTTTATTTTATTTTATTGCGTTCAACAACTCATATGTATGTATACATTTTAATAATCATAAACATTTTTTTCACTTTGGTAAATTTATTTTTGGTGAAAAATATTTGTTCCTTTGGCATCAATTATTTCATGAGTAAAACATCTACAATTAAAAAAAAAGTTTTGAGAATGTCTGTGATAAATTTTTAATTTCTTATAAAGGTATATAAATAAAAGCTTTCTCTTTTGCTTTTATCACTTCGCTTTGCAGGATTGATGGACAATTTCAAAAGGTAATATCGATTTCCGACTTTACGGAGCATAAAAGAGAAGAAAGTCGATAAATATTGGTAACTTGAGCGAAATGCGCCTGATCTTCTATCCATTTCTGAGATTACCTTTTGAGCTTTTCTGTAAAGTTCACAGGCAATTTCGAGAAGTAAAAAAAAAGTTTTATGTTTCTCTTTAAAACTGATATGTTGTGGTAATCACAAAACTTTCTTCTGTATTTTTCTATATAAAATCACGCAATGTAAGCTATTTTTTTAAATTAATATTTATTGAAGTTATTCTCCATGATGAATGCAAACGATTTTTAACAGAAAAGAATATAAAATTAAATGTCGAAAAAAAAAAAGTCAATTTTGTACCTTATTAGTGATATCTTAGGAAATATAATTTTCACAATATGTTTTGTTAAAAAAAAAAAAAAAATAATTGATAAGTTTGTGAGGAATTAGTGGTCATCATTCCTCAAAGATTAACTTAAGTGTCCTAAGTAGTAAATAAGAATTCCACAAGATTCAAAGTTAAATACAAATAACAAAGTTTATTTGAGCTTAAGTTTAAGGGTATGTTTGGGCTAAACTCAATAGTAACTCTTAAATAACTTTAGAAGGATAGCTTCAATAAATAATTTAAATATATTCAGAAAGAAATCTCGCCCACAGTAGATAAAGTAGTAAGATGATTGCTCTCGCTGATCGACAACACTTTACTAACGTAGGCTAAAGTCGAAAGGATTCCCTGAATCCGCCTAACTCTACACTATAAATTAGCACCTTCAAAACCAACACACATTCACCGAGTTAAGAACTTAATCACAAAAGATCACTTAAGAAAAATCTATTCTTCGCCTCTACACCACACTCCTCCACTACACTCATTCATATTTATACTAAATCTTCATCGACTCGACTCACTTTGTTTAACAAATTCTAAAACCTCTCAGTATTCACTCGCACTTCGCAACTTGCTTACTTTGTTGCAGTGCTACGCTGACGTGAACTCGAAAGAATCCAGTGGCTTCCCAGCCAAATAACTTTTCTAATCACTATATCTAGCACCACCGCACCTCAACCCTCATTAAACTAATTAACTCCAGCAGCACTAGATCTGAACTATCAAAATATAACTTAATCTGGACACTAAGCCCTAAAGTTTAACGTAGACAGACGTCAGAAAGAACTCCACTACACACCGACCTTACAAGTTTGTTTCAAATTGTCACTAATCTATGGTTCAACCATTCGTTTTAAAGAAAGTATTGACGTGTTTCTTCAAAAAATAGTCATATTAAAGGTTTTTATCACCTTGCGGATGCTTACCGCCTTGCGGGAGGGTAAGGAAGCGATGTTCCTACATATATACAAAAATTTTAGTAAAAAGCCAAAATTAATTGGGTTCCCACACTTCCATATCACACCACATCCACCTGAAATATCTTATAATAGTATCGTTAACAAATTTAAGCGTTATTGAGAAACATTACTAAAAGTTCGCGATAAATTATTCATTTATTATTCGTTCATTAAATCGTTAAGTAGATAAATTGTGAAAAATGACAAACATTTAGTAATAAACACAGGTCTGCGTAAAAATTTTTACTTCAAGGTGATGTGATTTTCTGGTGCATTTTTGGATGCTGGTTAAGAATAAACTGCTCAAGAACTGCCATCACGTACAAGGTTCAATTTTGATAAAAAATGAGATTTTTTTTTGTGATTAAAGCTCCACTTTTCCAGTTGAAAGATGTTGAAATCCTCATCTATTCCATAATGAAGAACATTAAGAAAACTCTCTTAAAAATCGGAGATAATTGACCGTTTGTTATGTAATTATGCTTTTCTAAAGGTAATAGAATAAACTAAAACTTTTGCTAAGCAATATTTAGTTTTTTGTAATTATTTGTAAAACTCACGGCTTTTTAAATTCATCACGAGACTTTTATGGCACCCGTTAATTTGAATCATTTGAAAATTATGTAACCCTTTCCCTGCCACTGACGAGTTATCTCGTCAGTTGTATGCTTGCTACTCGCCACTGACGAGATAATTCGTTTCCAGTGCCTTGCTCAATTCTCACTCATGATGTCATCAGCTGTGTGGAAACTAAGCCACACCCTTAGCTAGTGATTAGTTGTAAAAACAGGCTACAGATGGCGGGCAATATTGAAGGGCAGTGAAAGGGCTAATATTTTAACTAATTAAAAAGGAATTTGCAGATACTTTTTCACTAATTTTTATAATCATCAATCATCATCAATTTTAGACTTTATCAATCCTTTGCAGGATAAAGACCGCTCCTAGATAATTCTAATCTGCCCTGTTTTCTGATATTCTTCTCCATTCTGCTGATCAAACTTCACAATTTTATTTCTTCAACAACACTGTGGGCTCTTCCTCGGCCCTATATTTTCTGTCGGTATACAAAATAGGAATTTGGTTGTCCATTTATCATCGTTTCTTCTGCATAGGTACCTAGCCCAGCTTCATTTTAATTTCTTTGCTCTACAAATCACATCATTAACTTTGATTTACTCCTTAATCCACGTGTTTCGCTCTCTGTCTCTTCTGCTGAATTCTAACATATACCTCTTCATCCTTCTAAGCGACTTCCCAATTTTTTTTTTTAAGTTTTTGATAAGTGTGTATTTTGCCTGTTTTAACTTATGCTTCAGAAACTTTAACATTAAAGTGTAAAACTATACAGTTTTCATTATACGAAAAAAAGTTACAGAAATATTGTAGTTTACTGGATCAGTAACTTTCACAGTATTGTAATGAATGTCTGTTCTACAAGATTAGCAAACAAGAGTTTACTTAATTACAGAAGGATAAATCTAAAAAAAAAGCTGTATGAAAGAATCAATTTTCGATTTCTCCCCCTCCCCCCCCCTCAAATTATGCTTAAAAAGAGACCAGATCAGGGATCAAACTTAATTCCTTGACTTTACCAATTTTTCTTCTTGTTACAACAATTTGGTCGCAAATCTAAACTATGTTACTTACGGGTGGTCAAAGTTATAAACTCTAATTACTTATTGCCCTCTATCAGTATTGGAATTAAAAAAATAATAAATTTATCTGTGAAACTGAGTTGCTCTTTGTGGAATAGACAATTATTTTCCACTTTCAATGACAAAATAGTGTAGGTCAACCGAATAGTTTAGTTAGAATTCCATGCATTAAGTCAAGAACTCAGGTTCAATTCTCGGCATTTTCAGTTCTTTCTTTTGATAAAATTCATTCAGTTTTTTAAACTAAAGTATGCCCTTCAGCGTTACGTAGATCTTCTTCTTCCTTTCTTTTTCTTCTTCTTTTTTCTCTCCCCTCCCCGTTACTTGTGAGAAAACGGGCTGAACCACTTAGAATATCTGCCCCTCCCCATCCCCCGCAGAAGGCATTTTAATCAGGCCTATTCTTCTGTTAATGGCTGTAGTGAATTGATCTTAATCCCAAACAACACTGCCAAACCACAGTTGCTTCTATCTGAAATATGGTACAAGCAGAGCTGCCAACCTAATCCGGCAAATTGTTAGTACCGCCCATTTTTCTACACCACTTAATTTTTAAAGTATTTGTTTTCTTAGTTCATTGTAAACATATTCGAAGAGGATTGCTCTAAAAATTAAGTGGTGTAGAAAAATGGGCGGTACTAACAATTTGCCGGATTAGGTTGGCAGCTCTGTACAAGTAATATCTCTAACAAATTTCAGCGATATTGAAAAACGTTAATAATGTACTTTATCATTTGTTAATTCACGAAGTAGATAAATTATTCAAAAAATGGCGCGTTTTCTTAAAAAAAATGCAATCACTTAAAAAATATATTTTATTTTATCTAACTCGAAGAAAATCTACAAGTACTATGTCATTAATTTTAAGAATGCGAAAAATAAATTACAGAAGTAATCTATTCTATCCTCGACTTTCATAGTATTGTGACAAACGTCTCTTCTACAAGTTTAGCAAACAAGTGCTTCCTTAGTTACAGAAGAATAGATCTAACAAATAGCTCTAAGATAGAATCGATTTCCGATTCTGATGAGAACACGGAAAAAAAAAAAAAAAAGAACGCTTTGAACAATGTGTATATGTATCATCATAGCAATTACATAAATCAATTTGTTTTCTGTTTTTCAACAATATTACATAAACATTATTTCAAATTTGTTAAAACAATAAAAAACTTTGAAATAAGTTTTACGTTATATTTTATTATTAAATAATGTATGTATCATTATCACATAATTAATTTATTTATCTTGATTATCTCTTTTACATAATTTTTTTCCTTCACTCAGAATAAATAATAAAGTATTGAAACTTTCGCACTTGTAAATTTTAGTTTCGCCCTTAATTACTACACTATTTACCAATAAGTATTTGGGCACTTTCGGATTTAGACGTTTTGTCAAATATGTAGAAAATTTCTTTAGGAATTATCTTGAGACTTTGGGAATATAAAAAAACATGTCGTACTTCATATATTTCAGTTTTACCTTCTGCAGTCGAAAAGGGTAACAGTAAAAGATAATCTGGTGTGCCACTCACGCGACTTTCTCTTACCCTGAAATTTAATACTATAAATACAGGTTGGAGATTAAGAGGTAAGATAACGAGTCTGTTATATAAACCTATGTTAAACAATTCAAATTAGGCTTCGGAAGAGTTTTATGTGATAATTAGTTCTGTGTGAGGGGGGCTACCTCCCCCCTCAACCCCCCGTTTCCTTAATGCACCTACATTTACATAGAATTTAATTCGGTTATTAAAAAATAATTCTGCTTTTAAAAAATAATTTATTAAAATTATTACTCAAAAAAATTATCTTTTATGGTAATGCAGACGATTTCCATATTATAGAAGTAGTATAACACTTAAAAAAAAAAAAAAAAAAAAAAAAAAAAAAAGGTGAATTTATTTTCAATATTACGTATTTTTTTTTTTTTTTCTTTTTAAATGAAAAAAATCGATAACTTTATTTTAAATTATCGCAGATCGATGGTTCAACCATTCGTTTTAAAGATATTGGCGAGCTCTTTTGAAAGATACCCATTATGAAATTTTACTCATCTCGAGGGGGGACTTCCCCCACAGGGGTAAGGCGAGGCTCCTACATACACAAAATTTTTTCCCCAGTTGACTATCTCTATTACAGAAAATATGTATTCGTTTCATTTGGTTTAGTGCAGTCTATGGGTGTTAAACTCTACTTACCTGTAATTTCCCCCTTAGACGTAATGTATTTGAATACTTTTGAGTGTCCCTGTACACGAACCATTTGCTTCATCTCAACGAAAAGCCTACTGTAGCATCCCTGTATGATACACATTTAGAATACTGAGTTTGGAATTTCTGCTACTATTTGTTCTTGAGATATGTTGATAACAGACACACACACACAGACAGACACACAGACCATTTGCTAAAAACATGATTTTCGTATTCAGGGGACCTCAGAACATGTAAATATAACAAAAACTCACGTTCGAAAATTTGACCTTAAAACAATACTTTCTCGAGACAATGGGTAAGAGAAAGTAATCCAACAAAAATCAATATGTTTTCGAACCCTGTGTAAAAATTAATGCCTGAAATGCGTTTTGGTGGTAGCATCTGATTATGAGGATTCTTCTAATTACCAGCATAAAATTGCATGGGGCTACCATCCCTAACAGTACATCTCATCCACAAAACATCCTCAGGATATCATATAGATAAAAAGGATACCCAAGGGACATCCTCCGGATGTACTATGGATAAGTGTGCTGTTAGGGATATATATTCATAGAAATATACTAGTTTCTTTAAAAAAATTCCAGGAAAAAAAAAAAAAAAAGCCACCTTTTAAGTTATAACATGTAGGGTATTAGACACAGAGCAAAACCATTTTTAGGAAATTTAGCATACTACATTAGACACAACATACAGCAGTCTGAATGCAAAAATGTTAAATATCTTACGAAATATGAACATTTGTACTAAATATTTTTTAACTACTTGCGCATGCGTAGTTAAAAAATTCATTTGACTAATTTAATAGGCAAAAGTATTCAGCTACTTATATAAAAACCCCAAACAAATATAACGTGTAATTTCTGAAAGTTGTGAGAGATAAAATGAACAGAATTTCAGTTCTCTTGAAATAAAAGCTAAACTCTATAAAGGGTTTCACTCACATTTTTATTTTGATTCAGTCAGTGATCAATGGTAATGCAGTGTTCGCTGGTTGTAAGTTAATACTGATAATAACCCCTATCATCTTCCTTTTTATTTTTTGAGAAGAACTGAAATTCTGTTGATTCCATTTCTCATAATTTTTTGAATTTACACGCTATTTGTTTGGGGTTTCCCTATAAGTAGCTCAGTACTTTTGGCTATTAAATTATGCAAATAGATTTTTTTTAATCTTGCGCATGCATAGTTAAAAGTTATTTAGTACAAAGGATCATAGTTCGTAAGATATTTAATGTTTTTGCATTCTGATTACTGTATGCTGTGTCTATTGTAGTACATCAATTTTCCTAAAAATGGCTTTTCACTGGATCTAATATCCTACGTGTTACAATTTAAAAACTCTAAATTATCTCTAAAAAAGAGCTAAATTAAACACGTGTCATTTGTTATTTATATTAAAAACACGTAAAATTGAATTTTATTTAAAAGATTTAAAAAATGTTATCCGAGGCTTTTCGCTTTGAAATACCAAAGCATCACCAGGGATTTTTATTACTCGTTTCGAATGAGCAATTTTTAAATAGTTTTCCTTTCACAGTCAGTCTGTTAAGTTACAACAGTTAAGTCTTTTAATAACGTGAATAGCAGCAAAGTCAATTTGATTGACCAACCTATTGACTTCTTGATCCAACCTTCATCGGACTTCAAATTGACTTTGCTGCTATTCACGTTATTAAAAGACTTAACAGTTGACTGTGAAAAGAAAACTATTTAAAAATTGCTCATTCGAAACGAGTAATAAAAATCCCTGGTGATGCTTTGGTATTTCAAAGTGAAAAGATTCGTATAATATTTTTTAAATCTTTTAAATACAATTTAATTTTACGTGTTTTTAAAGTGATTTTAATATAAATAAACAATAATAATAATAATAATAAAAGTAGCATCGCTTGTGCTCGCATAACAATTCCCTATAGTTTTAACATAAGAAATTATCCCTACGGTAATTACTTCTATAAAATTCAAAAATTCAAACTATATAACAAAATGCAACCAACATCGTTGCTTTCTTTATTCTATTCTATTTCTTAAAACAATTTTTATAGATGCCACACGCACCACATAAACTTTAAATTTTACATCTACTTTTTAAGATAGCCCGCGATCATGTTTTATATAAAAATTCAATCATTAAATTCATTTTTTTTTTACTTATTTTTATTTAATTTTGCACGCGCACTTTTTATTTCATAATTCAAAATTATTAAAAAAAAAAAAACTTTTTCGATAATGTTTGTTTCGATACTGATTATTATTAATTTTATTTTCTTTTCTTTTTCTTAAAAAAAAAAAAAAAAAAAAAAAAAAAAATTGATTTTGATGAAATTATGGCAAAAGCAGAATTTAGTTTAAGACGGAGAACTATTAGTTTTTTTTTTTTTTTTTTTTTTCAAATTATAACATGGCTTTCAAATTATTCAATTATATTTTCGATAAACTTTAGATTTCGATAAATGTCGAACCATCGAAAAATGACACCGCAAAAATCCCAGATTGAGAATAATAGTCCTCAGTCCTTCAAAAAAAAAAAAAAAAAAAAAAAAAAAAACTGTATATATATATATACATATATATATTGTAATTTTTTAAAGAAGCCGTTATATATCCATGAGCATATGTAGTAGCATCATAAAAATGTATACAGATAATTAAAAGAGTCCTGAAAATCACATGGCAAAATGCATTTTAAACCTTTTACAGGCCGAATTTAGATCCAGGTATATTTTTCATTAATTATTTGCATATTTTACTTTATATTACTTTAGTTATGGGATGTTAATCATTTAAATGGAAAAAAATACATACATAAATATTAAATTGCCATTAATAATAATTATTTATATTCTTAAATTATTAATATCAATATTATAGATTATTAATATAATCTGATTAATATTATCAAGTTTGATGTCCTTTTTGACAATAAGAGCTGTTTAAAATAAACCAACTGATATTCAGAGTCATGGGATACTTTCAAATTTTTATGCATTTTTACTTTCCGAACACTATAGTGAGGAAAGTATTGTAATCATGTCAAAAATCCGAATTCGAGATTTTGATGTTTCTATACGTTTTGAGGTCCCCTGAGTCCGTTTTCACTATTTTTACGATGATGTATGTATGTGTGTGTGTATGTGTGTATGTCTGTGAGTGAACACGCTAGCGTCTAAACGCTTTGTTCGATTAACCTGAAAGTTGGTACGCATATTGTAAGTCACCATAGTACGAACCCTATAGATTTTGGTGAATCTAGCACTTATAGTTTTTTTACAGGGACACAAAGAAAAATTCTTTATCATTATGGCCTATGGGAGCAAAATCTTAAAACTGCGATAACATCTAAACGCCTTATTCAATTGAGCAAAAATTTTATACACATATTATAGATCACAAATTCTCAATCTGTATAGATTTTGGAGAATCTAGCACTTATAGTTTTTTACAGGGACACAAAGAAAAATTCTTTATCATTATGCCTATGGGGCCAAATTTTTAAAAATGTGATAGCGTCTAAACGCCTTATTAATCTGAGCAAAAAATTTGTACACATATTATAGATCACAGTTGAACTAACTGTATAGATTTTGGTGAATCTAGCACTTACAGTTTTTTTACAGGGACACAAAGAAAAATTCTTTATCATTATGGCTTATGGGACTAAATTTTAAAAAGTACGATAGCATCTAAACGCCTTATTGAATTCAGCTGAAAATTTATATGAGTATTATAAATCACTGTTGCACTAACTATAAGCATTTTGGTGAATCTAGCATTTATAGGTTTTTACAGGGACACAACGAAAATTTCTTTATCATTATGATCTATGGGCTCAAAGTTCAGTAGCGTTAAATAAAACAACGTGTAATAGATGGAGAAAAATACTCAAACACTCTATTATGGTTTTCTCTCTTTTGTTTTTTTAACAACTACTCTTTCTTTACTTTATCTACAAAACTGTTAATTACTCAATGTTCGGAAAGTCGAGTGGAGTCACTCCAGATTTTTTTTATTTGTACTCTGTGGGAAACAATATGAAAATGATCATTTTGGGGATTTTTTGTACAGTTACCAATTAATGATAGGAATGTTGCTTCTGTTTTAAAAAATCAAGTCATCTTTTAAGTATGTCCGCTAATTTTTTCAAGTCAATATTAGAGCAATTTATTTTTTTAAATAAGTTTTAATTTGATGTTCCCAATTGGGAACATTGGCCTGTAAAAGGTTAAGCAATACTTTGTACATGGTAATAAAAAACATTTTGATTTTTGTTTACTTTTTTACTGGTCTCTTTTTCGGCTTCAGGACAAAATTTTTGCTGCAAAATATGAGGTATAACATGTTCTTTACACTCCAACATATTCAAAATAATTTTAAATAATTTTTCTAGATATTTGACAAAATGTTTAAATTCGAAAGTGCCTAAATATTTAATGGTAGATAATACATACATGATCATTATTATTATTTCCTTTTTCTAGTTTTATGACACTTTTCAAGTAAAGTTCAAAGGTATTATGTATATGGGCTCACTTATCTATATGTTCATGTAACCGTATATCAGCCCTGTCATTTCCGAAAATATTTTTAAAATGTTTTGAAACATATGTGTTGTTCAAATAAAAGGTGGAAATAGCACTACTGGTTAATGTACAGCGACTCACAATAAAACGGAGATAATTATTGTTTATTTCACTGAAGTGCGCTTGAATACCTTTATATGGCACAGAACACAGCGAAATTAATATGTATTATGTAAATTCACAAAAGTAATCCCTCAAAAATATTCAGAAATATTAAGGGGACTGACGTCTGCGACAACCGTGAAGTGGGAAATTTAGGTTGTTGCTTTTAATAGCCATACATTTTTTAATTATGCATGTATCAATAATTTTTTTTAATGAAAATATTAACAAGAAGTTCAAGAAATATTTGATGCAAATTATTTACTCTTACGTGTTACAGGTTTTTTTTT
Organism: Salticus scenicus; assembly: GCA_963930645.1. Classification (NCBI taxonomy): domain Eukaryota; kingdom Metazoa; phylum Arthropoda; class Arachnida; order Araneae; family Salticidae; genus Salticus; species Salticus scenicus. The sequence continues at coordinate 26,017,873 of OZ005659.1, read as the reverse complement.
TTTTTTTTTTTTTTTTTTTTTATAATAGCACTGTAAACATACGTATCTATATATTAATAGGCAAGCATAAAATTTGTTGTCCCTTTTTAACATATTAATTATGGGAGTAGAGGGTTGAAAATGGTATCATTCGAAAGGTATGGTTAGCCGGAAGGTGCGAATACAAATATTATTTTCTTACGATGTCAAGAAGGTATTTAAAAATACATTTATTTTTTATGCATTTTCCCCCATTTTTCCCTTTTATACACGTATTCCTTCACATTAAAAAATACCTAAAAGTAGAAAGTTGTTAAATCTGGCAATTTCATAAAGCTCAAATAAAACCATAGACACAGTAATTTGTATAATGTAGCATCACTATACGCAAGCGAAGTGATGACGTCACTGTCTGTTCATGGAGCCATGTAAAAGATTTTCTATGTTAATTGTCCATTGAATTTTTTGTAAAAAATTATTAAAAAATAACGGAAATTATCTGCCGATTTTAATTCCGATATTTGGGTATAGTTATATATAAGTTACTGTCTACATGTGTTTGATTGAGTTATTTTTTCTGTAAAATTGATAAAATTTTAATTTAAAATCACAAAACTCCAGAAAAAAAAAATGGCAAACTTCCAGTTTCGAATGTAAACATAAACATTTCATTTCAAAGGGTGATATTTAAACAATAAATATTCAAATAATATACTAAATAAAAGGAAAATGGATTTGTTACTAACTGCTGCATGTATAAGTAGACGATACGGAAAAAATTCCGATTTCCGTTTTCTGCTGAATTTACATGTTTCGAGCTTTCTTTACGTTTCAATTAACTGAAATTGGCTACTTATTTTTTTAAAAAGTGTCTTTATTGCTAGCTTTTGTGGGTAGAAGAAGCAAGTAGAAGATACATAAAAACTTTTGATTTCCAGTTTTCGATGAATTTACACGTTTTGAGATTTCCTTGCATTTTAATTAAGTGAAATTAGTGAAATTGACTACTTATTTTTATTTTTTAAAAGGTGGATTTATTATTCTTTTCTCTGCATATATAAGTAGAAAATATAAGATTCAGAAATGTTTTAGATTTTTGGTTTTCGATAAAGTTACACGTTTTGAAATTTCCCGAACTCAATTCGACCATTTTTGAAAAATATCTTTTTTTTTTTTTTTTTTTTTTTGTTCAAACACTGTACTTTATGAACCAATCGAATTAATTTAACAGAATTTGATACTTGGTTGGACCTTGGTCTGACATGGTACCTATTAGCTTCTGGGCTGTATCACACAACAAGGGGCGTTTTCACGTTGCGATTTTCTCTCATTTCAGGAAAAACTAACATCTACAGAGAGAAATAGTTATATTAAGTAAAACTCTGCTGATTCAGTTAGAGTGAATATTGACAAACAATTGCCGCAACTGTGTTGCAATTGCATTCCGTTTAGGACAAGGCAATAACTTTGCCTTGCCTCGCTTTGCAAAAAAAAATGGTCGAGTTTCGACCACTGGGCGATACTAGTTTTAATTATTACTCTTAATTATTAAAATTATTAATTGTTAATTGTTCATTGTTAGTCAATCATTAATTGTTAATTTTTTTATGATAGCACTGTAAACATACGTATTTTAATTATTACTCTTAATTATTAAAATTATTAATTATTAATTGTTCCTTAATTATTACTCTTAAGGATTTTTTCACTTTGGTACACTTTGTGAAAAATATGTTGAAAGTATAGTTCCTTGAAATTTTAGAGGGAAATCATATAAGTGTCTCTGCATGTACTGAACCTATTTTTTATGTATATACCTTGTGGTATTTTTTTTAAAGAGCGAAAATATGTGTTCAAAAATGCACATTTCTAATAAGTAAAAATTGCCATTTTTTAATTTTAAAAATAGAAGATAAAATAGGTTCAGTACATAAACAAAAGTATTTTCTATCATCATGCATGATTTCAAATTAAGATTTTCATTATTTTTTTAGAAAAGTGTACCAAAGTGAAAAAATCCTTAAAAGTAAAATACATATGTTTACAATGCTATTATTAAAAAAAAAAAAAAAAAAACTGTAGCACGTAAGAGTAAATGATTTGCATCAAATATTTCTTGAACTTCTTATTAATATTTTCATAAATTTTTTTTATTGATACATGCATAATTAAAAATTATATGGCTATTAAAAGCAACAACCTAAATTTCCCACTTTACGGTTGTCGCGGACGTCTCAGTTCCCTTAAAGGATGCATAACTATATTTTAAAATAGTAAATTAAATGTAGGAGGCTAAACTCTCTCTCTCTCTTTTTTTTTTTTTTTTTTTTTTTTTTTTAATAATAATAAAGCATATATGTGAATAATTAGAAATATATCTTTGAGTACACTTAAAATAATTTTAGCGCTCAAAAACACAATTTATATGCAATAAATAAATAAGTAAATATTGTTACAAAATTGTAAATAATTGTGTTTTTTTTTTTTTATAAATTCTTTCAAAGAGGCTTAGTAAGTTGATAAAGTGATAATTTTGTGCATTTCTAGTCGTTTTAGCGTTGAAATAGCCTTATTTTCCCTTAAAAACGCATTAAAAAGCCCCAATAAGGCAGGTAATGGATTTGGCGCCATATTTGGCGACTTTTTCCCACCTTGGCGATTTTTTTGGCGACCTTGGCGAGAAAATCCTTATATGGGATATACCAAATATGGAAGCTGTAAGTTGATTGGTTGACCACTTTCTAGAGTTTTCTCGAAAAATCTGGATTCCATGGAACAGTATATAAGCCTGTTTTCTTCGCCAAGGCCAGTCAGAGTCAGTTCAGTTCAGTCTTCAGCCAGCTTCGCTAGTGCTTGCATTGCTCTTGAGCCTCTTTGGAAGAGACTTGCTTTATGTGTTATTGCTATACAGTTTGTACTGTGGATTTGCTATTGACAGCTGTTGTTTAAGCTGTGTTTACTGTTTGAATTGAAGCTGATACTTGGTTTATAGACCTGTATTTTTCTGGAACTTGCTGTGAATAAATTACTGAATTTTTGTACGTTTGGCCTTTCATTCTTGGACAGCTCACGAACCCTCAAGTACGCAACATTTCTGGTGTCAGGAGTGGGGTTGTCTGTGAATGGTTATAACTAGAGCTATGGTGGAACAGATGAAGAAACTTCTAGAAAGCTTAGCTACCCAGATGAATGAAATAAAAGAAGGGCAAAGAGAAATGAAGGAAGGACAAAGAGAGATGAAAGAAAGTATGGAAGCATCGCAAAGAGAGATGAAAGATAGCCTGAGTCAAGAGATGAATGAAATGAAAGCCGGACAGAAGGAATTGAAAGACGGCTTGACTGAAGAAGTGAAGGAAATGAAAGATACTATGGGTGAAGTTCAGGAAGAAATTAAATCTAATCAAGATGAGATGAAGAGAGAGCTTTCAACGGTGAAAGAATCAATCGAAAGTAAATTATCGGATATGGGAAGCAGAATAGATGGAATAGAAGAAAAAGTTTTGAAAATACAAGAAAGTTTTGAAGAGAAAGCTATGAAGATAGAGGAAAATGTTATGAAGGTTGAAGAGAAAGCTATGAAGATAGAAGAAAATGTTATGAAGGCTGAAGAGAAAGCTATGAAGATAGAAGAAAATGTTATGAAGGTTGAAGAGAGTGTTACGAAAATAGAACGGAGTTTCGAGGAGAAGGTTAAAGAAAATTTTGATCAGGAACTGAAAAGAAGGTTTTCTGAGATAGAAGGTAAACTGAAGAGAATAGAAGAAGATCTGGAGAGAAAAGTGGAAGAAAAGTTAGAATCCATGCCCCAGGAAACTGAAAAGAAAAAGAGAAGAAGCCAGAATCACGAATTTATTAAGCTATCTACCTACGACGGCAGTTCCTCCTGGCATGTATACAAGACGCAGTTTTCCATCGTAGCTGAAGCTAACGGCTGGGACTCTGTTGCAAAGACGGCTCATCTGGTAGGGTCGTTGCGGGGCGACGCCGCAGATATTCTGGAGACCCTTTCGAAGGAACAGCGATACGACTTCGAAGCTTTAACCAGAGCACTAGAGCTACGTTTCGGAGCGAAATGGTCCAAAGAATATAGTCGACTCCAGCTAAGGTCCCGTCGTCAGAGACCAGGGGAAAGCTTACAAGAACTGGCATCAAACATCCAGAGGCTTTCACATTTGGCTTTCTCAGATTGTCATCCTGAAACACGCAATGATCTGGCTCTAGAATATTTCATTGATGCTGTCGGAGATCCAGATAATCAAAAAGCCCTCAGACTTTCCAGCGTGAAGGATGTGGAGTCAGCCTTGGTGTATGCCCTAAAGCTCGAGACAGCCCAACAAGCCTCCTGTAAACATCGCCAGAACAGCACAGCAGACAAAGTGAACGGCTCTCAAGGTCATCTTAAAGAGATTCAGGAAATGATTGCAGAAATTAATAGAAGACTACGCATTCTTGAGAGTAAGAAAGAAGGGAAGACTCCAACAACTAAATGCTGGGGCTGCGGAAAAGACGGGCATATCAAACGAATCTGCCCAGTAAGAACACCTAGAGACGCAACCAAGAATGTCTCTGAAGCATGCCACCCAGGAGAAGCTCTTCGGGAAAATCCAGATGCCTTCTTGCGGAAGCCTCCATATGAAGATCATAAATACAGCTGTAAAGCCGATGATAGACCCCAAAGAATACAGCCAGTTGCTCGCCAAGTTACTGTCTCAACACCGTCAGAATAAGATCCCGATCCATGGAGTGACAAAGAACTTAGACAAGTCCAATTGGAAGATCCTGACATAAAGCCAATATTACAGTTGAAGGAGACGACCAGCAACAGACCTATCTGGCAGGACATTTCCAGATTTAGTCCCATTACGAAAAGTTATTGGGCACTTTGGGACTCTCTTCATATCAGAAACGGCGTATTATACAGAAAGTGCGAATCTGATGATGGGAAAAGCTTCAGATGGCAGATTTTATTACCAAGATCAAAAATTCCAGCTGTTTTAGAACAACTGCATAGTAGCTCTACCGGAGGCCATTTTGGGGTAATGAAGACTCTGCAGAAAGTTCGGGAACGCTTCTACTGGTGCAAGGCAAAGGAGGATGTGGAGAAATGGTGTAAATCCTGTGATGCTTGTGCGGCACGTAAAGGCCCGCAGAAACGAAGTCGAGGAAGACTGCAACGGTATACCGTGGGAGCACCATTTGAACGGATTGCATTCGACATCTTGGGTCCTTTGCCACGGACCTCCAGTGGAAATAAATACATCCTCGTCGGGATGGACTAGCAATGGGTGTCAAGGTACGGTACTCCCCTACAACTTCATACCGACGAAGGTAGGAACTTTACCTCTGATGTTTTCAAAGGACTGTGTCAACTACTTGGCATAGACAAAACCCGGACAACACCCTTACATCCCCAGTCGGACGGCATGGTCGAGAGGTTCAACGGTACCATCCTGAATAACCTCTCACTTCTAGTATCAAGGAACCAGCAAGATTGGGACTTGAAGTTTCCATTGTTCCTGCTGGAATATCGAACTGCTGTCCATGAAACCACCGGCTATACTCTAGCCCAGATGCTGTTCGGACGTGAACTTCGTCTCCCTTGTGATCTCCTGTTTGGTTGTCCACCCGATGCGCCTTCATCGCCCGAGGAGTACATCCAAGATCTCCAGGCACGATTTGAGGACGTACACAACTTTGCTCGGGAGCGGATTAACATGGCAACGGAGAAAATGAAGACAAGGTACGATCTAAAGGCTACACAACATGAGTTCCAGGAAGGAGAGAAGGTCTGGTTGAGGAATCCTGTTCGACGCAAAGGACTCTCTCCCAAGTTACAGTGCAACTGGGACGACCGTACACAGTCTTAAAAAGGCTGAATGATTTAGTGGTGCGGATCACTAAAACACCTTCATCAAAACCGAAGGTGGTGCACTATAACAGGCTAGCCAAATACCACAATTACCGGTAATATTAAAATTAAAAATGTAAATACTGATAAAATTTGCGCATGCGCACTGTAAATATTTGTATATAAATATTTGTACATATTTGTGAATTTTGCAAATATTTCCCACTTAATTTATATTTCTATGTTACCTTTATGTGCAACTTAGTTCTTGTATTTTAAATTGTGTAAATTTGTTTAGTTTCGCCCCTTAACCAAGGGTTTCACTGCCCGGGACGTGCAGTCCTTGGGAGGGGGGCAGTGTTACAAAATTGTAAATAATTGTGTTTATTTTTTTATAAATTCTTTCAAAGAGGCTTAGTAAGTTGATAAAGTGATAATTTTCTGCATTTCTAGTCGTTTTAGCGTTGAAATAGCCTTATTTTCCCTTAAAAACGCATTAAAAAGCCCCAATAAGGCAGGTAATGGATTTGGCGCCAAATTTGGCGACTTTTTCCCACCTTGGCGATTTTTTTGGCGACCTTGGCGAGAAAATCCTTATATGGGATATACCAAATATGGAAGCTGTAAGTTGATTGGTTGACCACTTTCTAGAGTTTTCTCGAAAAATCTGGATTCCATGGAACAGTATATAAACCTATTTTCTTCGCCGAGGCCAGTCAGAGTCAGTTCAGTTCAGTCTTCAGCCAGCTTCGCTAGTGCTTGCATTGCTCTTGAGCCTCTTTGGAAGAGACTTGCTTTATGTGTTATTGCTATACAGTTTGTACTGTGGATTTGCTATTGACAGCTGTGGTTTAAGCTGTGTTTACTGTTTGAATTGAAGCTGATACTTGGTTTATAGACCTGTATTTTTCTGGAACTTGCTGTGAATAAATTACTGAATTTTTGTACGTTTGGCCTTTCATTCTTGGACAACTCACGAACCCTCAAGTACGCAACAATATATTTATATTTTATTATATAATAATTATGTTTATTTACAAATAAATATATTCATATTCATATTAAAAAGCATAATAAAGTATAATATTATAATAATAAATGTAAAAAGTAAATATATTTATAGTTAAAAATAAATGTATTATGTTTCATCATGTAATAATATTTATATTTTATTATATAAACAAGTAAATATAATTGCATTTCTATTTTATTATCTCTCTCTATATATTAAATATATATATATATATTGTCGCTGGTGTCAAACGTGTTTGTCTCCTCGAGAACGGGTGTGTCCTCAGCGTCATGAGAGGTATCAATGTTTGCCGTACACTCAAAGAAAGACATTTCTCTTGGCTAAAAATTTCTATCACCTTAATTAACGAAGTTATTAATTAAAAACTTCGGGTTAATAAAGGTCCTCTATTTGCCATCTTGCAAAAAGTTATTCGAAGTCGTTGTTTTTTCAGTCTTATGACGTCGTTTTCTACAGGTAAATTAAAATGTGTTCAATGGTGTAAAAATAAAAATGAAAATAAATGTCAATGTTGCTAATAGTAGCAAAGAAATTTACCGCTTTCAAATGCATAAAAAACGTTATCTTAGATATTTTGAATGAAAAAGTAAATTTAGAATTGTAATTTATTGTTTGCAGATTTTTTTTTCTACTTTTAGAACATTAAATGTAAAAAGAAAAAAAGGAAAAGAAAGAAAAATTGAAAAACTGGCCTCTTCGGGACGTTTGAGAGAAGAAAAAAATTATTTAGAATAGTGAAAACGTTTTTAAAATAATAATAATAATAATAACCGATATTTTTAAATGATTAAGCATAAATTTAATCCAGGTTAAATGAAAATTAGTTTATAATTTATAATTTTTATTTAACGTCAGGCGAAACAGATTTAATAATGAGGATCATGATTATGTTAAACAACTATTGCAATAGAGTGTTAAGTTAAGCCCAGAAATTTTTGAAATGAAATTTAAGAGACAAAAACTTAGATTATATATAATTTATATAAAGATTTAGTTTTATAACTCAAAACATATTTAAACGATTGTCTAAGTGAGATCATCTTCAGTATGATCAATTTAGCGATTTTTAAAGTTTAGAGATGAAGTAGCTCGGACGTTTTTCGCCAAGGAATTCTTTTCCGCAGCCACGATAACCATTTTAACTATAGCCGTGCCTTAAATATTTAGAGATAAATTATAAAATAGTGTATTAATAATAATAATAATAATGAAATGTTTAAAATACTTACAATAAGTTACATTTTTACTACTGAAAGCATCATTTTAAATCTACTTGTGCACTGGAAATAAATTTAGAGTATTACATATTGTCTTAGATCAACTAAAGAAATTCAATAGTTAAAAATATAGGCATTAGAGAAAATAAGTTTTTACTTTCTTTGAACAAGCAGTTTTACCCCAAAATTCATCGCCGTCTCCAAACGGGTCATATACTAAAGCTGTAACGCTAATTGGTTTAGATATTACGAATTTCTCACTGTTCTACCAAAAAAAAAAAAAAAAAAAACTGCCGTCGTTGTTTATTTTGTGTGTCTAGCTGTTTAGCATATGTTTATACCAAAAATAATTGCAAATTGTTATTAAGTTGTTGAACATGAAAACAGATTTTTGACGTATTATAAACGATATAATATTAAAAACTGTGGATTTCAATGTGATATCAAATATGGGGCTACTATAATATTGTCCTGCTTTTGTCTTGTGTTATGTATATTTAATATTCCTATTCAATGAAAGGCAAAGTTGCAAATAAGCGAGTAGAACCCTGCAGAGCTTAATCTGTTTAGAAATCGGGAGAGGGAGAGATGATTATTAAATAATAATAATAATAATAATAATAATAGTAATAGTAATAAAACATATGCTATTTTGTACATAAAGTTTCACACAAAAAATATAAACATAGCAATAATAACAAAGGAAAAAAATGTAAGCAGCACATATAAGCCTACATTTTAAAAAATAATTTAGATTTAAAAAGTAACTTAGGAATGCATTTTAATGAACAAATGAAACAATTTTGTTAACATTTAAAAAATCTTTCTTAAAAGCTTACGACTAGTAAAATTCAATTGTTAAATAATTGTTTATCGCAAATCCAAAATAATGATTCACAGAGTTTTAAACAGTGTTGTTAGCGTCTAAGTTAGTTGAAAATAAAGCATTCTAACATTTCTTATAACAGGTCTTTTCATCATTCAATATAAACTAAACGGAAACTGCCAACTGTATTTAAAGCTGCCATTTATATACTTTTCAATTTCGAGTTAAAAGAAAAAAAAAAAAAATGGTTGAAAAGAAATAAATGTTTTTAAAAAAGTAAGTAATTTTAAAAGTTCAAACAGTAGATATGTTTTTTCTTAGGAGTAACCTTATATGTTGCAAAAAAAAAAAAAAAAATAATAATAATAATAATAATAACAATAATAATAATAATAAAATATTGGAAATATTTAAAGTAAGATAGGTCTGAAAAAAAGTTTTTATAGTTGCATGATTTTTTTTTTTTTTTTTGGCAATTTTATGTTTTCTAGGATGCTGAATTCATATATAACTTCCATTTCCCCTCACCACGTACGGGTTTTCTAAATTGATTTTTAGCATAATATTATACGAGGTCTGTCCAATAAATATGCGAACTAAGGCCACAAAAAGTTTATTTTACAAAATTTAGTCTACATCGATTTTGTCCTCTTCAAAGTATTCTCCATTCGTTCCTATACACTTACTTATTCCATCTTCTTTTCCATTGTTCAAAGCACCCTTGAAAGTCCTCGGCAGTCATGCCTTTTAGTTTTCTCGTCGTTTCTTGCTTTATTGTGTCCACATCTTCCCAGTGATGTCCCCTCATCACATTTTTGCATTTTGGGAATAAAACAAAGTCGCATGGGGCGAGATCTGGCGAATAAGGAGGATGATCAAGGATGGTGAATGAATTTTTTGCCAGAAACTGGCGAGCAATCAATGCTGAATGTGCAGGTGCATTGTCATGGTGAAGGATCCATCCATCGCCTTGAGTCAAATTTCGTCGCACTCGACCTCTCAAACCCTTGAGAACTGTAAGAAATTTTTTTTATTATTTTCGTCCATTTCCATTTTCGACACACAGTAAAAACAAGGACAACAGAAACTAACACAACTGGCACAATACGCACAGCTCGACGATCCGCCATGCACTGATGGTTCATTGGGTCTCAGGCAACTAGCACCGCTAGTGCGCGAGGCTATAGTCCGCGTCATGGCCGACAGATGGCACCAGTTCGCGTATTTATTGGACAGACTTCGTATATATATATATATAAATGTGGTATTAAATATTATGTATTTTAATTTAACATTGGGAGCATTGGGAATTTTAAAATTTTGTTCTGCTCTTTTCTTGATTTATGCACTATTAATATTTCTATTCAGTGAAAGGCAAAGCAGCAAATAGGCGGGTAGAGCGCCGAAGGAGTTGCGAGTCGAGGGGAGCCGAAGTCTTGCTCGAGGGTTGCTGAGCGGAGCGAGCAAGAAGCAGTGCCCCTAGTACTTTAAAATATAACTCCTAACATTTAATTCCTAACACATGAAGACATTCCAATACTATAAAGAAAACTAGTATGATGTGGCCACCACATGACTTTCTTCTATATAATTTTACACAAAATTCGTTGAATACAAATTATTTATTAAATTATTAAATTATTTTTTATTATAAATGCAGGCGATTTTTATCTGCCAGAATCTCCTTATATTATTAAAATCTGTGCGCATCTGTCTTTCTGTCTGTCTGTCTGTGAGAAATGCCTTGTGCGCGCTAAAGCTCCGGCGCTAATAGTCGCAGCACCTCGAAACCGGTGTCGACAGACGTAGAATTTCTTCATCTCGACATCGCGATAATTCGCTAAGCGATGCGACCCTAATTAGCGGAGATATTAATTAAAACATCGACTTATGTCAATCGAAAAATGACCCAGAATTCATGGCTAATTGCTTAAAAAGAGACATTCTTTCGAAAAAAGTGGAAAATAATTTAGAAATATCAGTCGTATCGTTACAAATAAGGTATCAAATGAAAGGGCCGATTTTTCTCAATCCAATGGTTTAAACGGCTTATCGATCGAACAATTAGATTTTTTTTAAATTAACTAAACTAAAAAAAAAAATGGTGGCAACAAATCACAAGAATTTTAGCTTGGCAGATGATCGTCTACAGTCTTGAACGGAAAGAAAAACATCTGGTATTTAATAAGGTCACGTTTTTTGTACTGGGAATAAAAATTGCAAATTTTAATATTCTTCAATTTTCCTTTCTCGCACAAAAGACTTACTATGCAGAGTTTTCATCACAACACGAAGTTGCTGTTCAAATTTCATCGATTTCTAAGAATAAACAAAAAATTTACATTTTAATTGCAAATTAAATTTTATTCTAATACGTGTATTTCAAATTCTAATTACGATTAAATTATTTTTAATACCTCATTAGAAAGACATTTTTAAGTACTTTTATATTATCAAAAATTGGATCGAGATTTCACCTGATTTACACGTTTTAAGATGTCCTGATTAGGTTTTCTTTTGTATCTCAGCTACAAATTAAAATAATTTCATAAGTAATACATCATTTGAAAACTTTGTTGATTTGGAATTGAACAGTAGATTACAGAAATTTCCACCGCCAGATGAAGCTGTAATATTTAAAAATTTCAATATTTCAAATTCTAATCATGATTAAACTATTTTTAATGCATCATTCGAAAGATATTTTAAAGGTTTTCTAAAGGTTAGGTTTAAAGATTAGGTTTTCTTTTGCATCTTAGCTAATTGAGTTAGACCGTTCAAAAGTGGTACATGTAGGTTAATTAGAAGGGACTGGAAGGGTGGGCAAGAAATAGGCGTACGCCGCGCGCGTATCCCCTAACTTGTGCGCGCGCAGCGTGCACGGGACTGCGCTGCCGAAGGCAGTGGGGATCCGGTGCGACTTTTTACCGGATGAGAAATGAATTTTTAATTTTCTTTTATTAAGAAAAAAAGTTTCAATTGAGAAGGAATGTGTGCGCGCAGCGCGCATAGTTTTGCACTGCCGAAGGCAGAGGGGACCCGGTGTGAGTTTTTACCCGATCAGAATTTTTTTTCTTTTTAGCTTATGCGCTCGCAGCGCGCACCTGACTGCGCTTTTTTTCTAAGTTTTTAATTTTTTTTTCTAAGTTTTTTTCGTTAAAAGATAAAAAAAAAATCTATATCTTTATTTTAAGTTATCACAGATCTATGGTTCAACCATTCATTTTAAAGGTATTGACGAGAACTTTTGAAAGACATCCATATCGAAAGCTTACTCCCCCCGCGGGGGTATCCCCCCCCCCCCCCCAGGGAGGGAAGCGATGCTCCCTCATGCACAAAATTTTTTCTTAGATATTTACTACTATTATAAATAATTCACATTGATTTTACAATCACATGTTTAAAATAACTCTCATTATGTACATTTATACGAAATTTTGTTCTATACTGCCATGCAATTTAGAAAAAATGCGACCAAAGAGTAACCTGTTGAGCAATTGTTCCACAAATTTAATCAGCACCAGCTTATGTCAGGATTCAACTAAATACCAAGTTTTTTTAAATTTCGTTCAATGGTTCGTGAGTTACAGCGTCCACAAAATGTGTGATACACACACACAGAAACACAGACACACAGACTGACAGGCAGACATTTTCTAAAAACAGTCAAATCGTGTTCAAGACATCAAGACATCCCAAAACGTGTAAATCCATCGAAAACTGGAGTTTGAAAATTTTCACGAATCCAATACTTTGTATATACACTAGCAGGCAACGCCCGCTTCGCTGGTCCCTATTTTTAAATGAATCACTATAATGAATTCTCAAAATTGCATTAATTTTTATCACGCGAAAAAAAAAAAGAGAAACAAAATCTGATTAGGAAAAATGTCGCACCGGGTTCTCACTGCCTTCGGAAAAATTCCCAAAACTCTCTAACTCTTATTTCTATTATTTTCCCCCTTCGCTCCCCCCTCCCGTCTATCCTAATAATTTTACAAATTTGAAAATATCCGCAATCGATTTGTAAGTATGAAAATCCTCTATGCACCAGTTTTGAACGATCTATCTCTATTTTTATTTTTTTGCCTCTCCGCTTCCCCCCCCCAACCCGCCCCTCCCAATAATTTTAAAAATTCGAAAATATCCTCAATCGATTTGTAGGTATCGAAAACCTATGTACCAATTTTGAATGATCTAACTCTATTTTTTTTTTTGCCCCTTCGCCCCCCCTTCCCGGCCCTCCTAATAACTTTACACTTTCGGAAATATCCCCATTCGACTTGCAGGCCTCTAAAACCTATCTGTACCAATTCTGAACGCCCTAACTGTATTTCTATTTGTTTTGCCCACAGCCCCCCCTTACCGCCCCACCCCCCTTCCAGACCATCCTAATAATTTTACAAATTCGAAAATATCCGCAATCGATTTGTAAGTATGGAAAACCCCTATATACCAATTTTGAACGATCTAACTCTATTTTTATTTTTTTGCCCCCCTCCCTCCCTTCCTGCCCCTCCTAATAACTTTACACGTTCGAAAATATCCCCATTCGACTTGAAGGTCTCTAAAACTATCTGTACCAATTTTGAACGCCCTAACTGTATTTCTATTTGTTTTTGCCCCGTAGCCTCCCCCCCCCCCTTACTGCCCCACCTGGGGGCTGAATTTCTAAAATTCCAGAAATTGGTTTTTAGATATTTGTATTAGCTATATTTTAGAGCAAAAATTTCACGTATATATATTTTTTTGTTTGAGATATATAGGATTATGCGAAATCACGTTTTACGCATGTGAAATCACGTTTTGCCCCCCCCCCCCGCCCCCCTTGGGGACCGAATTTTGAAAATTTCAGAAGTTGGTTTTTAGACGTTTGTATTAGCTATATTTTAAAGCAAAAATTTTACGGATATCTGCTTGTTTGTTTGAGATATGAAGCATTTTGTGAAATCACGTTTTGCCCCCCTCCCCCCCCCCCCTTGGAGGGCGAATTTTGTAAAATCGCTTCTTAGTGGATGCCTACGTCATAGAAAGAACATTGTCGCAAAATTTCATGCTTCTAGGTCTAGGGGTTTGGTCTGGGCGATGATGAATCACCCCCTAACTCACTCACTCAGTCAGGAAGAACGATTTTATATACATAGATATAGAAGAAAGTAAAAACTTTATTATCAAAAGTTGACGATTAGTAAAATTTAAATATTGAGTAAATATTTATAACAAATCAAAAATAATGTTTCACAAAGTTTTAAACAGTGATAACGATTTCTTCAGAGTTAGATAAAACTAAAGAATATTGTACTACCTTCAAACTTAATTTTTCATTATGCTGAATAAATTAAACAAAAACTGACAAATAAATTTAAAGCTGCCATTTATGTATCTCAATTTTGAAGCAAAGGGAAAAAATAGTTCAAATGAAATAAATGTACTTTTTATAAAATTAAACAATTTTGGATAGTGAAAACAATAGTTACGATTTTTCTTAGGATTAAACACATTGTAGAAAAGAAACGCTAAAGTTTTAGAAAAAAGTAAACCTTTTAATTATTTTGTCGTCTAGTTACAAAACCGACCAACTGCTTAAAATTCAAAAACGCATTTTTTCAGTTTTTTTTTTAAGTTTTAAGTAAACGTTTCGACTATCTGGAAACAAGAAACCATACCAAAACCGATCCATCCTTGTGTTATTTGCGTTTGAAAATCACAATGTTCTGTGAAACATGTCAAATCCTATGTCTGGGAGATTTCAAAACCGGTCATCTCCATATCCGCGAAATCACGATTCTGTTCCACTCGACTACAGCAGCCCGCTTGTTGATTAGGCTACTGATATCATGTTTTCTCTCGCCTGTAACGGCTTTTTCTTGGGGCACACAAAGTTTCTAATAATTGAACTCCGTGTTTCTATCGACTAAGGTGAAGTTTGTCGAAAAAGTATCTTCTAATCAATCAAGGTAGAAGAAAAGTGACCCTACGACTTGGAAAAGGGACACAGCCAAAATTAAAGTAACTTTTAAAATGAGATCATTATTTCTATAAACTACATTTTAATTAAAAATACAAAAACACATGACAAACTTTTCGGCTAAACATTAGCCCTATTCAGCGTCAATATACATACACAGCATAACAGTTAAGATAAAGTAACAAAGCATCACAACAAGATTAAGAACTCGGGAGGACAAAGACAAAGATTAAAGGTACTGATAAACCGCGGAAGAAAGTTCCCTGGCGTCATCTGCGCATGGGTGAAAAGGACTGGTCCATTTATAAAATAGGAATGGCCGTAGTATCAATGATTCTACACATAGCAGACGAAACATGAGTTATAGAAAAATTTCCCTCTCTCTTCCTTTGCTGTGTCCCCTACCGCGTGAGTAGAATCATCCTGGCGTTTTGCCAACCGGGGATTAATCTAACGCAGCCGGAGAGTACTGTATTATCACTTTGCAATAACATAACATTAATTGACAACATATTAGCATCATAGTTAGCATATTATTATTTATTAATCATGTGTTATCAATTTAATAACATACCGGTGATAATTCAACTGGTTATAGCGACGTGTTTATGTAAGTTTGCTTACAACTCGAATGATTTTCCACTCTGATAAAAAATTGTTCGTGATTAATGAATTTAGGACCATTTGTGATACATTTTCATAATTTTCTCGAGTTAGTTTTTGTTATGTATATAAGCTATTTCTTGTCAGATTTTTGATTTTTATCAGTTTTTTTTTTTTTTTTTTTTTTTTTTGATAACAGAAATTAGTTATTTTGCTGCCCTAACAATTATAAAACTAAAAATAGTTTTGGTTCTTATCTTATTTTAGCTAAAAGTGACAAAAAATCAGCTTTTTCTCAAAATTTTCTTTTTTAGAGGTTGCCGATTTTGCAACTAGAGGGCACAATTATCATTCAAATTAATGGTTTTTGTTGTTTAAAAAATATATGCATCTTACTATACATACTCTACTATACATTTCAATTAAAATTCTTAAATAAAAGATAAAAAGACGTTAAAAAAAAACTTTAAAATACATACGACTAATACAATTCCGATAAAAAAAAAAAAAAAAAAGGAGAAGAAGAAGTAAAATTATTATCAAAGGCTGATAGTTAGTAATATTCAAATTATTTCTAAAAATTCCAAAATAATATTTTACTAAGTTTCAAATAGTTTTAGAGTAAAACTTAGATGAAAAGTAAATAAATAAATAAATAAACAAAAATACAGTTTCTTCTAACAGGTCTTTTTATCATTCAGTATAAACTAAAAGAAAGCTGACAAATAGATTTAAAGCTACCATTTATATACTTTTCAATTTCGAAGTTAAGAAAAAAAAAAAAAAAAAACTGTTGAAAAGGAATAAATGTTTTTAAAGAAGTAAATATTTTGAAAGTACTATTGTGTATTTTCTTTTGTTTAAACTAATATGTTGTAGAAAAGAAACAATGTTTTAAAATATAAGAAATATATTTGACCAAATGAATAGTTTTTAGTGTTAATTTTCGTTGTAGGAAAAATATTTTTAGCGTAATTTTAATAACAGAAATATTTTATACTCGCCGACAGATTAATTAGGGGAAATAATATTATAAAAATAAATAAAAATAATAATCAACACATTAAGTATTTTGTCCATATATTTTTCCAGAAAATAAATAAATAAATAAATAAGTAAAGTTTAATAAATAAAAACACATTAACATGATAACAGATAAATTTCATATATATATATACATTCAGGAACAAAAGTCTCCGAACACTAGCAAAAATTCCTATATAAGAAAGGTACACTTAATACAGTTTTGTTAAATAAATCCTTGTCGAAACCTGTTTTTAGACTCATTAAGAACAGGATTTGACAAGGATTTATTTAACAAAACTTTATTAAGTGTACTTTTTTATATAGGAATTTTTGCTAATGTTCGGAGACTTTTGTTACCGAATTATATACTCGTAAATATATATACATACCGAGTGCCCCTAAGAAATTTTAAAAATTCATAAAAATTGATAGAATTGATAGAATCGAACGTGGCTTGCAAAAAAATTATTCTCGTGAAGTTTTTTTTTTTCCCAGATAAAGAAGAAAAAATAGTTAAATTTTTCGTCGATAGATGGCGCTCCACGGATGCATGGATGCGTAACAAGAAATATACAAATCCTGTCCTGTAAATTGCACAGTTTTACGGATTGACACAGCTTATTTCTTATTTGTCGCATACATGAAGTTTTAATTGCGACTCTGACTTGGTGGATAAAGAGTTTTTGGTGAAGATGTTTCCATCAGATAATAACCGCCGATGATTGAAACTGCAGTTAGCGGTGTAGTCAATCGCTTGCAATTTTATTTTGTGGTGACGACGGACTCATAGAATAAGTTTTATATGCCTGTAAACATTTGCATGCGAATAAGCACAGTTTTTCATGAAAATGTGTGATCTGGTCACGCACAGCGCCCTCCTTCGACAATTAGCTTAACTATTATTATATTTTCTTCTATATGTAATATAGAGAAAGTATTGGATACGTGAAAATTTTCGACCTCCGTTTTTTGATGGATTTACAGGTTTTGGGACGTCCTGAACACGAATTGATAGTTTTTAGAAAATGTCTGTCTGTCTGTCTGTGTGTATCACGATTTTTGTGGACGCTGTATCTCATGAACCAATGAATGAAATTTAACCAAACTTGGTATTTAGTTGCACCCTGACATAAACTGGTGCTGATTAGATTTGGGGAGCAATCGCTCAACAGGTGGCACTGTGATCGCATTTTTTCTAAATTTTTAACATGGGAGTATAGGACAAAATTTCGTATAAATGTACGTAATGAGAGTTATTTTTAACTTGTGATTGTAACGTTAATATGAATTACTGATAATAGTAGTAGTTAACTAGGAAAAAAAATTGTGTATGTGGGGGCATCGCTTTCTCCCCTGGGGGAGATAAATTTTCAAGTTGGGTATCTTTCGAAAGGTCTCGTCAATACTTTTAAAATGAATGGTTGAACTATAAATCTGTGATAATTTAAAACAAAGTTATCGATTTTTTTTTTTTTACTTTTAACAACAACAAAAAAAAAGTATATATATATGTATATTTTTTTAATATATTGTTACTGATTGAATTTGTATAGGATAATATAGAAGAAAGACTTGTGGTGGCTACAACATACTAGTTTTTTCTTTACCTCTCCCCAAAGAA
Organism: Salticus scenicus; assembly: GCA_963930645.1. Classification (NCBI taxonomy): domain Eukaryota; kingdom Metazoa; phylum Arthropoda; class Arachnida; order Araneae; family Salticidae; genus Salticus; species Salticus scenicus. The sequence continues at coordinate 25,999,752 of OZ005659.1, read as the reverse complement.
AAAAAAAATCCCTTCCTGAGAGTAATTTTTTCGCGAACAGCGCTTAACTCTACGAATTCCTTAAACTTTTATGAAATTTTAAAATGTCAACAGACTCATGGGACACCTGATACATATATCAGAAAAGGCTGAAAATTAGTCAAATTTAAATTTTGAAAATAATTATTTATAACAAACCAAAATGATATTTCGCAAAGTTTAAACAGCGTTAGAATCTAAGTTAGATCAAAATAAAGAATACTGACGTACTTCTGACAAGTCTTTTTCATTATTTATTATAAACTAAACGAAAAGTGACAAGTAGATTTAAAGCTGCAATTTATATCTTTTTCAATTTCAAAGTTGAAAAAGAAGAAGAAGAAGAAGAAATACAATTGAAATGAAATAATGTTTGTAGAAGAATAAATTTTTTTGAAAGTACAAAAAATAGGTTTTTTTTTTTTTTTTTTTTTTTTTTTTTTTTTTGAGGGGAGGGAGGGGGTAAACCTATAGATTCCAAAGTTTTAGAATATAATAAATATTTAAAATAATGAACAATTTTTAGATCATTTTTGTTTTTTTAAAAATACGTTGTATTTTACAAGAAATTAAAATAATACACAGGAATCTACTAAATTCTTAAAAAATAATAAATAAATAAATAACGATAAAATAAATGAAAAAAAAAGTAAAAAAAAAAATGTTATTTTGTTTTGTTTACAGATGTTTTTTCAAAAAAAAAAAAAAAAAAAAAAAAAAAAGTAATAAATATATAAATAAAATAAAATAAAATAATAAAAAATAACGACAAACATATTAACAAACAATTTTAAGTTAATTTGGATTTTTTTTTTTTTTTTTTATGAGGAAAACTAAAGAATACTTGTTTTTTCGAACAGATTTTTTCATTATTTAATAAAAACTGAAGGAAAACTGACAAGTATATATAACGCTGCTAATTATATACCTTCCAATTTCGAAGTCGGGAAATACTAGCAGGTAAACTCTGCTCAGTTCCACATCATATACGTTTTCATAGATTTCTAGTACAGGCATAGTATATTCATAGTTATCAAGAGGAATGAATATCACCGATCACTCGAGACGGTGACAGACTGAAATGCCCCACCTAATAGGCTACCCCGTCATTCAATTCGATAAATTTACCTTATCCTAATTTGTTAATTCATTTTACTAGGATAAGTTTCGTAGTTTAATTTTCATACAATACCATACTATTTCCACTGCAATGACCTCATGCTCCTCCTGTAAATTTATACAAAACATTGCTCTATTCTGCTATATCCAGAAAAAATATTAAATTTCGAATAATTAATGAAATTTTCAAATTAGAATATTTTTAGTCAATAATATTCAAACCGCTATCATAAATGACATTTAAAAGTGGTCTGACGATAAGCGTGACGGTAGTGGTCTTACAATTGGGTGACCAGATTTTTTTAATGCAAAATGAGGACAAATTATGCTATGTCCTTTATTTCCATGAGAAAAATGAGGACAGTTTTCTTCTAAAATGAGGACATTTCTGAGGACACAATATTTCATAGAATATAGCATAAAATTAGCTTATATTAACCCCCCTTGCAGCCATTAATCATCACTATGATAAATTTATACTACTTATGAATTTATACGATTATTTATATAAGCATTATTAAATTTACAATAAACATTATCATAAACTTGTACACATTATACTTTTCTCAGTATAATATAATGCTGTTTATATAAAAGTATTAATTTCTGATATGCGGTTGATACAAAAGTACAAGATTACTTCTATTAATACTTTTATATAAATTGTTTTAATATAATTTTACTGTTGTATAGACCAAGTTTTTAGTGTAAACGAAATCATAACTACTTCATATGGAAATGCTCCAATAAATAATATTTTAAAAGGAAAAGACAACTGAACAAAGTCAAAAACAGACTAGGCTAGGAATAGGTATTGGTCTCTAATCTGACGGCATAAAGCATTAATGTTCTACCATAGCCTCCTAAACTAGATGCCTGTCGCGTGACTCCGAAACTTGGCAACAGTTGAAGCTGTACACAGCGCCACCTGGTACAGTGAAAATATTCCTCTAAATGGGCGTTTATGCGAAATATTTATTGCCCTACACTGAAATGTTACTAAATTCGTAAATTTGAAATAATTTACAAAGTTTCCATAGTTGAATTTTCCTAGTTAACTTTTCTTATGCCAACATAATAATTTATATTTTAAAGTTGGTTTGACAACTTTACAGCAAAAATATTCTTTTTAATGTACGCGTAAGAAAAATATATTCTCTTATATTAAAAAAGTCGTAAATTTTATATAACTTGCGAAGTATCTAAATTAAAATGCTGAAAATGAATAAGGTTCTTACTAGTTTCATTAGTGATATTTTAAAACTGCTCCGACCTCTCTGCGATCATTTGTTCTTGAAATATCTTGTACACAAACACACAAACTAACACACTAACATATCAACTCACTAACAAACAAATAAACTAACCCCCTACAGACGAACACCATATCAATTTTTTTATTTTCAGATTCCTTATTCCTGAAAACGTGTAAAAAAAGTGAAAAAAATGAGATCGAAAATTTTCACGATTGTCTATATTACCCATACACTGTTAAAAATTTTTGTAAATTTAATGCAAATATTTATCCAGATTCCCTGTAAATTTACAGTAATTCTTAGTTAAAAGTGAATAATCGAGATTCTCGATCTTTATTCTGTATTTTTACCTAATTTTGTTATTTAATTAAAATTAAAAATGACTGTTTCTACTTTAGAAAAAGCATTCTAAGTCCGAAATATAGTCTCACCAATAATTAATTAAATTAATATTAGTTATTAAAGTGAATATATAAAATAAGTTTTTTAACATCTCCGTTTATTTTTCTCTGTAATTTTACGTAAGACTTAAGATAATACATTACACAGAGTTTTCTGTTTAAATTTTTAACAGTGTACCTGTAGTATGATGGGTAAATAAAAGTAGTTTAAAAGAGATGAATGTAGTAGTAAATACTTTGAAAAATACAAACTTTATTTACATTTTTTCTTGTGATAAAATCTATATAAGGTACAAAACAAACACTAATATTTGAAAATATAATAAACATTTACAATAACTGTTGATCTGATTAATGATTTTTATAGTTAATATTTGTTCTATAATTAAATAATAACTTTGAAATCCTTACAGAAAATTAATAAATAAAATAAATGAAAAAATAAATAACTAAGAAAGGAAAATGCATTCAGTATTTTGTACGTATATTTTTACAAGGGGGAAAAATATGCATATTAACATATAAATTTAGAGTAATTCGGATTTAAAAAATTAAAAAAATGTATACGAAGCAATTTCAGTATTATTATTAAAAAAGGTTTTCCTAACAAAGGCTGGTAATTGGTAAAAATTAAATGTTGAATAATTATTTATGTCAAATACAAAGTAATAATTCACAAAATTGGAAACAATATTAGATCTAAGTTAGCTTAAAATAAATAATGCTGACATTTATGTTATTAGTATTGCATTTCGTTATACTTTAAAATGAATTGATATTCAATATATTACAGTACAACATATTACTGTTGGTTTTAATAATGCTGACTAAAGGAACAAAACTAAGCTATATTACTCATTTTAATTTATACCTCAAAAAATGTATTGTGTCAAATAAATTTGCTTTTAAGACACATTTTTTTTTTTTAAATATTTGAATTTCGATAGTTTTGTGAGTCTGCTGGCATTTTTCTTCATTCCTCTCCTATAATGGAATTAGCTGCCTCGTTTTCATAATCATGTTACCTAAGCTTTTCTCACGACTAAGATGATTGCAACTTTTACAATTTGTGTACTTTAGTATAGCGATTTGCATAAAGCAATGAAAAGTAAAAATGCAGCTGTAAAACAAGTTTGAAACACTATCGAAAAATTAGTAAAAAATAAAATCAGTATTTTAGATATTTTTTATTTTGGTTTAAAACATGCAGCATCTCTGTTAATTGAAAATTTCTAAGTAATCAACAAATATTAACTCCTTTACCACTAGGATCCGCCAGTGGAAGAGCGGTTCTGCATTCAAAGCTGGTAGACGCGAGGTGCCGGGTTCGATCCTAGGTCACGCTCATCGGCTTAGCCGTTTGGAGATTCCAAATATTTTTTTTTAACTTGTGTAAATACAGGCTAGGACCCTTAAAAAGATCCCCTACAGAGGACTCCCTCTCAGGCCTAAAACCCTAGTCAGTCAATCGACCAAAATCCCCACAACCCAATTCCTTTACCACCAGAGCGAATTAGCTCTATGGTCTACAATTAACAGATACTGGGTTCAGTATGTTGAATACTGTGATACTGGGTTCAGTATGCTCCTAAACTAGATGCCTTCTGCGTGACTTGGAAACTTGACAACAGTTCAAGCGGTAGACAGCGCCACCTGGTACAGATTACGCTCTTTTTTATTCAACTGTCACCAATAATTTTAAGAATAATTTTAATATGATATATATGTTACCGTTAAAACGCGAAATCCGTTAATCTGCAGATTACCTAGCTAATCTGCAGATTAACTAAAATGACCCGTTAAAGTGCGGAATAAAGAGTTTTCCGCATTTTAACTAGGTAATCTGCAGATTAACGGTTTCAGTATCGTTAAAGTTCAAATGTTTGTTTCGAGCCTTAGTTTTTTTTACATTCACTATGACGTCAAACAGCCATGTGATACAGATACACGAATGACCTTCAAACATAACTAAAACTTTTACCCCTTCTCTTCCGCACTTCCGCTACGCTGTGGGGCTGTCGCTGTGGCTGTGATGATAAACCGACAAACGGCAAACGGAAATTGTGGAGAATGGAAGCCATGATTAGATTTATTATTATGACTAACACAAAATTTAAAGTAACAAGTAAGTTATAATTGTTTTAATTTTGATTTTATTTCTATCTTTTATAATTCTGTCAATATAAGAAGGGTTTGCATTTTATTAATGAAATGTAATCTTAATTAAAAGCTGTCTCTCGTGAAACTCCATTTTGAATTATGAATATCAGATTTACATTACAGTAATTATTTCCTTCCGAACTAAAACTCTTAAACCATAACTTTTTAAAACTAATTTATTTTAAAATTGGTTTAACTTACTTACTGGAAAAAAAAAAAAAAAAAAGTATTAATTATTAACTTTGAAAAATATTATGGCATTTAATAAATACTTAATATGAAATTTTTGTACATTTTTTAGCATTTCATTACATTTTTTTTTCCTTCAGTTTCAAGTTTCCTGTATATATTTTATATATCATGATTATATTTTTATTTAGTTATTTTTTTTTTTTTTTTTTAATTTTGTTCGCTTTTTCAGATAATTTCGTTGTAGTTTATCACATAAAAAGTGTTAATAAAGGGTTTTTTTTTTTGTAAAATTAATATATTTGCTAAACTTGTACAGATATATGTATGCTGCAAAATATAGTTTAATAAAACATTGAAAACTGTCATTTTAATTTTCATGCATTCTAAAAAATATTAAAGCAGTTTTAATTATTTGAAGTATTTCTTAAATAATGCTTCTGATTTGTCTAATTTAATATTTCTAGTAATATTTTATGTAATTTAATACTTCTAGTATTTAAATAGTAATAGCAATATAAGTTGTTAATAAAACTTTTTTGTTTTTTTTTAATTTTAAATTGTTAAATATTTATATTTTGAAAAGAAATCGGTACTGTATTACAATTCTAACATTCATTTATAAAATAGAATTTATTGAAAGCTATTAAAGCTATTATATTTCATATTAAAAATGCATAACATCTTCAAACTTATATTGATAGAATAAAAAAGATGAAATAAATAAAAAATAAAACAAATATAACTTTAAAAGATATAAAAATTAAAACACATACAGATTAAAATAAGTAAAGAAAGAAATAAAAAAGAAAAGAAAACTATTTTTTTTCCGAATGAAAAAACAAATACAACACAGCGTGCTGTAAAATTACAACACCAGATATCTTATTTTCACTTTAACTAGTGCCTAGTAGGTAATGTGCAGATTATCTAGGTAATTCGCAGATTACCTAGGTAATTTGAGAAATAAAACAATTTTCCTCACTTTAACGGATCACCCTAGTTAATGTGCAGATTACCTAGCTAATCTGCAGATTAACTGATTTCTGCACTTTAGCGGTAACATATATAATCGACGTTTCTTCGATTCTATTTGCCTTTTATGTATATCAAAAATTCTGTATATCAAAAAGTGTTCTTAAAATTTTTGGTGGCTGTTGAATAAAAAAGTCGCGCAATCTGTACCCGGTGGCGCTGTCTACCGCCAAGTTTCCGAGCGACGCGGAAGGCATCTACTTTAGGAGGCTATGGTTGAACCTAGATGTTCGTAATAGTTTGTAGTCGATTTTAAGCAATCGGTACCAGTACCAGTATAATTAGCAAATAATGTGCAAATAATACCCGTATAAAAAAGAATTTTAGCATCAGATTGAAAGAAAAATTATTCATTGCTTTGAAAATAATTTTGGGATTGACATCTAGAAACTAAATTGTCGCTTTAGTAAAAGTAGTTTTATGTCATCCTTATAAATTCCAATGCCCTTTACTAGCGAATCCCAAAACCCTCTATCAGAATTCTAGAGCGTTTCCCTATATTCTTGCGGTCAATCTTATTCAAAATCTCTGCAAATAAACGCACACAAAAGGTGAGTTTTAGTAACTATAATCTTGGTTATGATCCAATTCTAAGAAATCAAGCGAAAATTTCGCGCATTGCGAAGGATTAATAATATTCATAATATTGTTTCGTCATTTAGAAAAGTATGGATTAGAAATTCTCGATTATTTTATTTCTTTACCTCATACGCATAGATCATCAATCTATATTTCTAATTTAAGGATTCAGAAAATGACAACTTATTCGTTCTATATAAAGGCGGTATATATACATATATTTCTCAATGTGACATCTTGGAAAATTAAGCGAAATTCCTTAGTTACAAATATTCTGAATGGGAGACCTATCTTTGGCAGCCTTTGTAATTTATTTTATTTATTTATTTTTTTTTTTTTTGGGGGGGGGGGGGGGGAGAGAGTTTAAATAAGCGTTCCAGAGGAAAAGCCTAGCATATCTAGAATTGCTCGACACTGCTCCTAGAGCGGTGAGCAGCTCTTCGATCCTGTTAAATCTATATATATACAGGGTGATCAATTTAAAAGAGTACCCTTTTGTTTTTTGTGTTTTCCACATCTATAATAGTATATGCAGCAAGACTTTCAACATCATTACTTATGTAATACTCATTTAATGTGCGGGTATAGTTTTTTTTTTTTTTTTTTTTTTTTTCACTTTCTAAATGCGAAAAATTGTTTTTTAAACATAAATTTGCATGAACATCATTAGTAATATTGTTACGAAATTGAAAATAATTGTGTTATTTTTGTATAAATTCTTTCAAAGAGGCTTAGTAAGTTGATAAAGTGCTAATTTTGTCCATTTCTAGTCGTTTTAGCGTTAAAATAACATTATTTTCCCTTAAAAACGCATTAAAAAGCCCCAATAAGGCAGATAATGGATTTGGAGCCAAATTTGGCTACTTTTTCCCACCTTGGAAATTTTTTTGGCGACTTTGGCGAGAAAATCCGTATTAGGGATATACCAAATATGGAAGCTCTAATCTCGTTGGCTGATGAGATACGGAAATTTCTGGAACTTTCCACACTTTTCTACAGGTGTATATAAGGAGCGCTTTCTCGCCAAGGAAGTCAGTTCAGTTCAGTCTTCAGCCAGCTTCGCTAGTGCTTGCATTGCTCTTGAGCCTCTTTGAGAGAGACTTGCTTCAAGTGTTATTGCTATACAGCTTGTACTGTGGATTTGCTATTGACAGCTGTTGTTTAAGCTGTGTTTACTGTTTGAATTGAAGCTGATACTTGGTTTATAGACCTGTATTTTTTTGGAACTTTCTGTGAATAAATTATTGAATTTTTGTAAGTTTCGCCTTTCATTCTCGGACAACTCACGAACCCTCAAGTACGCAACAATATTTAATCCGATTATGCGCAATTCAGGTGCTTAAGGAATTCTTTGATGACCGTTTAATTTAAATAGGCCTCTGGCCACCAAGGTTACCAGACCTCACCCCTTTAGATATTTTTTGTGGGGTTATCTCAAAGATAGGGTTTTCCAGAGAAGTCCTGCAAACATCGATGAATTAAAACAAATCATAACTGAAGAAATCTCGTCAATAACACGAACAACGGTTGGAAGTGTGTCAAAAAACTAGGCTCGACGTGTCCATGTTTACATTCAAAATGGTGACGAACATTTTTAACATTTGCTGTAAAGAATGATTATGTAGAAAATTTTAATTAAATTATGTTTTTCAAAAATAAAATTATCACTGGATTAAGTAACATTGCGCGTCTCCATTTTTTTTTTATTGTTATTGTTACCTCACAAATAAAGTTCTAACTGTCAAACAGTGTTGGAAATTGTCTCCCACACTTAAACAAGATTCAAACAATATTATACTTCAGTATTAGAATAGTTGCCACATTCGTCAGATTTAAGGGTAATAAAAAAACCCAACAAGTACTCTTTTAAATTGATCACCCTGTATATATATATATATACAGTCAAACCTCATTAACGTGAATATCAAGAAGGATATAAAATTTGTTCATGTTATCAGTAGTTCATGCTATCAGTAACTTAACTCCATATAACTAAACTAACCTTCATTTTGACGGGGATTGTGCAAACGGTTCATGTTAAAAGTAATTCATGTTAACGAGGTTTGACGTTATGTATATATATATATATATATTTATATATATATAGATAGATAGATAGATAGATGGATAGATAGATAGATAGGTAATCAGAACGAACAGTAGAAATATAATGTTATCAGCACATACAGAGGCTGTTCGCACATTTTTTAGACGATTTTATTTCGCAGTAAGAAAAAATCGTTTGCATGGAGAATTTTATTTTCACAACAGTTATATTTTTGGAAGTTTTATTTATCTTCAGATATTTATCATTTTTATTTACATGCAAAAATGCGCTTTTAAAATGGCAGTGGATGGAAGGATAGGTTTCCACTCTTTCCAAAGATAGTTTTTAGTAAAATCTTTATGAAAAGCATTTATCAGGAGAAAAATGGAAAAATGTTACAACAACAGATGAATCTTGGGTCTATTTAAGTGGTTGCAATAAAAAAAGGTCAATTTATTATCACAAAAGTGGAGAAAAAAAAATTGCTACATGGCTCAAAGCATCAAAATAGAGTTTTTCTAAAGGATTTATGATTGCCACTGGTTTTTTCATACAAGCGCAAGATAAAAGCAAAAAAATGTGACAAAAATGTCAAAATCAACTCTAAATACGCTCAAGAAAATATTTTAATTCCAATTTTTAAAAATGAAAATCCAGATCTTTATCCACAATGCTATCAATCCGTTGAACTGTATCAAGACAAAACAAGCAGCCACACATCGCAATCCGCAATTGCTTTTCTAGAAAAAAATGGAACAAAAAACGGGAATTAAAACCATACCCTTCACTGACATTCCTGCTAAATCTTCTGATGTATCACTGTTGGATTTTTGTGTTTTTCGACTCTTAAAATCAACATTATCCAAACACCGACCTACAACGCTTTGTGGACTCTGGAAAGCCGTTTAAGAGGAGTAGAAAAATATACCTCTTCCGATATTATAAAAAGCATTATTATCATAGAAATTATGATGTAGAATGTTAGTTAAGAAAGAACAAGGGCTATCAAACTGAACAAATAAAACACGAAATATGAGTGAAATTGCTTCAGTACACTTCATCAAAATCGTCTAAAAAATGTGCGAACAGCCTCTGTACAGTTGGAATTTAAAGAGGATTTAATATCAGTATTTAACCAATTAATATGATAAAAGACAAAGACCACCCAAATCAAACCAAAAAAGAAATAAAGTCAAATCTAAATGAATTAAAGGCAAGTTGGAATGAGAAAACAGCATTATTTGCATTCTAACGTTATCAAGGGCTTGGTAAAATGCAAACATGATAAATAAATTAATGTTTTTCTGTTACAAAGATAGTAAAATCTAAGTATTTCTCTGTGCGCAGGCCCGAAACATCCATTTGAAATAAAATAAGAAAAAACGTATATCAAAATAAACTCACCACAACATATGAGAAACCAATAAATTAGTAAAAAAATTATGAGTTATAAAATACCAATAATATTTGTAACCGCAAATAAAATAATCAAGAAATAAGCAACATAAAAACGTATGAAATGTATTGTCACATGTAAAGTTGAATATCCAGATAGCCGTTAAAAGTGCAGTTAATGTCATTACAATAATAGCAAAGAAACATGGAGTAAAAATAGAGATATTAAAACCCGAATAAACTACTACGTCAGAAACGCCAAAAGAAAGATATTTGCGATGCACACAGCTGTTTCGGTAGCCTTAAGCGTACCGTCTTCAGTGCAAAAAGAATTCTGAATCTGGAGAAGTGCTCGTATATATAGGAGAGGAACCGAATTTAGTTCAACCAATAGGATTACGGGAAAGGTGGAGTGTGTGGTCAATAGGAATTGACGTAGCAGTTTATTCGGGTTTTAATATTCCAACGCCAAGTCTCCTGTTATTATTTACTAAAAATAGAGATATCGCAAACAGATTCAAGATATATATATTACTGATATAGAATTTTATTTATTCAATAAAATATGTATAAATAAATATGAAATTAAATATATTTGAATAATTTTATCTTTTATTATTATTATTATTATTATTTATAAAAGTATGTATTTTATGAAAATACCAATATTAATCATGTTACATTCATAACAGCACTTAAATAAATTAGTTCCATAACATGTTTCAACTATATTCATTCATGGAATAAAGCAATCATTAATAATTACTTCTCCAGATAAAAAATTAACTACAATAATTACCTATATCTTTAGCTTAATTTATTTCCGTTATTCCGCAAATATGAAAAAAATCCTTATTTTCTTATCTTTTCCGTAGTAACTTCTTCCTTAATCAAAAGATTTTCCCTCATTAGAAAGAAAAAATATATATAAAGAAAATACCTGTGTAAACGGGTGATGAAAAATAATTATTTCTTTGCTAGTGGTTTTTTGGTTAGCTAGAGGCGAATTGTATTTTTCGAGTTTTTACAGCTTTTGTAGAAAAAATATCTTCTTTCTCTAATTAAAAATAGTTCGCTAATTATTACAGAAGATGACTAGAAATGATAAAAAGATTAGAAGAGAAGAAATAATAAAAGTTTTCCGATGTAAATTAGGCCAATATAATATTTTGACTTGAAAGATTATGCGTAAAAAAATATATTTTTTCTTTAATCAAAATTAATCTGTAGCATCCTGTTTATTCTAACCAGTTTGATAAATGGGTTCACGAATTTAAGTGTTTCTGTTTTTATGTGTTTATAATGTATTTCAACTTTAAACATTGTAAAGGAATTATTATTATTATTTATTTATTTATTTATTTATTTTTACTTAAGTAAATAAAGACTTAAAAAGAAAGCAAATATGTCTAAATGTAAGATTTCTGTTTCTAAAATGTCTTGGAAATTTTCTTTGTAATTTCATGCATATTTAAAAATAACTAGAAAAAACTAATGCTCTGCAATTTATACAAACACTGACCTGTGAATTAGAAACCTTTAAATTAATATTTTATTGGACCTTCTTTTGCCCGTTGGACCTCTTTTTGCATGAATAACAGCCAATATTCGTTTGGGCAGCGATTCTACAAGCTTCTGGAGTGCATATATGTCCAGAGTTTACCATACATTGGTTACACAGACTTTAAGATCCTGTAAATTGAATGGAATTGCTGACAGATACCACTTTCCAAGATGTCCCAAACATTTTCTATTGGATTAAGATCTGGGCTTTGCAGCATCTAGGGACTGACTGGTGTTCACTGAACCAATCTCGAACGATTCTGCCACGATGTATGGTTGCATTATCGAGCACAAAGTCTCCGTTAACTTCAGAATAAAAATGTAACATTGAGGGATGCACTTAATCTATCAGTATATTCAGGTGCTGCATGACTTTTTTATTAGCTTCAAGTAACGCCAGGGGACCACTTCCATACAAGCAGAACATTCCCCAAAGGTTTGTAGCAGATTTTGCATGCCTTCGCCGCCAACGAGCATTCGTAGAAACTCTTACAGGTTTCAAATTCGTCGGCCAGTGTGTGTATCTTTATGTTTTAAAGAATTAAAATTTTAAAATTTGAATTTTTTTAAGGACTCAAGCTATGTGCTGTTTACCCCTGGTTATTATAAATAGCTAGTTGGTCTTTGTTCGTTTATTGGTTGATATATTCAACTGAAACTATTTTTCCTTATTCGTAAAATAAAAAACAATGATCATAAGTCGTGATAAATAAACAAAAGTGAAAAAAATAAGATTATTTAAAATTTAATGAGATTTTTAATCAAAATAACGGAATTCGAGTAATGAAACTTAATTTAATTACTTATAAATTTAATTTCAGCGCAAATTCATCCGAATCGTCTCAAGTTTATTTGACAAAGGGATAATACGCATAAATTCTCCAAATTTATTACTTTTATTTTAAACACTATGCTTTATTTTAAAACGCATCATTATATTAAGACACTTTATATGAATTCATTTGCATCATATCAGGTTTATTAACACGTTGAGCGCCACGCAAATTCTTAAAATCCATTAAAATTCCATAAAAATTCCTCCTGTAATAAATAAAAATTAAGCAAATTTTCAATATATTTTCAATAATTACTTAAAACTATGTAATATTTTTAGTTTTATATCTATTTTACACTGTCAACCACCGATGGTTCACGCGGCTTTATATCATATTTGACACTGTCAGCCACCGATGGTTGACATGGCGCTCAACGTGTTAATTTTTTATTGGTATTTCTTTTACTTTCGGGGTAAAGCTTTCACTAGAATGTTTGAAGTATAACATGTTTTGCACATTCCTAAAGTTTCAAAACGATTCCTTCAGTACTTTAAGAGATAACAAAATGTCCAGAATCTAGAATGGCTGACATGGCGCTCAACGTGTTAAGACACAAAAGTGTCTTACTTTAAGACTCTTTTATTTGCAGCGTACCTGAAATCCGATGCCGATAACAGAAAAGTGCCATAATATTTTTCGTTTGAAGTTATCATTATTTATAATATTATTCATATTTCTTTAAATTATTTACTATAATCCTTTTAAAAATTTCTTTTTTTTCTTTTTTCCCTTTTTTTTTTTTCCTTTTTTGCATTTTACTGTAATTACCAACTGCCAAATTACCAACTGGAGGTATTTACATAGAATTACATCTATTATTTTCTATTATCATTTAGAAATATTTTCTTTACAAATCACGGGTAATTTTTCTTTTGTTATTGTAACATCATCCCCCCCCCTCCCCCTACCCTCCTTTCCCAAACATCCTTCTTCCATTACTTTGTTCATTTCTCCAAACCAAACATAATAATCTGGTGTCTCACTCACACGACTTTCTCTTACACTGAAATTCAATCATATTAATACAGATTAGAGATTAAGGGGTAAGATAACAAGTACAGTTATGCAAACCTATGTTAAAACAATTCAAATTAGGCTTCGGAGCAGCCTTATTTGACAAGTAATTCTGTGGAGGGGGGTTACTGCCCCCCTCAAACCCCGTTTCAATATTGTACCTACATTTATATAGAATTCTAATCCGTTAATAAATTCAAAAGTTTATTTAAAATTATTGAGACAACTTTCACACCAGTATTCCTTGAAACTTATCAATCTTGATTAAACTTTCTAGTAACAGACAAATAAACTTCAAAATGCAACATTTGGATCGCCAGTAATTATTTGTTTTTAATTTATTCTAACAGACACAGACAAAGGTTAAACGTTAAAAACTTGACTTCGGTATTCAGGAAACCTCAAAATGTCTAAATATACAAAAAAACCAAGCGATGAATATTTAGCTTAAAAAAATACATTATTTACCATATGGCTATAAGGAATTAATTTCAATTACTGAACAGCTTTCCTGGACATTGTAAAGATATTGCAGTAAAGCACTTCCACCAACAATAAAAAAGAATGTTAGGGCTTAAATATTGGCAGCCCTATATATCTTTTAAAAGTTCTGTACACATCACGGTGAGAACATAAATATAATCCTATATTATTAACACACAACACAACATGAAGAACACTTCCTTCAATTTTCATGTAATTGTCGTACTATAATCTAGTTTTTTTGTGTAGCACGGTAAATGAACAAGTGAATGATTTCTATACCATATTCTACACGAAGCATGTTTCTACGTATACAATATATATATATATTGTTTTCATTTGGTTTAGTGCAGTCTATAGATGTTAAACTCTACTTTCCTGCAATTTTCCCCATAGACGTAATGTATTTGAATTCCCTGTACACAAACCATTTTCTTGATCTCAACAAACAGTTTAGTGTGGCATCCCTATATCATACACATTTAGAATATCAAGTTTGGACTTCCTGCTATAATTTGTTTTTGAGATATGCTGATAACAGACAGACACATACACACATACCAACCGCTAAAAACTTGATTTTTGGATTCAGGGTACCTCAAAACGTATAAATAAAACAAAAATTCAATTTTGAAAATTTGACGCAAAAAAATTACTTTTTCTACCTTATGGGTAAGAGAAAGTAAAAAAGTGTTTTCTTTATTTCAATAAATTCATTTAGCATTGACATAAGTTTAGAGTGTTATTTTCCAGAAACTTAGGTTTTTATTATTAAGAATATGTCAGTTGTTTCCGTATTTGACTGAATTGAAAACTTGTGCATTAATTCATTTTATTGCGATGCAAATTTTAATAAATCTGCCGATATTCTGTAACAAACTATATCTATAAAAATGTTAAGTTGGTTTGTGTACGCTTCAAAAACTGAAAATGTTCTGCACCGATTGAGCTCAAATTTTGAGACAACATACAATCCGCTTCAAAGATTGTTTTTATCTACACTAAGCGACAAAAAAAAAAAAAAAAAAAAAAAAGCCGCACTGCAGAAAAAATGACTTATACCTTTCTTATTTGTAATAACTTTAAAATAAGTGTTTGAAACAAATAAAACTGCCTTGTTTGCATAATACCAAAGGCATGAAAGGATACCTATGTATATTTTCGATTTAATAATTCGCTTTATTGCACTTTACGATGTACTTTTTAAAAATCTGCATAAAACTTTCTTTTTGAACATAATGCAATAACCATACACTTTGCATTCTATTGTGATTTACTATATGAAATAAACAAGTTATATTTTAATATATGAAATAAAACTATGTATTTGTTAGATCTAAGCGATTTTTTGTTAAAAATATGTATTCTGCATTGGGTTAATTCCACCTTTATATGGAATTACTGCATTAATGCGCAATGGCATAGTTTTATACAGTGTTTTAATATAAATCTCAGAAATTTCAATGTGCCAAATATCACAAATAATTTTTTCTAGTTCTGGTAGAGTTATAGGCTGCAAATTTCGAATCCTTTCCCCTCTCCCCCGCCTTTTTATAGACGAAAAATTTTCGAGCAGATCGCGATTTTGACTATTTCCATGTCTGGTAAAGAAGAAATTCAACTATATCCTTTGTGGTATTTAACTTAAAGTGAAAAAAGATATGATTACTTACAAAATTATAGGTTCTCATGAGAATGTATAAGAAATTTTGACAATTTAAAGTGAATAAACTTACCACAGACGCTATGTAGTAAGGTGCTTATTATCTTCAAATGCTGTTTACGGAAATGTCCAAGATACCTGAAAAATAGTCGGTCAGGCACAACTTTTATGCAGATTGTGCTTTATTTCGAGTTAATTGATCCCTTGAGCATAAAAATTTCCCCGAGTGTTGGAAAAGTTATGCACCTCCGTACCATAATGTACGGAGAATGTTTCACTGTTTTAAAAGTGCGATTTTCATTAAGTCGGCCATATTTTCGTTGTCAGTTCTGCTTGTTTTCTTTAGCTCGAAGTAAGTTAAACTTTACTCATCAGAGAGAACCAGTTCAGCCCAATAATTAACTAATCATTTTTAAATTTTTTTAGCCATCTGAGGTCTCGCTTTCCTACTTCTCTTCACTAATAATGGAATTTTTCAAATTTTCTGTCATTTAAACCTGCTTGGTTTAATAGTTGTTGTACTGTAGTTAAAGAAATTATGCTACTAAACACTTTTTCTGAAGCTCCTTTATGTTCTAAATGTAATACAAACTAATACAAACCGATTTTATAAGCAATGTCTTTTTAACTTACGGTCATCTCGCTTGGATGAGCAGTGTGGCCACCTAAAACCAAATTTCCAGTTTAAACGGCCAAAAAACTTTTATATCTTGCCGAAAATCCTTTTAACAATCTTTCGTTAACATTTAATTATTTTGCCATCTCACATATTAAAATATTTTTTGATTTTCATTCAAAAATTAATACTTTTTGTGGCATCGTTAACTCTTATTCTTACCATTTTTGAAATAAATTCTAAAATTACAATTTTCCTGATAATTTCATTTTGTTTTTAACACTGGACTCAAAGTTAAAGTGTATGTGGGGGACAAAATAGTAAAATCTGTTCGAAAATTTGCTATTTAAACGGTAAAATTGGCGGTTGTAGATGGCGAAAAAGAAAACATCCAAGTGCGGCTTTTTTTTTTTTTTTTTGTCGCTTAGTGTATTTTTCGCGTCAGTAACATACCCACGATCGCGAGAAAACAGCTTTTTTAACGGTCAGTAGTGTACCAGCAAACCCGCCATATTGACACTGCAAATTTGTTTTATGTTTACCATGTATTCTAAACAGCGCGTGCTCAGTAAAAAATGAAAATAATGTTTCACTTTTTTATTTCTGTGAATGTATGAGCACGCGGTAGTTAAAAATGTTTGATTTCGATGAATTTCATATTACAGCGCGTGCTCTGTAAAAAATAAAAAGAAATATAACAGAAGCAATTTCTCCCAGAAAATTGGCGCAAATAAAGCGTTGGTTAAAAAATTGGCCGAAAAACTGTTGAGTCTGATAGAGGCTTTAATCGTAAAACCGTGCAATTTATAGAACTCTGATTTGCATATTTTTCATTTCGCATCCAGGCAGCGCACTCCATCAACGAAAAGAGTAACTATTTTTTTCTTTACTCCCCCCCCCCCCCAAAAAAAAAAAAAATGAATGAATAAATAAATAAATAAATAAATAAATAAATAAATAAATAAATAAAATAAAAATAAATAAATAAAAATAAAATAAATAAATAAAATAAAATAAATAAATAAATAAATAAAATAAAAAAAATAAAAAAAATAAAATAAATAAATAAAATAAAATAAATAAATAAATAAATAAAATCCTTTAAGAGAATAATTTATTTTGCAAACCGTGCTCCATTCTATTCTACCAATGCCTTTAATTTTTATGAATTTTTAAAATGTTGACAGGTTTATGGGATACCCAGTATATTTAATTATACTTGCATGTTTTTCACAAATATATATTATATTAATTAATATTCACAAATATATATATATATATATATATATACATATATATACAGTAATACAATATTATCAGTGCAAAAATTTGAAATTTAAAGATGATTTAACTTCAGCATTAAAACAATTATTCGGATAATAAGCGAAGACTACCCAAATCAAACCGAAAAAGAATTAAAGAAAAATCTAAATGAATTATTGGAAATCGGAATGAGAAAAAGATTTATTTGCATTCTAATGTTTTCAAGGGCCTGGCAGAATGCAAATATGATAAAAAATGGAAGTTTTTCTGTCACAAAGAAAGCAAAAGCTAAGAAATTCTTTGTTCACAGGCCCGAATCACCCATAGTATAACCAGAAAAAACGAAGATCAAAATAAAACTCTTACCTAAAAATGATAATCCAAAACCATTTAAAATCATAGATCAAAATGAACTCACCACAGCAAATAATAATACAAAATTACTTAAAAAATTATTATTGAAACGGATGCAACTCAAAGTTAAAATGAACGAGACACATGTAAAAATTTAACAATCAGATATCAGTTAAAAGCACAGTTAATCAGTTCAAAATTGCAGTGAACACAGGGAGTAAAATAAAGGATTCACAGAGCTATTCAGGTGGAATAAGGATTCAGATAAGGATTCAAGTCCTAATAATGATTCAAATTATTACTCATAATTATTGTAACATAAATAGTGCTGCCATCTACAGTAATGTTATGAATATAATGGAAAAATTAAATAATTAAAATAAAATAATTAAAATAAAATAACATGAATAAATAATAAAATGAATAGATAATAAAATAAAAAACATATAATGTCTGTACAAAACGGTCAGGAAGCATGGAACAAAGTAAAAGAAGACAAAAACTTTTTATTTTCTTAGCATTCAGATAATCAATGTGTATGATTGAATAGTGCTGCCATCTACGATTGTAATTTGCCACGAAGCTTGAAAGATAATGTGAATACATACTAACCATAAAATAATGCCTAATTTTTTAGACCCAAATTTAAATTGGAAAAAAAAATTGGGAGGTGGGAAAAATAATAATAATAATTTTTTTTAATTAAGTGTTTGGGATAGCCATTAATTAATGCTAAATTTTTAAAGAATCGAAATTGTACTTTTTGATCTTTATCGGACACTAAATATTTGATCCGTAGATTAAAATTAAGAAGAATATTGACAAAAACAGATTTAATGAAATTGACATTAACAATACATATACATGAGAAAATGTTTTCCATAGAATGTAGTGTGATTAGCATTAAGATTTACAGGGCCGCACAAAAATATTCAGTTACATTAATCGCTGTAATTAGAAATTTCTAGAATTGCATTTTCGTTTGCATGAGTCGTTTTTAACAGTTTCTAACGATGTTTAAGAGTGACTATTACATGATTTATTTGCATTTTGGTGACTCTGTCAGTCCGCTCTCTATCTTCTGTACATATTCACAGAATTTCTTGATACTTATGTACGTTAATGAAGTTCACTGTGGGATGTTTCCGATTTAAAATGGAGTAAAACCTCTGGCTTATATACAATGACAACAAATTTCAAAGCATTGCGCTGTATAAGAGTTATTTCTATAATTCCAATTTTAATCGTTTTATTTTGCAGGAATAATAATGAAACTGACATTTATCATTCATACGCACAAGGAATGCCTTTTATAGAATGCAGTAAATGATTAACATTAAGATTTACAGGGTCACACAAAAATATTCTTTTACATTAAGGGTATCATTGAAAATTTCTCGAATTGCATTTTCGTTTGTGTTAACCCTTTGAAGCAGATTTCTCATCAAACATAATTTTTACACTTTTTTGATAGCTTTAAGTTATTTTAGATCTAAATAAGTGGAAAATGTTATATTTAAAATTTTAATTAATTTTGGTTCTAAAATATAGATTGGGGCACTGGTGTCCCTTTCTGCGTTAAAGGTAAATTCATCATTGGACACGGGCGTCCCATGAATAAATATTTTTACAAATTGCACTTATTTACAATTACTTAGATATAGGAGTAGCAGTAATTCATTACTGATCTTTTTTAAAAAAAATCAAACTTAATTAGAAATAAATTTTTGAAACTGATTGATAAATTTTTTTCAAACTGCTTTTATTTAACATTTTTATTTTAGTAAAAAAATTTACTCTGATAATCTAATAGATTTTTTATAGTAACTATTAGACTCTCTTTTATAATAAAAAAACTATCATTTAATAATAATATTTGTAATAAGAGCATCAAAAAATAAATAAGCAAAAGGGACACCGGTGTCCCATCTGCGTCAAAGAGTTAAGCGTTTTTTATAATCTGAAAATGATTAGGAATTCAGTAAGTTTGTCTGTCTGTATTTCACTTCTGTCTGTCCGTTGTGTAATGTTGTAGGCAAAGTACATTGACTATTAAACGATATTACCTGTGCGTGCAGTTGGAATGTGTTAATAATCTATGCAAATAGCATGTTTTTTCGTTCTTGTTTAAAATTACTTTTATTAGTTTTAATGATTTAATTTAGTTTTAACTTTGATCTTAGCATATCAGTAAATTGAAGCAATAAAAACATTTTTTTTATGTGTCATATAAATGTTTTATTACCATGTTTTTATTAACTTCGATTCTTGTGTGTTTGTTTGTGTGTTTGTCAGGGACAAATCTTGCAATCGATTTTTAACTAACTTCCCGACTAGCTAGATATTTGAAATTTTCAGGACAGCTCACAACACGGTGACAATACATTTTTCTAATAATTTTAGTCAACTGCTTCAAGTTCCGCTGCCTTCGGCAGCGTTTATATGATTCGGCAGAAAATTTATTTAACTAACTTCCCGACTAACTAGACATTTGAAACTTTCAGAATAGTTCAGAATAATGTTAAAATGCATATTTTTAATACCTTTAGCCAACTGTTTCGGGTTCCCACTGCCTTCGGCAGCGTTATCAGTACAAGGATTGCAATCGATTTTTTCCTAACTTTCCGACTAGCTAGACATTTGAAACTTTCAGGA
Source organism: Salticus scenicus (assembly GCA_963930645.1). Classification (NCBI taxonomy): domain Eukaryota; kingdom Metazoa; phylum Arthropoda; class Arachnida; order Araneae; family Salticidae; genus Salticus; species Salticus scenicus. The sequence goes on along the minus strand of OZ005659.1, from coordinate 25,979,106 downwards.
TAGCTCAAACCACGGTGACAATACATTTTTTTAATACTTTTAGTCAACTGTTTCAGGTGCCCACTGCCTTCGGCAGCGTTTATATGATTCAACAAAAAATTTATTTAACTAACTTCCCGACTAGCTAGACATTGGAAACTTTCAGAATAGTTCAGAACACGGTGAAAATGCATTTTTTAAATATTTTTAACCAACTACTCCGGGTTCCTGCTGCCTTCGGCAGCGTTACCAGTACAAAGCTTGTAATCGATTTTTCACTAACTTCTCGACTAGCTAGACATTTGAAAACTTCAGGATAGCTCAGAATATAGTGACAATACATTTTTTTTATACTTTTAGTCAACTGATTCAGGTCCCTACTGCCTTCGGCAGCGTTTATATGATTCGAACGAAAATTCATTTAACAAACTTCCCGACTAGCTAGACATTTGAAAGTTTCAGAATAGTTCAGAATACGGTTAAAATGCATTTTTTTAATACCTTTAGCCAAATGTTTCGGGTTCCTGCTGCCTTTGGCAGCGTTATCAGTACAAAGATTGCAATCGATTTTCCCTAACTTCTCGACTAGCTAGACATTTGAAACTTTCAGGATAGCTCAGAATACAGTGACAGTACATTTTTTTTTATAGTTTTAGTCAACTGTTTCAGGTCCCTACTGCCTTCAGCAGCGTTTATATGATTCAACAGAAAATTTATTTAACTAACTTCCTGACTAGCTAGACATTTGAAACTTTCAGAATAGTTCAGAATACGGTGAAAATGCATTTTTTAAATATTTGTAACCAAATGTTTCGGGTTCCTGCTGCCTTCGGCAGGGTTACCAGTACAAAGCTTGCAATCGATTTTTCCCTAACTTCCCAACTACCTAGACATTTGAAACTTTTATAATAGCTCAAAACACGAGAGCAATGAATTTTTTTTTAAATTTATCCAATTGCTCCGGGTTCCCGCTGCCTTCGGTAGCGTTTATATGATTGAACAGAAAATTTAAAAACATGGTATATAAAAAGATCTTTTTATCTTGTAATTATTTTTAAAATTAAAATTAATTCGTATTACGATTATTTATTGTTATCACCATTGATTTATAGTTATCAAAATTATTTGGAAAATAAATAAAAATTAAAATTTACAATTAAAAGAAAATGAAAAGGATATAATTTTTAACAACAACAATAATCTATATAAATAAAGCAAAGAGTTTGTCGGCGGTACACATCCGGGTGGACCACTCCTATTTTTGATTGGTCTAGATTTAACTACTTTAGTGATGAATGTTGGCCATTTTTTTTAGTAAAAACTGATGATTATTATTATTATTATTTTTTTTTTAAGATACTGCATAGATGTTATATTGTTTTAAAAGAGCTCTAAAGACTGTTCATTTTTTGTGAGGACACTATATACATCAAGTTATTAGATTTAAAGATATTATGTTGCAAAATTTTCTTTTAATTAACTAAAATATGAAAATAAGTATTAGCTATAATTTAATTGTTGCTAGAAAAAAAAAATTAATCTTATTAGATTAATGTCGTCATTTTTTCTTATTATATCACTGAATTGAGTCCACGAGCTTAAATATTGTCCATTTATAAATCTTATTATTATTATTTTTTTTTTCATTTTGCACGCGCGCTTTTTATTCCCTAATTCAAAAATATAATTAAAAAAAAAAAAAAATACTTTTTCGATACTGTCCTTTTCGAAGCTGACTATTATTAATTTTCTATTCTTTTTCTTAAAAAAAAAAAAAAAAAAAAAAAAAAGATGAAATTCTGGCAAAAGCAGAATTTAGTTTAGTACGGAGGACTTTTTTTTTTTTTTTTTTTTTTTCAAATTATAACACGAATTTCAAATTATTCAATTATATTTCCGATAAATTTTCGATTTCGATAAATGTCCAGCTATCGTAAAGCTGGTATCGTAAAAATCCGTAGATTGAGACTAATAGTCATCAGTCCTAATAAATAAATTAAAATAAAATTACTGATAAGGAGAAGAATCATTACGATCATTTCCACAGAGGATTGATTTTGGCTTACAGGATTTTCGAAAGGAAAAGACAAACATCCTACCAAAATACTTCTCTCTCGTAATCCTACAGGCAATTACCACGTCGATCGATCCTGGATTGTTAATCTTATGGATAAGTTCCTCGTTAAAAAGAATATAGGATTATTATCAATAATCAATTAATAGAAATCTATTCAATTGATTGATTTTATGTACCCATCAAAATGCTGAAATAAAAAAGTAATTTTTGTTTTAATTGTAAAATTATATATATATTTTCTTTAATTTACTTTTTATGTTTTACTATAGTTCCAGTTTTCATCTTAACATTTAACGCATAAACGCTCAGTGTCCTATTATTAAATCTCGTCGACCTAGGTATTCAGGTTTTTCCGTGGTTTTCCCCGAAACTCGTAAAAATACGGATTAGAACTTCTTAGAAAGATCCTCCACAGAGGGCAAACGTTTTAGTCCCAAGACCCTATCGCCAGTTAGCCTTAACCCTTACCTCAATCCCAACACCAACACTTATTTTTAGACTGTTAATAAAATAGCACGTAAAATCTAAGTAGTTTCTTAAAATGATTCATTTTTTTTTTTTTTTTTTGTTGTTGTTGTTGTTGTTGTTGTTGTTTGCTTTTGTTTTTGTAATAATGTAGCAATAAAAAACTTAAACCTTTGAACAACTTTAAGTTTTGAAAACTTATATTTGAATGACGAAGTTAAATTTCCTCATTTAAACGTACAAATATTTTTTAACTTGTTGGTGTAAAATGGGCTCTGCTTAGTACCCCACAAAAAAAATTGTTCTCATAATTTCCTTTTGTAAAACATACTATACCCATGTTAAGAAAAATGAATATGTTCAATCACTCAATAATGTGCAATGAAAAAAATAAGTTTCAAAATACTCAAAAATGAGTAAAAATTGTGTTAAACTTGAGTGTGTCACATTGCCAAAATAACTCCGAATCACAAATACACAGTAGAAACTCGTAAACGTGAACACTGTTAACGTGAATTACATTTAACATGAACTGTTTCAACTATCTCCGTCAAAATGAAGATTAGTTTACTTATATGAAGAATAGTTACTGATAGTAGCATGAACTACTGATAACATGAACAAATTTTTTAACCCCCTTGAGATTCTCGTTAACGAGGTTCGACTGTATTTAAATCCCATGTACTCATTATTGAGTATATTAACATGCTCAAAAACTGGCATCGACCATCGTGAATCCCAACAGCCCAAACATAGATTCTGATAGGTGTATTCTCCCACAAATCATTATAAAACCGCAACAAAATATATACTGTTAAAAATGAAGTACTCAAAAATGAGTAAATGGACATTTTCATTTCGAAATGAGTGATTTTGTTTAAAAAGGAAAAACATGCTTGTCTTATTTAGGAAATATCGCAAGTTTTCAAATTAATATCTCTTCACTTCGTAATTTATTATAAATAATTATAAGATAAAAAAAAAAAAAAAACTTTTTATATACCATGTTTTGAATTGTCTGATGAATCATAGAGCTCTTATCAATGTGCATAAAATTTTTAAAGTGATAATGACGTCAATTTTTGTGAGATGCATAATTTAACATTTTATAATTTTTTAACGTTCGCGTTTAATTAAATGTATTTATTTTTATGTCGAAAGGAAATGAACTCGTAATTTTTTATTTTATTTTTGGCAACAATTAAATTATAGCTGATATTTTAATGGCTATTTTAACGTTGTTAGGATGTTATTATTTTCATACTTTAATTAATTATAAGAAAACTAATCAAAAATTCGAAAATCGGACTTCGAAATATTGTGTTGTCACCGGATTCTGAGCTACTGTGAAAGTTTCAAATGTCTAGCTAGTAGCGAAGTTAGTTAAAAATAGTTTGCAAGATTTGTACTGGACAAACAAACAAACAAAGAAGAATAGAAGTTAATAAAAACATGGTAATATGCTGAACTACAAGAAGTTCTTCAACAGAATTTCTAAAAGAATTTAAACACAAAATTTATTCCCTCCAATCTCCCGAACTGTATTTTATGGCGGTTTCATACTTGCCAAAGAATACACCAATCGGAAATCGGAATCTATGTTTGGGCTGTTGGGATTCATGACGGTCGGTGTCAATTTTTGAGCATGTTAATATACTCAATAATGAGTACATGGGATTTTAAATTTATATATATTTCTTCAGAGCTATTTTGACTATGTGACGCATTCAAATGTGACACAATTTTACTCATTTTTGAGTATTTTTACACTTATATATATGTATATATTTTTTTTTTCAATGTATTTCCTGTATGAATGAAATAGGTCTTTTGTTCCTATAAAATTACACCATAGCTATGAATTTTACTTCATTTTTACTTCCTTATACAAAGTATAAGGAAGTATAGTAATCCCGATTTGCGAAATGGATTTTGTATTTCACATTGCTCGAAAACGAATGATCGCTGAATGTTGCCAATTTATACATGTGACTGTCATGATGTCTAGTTCCACACATGCAAGTGTCGTCTTAACACGAGCTCTCGTTTTGGAGATATAAGAGATTTTACACGATTTTTCGTGACGTCTGTATGTGTGTGTGTGTGTCTGTGTGTGTGTATGTCGCATAACTCAAAAACGGTTGGACGTAGAAAGTTGCGAATTGGTACATAGGTTTGTTATAACATCTAGTTGTGCACCTCCCTTTTTGGACTTCGTATGATTTTCCGTTTTGGAGATATTTAGGAAAATTAGGTTCATAATGACAAAAATACATAGGTTTTGGCCATAATGTATCAAAAACGGTTTAGACAAATCTTGCAATTTAACTGACTTCCAGACTAGCAAGACATTTGAAACTTTCAGAAAAGCTCAGAACACGTTGACAATGCATTTTTTAAATATTTTTAGGCAACTTTTTCCGATACCTGCTGCCTTCAGCAGCCTTTATGCTATTCAACAGAAAATTTATTTAACTAACTTCCCGACTAGCTAGACATTTGAAACTTTCAGACTATATCATAACACGGTGAAAATGCATTTTTTAAATACTTTTAGCCAACTGTGTAGGATCCCTGCTGCCTTCGGCAGCGTTACCAGTACAAATCTTGGAATCGATTTTTAACTAACTTCCCGACTAGCTAGACATTTGAAACTTTCAGACTAGATCAGAACACGGTGAAAATGCATTTTTTAATACTTTTAGCCAACTGTTTCGGGTTCCTGCTGCCTTCGGCAGCGTTAACAGTACAAATCTTGGAATCGATTTTTAACTAACTTCCCGACTAGCTAGACATTTGAAACTTTCAGACTAGATCAGAACACGGTGAAAATGCACTTTTTAATACTTTTAGCCAACTGTGTAGGACCCCTGCTGCCTTCGGCAGCGTTAACAGTACAAATCTTGGAATCGATTTTTAACTAACTTCCCGACTAGCTAGACATTTGAAACTTTCAGACTAGATCAGAACACGGTGAAAATGCATTTTTTTAGTACTTTTAGCCAACTGTGTAGGATCGCTACTGCCTTCGGCAGCGTTACCAGTACAAATCTTGGAATCGATTTATAACTATAACTTCCCGACTAGCTAGACATTTAAAACTTCCGGAAAAGCTCAGAACACTGTGACAATGCATTTTTAAAATATTTTTAGCCAATTATTTCGGGTCACTGCTGCCTTCGGCAGCGTTTATATGGTTCAACAGAAAACTAATTTAACTAACTTCCCGACTAGCTAGACATTTGAAACATTCAGAATAGTTCAGAACACGGTGGATATGCATCTTTTTAATACTTTTAGCCAAATGTTTCAGGTCCCTGCTGCCTTCGGCAGCATTTATATGGTTCAACAGAAAATTTATTTAACTAACTTCCCGACTAGCTAGACATTTGAAACTTTCAGAATAGTTCAGAACACGGTGAAAATGCCTTTTTTAAATAATTTTAGCCAATTTTTTCGGGTCTCTGCTGCCTTCGTCAGCGTTACCAGTACAAATCTTGCAATCGTTTTTTAACTAAATTTCAGAAAAGCGCAAAACACGGTGGTAATTCTTTTTTTTTTTTTTTAAATATTTTTAGCCAACTGTTTCGGGTCCAATGTCAACGTTTTTTAACGTTATGTATATTTCTAAAAGTGTATAAGGAAGTCATGTGGTGCCCACATCAGATTTTTTCCCTTTGATTTATGATATTCCACCGGAGTAAAGTAATGGAAAATATCATAAGTAAAAATTTTTTATTCGTATATTTATTTAAGGTTTTTTTTTTTTTTTTTTTTTTTTTTTTTTCTCTTTCCATTTTTAATTTTAATTGTACATTTCCTAACCTATCAATAAAATAAGTAAAAAAAAAAAAAAAAAAAAAAAAAAAGCAGTTTTAAAATCATTAATAAAAATAATTCTATTTTTAATTAGTGTTGTTATTCAATCATCATTATATTCACATTAACGAAACATTTAAATATATAACAAGAAAATAAATCTGAATCCCTTATCGTAATGATAAGTAACTTACATATATTTTGGTGTCTATCACTTTCGAAATGAATAAATAAAAAGCAAAATGTACATCATCATCACTGGTAATCAAAATATCATATTTTGATTTCGGATGTAAACTTGTAATTAATGTAAAAAGTTCGCATATATCTGCCAACTTATCAAAATATCCTAAATATGATTATCTGAAGACCATTAGTCAAATTTTCTCAGTGATAACTTACGAAAATGAGAAAATTAATATCGATCTCGGTTTCCTTTTTCATGAGAATGTGCGGTTAAATTTGAGAGGTTGTCGTATCCCAACAATTTAGCAGAAAAGGAAAGAAAAACAGGCATTTTAATAATCTTCACAATTAACGTCAAAGTGTCATATCGATATCAAGATTACTAAATTACTCTGATTAAAAATACTGAACGGTATAATTAATAATCGATTATAAAACATTTAAGGTTATTATGAAAATTAAAAATGTATTTAAAATTATTTAACACGTTGAGCGCCATGTCAGCCATTCTAGAGTCTAGACATTTTGTCATATATCTCTAAAAGTACTCAAGGAATCATATTGAAACTTTAGGAATGTGCAGAACATGTTATATTTCGAACATTTCAGTGAAAGTTTTACCCCGAAAGTAAAAACAGTACCAATAAAAAATTAACACGTTGAGCGTCATGTCAGCCATCGGTGGCTGGCAGTGTCAAATATGATACAAAACTGCGTCAACCATTGGTGGTTGGCAGTGAAAAATAGGATATAAAACAAAATATTGCATTGTTTTAAGTAATTATTGAAAATTTACTGAAAATTTTCTTAATTTTTATTTATTACAGGAGGAATCATTATTGAATTTTAATGCATTTTAAAAATTCGCGTGGCGCTCAACGTGTTAAAGAACTTTTTTAACACCATATTTTGAAACTTATCAACTGTTAACAGAAATTTCTTGTGGCATATCCACATGATCTTCAAAATACCACATTTTACTTTTTTTCGTTTATTTATTACTTCCATTACCCGACTACCGTAGGTAATGGAAGTATTGTATTCGGTCCAAAAATTGGATATCGAGTTTTCACCTGATTTACACATTTTAAGGTCACTTGAGTTCAAAAAAAGTAGTTTTTGGTAACTGGCCGGCGTGTGTGTATGTATGTTTGTATGTATGAGGAGAAACTTCTGGCTATCATATCTTCGAAACTAATAAAGATAGAACTACGAAACTTCAGAATTGAGACAGGTCCAGTGTACAGATGAATTTTTCAAATTTTGGTGAAAACTAGAAAACTGGAAGTGTAACATCGGAAACCGTAAGTCGGACCGTAAGTCTGTATCTCATAAACGCTCAAACGACTTTCTTCAAAGTTGCTCTATAAACACTCTGTTAGATGTCTTTTCGCGTGATATAATTGGTTAGTTCAGGAAACTAATAAGCGTCCTATATAAATAGCTCAATTTGAGGTCTCACAAATGCGTTCCTTTAAAAATGACTGTATAGATTTTTTCAAATTTGCCATATTATTTCCCTTTTAAATATCCTTTTGTATGTAATTATCTTTTTTCCGGTCGATAATTGAGTATGCCAAGGTTTGGTAAAAGTTGGTATTTCAAAATGGCTCTAACAATTTTCTTGAAAATTCTTACATAAATCCTTTCTCATGTATTACGTTTTTATTACAGAAAAATTAACAGTCATCCTGATTAGGTAGGTGAGTTTTAAATTCAGAAAATTAATTGGTGGTCCAAAAAAATATCTCTACCGTTTTTTTTTCTTATTTTTTAACTCGCTATGATAACTCTACTTATATGTCTTTACTCGTGTATCGAGTTTCTCTCAACGGAAAACTTTTTAAGTATTTACTACGTTGGGTCAATTTTATGTCTTCTGATCACATTATCTCCAAAAAAAAAAATGCATATAATACGTGTAATAGTGGGTAATGGAAGTCGTGCGGTTGTTTCACGCCAGATTTTTTTTTTTTTTTTTTTTTTTTTTTTAAGCTATGCTGAGGGCAGTCACAAAGGCTACCATTTAAACACGTCATATCCGTATTCAAAATAACTCAAAAGTCCTAATTACAGTGAAAACTCAACGTGGAGTAATTGAATTATTACTTTGTTTACTATATAAGTAAGAATTGGTAATTATCATTCATTCATAATTTTCTTTCACATGGTAGTATAATTTGAAAAGAACTTTAATTAGTAACCACAAAATTTTTGTCACACATACAGACACAGGTTTGCTGACACACAAACAGACAAACAGGCATTTCCTAAAAAGAGCCAAATTCTATTCTGGGCATCTCAAAACGTGTATGTCCATCGAAAATTGGATGTCGAATAATTTTAACGAATCGAATGCTTATTTTTTTATTCATCAATGAAACATAGTTTTGTAGACAAGGCCTGTCCAACCCAAAATTCTTGGCGGGTCGCATTGGAAATATATATTGCACAGGCTGGATGCATTGTTTTGGAATAAACCATGCACAGCAGTAATTCTTTTTCCTGTCGGCCGTGATGATTTAAAACAGACAATATGTATATTAAATATATGTTTATTCATAAAATAACTACAAAACAGTCAAAATCTTATGATTATATATTAATAAGTATAACAGTATGAATCTGTTAATAATTTGATAATATTTTATCAAAATCAATGAGTGCGATATTTATTTCTTTAGCTACTTTAATCGGTATTTTCATTTAAAAAGTCAGAAACAATTTATTAATTTTAGATGTTTCAACCGAAGATATAATATTAGAAATTTCCTGAATTCTGTCACGGGCCGTAGAAATTTACATGGTGGGTCACATGCGGGCCGCTGCCGCGGGTTAGCCAGCCCTATTGTAGAGCAGGGAAGACCAGCGCACTTTTGTACATGGGGTACATTTGTACATTGTAGATATTTTTAATTGATTTATTTAAAAAAAAAAAAAAAAATTATTTCACTCCTAAAAGTTGAAAACAATGAAGACTTTCTTCAGGAGAAAGTTTGCTGGAATTGGATTTGCAGTTTCTTGGAAAAGGTAACTTTAACTGTTTTACTGTAATTTCGTAACCTTTTTGAAGTTTACTTGTAACATCATTATCTGAATTCCATTTAATCTGTCACTTTGAATGTGATAGCACATTGCAACACATGTTAGTGACATTTATTTTCACACTGTCTTGAGTGACAATGTAAACAACAAACGTCAGGAACAGTCCTATCGGGGCATATTGGCACATAGGGTAGGTGCTCCAGTGATTGACATGCTCCAGTAATTGACATCTAGCCCGAAATAATTAATAAATAAGAAAAATAATAAAAGCATATATTTTACATATAAGAATTTTAACATTTTATGTCAAACACTGAACCGTAGGGTGCTAATAACTGGTAAAATTAATAACTAGCAGTGGTCAAACACTGGAACATAAAGTGCCAATTACTGATAAAATGAAAAACTGGCAGTGCCAATTACTGGAACATTGAGAGGGTGTCAAATAAAATTCATAAAAAATAAATAAATAAATAAATAAAATAAATTTTCAAAAGTATATATTTTAACATATATGTGGTTCTGAATGTCTTTCATGCCATATGTATTAAGTAACATTCCTAAAAATATTTTCTGATGACTAGAACATTAAAAACATCAGAAATTGCTCTAAAAGTGTCAATCACTGGAGCACTTACCCTATTCCAATGTGCCCCATAATAGACTGTAAATTGGTATTAACATTCTTGTTCAAAGTATTTCTTTTTGTTAAAGTCAGTTTACTGTAATTTCTGCATTCTTGCAGTACATTTACTAGGCATAGTTCGATAAGTGTATAAATCAATTCAAGAAGTGTAAAACAAATGTAGCCTTTTTTTTTCTTTTCTTTTTTTCCTTTAATAGACTGCACATATTATTTATTTTATTGCTTATTTCTTAAATATTTCTAATTATTTGCAATTACCAAGAGGAATAAGAAGGGGGGGGGGAATAATAATCGTGCAGAAATTAGTGAAGCGACTATTGTAAAAATAATATCTGATGTCCTTAACAGGTTGATAGCATTATTGATATTTCAGATGCATGGACGGACAAAAAACATGTTATCTTTAAAATAACAATTGACAGATATACATGTATAATTTTTACTTTTGCATGTATACTAAATGTTTTGAATTTGAAATATCATTTAAGTATCATAATTTCCAAGAAAGTATTGACTGAAATATTATAATAATAACGGAGGTAATCAAAATATCGTACTTTGAAATATCTAATAACACGCAAATTTGCATTTAATCTGATAAATTTCTAATTTATCCGCTCAATTTCCCTTATTCATCCCCGCAGGGTATCAAACTTCATTAAAGATCATTACTCTAATCAGCGAGTGATAATTCATAAAAATGGGCAGATAAATGTCGTTGTAAAAATGAGATATCAGACTTATAGAATAGAAAAAAGGAAATTCTGATGATAATTAATATTGATAATTAAAGCATTTCTTATTAGTATTACCATGAATGTTAACATATTTAAATTTGTGAAGTTAAAAAAATAGTTTTTTCTCTTGTATAACTACAGATTTATGCTCTATAAAATTATCGTAACTATTATAAAAGATTAAACCTACTCTAAAAAATAAATAAATAAATAATAATAATAAAAATTGTACACTGATTTTGTTATTTATTTAGTCATTTTAACACTTTGATGGTCAAGGTAAATTTTTTAACTCATTAAGCGCCAAAGCTTCCGCTGCGGGGAGATTTTTTTTTTTTTTTTTTTCTCTCTCTCTGCAAGTAATTAAGATGAATATACATTTTTTATTTTTTACATTAAATATTGAAGCATCTATCTTTGATGGTAATGTTTTCAAAAAGTTTGTAATGTAACTTCTATTTTTTTTCCTTCTTTATTTTATTTATTTATTTTCAATTATTTAAACAAAGCTTTTTTTTTTTTACAAGACATCAGCAAAGAAAGTAAAAAAAAAAAAAAAAAATGCAAAAATAATTCATTCGTGTGCAGGAGTTTAAAACAATTGATATGAAATAAACCACGAAGTATATTCATAAATTATTGTTAAATTATAAGAAACAGTGGTCAAGAAAACTAATTTAGAAGGGTTTACGGTTTTTCAACATTTGTTCTAAATAAGTATAAAATCTCCCATTTTGGAAACATATCATACTTTCTAAAAAAAAAAATATATATATATATATATATATATATTTTTAATTATTTAAACTGCATATGATTACAGAAATGCACATTGAAAAACCTAAAACGTACGAAAATTCAAAAATTTTCAGTGGGATTCATGTAGTGTCATTTAATGGGTTAAGATGTTCAAGTTTTGCTTATTTGAGGCTTAATATTTAAAATATTATATTGAAGAAGACGCCTTATACACATTCCAACACATCCGAAAATCCATCTTAGTTTCGGTCCTAATTAAGACTTTAAACAAAATTTTAAATTCTAAAAAACTTGAAATTCGCGTCATATTTTATTATTCAAACTTAAAAATGTGTTTGTGTATTAAATGTTTAAATGAATCCATAAAATAATACCTATATATATATTTCAAAATATTCATTTCAATATTAATTATGATTATATGAAATTAAGAAGGGAAAAATGAAAAGTTAGCACGGCTAAAACATTTTTTTAAAGTAAACATTTGACTTCTACTTTTTTAAAGTAAATCATGAAAAACGATAGATTTTCGAGTGACGCAGCAAAGCTCAAACAAAGCTTAGTAGCGGCACTACATGTACAGCTAATTTAACATCAAAAGAATTTAGAAACACCGACATTTAATATCTCAGTAAATAGCAGATATTTTGATCTAATGTTTTCAGAATAATCTTTTATCTTCTGCCTGATGCTATCCTGAAAGTTTCACACTTCAACATTCTATATATTTTGAGATCTGGAATTGCAATTTAAGACTTAAAAGGAAAACTTGTAATGGTGTAACTTTTTTTTTCTTGAAAACGGCTCGGACAAATTTTATGAAATTGATATATGGTATTAATTTCTTTTGTCTGAGAAGCATGACGTGCCCCGTTTTGCCCAAAGACCTCTTGTTTCTTAGATAATTTAGATTAAAAATCGAACTATTTTTATTCCTCCATACATGCATTTCTTTTGCATATTCTCAGAATTCAAAACAGGTGTTATTCGGTTTTCTTAGGCTGGGGTTGGCTGGTTCAATCTGAATGCAATCAGTAAAATATTTAGATTTTTTTTTTATTAAATGCAAAAAAGAAACTTCATTGTTCGTTTTAAATATTTATTATATGTATACTAAATTAAATTTTACTTAAATATTTTATTATTTTTGGTTATGAAAGAAATTATTAGATTTTAAAATTTCACATTTCGCCAACATACAATTTAGATAATATTTTAAATAATTAAAATTATGTATTTATTTCAAAATAATTCATAATAAATTTATAATTTTTTAAAACGAAAAACTTAATTATTCATACGTTTTGAAATTATGATTAGCTCCATGGATGACGTACATGTTCATATTCACGAGCTATTAATTTTTCAACTTAGCTAAATTTTGATTGGTCAGAGGAAAATACCGTTGAAACATTAACGGTGATGTATTCATCCGCTGAGCTCAGTCGGGAAATTACGAATTCCGTCCGATATTTTGTATTTTGTTTACCTTTTAATAGATTATAAGTGTAAGCTTTATTTACAGTCATAAAGTAACGCTTTACAATTATTAATATTACATATTCTCTTTAATTTTTCATTTAATTGCACTTTAATAACTTTTCTTTTTGCTTTTAATACAAAAAATATAGAAATTTATATATGGTAAATATGTGAGTTAAGTATTTTTAAAAATCTAATGGAATGGGTAACTTGTCCTGTGAAAATGTGTATTGGAACAGTGACATAATTTTCTTAATTTCTATCCCTGGATAACTAAAAAGTTTTAATAAGCAAAACAATTTATTTATATAAATTTAGAAATATATTAATGCAGGGGTAGTACTTCTCCTGATTTTCCTGAAAATTTAAAACATAATTCAAAGATTTTCTACAAATTTGCAAAGTTACAGCCTTGCATAAATCTAAAAATACTTAAAAATCTGTACAGCAGTAATCACTAAACTAACAAAAATAAATAACTAATTTCTTCAAATTTCCATCAAAAGCCCCTTATTCTGCATATTTATACTTTAATGCACAAAAGAAACATTATATTCACCTCAAGTAAATACATTTTCAAACATTTTACTGTATATTTACAATAAAACTTACCAATAATTGCTAATTTTTGCGAAACACTAAAAGGAATTTTTTTTTCATATTTTTTTTTACAAAAAACAAAAAAATCATAATCAAAATGCAATTTACATCTCTACTCTGTGCTTTTATCTATTACTTACTTTAAAATGGAGAAAAACAAAGTTTTTAAATATATAAATTTTTGAATATGAGCTCATACCAGTTTTTGCATTCGAGCGACATCGTACTTCGAAAACTGAAAACTAATTTCTTAAATATTTCCATCAAAAGCCCCTTATTGTGCATATTTATACTTCAATGCACAAAAGGAGTAAACACGTCAAGTAAACACGTTTTCAAATTTTGTACTGTATATTTACAATCAAACTTACCAATAATTGCTACTTTTTGCTAAACGCAAAAAAGAAAATTGTTTTCACATTCCCAAGTAGCACACATTCGTTTATAAAACGTTGGACATCCGTTAGGACTTTCGTTGTATAAATGTTGCGAAGGAACGTTATAAAAAAGAACAAATGTCTCGTTGATTGCACGATTCCATTCACTATGATACATATTCTTTCATTATGACCCTACAAAAACGTTTTTTCTGAGGTAGTGCCAACATATCTGTAACGTTTTCTAAACGAAAGCGCTCTTGATATCGATATTTGAAAAAATACAGGTTGTCCTACTGCATACACGACCTGAGATTTTTTACAGATATACATATGTATTATTAAAAAATATATTTTAACACCCATTATCTGGATTCTATTAATACAGCATCACAGCCTAAAGGGAAAAAAAATATTTTTTCTTTGTAAATAATCTGGTGTGTCACTCACACGACTTTCTCTTACCCTGAAATTTAATACTATAAATACAGCTTTCAGATTAATAGTTAAGATAACGAGTACTGTTATGTAAACCTATGTTAAACAATTCATATTAGACTTCTGAAGAGTTTTATATGATAATTAGTTCTACACAGAACTAATTATCGTATCAACCCCCCGTTCCATTAATGCACCTACATTTATATAGAATTTAATTCGGTTATTAAAAAATAATTCTCTTTTAAAAAAATAATTTATTAAAATTATTATTAAAAAAATTATCTTTTATGATAAGGCAGACGATTTCCATATTAGAGAAGTAGTTTTACACCAAATATTAAAAAAAAGTCCATTTTATTCTCAATATATATTTAAAAAAAAAAAAAGTACGATTTTTTTTTTCAGTTTTTTTTCGTTAAAAGTAAAAAAAAATCGATAACTTTGTTTTAAATTATCGCAGATCGATGGTTCAACCATTCGTTTTAAAGGTATTGGCGAGCTCTTTTGAAAGATATCCATCATGAAAATTTACTTCCCTGTAGGGGGGACTCCCCCCCCCACAAGGGGGAGGCGAGGCTCCTAAATACAAAATTTTTTTTCCCAGTAAACTATCTCTATTACGAAAAATATATATTCGTTTCATTTGGTTTAGTACAGTCTATAGACGTTAAACTGTACTTTCCTGCAATTTCCCCCATGGACGTAATGTATTAGAATTCTCTTGATTGTCCCTGTACACGAACTATTTGCTTGATCTTAACGAAAAGCTTACTGTAGCATCCCTATATGATACACATTTAGAATACCAAGTTTGAACTTTCTGCCATAATTTGTTTTTGAGATATGCTGATAACAGACAGACACACAGACACACACACACACAGACCATTTGCTAAAAACATGATTTTCGTATTCAGGGGACCTCAAAACGGGTAAATATAACAAAATCTCGCGTTCGAAAATTTGACCCAAAAACAATACTTTCTCTACCTTATGGGTAAGAGAAAGTAAAAAATTGATAAATAATTAAAATTATACACAAGATTTTTCTTTCTTTTTAGTTCCCCATCATACTATAGGTATGGGGAACTGAGGTAATCGTGAAAATTTTCGACCTCGGTTTTTTGATTTTTTATACGTTTTCAGGTGTGAGGAATCCGAAAATGACAAAATTTGTATGGTGTCTGTCTGTAGGGTGTCTGTTAGTGTGTTAGTCCGTTAGTGTGTTAGTCCGTAAGTGTGTTAGTCGGTTAGTGTGTCAGTCCGTTAGTGTGTTAGTCCGTTAGTTTGTTAGTCTGTTAGCACGATATCTCACGAACAAATGATCGCAGAGAGGTCAGATCAGTTTCAAAATATTACTTTCGATACTGGCAAGAACCCTATTCATTTGCAACTTTCAAATTAAAAAACTTCGTAAGTTATGAGAAATTTACGATTTTCTTAACATGGGAGAATAGGACAAAATTTCACTTAAACGTGCATTAAATGGAAACTTTTTACTGTAAAAATGTCAGACCAGTTTTGATGCCTGAATGAACATCAGTAACTATAAATATGCTACTTTGAAAATTTCGCAAGTTATTGGACATTTACGAATTTCTTAACATGGCAGTATAGGGCAAAATTTCACATAAACGTCTATTTTGAGAGATATTTTCATCGTAAAGATGTCAGACTACTTTTGAAATATTATTTAGAACACTGTCATGGATATTAATGACTATGAATTTTCCAATATAAAAATTTCGTAAGTTATTGAAAAATTACGAATTTCTTAACATGGCAGAATAGAGTAAAATTTCACATAAACGTCAATCTTGAGGGATATTTTCATCGTAAAGATGTCAAACCACTTTTAAAATATTATTCTGGATACTGGCATGAATATCATAGACTATGATATTTCCAATTTAAAAAATTCGTAAGTTATTTAGAATTTACGATTTACTTAACATGTCAGAATAAGGCAAAATTGGGCATAAACTTCCATTTTGAGGATCATAAATACATTAGACAACTTCAAAACTACATTTATGATATTTGTTTGAACATGATTGAATACAAATATTCTAATAAGAAAATTTCGTAAATTATTCGTAATTTACGATTTTATCAACATAGCGAAATTGTAAATTTTTCATATAAATATGAATTTTGAGGATTATTGCATTGGAAATAGTAGCATGAAAACTAAACAACGGAATTGACCCTGATAAAATAAATTAATAGATTAGAATAAGATAAATATATCGAAGTGAACGGTGGATAGCCTATTAGGCGGGGATTTCATTCTGTCACTGTATCAAGCTTTGGTCAAATTCATTTCTTTTAACAAGATTATAATATGCCTCGCACTAGAAATTTATGAGAACATAAATATGATGGGGAACTGAGCAGAGTCCACCTATGCCAACTAATTTTTTATTTTAACTTTCTAAAAAATATTAATACTGATTTCCCAGTGTTAAAAATTAAACATTGAAGTACGTGTAATTGCATGTTTCTTCTTCAATAAATCAACACTCATGATAATTTACCGAATATCCTAATATGCCTAACACAAACTTCAATGTTAAACTAAAATGTTCTTAAAACTCTAATATTTTTTAACTCAAACTTCAAATAGTTTAAACTGTAACTCAAATTTAAACCATAACTAAAAGATTTAAGAACAAAACTCAATTTAGTTTAAAACAAAACTCAAATTTTAAAATGATTTAAATCAAAACTCAATTAATGCAAAACCGAAACTAATTTTTAAAACCAAAACTCAAACAGCAATTGAATGATTTAGAATCAAAACTCAATTAAACTTAAACCATAACTGAAATAATGTAAAACCAAAACTCAAATTAAATTCAGTCACAATTTAAATATTCTTAAAATAACATAACTCAAATCGTTCTAATGCAATAACTTTTTGTTCTTAAAATTACAAAAACATAACTCAATTTAATAAAGTAAATAAAATGATATAACCTTTAAAAATATCAAAACAGAAAGTATTAAAAAGCACAACCTTTAATTTAACTCAACTGACTCAATAAATAATAAATATAAAATGTCACATAGAAAAAAATAAACCAGCAACCGTTTTTTTTTTATTTATTCATTTGCATATTATACAAAAAATTAAATGGTATAACAATTATTTTGACTTTTATTAATGTTTAAGAACACACTAATTATTTATATTAATTATATCACTATTTCCTACTGTTCTTGAAAATGAAAACGAAACTTTTAAAACAGAGCAAAAAAAAAAAAAAAAAATAATCATTACTGTTAATTTTCAAATATCCTGTCATGCAGACGCCAGAACTTGTTGGAACAAAAGAAAACTTTAAAATCAATTTAATTTTCCTCGCGTTAAAATCAGAAGAATTTTGAATATTCCAACATGTAGAACTCTATCGTCTACCAGACGATTATAACAGGCTCTTTAAAACTTATTTACTTAAAAAAAAAAAAAAAAAAAAAAAAAAAAAAAAAAAAAACATTTTAATTAAATTTAATTTAATATTTTTTCAAGTGAAGAGTTAATTCCAAGTAACAAAAGAATATCCATATAAAAGGTGTCTTACCTTGACCAGGAATGTTGAAGCTAGCTTAAAGAATTCATTTCATGTAACTCAATAAAGTCACTATTTTGATGATTCACAGTTTTATATTGCGCACACAGAAATTCTAATTACATTTAATGATTTATTACATACACAAGTTGCAAATAACAAATTATTTAGGACCCATTTGGTCATTATTTCTTCTGAAAACTGCATAATATCAACTCAACAAGTAAAATTTGGTAACTAACTCAACTAATTCACAAACAATTTCTTACATCTGTTTTTCAGAAGCAAAAAATTTTCACTTTTAGACTACA
Organism: Salticus scenicus; assembly: GCA_963930645.1. Classification (NCBI taxonomy): domain Eukaryota; kingdom Metazoa; phylum Arthropoda; class Arachnida; order Araneae; family Salticidae; genus Salticus; species Salticus scenicus. The sequence goes on along the minus strand of OZ005659.1, from coordinate 25,960,610 downwards.
AGCGCCCTCTATTCGGCGGAATATTCACTAAAATGTTACTGAAACAATTAAAAATAAAAAATAAAAATGATTAGGAAAAACACATAAACACTAATTAAATCAGTAAAATATTAAGTAATAATTCAAAAGAAATAATAAACTAAAATAATAATAAAAAGGTGCCCACAAACAAATATTTAAATTGCAGTTAATTGCATCTGCCACTAATCAGAAAAGAAAATCACAAAAATTATAGAAAGTCGTGTGGTGCTGCCATCTGTTGTGGACTTTTAGAAATAATTTTCCCTTTTCTTAACAACTAACAATTTCCTAAATTTTCCCTTTCATAGGAAAAGCCCTCATGGGTCAAGTCCCCATAGTTTCCCCTATATTGAAAGGAAAATCTCTTCAATATCGATTTACAAAAAGAAAAAAAAAAAAAAATTGTTTAAAAGCTTGCTTCGGATCCTGGCTGCTTTGGCAGCGACTTACTTATTCGCAGAATTTCGGATGGCTTCTCATATTCCCTGTGGTAATGGCTTATTAGTGGGCTGCCGTTTGGGTGCTTATCAGATGACGGTTTCGAAACGGACAGTAACAAAATTATTGAAGTAGCCCTTTTGTAATTGAATTCCAGTTACATATGATCAACACTGCATATATTTGCTTTCACGTTATTTCCTATATTTATTTGATTTATTCAATCAACCATAAAATGAAGCAATTTCACGCCAAATGTAATATTACAGTATGCTGTGATCGGTCGGCTATGTCTGTCGCATGAGACAATATTTTCTTGTTATATACACTTCATGGTTAGTTAATAGTAGATAGTACATAGAAAAACAAATAAGTAAATAAATATGTAAACCTGACCATAGAATAGCCTTAATATAGTTTTCCTTGGCGACATCTGAATTTTTGTCGTCATTTTAGACAAAAATACATAATTTAGCAATTATTGTTTTTGTTTCATTCTTTCTTCTTTTTTCTTTCTTTTTTTTTTTTTTTTTCAATATTTTATAATTTATTTATATTTTGGATGATGGCTTAAAAAGGCTGTCGCGAAAGTAGAGTCCTCAGCGAAAAATGTCCTATCTAAATTTTAAAAAACTGTCCATTATTATTAATAACTAAAGCTCCTTAATATAATGCTGAATTAGTTTTCATGTCAAGCGTGATTCAACCGTACCAAAATTTACTATTAAAAAAAAAATCTAAAACTGAAATATATTAAAAAAGATTGTGAAACAAAATTCGGAAGAAATATGCTAGATTTTTGTTATTGTTATTTCATTTAAAAGTTATAAAGACGTCATTTTCCTTATATGCATGAGCAAATTTAATTTTTTTTTTTTTTTTTTTTTTTTCGTGTGGAAGCATATTTTATATTATATTGAGGAGGGGGGGGGAGAAACTCGTAAACTTTTTCGGTAACAATTATAAAATTTAAATGGCTAATTTTTAAGCTATTCCCAGGTTATTATTTTAATATTTTAATTAATTAAAAGAATCTAATCAAAAATTCGAAAATCGGACTTCGTAGTGCACCAGATAAGGTCATAATGAACCATCATGCAAATTTGTGTAGCTCTGCGATCAGCCGTTTTCTTAAAAATCTCCGGATATATATACACACTGACACACACATCTTATTTTATTATATACTAAGAGACTTTGCCCGCTTCGCTGGTCAATATATTTAAAGGAAATTTTTTTCTATATAGTTTTATAAAAAATAAAATGGAATGAAATGAGATACTGAAATTTCTCAAAAGCTCGCTTCGGGTCCCTACTGCCTTCGGCAGCAGTTTGGTCATTCACTGAAACTCGGGAGCCTGTCCCTATTGTCTGCGGCAATGGCTTGCCATTGGGCTTCCATCTGGGTGCTTATTAGATGACAGTTTCGAAACAGATAAAATCAAAAAAATTGAAGTCTCCCTTTTATATTTGAATCACAGTTACATACGAACAACACTATACGTGGTGTACGTAATGTTTGCTTTTACGTTATTTCCTATATTTATTTTATTTATCCAATCAACTATAAAATGACAGCAATTTTACGCCAAATATTTCAATATGCCATGACCGACTACATCTATCGCATGAGACAATTAATTTTTTGTGGTCATACATACTTCATGGTTAGTTAATACTATTTGGTATGTACAATAAATAAATAAATAAATAAATGTGTAAACCTGGTCATAGTACAACCTTAATATATTTCTCCTTGGCGACTTTTAAATTATTGTCTCCATTTCAGACAAAATTACATAATTTATGCGATTATTGTTTCTGCTTCTTTCTTTCTTTTTCTTTTCTATACAAACACACACACACACATATATATATATATCATAATTTATATATATATTTTATGCGCTACTTGGCTTAAACTGGCTTTCGCGAAAGTAGTGTCATTGGTGGCAAATGTCCGATCTACTTTAGCATCAAAGTTTAAAAAATTGCCCAGGATTATCAATAAGTAAAGCTCTTTAACATAATACTAAATTAGCTTCCATGCCAAGAGTGATTGATCCTTGCCAAAAAAAAAAAAAAAAAAAAAAAAAAACATACCTAAAACAAAAAAAAAAAAAAAAAAAAAAAAAAAAAAATTGCAAGTATAAGGCAATTAACGATACCACAAAACATATTAGTTTTAGAGAGAAAATCAAAAAAATAATTTAATACGAGGGATGGGGGGTGTTAAATTGGAAATATGTTTCTAGGCGGCCATGTTGCTCATCCAATTAAGATGACCGCAAGTCAAAGAGCCAGCGCTTAAAAAAGCAGTTTTTATTACATTTAGAACATACAAGGGATTCATAAAACGTGTTTAGCAACATAATAATACAGTGCAAGAACGATTTAACAAAGCAATTTTAAGTGCCAGAAAATCTGAAAAAAAAAGAAAAAAAAAATCCTTTCTTAACGAAAAGAATTAGGAAAACAAGACTTCAGAGGGTTAAAAGAATTTAAAAATGGTCAGTTAATTATTGGGCTGGAGTGATTCTCTCTGATGAGTCAAGTTTAACTAATTTCAAGCTGACGGAAACAAGCAGATATGATGACGAAAATGTGCCCGACTTAATGAAAATCGCACTTTTGAAACAGTGACACATTCTCTAAACATTATGAAACGAAAGTACATAATTTTTCAATGAGTCGGACAAATTTTCACGTTCAAAGGATCAATTAACCCGAAATAAAACTCAGCCATTAAAAAATTGATGCCTGACCGACTATTTTGGAGGTATTTCAAATTTTTCCACAATCAGCATTTCAAGATGATAAAGCACCTTATTACATGGCGCCTGTGGTATGTTTATTTCATTTAAGCTGTTAAAATTACCCATCCTTTCCCATGTGCATCTATAATTTCGTATGTTATCATAACTTTTTTTACCTAAAGTTAAATCCCACTAGTTCAGCTAATATACTTTTTAACTGAAGTTTCCTAGTCAGCTATTTGGGTTTGTCAATTCTGTACTGTCAACTGAGCACTTTGCTTGGTTACTGTGACCAACTTAATTTTCTGTGTGTGGTCGAGAATTTCAGCTCTCGAAACGGGTAGATGGTAAGTGTTATTTTCGAAACCAAATTGTGCTCATCAGCCTAACCGTTCAGAGTTTTTCACGGTTTTCACTGAAACCCGTGCGTGACTGACTTATAAAAAGAGACCCAATGGATTTTTATAATATATGATCCCCATGGATTGAATAATTTGTAGTATCCGAGAGTTTCAGTTTTTGAAACGGGTGCATGGTAAGTGTTAGTTTCGAAACCAAATTTCGCTCATCAACCTAGCCGTTCAGAGTTTTTCATGGTTTTCACTGAAACCCGTGCGTGAATATCTTTAAAAGAGACCACCGTGGATTTTTATAATATATGATCCCCATGGATTGAATAATTTGTAGTGGCCGAGAGTTTCAGCTCAGCATGGTAAGTGTTAGTTCCGAAACCAAATACGCTCATCATCCTCGCCGTTCAAAGTTTTTCATGGTTTTCACTGAAACCCGTGCGTAGATACCTTTAAAACAGACCCCCCCCCCATAGAAAGCATTTCACCAAGGTGTAGAACGCTTGTGTATTCAATTAGTATTAACATCTACACCGTGGCATACCAGCTTCAAAATTAATTGTTTAAATGTTTTTACTTTTTTTACTTTCTTCTATCTATATTAATAAAATCAGACTTTTATCTGTAAATTTGTCGGAATCGAAAAATTTTGCGATATCTTCACGTTTCACACCCCATGAAAGCCGAAAATGACTTCAGAAAATTTTGCCTGTGTGTGTGTGTGTGTGTGTGTGTGTGTGTCATCGTGTCCGAATGTCGGTTTTTTTTGTCCGGGCATCACTCGAGAACGGCTGGACGGAATTCAACAGCGCTTGGCAGGAATTTAGGTCTTCACCCAACTTAAAATTATATCTATCAACTTTTCAGAAATTCCCCCCCGTTCTCCCCCTAGGGGGTAAAACACTAAAACACGTTTGTCCGGGCATCACTCGAGAACGGCTGGACGGAATTCAACGGCGCTTGGCAGAAACTTAGGTCTTCACCCAACTTAAAATTATATCTATAGAAATTTTCAAAATTCTCATTAGTGTTTAAATTGTGGTTAAAAAACGCCTGCGCATGCGCCATAAATATTTTTTCACCAAAACGCTTTGAAAGGAAAAATAAATTTTTAAGATAAAGACTTTTTTTATTCGCGTGATTCGCACTACAAATTATGAAAAGATTGAAATGAAGTTTTGCCATCTGAGTTTCATAGTTTAGTTAATTTTAAAACATCTAATTGTCGTATCGAAAAACTGTTTACACCCCAGGATTCAGAAAAATCACCTCTTTCATTTGGTACTGAATTTGTAACGATAGGTCTGATACTTCTAATTTATTTTCCCCTTTTTCCGTTTTTCCGTTGCCACTTAAATTTCATACTTTAGTTATTTTTTTAAAATCTAATTGTCGCATCGAAAAACTGTTTGCACCCCTGGATTCAGAAAAATCACCCCTTTCATTTGGTATCAAATTTATAAATATAGGTATGATATTTCTAATTTATTTTACCCTTTTTCCGTTTTTAACCCAGATTCGGTAAAAGGTTTTATATTTATAAATATGCATTTATATATATTTTTATTTTCGAGAAATAAAATGGAATATTTTTAATTTCACGTGAATAACAACAAAAATTAGAGAGAAAAATACCTACAAAAGTTGGTGATTTTTTTTTTTTTTTTTTTTTTTTTTTAATGAGGAATTTGCACGTAGATAAATATTTTCATAGAGATATTTGGCATTAGTTTAATATTTTTATTTAATTAAGCAGTACTTTTCTTTCCTGCAGTAAAACCACGGAGTAGAAAGACAGGAGAAGAAGGTAACGCTGAAATTTTGTGATGTTGATTTCTAATGTTTACAGATGGCGCCAGCGTGCAATCCTTCCTTCTCTCCAGCTTCCGCAATGCTATTCAATGGGGAAATGTCTCGTTTTAATTATTTTTTTAAAAATAATATCAAGCTGAAAAAATTTCGATTGAAAGCAAATTTCATTAAATAGAGTATTCTAACCAACATGTTTCTTTTAAGAACTATTTTATACTAATTTTACTTTGAAAGAAAGCTTTTAAAAAATGACGATTCTTATGAACCGAAGCTAGCTAAAACAGACAATTGGGAGGAAGGAGAATGGATGAAATTTTCTAAAGAAAAAAAATAAACTTACTTTAGGTGCAGAAAACACGAACTCGGACTTTATTTTTCTCCTAGGGCTTTTTTTCGTTTTTCTTATCACTATCATAGCCTGTTTTACAACTAGGAACGAAGCATTTATTTGAAACATCTGAATTATGCAGTTTTAAGAACTTACAAACAAATTAAATTGCTTAAAATAAAAAATTTAAAATGTACTTCAGCAAAATTCTATTGAAAACAACAGTATATCCGCGCCGAAGTAGGGAGGAATGACAAGTGGCGCCCTCAATATTTACCAAAAATTTAGATCACAGTTTCGTAGCTTTCTCCCATTGGACCTTCAACTCCTATTAATTTTACTCCGTGAGTAAAACAAAATTTTTTGTTGTTATTATGTACTTTATGAGGGTTTTTTTTATGTTCTCCCATTAATTGTAAATGATTATAATTTGGATTTTATTAAGATATTTTATTTTTATTTTGTAAATATCAGAAAAGATTTTTAATTTTTTAATTTTATTTATTTATTTTGTGTATGGAACAGCTTTAGTATTGAATCCCTTTGGCAAAATTTGAAATTCGGAACCGAAGTTGCTCGGACGTTTCTCGCCAAGATCTTTAATTGCACAATTGAGATAGCCAATTCAGTTCATCGCAAAAATGGCTTAAAATATTTAAATTCTCCAAAGGGGTCCCGTACTAAAGCTGTGCTTTTTGTATTTATTTATTTGTAATATTTTCTATTAAAGACTTCTTGGCTCACGAAATTTCGTGCGTATTGTTTGCATCCGGCACTTATTGTAACTGGATTTCACAAAAATCGAAATCCTCCCCCCCCCCCTTCTCGGAGTCGGAGGGCAATAAACGGTATAACTTCAGTATAACCCAACAGCTGAATTTGGCGATTTTTCTTTGGCGCCGTTTTGAAGGATAACAATGTAGTTCTGGACTGTTTGCGATATAATATGGCAACTTAATATGTTGTTTATTTTGGATTTATGATTTTATGTTTTATGTTTTATGATTTAGATTATGATTTTATCATTTATCATATATTATTTATGATTTTTAGATTTATGATTTAGCCATAATCGCCAACAAAAAAAATCGCCAAATATCGTTGCGGGGTTATACTGAAGTTGTTCCCAATAAACATGTGTAAAAACATGTTTTTCCGTTTGAATTCGCTTTGAATTATCTTAGAAGGCGAATTTTGGTGTGCGGATATTGAGTAAGTGTACGCATTATGTACATTAGTGGGATTTTGCAAAACTTCGAACTCACCTGCTGAGGAAGGGGAAGTAAGAAGTGGGTAAGTTGTGCCGAAGGCAGTGGGGACCCTGACTGGATATTGATTAAGTGTACGCATTATGCACCATAGTGTGATTTTGCAAAACTTCGAACTCACCCGCTGAGGAAGGGGAAGTAAGGAGTGGGTAAGTTGTGCCGAAGACAGTGGAGACCCAGACTCCTCACTTTGCGAGCGAGAAAACCTCTAACAATCACAGCGAGAACTTAGGTTATTAATAAAGATATGGGATTTTGACAACTCATTTAAGTTTAATGTCCAGCGAAGCGGGCAAGGCCTGCTAGTATGTAATATAGAGAAAGTATTGGATTCGCGAAAATTTTCGAAGTCCACTTTTTGATGGATTTACATGTTTTGGGATGTGGAGAACACGAATTAATAGTTTTTAGAAAATGTCTGTCTGTCTGTCTGTCCGTCTGTCTGTCTGTCTGTCTGTATCATTTTTTTGTGGGCGCTGTATCTCACGAACCAATGAATGAAATTTAACCAAACTTGGTATTTAGTTGCACCCTGACATAAACTGGTGCTGATTAGATTTTGGGATCAATCGCTCAATAGGTGGCTTTGTGATCGCATTTTATGCAAATTTTTAACATGGCAGAACAGGAGAAAATTCCGTATAAATTGGCATAAAGAGAGTTATTTTACACTTATGATTGTAAAATTAATATGAATTATTCATAATAGTAGTAGTTAGCTAGGAAAAAAATTTTGTGCATGTGGGGGCATCGGTTCCCCCCCCCTGGGGGGGAAGTACCCCCCCGGGGAAGTAAATTTTCAAGATGGGTATCTTTCGAAAGGTCTCGTTGATAATAGTAACAGTTAACTGGGAAAAAATTTTTGTGCATGTGGGGGCATCGGTTCCCCCCCCACCGGGGGGGGGGGAAGTACCCACCCGGGGGGGGCAAAGTTTCAAGATGGGTATCTTTCGAAAGGTCTCGTCAATACCTTTAAAACGAATGGTTGAACCATAAATCTGTGATAATTTAAAACAAAGTTATCGATTTTTTTTACTTTTAACAAAAAAAAAAATTAGAAAAAAATCGCAATTTTTTTTTAACGAAATTTAACCAAACTTGGTATTTAGTTGGTCCCCGACATAAACTGGTGCTGATTATGTTTGGGGATCAATAGCTCAACAGGTGGCGCTGTGATAGCATTTTATCTAAATTTTTAACATGGCAGCATAGGACAAAAATTCGTATAAATGTGCATAATTAGAGTTGTTTTAAACTTGTGATTATAAAATTAATATGAATTATTGATAATAGTAGTATGTAACTAGGAAAAAAAAATTCTGCATGGGGGGCATCGCTTCCCCCCCTAGGGGGGAAATACCCCCCCCCCCCAGGGGGGGTAAATTTTCACAATGGGTATCTTTCGAAAGATCAGGTTGATAATAGTAGTAGTTAACTAGGAAAAAATTTTTGCGCATGTGGGGGCATCGGTTCCCCCCCCCCCCCACCGGGGGGGGGGGGCAAAGTTTCAAGATGGGTATCTTTCGAAAGATCTCGTCAATACCTTTAAAACGAATGGTTGAACGATAAATCTGTGATAATTTAAACCAAAGTTATCGATTTTTTTTAGTTTTAACAAAACAAATCTTAGAAAAAAAATCGCATATTTTTTTTTTTTTTTTTTTTACAAAATTTAACCAAACTTGGTATTTAGTTTGTCCCCGACATTAACTGGTGCTGATTATGTTTGGGGATCAATCGCTCAACAGGTGGCGCTGTGATAGCATTTTATCTAAATTTTTAACATGGCAGCATAGGACAAAAATTCGTATAAATGTGCATAATAAGAGTTGTTTTAAACTTGGGATTGTAAAATTAATATGAATTATTGATAATAGTAGTATGTAACTAGGAAAAAAATGTTCTGCATGGGGGGGGCATCGCTTCCCCCCCTGGAAGTACCCCCCCGGGGGGGATAAATTTTCAAGATGGGTATCTTTCGAAAGGTCTCGTCAATACCTTTAAAACGAATGGTTGAACTATAAACCTGTGATAATTTAAAACAAAGTTATCGATTTTTTTTACTTTTAACAAAAAAAAAAAAAAAAAAAAAAACTTAGAAAAAAAATCGTACTTTTTTTTTTTTTTTTTTTTTTTTTTTTTTTAAATATTGTTACCGATTGAATATATATAGGTAAATATAGAAGAAAGTCTTGTGGTGGCCACAACATACAAGTTTTTTCTTAATAATAAATATGAGTTAACGAAGAGAAAGTTTTATTATTTCCCGATGATATACTTAGCTATTATTAATTTATACACAACCCTTTTCCCTTTTCCAGAAAATATATAAAATCATGCCTTGAATAGTTAAATGTTACCAAACATTAAAAAAAAAAAAAAAAAAAAAAAAGAATAAAGACAGAATAAAGCACAGCGAAAGAATATCATCATTTTCTTGAATATATTTACAAAGGTTCTAAAGAGTCTCTGTCAAGTGAAAAACAAATTTGAGGAGTAAAGTGAATAGCCAGATATATTTGCCTATGTTTCCAAATTTTTGCTTGAGTGCTATAGCTTCCTCGGCCAAATCATTTTATACGCAGTCATTTAACTTTGTAAAAATTTTATTAAGATTTGTATAGGACTATAAATAAATCTCCATTTATGAGAATTTTGTAAAATTGAACAGAACAGTGGAAATTCTTTTATTATCAAAACACTCGTTTAAATGGCATAAAAATCCAAATAAGAAATAAATTATTGTGGCAAAATTATAGATTATATAAAGTGAAAAAATTACTGTATGTCTTACCAACCAGGATTAATTTCTTATCATCCAATAGAATAAAGCTGCAAAGTTACAGCAGTTAAAAATATGTGCACGTGATATGGCTAGTAGCAGAATTTCAAGTAACAATCTAGTTAATAGAAATTTATCTGAAATTTAAAACCAGGGTTATTCTTGTAATGAGCAACAGCTACTCATGAAAAAAAGCAACATTCTTATTTACAAGCCAGTTTAAAATAATTCAGAAATATGTGTGTGTGTGTGTGTGTACAACATAATTAGCTCACTTTTAAAATACACAGTAGCAGTAGCGAAAGACGTAAGACAAAGTCCATTCCAATTTCGCATCCTTATTGAAGCTGATATAGTTGGGCCGCGGAAGATTGATCCCTGGTTGGCAAAGTGCCAAGACGATTCCATTCACTTGTTGGGAGACACAGCAATGAAGAGAGAGGGGAAATTTTTCTATTAATCTTGTTTCTTCTGTTATGTGTAGAATCATTAATACTCCTGCTTTGTTTTCTTTTATTTCTTTCTGTATAACAGTTTGCTTATATTGGAACAAATGGGTCATACATCTGGTACGAGTTCTCGGATTAAACCTCTCCGTAGTGAATCGAAGCGTATTCTACATAATGTCATTAAGTTTTGCGATAAAGAAGCTTTAGAAGGAGAAATTATTATCTGAAGAATTTCAATTATTTCTTCAAGAATTTTGATAATAAGTATCAAAATGAAAGTAAGTGTCAAATATATAAAGCAACATCCAGTTTTAAATAGTGTCATTTTAAATAGTTTGTTCGTTCGGTGCAACTTGCATAATTAGTCCAGTGAGGTACAACTTTCACATTAGTCCTGTCAGGTACAACTTGCACATTAGTCCCCTTTAAATATAGTGACCAGCGAAGCTGCAAAGCATTCGTTGATTCACTACCTCAATTGATTTCACATTCCGTCATTTTTGACGGGGTTATATACTAGTTTGTAAATAATAATTGACATAATTTTTAAATTAGTGTTACACGCTTCAAAAGTTTCAAAATACTGACAAATCTTTTATTTTTATTTTTAATTGAGTAACATTTACATTGAAATCTAAAACTATCCCTTTATAATATTATAAGTTTTTCTTTCTTTTAATTAATCGTAAAATATTTATATAACCAGATACTCAAGAATAAGTTCAAAGATGGAAAGAAATACAATCAGTGAGTTTATAATTTTTTCATACCCATAAACAAACACATCCTTAGATACTACGGACATTCCTATTTTATAAATAGAGCAGCCCTTTTCACCCATGCGCAGATGACGGGATTTTTCTTTCTGCGGTTTATCAGTATTTTGGAGTTTCTCGCATAAGAGGAAACCAGTAACACTTCAGTTTTTTAACACAGAACCACATATATTTTTCTTAGCAATACAAGACATAAAAAGGCAATATTTTAAGGATGCAAGCACTTTTCTATGAGGAAAAAATGAGAAGATGTGAGGAACTTTTTCAGCACTCGCTACCGTGCTGCAAATTCATGCTTTTATTTTATTTATTTTTTATTTTTAAATATTTTAATGCCTATCCATTTAAAGAAATAAACTCAGTATCATTGTCACATTTGGGTGGTATTAGTGTTAAGGGTTCAAAAAACGTTGAAATTATTATTATTACTATTATTATACGGTTCTTAAATCTTGTATTGCTGTGAAATCTATCATTTTTATGCATATAGCGTGTTTTAAAGAATAAAAAGTAATTTTTGAGATGAGAAATCATCCTTACTAAAAATAAAAAAATAAATAATATAAAACATTGTCCATTTTCAAAATGTTCCGTGCGAATTCTAAATTATTTTACATCTCCAATTCTTTAATCATTTTAAGTAGCGAAATGCATTTACGTCTGAGCAAGTTTATGTTGTTGCAGATTGAATTGTTTGAATCTTTAGATATTAAAACTTTAGAATTCAAAAGTCTAAGAGGGAAGAGTGATTAAGATTACATTAAACCCTTCCTTGTTGTATTACAAAATTATACACTTAGCTCCAAAAAGCAGGGGTCGTAGTCTCCACCTTTTTTTCAGGACACTTTTATGGATAGTAAAATATCAACTCTTTTGCCACCACTTTCTACTTAGAGAAATTTTTATAGTGTTTTCAAAGTAACATGGCTCGATTACACCGTGCAGAAATCATTGTATAAAAATAGTGGTAGCAAAAAAGACTAGCGTCTGTGGATGCAATGTGGTACTATGGAGCCGAACCAATCAGAATTCAACTTACACTGAAAGTTTATAACACCATTGTTGATTGGTTATCAGTTCTTATAGCAACCTGTTGGCGATAAAATGAGTAGCTTGCTTTTGTAAAATCTTTTTGACATTCATTCTGTGCATCTCGCCAGCGATTTGTTTACAGTTTACGTCTTTACATCGTGGAATATTTACGTTACACATTCCTCCTGACATCTCTTTTGCGCACTTTGCAAAAAAAATAAATAAATAAATAAGAAAAAAAAAAAAAAAAAGTTGAATTCATTTATCTTTATTAGAAGTATAATTATTTACTTTTCTTGCAATATTTTGGTATCATTTTAGAACAACTTAGAAAATATAATTAGTTTTGCATATTTTAAATAATAATCATATTTTTATCATTAAAATGTGTTGAATACTAATCAATTACATTCGCATTTAATATAAAATACTAATGTGATTTTAGATTGTTGTTCTTTCATGATTGAATTGAGTGCTTTTAAACTTTTGTGGTTAAATATGTAACTTTATTTAGTCCTTTAACAAGTCTGTCTCTAAAGATGTTAAAGTTATTATTATTATCTTAACGCTATTTTTTTTTTTTTTAACTTCTTTTTGATGATGAAAATGAAAGTAATTAATATTTATTTATATATTATTTTTATTATTATACTATGGCATGTCTGTTATTTTTAGGGATGAAACGGATAGAAATTTTGCCGGATATCAGATATCCGAAGCTCTTTTGCCTGTCGGATACGGATATCCGGCATTAGTTTTGTTTTTTGTATGTTTCTTTTCTTTTTCATTATTTTAAAACAATAAAATATAACCCACCTTTTAAAAACATTTTAAATATAATTTATTTAAATATATTTATTTAATATTTTATTTATTTGTGCAATATTGCCATGGAGTAATAAAACTTTAAGCGTAACATACTTATTCCTACATTTGCAATTTGTGGTGAAAAGCATTGTCACAAAGAAATAGGTTTTGTTCAGAATTATAAAACTAAAATTTATTATTTACATATTTTTTGCAATATTAATATTAAAAAAAATGAAACAAAATACAGTAACCGCCGCTTAATAAAAATCACTGGTTAATAAAATCAGCCGCTTAATCTGATCAAATTGCCAGGATCGGAATAAAATCAATGCAAACCATCTTTGAAACTGTCTCTCAATAAAATCAGTATTGCCGGTTAATAAACTGAAAAATTCTCATCAGAAGCAAAATACCATTTATGCATGCTGAGTAAATTCTTATTTACACTCCGATTTTTTATTTTTTAAATAAAAAATAAATTAAATACAGAAATCCCTCTGTTATCTCTCTTTGTCGAAAATTTACAACATTAAATTTTACATTTATAGCAATTAAAACACGCCCCATCACATTGACTTAGGAACAATTTCAAGGAATATATTCTTCAAGGTGTAATAAGTTAATTCGTAATAAGTTACAAATTTGATTTAATTCGCCAGTGATTATTTTATTTTTAATTATTTAAAGACAATTTCTAATTCTTATTCTGAAATAACTAAGAAGTAAGATGTTTAAATGAAAATATTTTAAATTTTAAAGAAAGGCGTGAACTTTTAGCAAAGTAATGATGATTTTCCTCAAAGGAAAGCGCATCGTAGCTTGGGATGTGTTTAATTCTTTTATTTTGAAGAAACACTTCAATAATTATCTGTTAAAAATTAATTAGCATTGTTTATTAATTTCATTATTTGGTATCTTTTAAAATTTCTTTTCAAATTCAGGGAAGTAACACCTTTTTATTGTGTACAGGAACGTTAGCCGGATATAAAAATCAGCCGCTTAATAAAATCACTTTTGCTCAGAACGAATGTGATTTTAATAAGTGGCGGGTACTGTATTTTACTAATGAAATCATAGTTACAGGGTTATTTTCATAGGAAAGCTAATATATTGTGGCCATCATAAATCTTTTTTCTATATTATTCTGTACTAGCAGGCTTTGCCCGCTTCGCTGGTCATTATATTGAAATGAAGTCTCAAAATACCATATCATTGATGATGATAATAATAATAATAAAATCATTGAAATCAGTCAAAATCTAAGTTAAAATTTTCGATACCTTCGATAGCGGTTTTCCCACTCGCCACACTTAACAAAATCCCTTTATAATGCATGTTGCATACACATACCTAACCCACATATTAAAAAATTGGGATTCTAAGATTATTTGAAGCAAAGTTATGTTTTAAAATGTGTTTTTTAGCCCCCCCCCCCCTGCCCTCTCTTAAAGGAAAGGAGGGGGAGATTTTGCAAAATATCCTTATATTATGAGTTAGATACATATAACATACCCACACATGGAAAATCTCTCCTTCATAAGATAATTTACTGCAGAGTTACACATGAATACATGTCCCCCCCCACCCCTTAAGGGGAGGTGGGGTGGAGTTTCACAAAATCACTTTGTAGTGTGTGTTGAATACACATAAGCAGTCCACGCATCAAAAATTGCCATTCTTAGATAGTTTGGAACAGAGTTACGCATGGAAACATGTTTTTAATCCCCCTCTAACCCTCAAGGGGGTGATAGCACGGAATTCCAAATAATCCCTTTGTAGTTTGTTTGTGTTGAGTACACATAACCAATCAACCTATAAAAAAATCACTTTTCTGAGATAATTTGGAACAGAGTTACTCTTTAAAATGTGTTTTTGCCCCCCCCGTCCCCGCCTTTAAAGGGGGAAAAGGAAAATTTCACAAAAATCGACTTATAGTGCGTGTTGGGAGTGCATAACCAGCCCGCAAGTAAAAAATCGTCTAAGATAGTTTGGAGCAGAGTTGCGCATGAAAACATGATTTTGCCCCACACCCAAGGGGGATAAGGTGGAATTTTACAAAATCCCTTAGTAGTGTGTGTCTTGAGTACGCATAACCAATCAACATATCAAGAAATCGCTATTCTGAGATAATTTGGAGCAGAGTTACTCTTAAAAGCGTTTTTTGCCCCCCTCCCCGCCTTTGAAGGAGGGGAGGGGAAATTTTTGTAAGATCCCTTTATAATGTGTGTTGGGAATGCATAAACAACTCATATGTAAAATATAAGCTTACTGAGATAATTTGAAGAAAAGTTATGCTTGGAAACATGCTTTTTGCAACACCACACCCCTAAGAGGGGAATAGGACGGAATTTTACAAAATCTCTTTTTAGTATGTGTCTTGAGTACGCATAACCAATTGACATATCAAAAAATCGCTATCCTGAGATAATTTGGACCACAGTTACTCCTATAAGCGTGTTTTTGCCTTCCTCCGCCCTTAAAGGACGGGGGGTGAAATTTTGTGAAATCCCTTTACTGTGCGTGTCAGGAAAGCATAAACAACCCACATATACAAATTAATCTTGCTGAGATAATTTGAAGCAAAGTTATACTTGGAAACGGGTTTATATTGCCTCCCACCCCACCCCCAAGGGGAAAAGGAGGAACTTTCGCAAAACCCCATTGCAATAGGTGTAACCCCCCCCCCCCCCAAAAAAAAAAAAAAAAAAAAAAAAAAAAACGCAAAATACCAAACATGAGGTTTTGGAAATATTCTGAAGAAGACTCTTGGCGATTTTCTATATCTTTGTGCTGTTATTGGTACAGTTTTCCTCAAAAACCCGTATTTTGCTATTTCTTTTTTTTTGCACTCAAGTCTAGTCTCTCTCTCTCTGCAATTTCTTCACCGTGAAGCAATTTGGAGCCAAATTATGCTTATAAGGGGTTTTTTGCCTTCTGCCCCTCCCCAGGGGGCAGTGGGGATATTTCGCAAAATCCCGCCATAATGGGCATCAGTGTCCTAAAACCAACATGCTCACCAAAATTTGCAAGTCTATCTCCCATAAAATCGCCACGGCTGTGTTGAGTCAGTGAATCAGTGATTTTACTCTTTTATTCCACACCCAACCCCCAAAGGGGTAAAAGGGGGGGGGGTCTTTCACAAAATCCCGTTACAATGGGTGTTGGACACACATAAATAAGCCACACACTAAAATTTGTGACCTCAGCTCTTAGATTTCCACGGATAAATTTAGCGCTAAAAGGAGGGATCGAATTTGCCCCCTCGTAACTCCCCCCCCCCCCCCAAAATCGAAAATCGGAAAAAATCAAAAATGAATTTTTGCAAATACCTTCAAGAAGACGCTTGGCTTTTTTTTTTTTTTTTTTTTTTTTTTAATCTGAGCTATTATTGCTAGAATTTTACTCGAAAATCCATGCATTGCTAATTTTGCCTCCGAAAATTCTTTTTACCCCCTCTCCCCCCTTAAAATCCAAAATCGCAGAAAATGAATCTTTTGTACTTAAGTCTAATCTCCCCATCTGCAATTTTTTCACAATGAAGTAATTTGGAGCCGAATTATGCTTATAAAGGTGTTTTTTACTTTCTGCCCCCCCCCCCCGAAAATCTCACTTTTACCCCTTACCCCCCCCCCCCCTTAAAAATCCAAAATCGCAGAAAATATTTTTTTTGTATTCAAGTCTAGTCTCCCCATCTGCAATTTCTTCACCGTGAAGTAATTTTGGAGCCGAGTTATGCTTATAAAGGTGGTTTTTGCCTTCTGCCCCCCGGGGGGTATTTCGCAAAATCCCGTCTTAGTGAGCGCCACGTCCTAAAATCAACCTACTCACCAAAAATTGTGACTATCTCCCATAGGATCGCCACAGCCGTGTTGAGTCAGTGAGTGAATCAGTGAGTTTACTCTTTTATATATATAGATAACAGCATCACTTACAGTTTAAATTGTACAAAAATTTGCCCATAGCTTCTCACAATAAATATTTTACGTATGGAGTTTGGTGCAATTTTAATCAACAGATGCTGAGATATAGGCTTATGAAAAATCATTGGGTAAACTGCAGTGCTGTAATGCTACCTGTTAGCTGATATACACTCAAAATAAAATCACGATAGTGCTTCATAATGGCCGACTCTCTCACATACCAAGTTTTGTGCAATTATACATGATACAATATGATATGAGATACAGCTTTCACGTATTGGGGGAAATTTAAGTATAGCAGCGCTACCTATCGGCCAACATGCACCAAAATTGAATCAGCATAACTTCTCATAATACCCTTCCAACATAAAGTTTCGTGTAATTATGCGCATTAGAGCACAAGTTATAGCCTTCCCTAAAATTGCAGAAAGTACTGTATAACAACACCACCTGTTGAGTCGGCACCAAAACTTGATAGACACTAATATATGCCAAGGTGCATGTACATATAGATTTACATGAAATTCTGTGCAGTAGTTCCTGAGATATAGCCTTCTTATAGGTTGCAGAAATCGCAGTGCGCCAGAACCTGTTGGTGAAATTACATATAAATTTATATGTAATTTAATTTTTTATTTTAATTCCAGAACTACTGCGTAGTTGTGGAGATATAGTTAAACAGAATTTTTCTCTCACACACACACACAGACATTTTTAAAAAGTGATCAAGACAGGTTCTGGACCTCTTAAAATGTGTAAATGCATCGAAAACCAGAAGTTGAAAATTTTAATGAATCCAATACTTTCTTTTGAGACATTGATAAGAAAACATAAAAGAAAGAAGAAAAAGAAAACAAAGCTTCAAACTAGTGTGTTATGGCCATCACAAAACTTTTTTCTATATCACTATATATAACTGCTACATGCTGTTTAACATGCACAGAAGAAATTTAATCATAGCTTCTCTCAATACAGAGTTTAGATATGGAGTTTAGTGCAATTTTAATCAAAAGGTTGAGATGTAGCCATGCGGAGAATCACAGAAGGTGAGGAAAAGCGCCACCTGTAGGTCAATATACACCCAAATTAAGCCAGCTTTCATTCTCATATTATTTATCTTGCATATCAAGTTAAGTGCAGTTAAATGTTATAGATATTGAGATTTAGTCTTCCTATAGACAGAGTAAATTGCAGCATAATATTGTCATCTATCGCCGAATATGCACCAAAATTGAATCAACATGATGTTTTATAAAAATGGCCCTCTCACATACAAAATTTTGTGTAATTATACACAAATAGATCTCAATAAACTTCCCTATTCACAGGAAAAATTGAAGTATAGCAGCATCACCTATTGGCCGATGTGCACAGAAATTAAACATGTTTCATGATAGCCCTATGGCATACCTAGTTTTTTTTTTTTTTTTTTTTTTTTTTTATTACACACAATAGAAGCTGAGATAGTCTTCAATTAAATGAGAGAAATCACAGTATAGCAGTGCCACCTGTTGAGTGACTTGCATCAAAAACTGATGTGCACTTTTTTTCCCCTGTGTATAAATTTATATGAAATTCTGTGCATTAGTTCTTGAACTAGAGCTGCTACATAATATTTTTACCAGCCAGACATTTTCTAAAAATGGTCAAATTGTGTTCTAATCCCCTCAAAATGTGTAAATACACTGAAAATTGCAAGTAAAAATGTTTTACACATCCATTATGTCCTATTTAATATAGAAGAAAGTAATAATTCAAAACAAATTTATATATTTTTTCCTTTGTATACATTTTATATTCTGTACAGATAAGAAAGAAATTCTTAGATTATTTATTAAAATTTTGTAAATTTCAAACCGTAACTTTTCAACATAAGGCATCGAGGGGGGGGGGGGGTTAGACCACCCCTTTTAAAAATGCAGTCTTTGTCATACTAACACCCAACCAATGCCAAATTTAAAAATACGTAAATATAGGACTGTAACTTTTCGTGATAGACACCATGGGGGGAGGACCCTCACCTTTCCAACAGTGCTTTCTTTGTCGTACCAATACCTAACCACAGTGGCGGATCTAGAACTTAACTTTATTTATTTATTTATTTATTTATTTATTTATTTATTTTTTTTTGGGGGGGGGGCTAAGATTTTTCAAAGTGTTATTCCAGATCAAAGAAAAGTTTACAATTGTAATAGTCAGTTGTGAATGTTAGTACTTTTGCCCCCCCCCCCTTCTTTAAATCCGCCACTGTAAACATCCCCAAATTAAAATTTCGTTAAGTTTGGACCATAAGTTTTCGAGATAAGACACCGTGTGCGCACGTGTTTTTTTTTTTTTCGAGATCAGGCACGATGGGGAGGTACGGCCCTTCCTCCTTTTAACAGTATGTATTCTTTGTCATACTAACACCCAACCCACCCGAAATTTAACATTTCGAACCATAACCTTTCGACACAAGGCATCAAGGGGGGTGGGGTCAGACCACCCCTTCCAACAGTGCAGTCTTTGTCATACTAACACCGAACCAATGCCAAATTTAAGATTTTGTAAAGATTGGGTTACATTAGGTATTATTAACTTTCAGTCAGAGCATAATTAAAACATAAGCTTAACAGTTATTGTTTGTTTTACACTCAACAGATAATTTTCTTTAAAGTTTAAGAACAATATCAATAAAAGATTATAAAGAACATAATTAGGCCTTTGACGGTTGATTTTCAACCTGACACCTGGAGTCTCATTCATAGCTTTATTGTGTAGGGGTTTAGTTGTTTTCCCAGGTGCCGGCCCCTTCCCTACACTAGGCTATGAATTCTTCGACCATAATAAAATGGATAGGTTATTCATCTTTTATAGATTATTGACTTTAAAAATGAGGTCTTTTATCATGTAAACAAAATATATGATAATGATATTCTTACATGTACAGTAACTTGTCATAAATCCTTATTAAAAGGTTTAAGTTATAATAGCTGATAGTATTACAAAAAACTTTTTAAAAAAAAGTTTACAAAAAACTATCTTTATAAATAAATAAAAATATGTTTTTGCCTAATAAAATCAAATAAAATCTCATGAAATTCTCTTTAAAATGAGGGTCAGAAACTTTTTTATCTCATAAAACATAAAAATGTGTTTATTTAAGCTTTAAAAAATTCTGATTTTTCAAAAAATCAAATGAAATAAAACATTTTTAAGAGTATTTTATCATTTATTTCAAAAGAAAGAATGATTATCAAATGTTTAATTGAAATCTGAAGCTGATTGGTTAAAAAATTTAAAAAAAAAAAAGTTGATTTTACAAATATATAATTTTTTAAAGCATGTGTGGCACAAAATAGTCTACCATTAGCCTTTAACTAATTCAATACATATTATAAATTATATTATTAACAGGACTTTGCACAGTACTTTAACTTTTTAATGCATAATTTGCTGCAAATTAACATTTATAGATATTGCATTAAAAATTAAATAAATAAAATACAAGTGGTAGATGATAAATTTGTCATTAAGCTTACTTTTATTTGTTCACTGTATTTTAATATAACAATGAGAATTCATAATCTAAACCTAGGTTTTTTTTTTTTTTTAATTATTATTATTTATTAATTTAACAGCATCCAGCTTCAACTATGCTACGCAGATATGTAAAATTAATATTTACAAGAAGATTGTTAAAGACATTTGATAAAATTGTTACATTATTATTGTTTTTGCATTTTTCAAAATAAAAAAAGCCTTAATAAAATCAATTATAAAACTAATCTTTCTTTTAATAGAGAAACTAATATGTGAAGGCATGAATACGTTGTTTTCCTCAGTAAGTTATATAACATATTTAATAATAGATGTTCTTTTCTAATATTGTACAGTCAATTTATTAAAAGAAGTTTGACTTACCTGGGTTATCACAGGTAATCATGTATGCCATTTCTTGAAGAAAATCTCGTAACGCAATCATCAGATTGTACGCTTAAAAATGCAGTATGAATAACTTCTGGTTTAAAACCATAACAACTTGTTTTGCTGTAATTAAAGGGGATTAATATTTGTTTAATAATTTAAATATTAACTGCATGATAAAGGACTGCCTAGAATTTCACCTTTTAAAATTTATTTAATATTATTATTATAGATTTCTTAGGCACAAAATACGATTAAAATGGAACGTCAGTTCCGAATAACAAAAATTACATGATTGAAAAAAATATTACAATGTACTTGTAGAGAGACGCGACATATCGTCACGTGATACTGCAGGTGCACAAAAACAATCAGTTGGCGGGAAGCAAAAAACAGAAAGAGAAAGTCCGGAACAAGAAAAATGAAAGTTAATAAAAGAAAGTTCTGAGATTAAATATCACAACACCCCCTCTTAAGCTCAGAAATTTTTCAATTGTTCATTAATGCATTTCTATGTCTATTAAAATCAGTTTTTGGTAGAGCTTTTGTGAGGGTATCGGCGCTCATTTCTTTGGTAGGTTTGTATTGAAGCTTTATTAGGCCTTCTTGTATTAAGTTTCGCAGAAGATGATATCTCAGCTGTAAGTGTTTTGTTTTGGACTGGAATTTTTCATTTTCAGCAATCTTGATGGTAGATTGGTTGTCCTGGTACAACACTATAGGACATTCTTGCGGCAAATTTAAATCATCCAGTAGTTTGTTGAGCCACTGTATTTCAAGTGCAGCACTCGCAGCTGCGACGTACTCAGCCTCTGCTGAAGACATGGACACACAGGACTGTTTCTTCGAAGTCCAAAATATTGGATTTTTTCCTATCTTAAATAAATTTCCAGATATAGACTTTCTATCACTTGGATCATTGGCCCAATCCGAATCCGAATATGCTCTAAGAACAGGTTCACCAGAATTACAAAGTTTTAATTTAATATCTTGGGTATTTTTCAAATATCTAATAACCCTTTTAACTGCCTCCCAGTCTTTCGCTCTAGGATTTTCGTTTCTACGGCTTAAGATGCCAACGGCAACACTTATATCAGGTCGCGATACTGTAGAAATATAAAGTAACGCGCCTATAGCCTGTCTGTACATTGTGTTGTTTGGTAAGAGATTGTCATTATCAGTTAATTTTATATACCCTGGTTCCATTGGTGTGTCAGAGGGCCGTGCGTTATCTAGCCCAAATTTGGTTACAATGTCTCGTATTTTATTATTTTGATCAAGCGTAATTACTCCTTTACAAGGTCTTTCTATATTTATTCCGAGGTAATATTTGGCTTCCCCAAGGTCGGTTAATGGATATTCTTCCCTAAGTTGATTAATTAGTATGTCAATATGGTGATTTTTACCAGCTACAAGTAGATCATCAACATACACAAGAATGTAAGTTTCTGTGTTATCTTTGTTACGTATATATAAACACTTGTCGTGTTGACTTTGTTTAAATCCTAATTTACACAATGTTTCATTAATTTTCAAATTCCACGCTCTAGCGGCTTGTTTCAAGCCATATATCGCTTTCTTTAACTTACATATTTTATTTTCTTCGCCCTGGACAACATAACCCTCGGGTTGATGCATGTATACATCTTCTTGCAAATTTCCATGTAGGAAAGCAGTTTTTATATCTACATGCCTTAGATTCAAATTTTTATATAGTGACATGGCCAAGAAACTTCTTAGAGTGGTATGCGATGCAACTGGTGCAAAAGTTTCGTCATAGTCCACCCCGTATTTTTGAGAAAAACCCTTGGCAACAAGCCTGGCTTTATATTTCTCGACTTGTCCTTGGCTATTGTATTTGGCCTTGAACGCCCACTTACACCCTACTACTTTGGTCCCTGGTTGAGCGTCAACAAGTTCCCAAGTATTGTTTTGTCTGAGTGAATTCATTTCGTCGAGTGTGGCATTCAGCCAATTTTCTTTTTCAGCTGGGTTTTGAATTTTTAATATATCATCAAAACACTTAGGCTCATCAATTCTTTTGTCATTTACTGCAAATGCAAATCTGTCGGGCGGAACACCTTTATTTAATCGTTGTGATCGTCGCGGCAGAGTTTGCGTGTCATCCGGACTATCGTTATCGCCCGCTATATCTATATTTATATCAGTATCTAATATTGGTAATTTGGACACCGGAATTTCATCATTTGAATTTTCATTCTTGATTTGTGATGTTTCATTATTGTGGGATTCTCTATTCTCATCTTCCAAAAATTTTACAGTTCTGCTAATTATTACATTTTTATTATTTGTGCAAATTCTGTAGCCTTTGCTACGATTATCATATCCCACAAAAATTCCTTCTTGAGCGGTGCTATCCAGTTTTCCCCTATGTATTTTATGTACATATGCGTATGCGCGACATCCGAATGTTTTTATATTTGATAAATCGGGTTTACGGCCGGTCCATTTTTCGTAAGGAGTTGAGTCGCATGAGGAGGTCGGGAGCCTATTTTGTATGTAATTTGCAGTATTTACGGCTTCCCCCCAAAAGGAATTCGGTAAATTACTGTCTTTAAGCAGACAGCGAGCCATTTCGGTCAGCGTACGATTTTTACGTTCTGCCACGCCGTTCTGAGCACTAGAGTAAGGAACGGTAAACTGATGCTCAATTCCTTCTTTATTCAAAAATTCATTTACTTCCATGCTAGTGTATTCACCCCCGTTATCGGAGCGAATTGCTTGCACTTTTCGGCCAAATTTGTTTGCGGTCATAGCCACATATTCCTTTAACTTAGAAAATACCTCAAACTTATTTCTTAGCAAATATATAATAGTATAACGACTGTAGTCGTCTATGAATGTAAGAAAGTAATATTTTCCACCTACAGTGGGGGTTTTCATAGGGCCACATAAGTCTGTGTGGACCAGTTCGAGTGGTACGGAGGCTCTAAATTGTGCAGCTTTGGGGTAAGGTGAATCAGTTAATTTTGACATTATGCATGTTTTACATTCAGTATTATGTTTGCAATCATTTAATTTTATACCCACAGCCATGTCCTTGTTAACTAAATCTTTAATGTGGTTAGTATTTCTGTGGCCAAGTTTCACATGCCACTTGTTTATGCAATTTTCGTTATCACAAGTTTGTATTACAATGTTCGCTGTGTGTTTGTTTTCAGAATAATTTAATTGACATTCATATAAGTTATTTTTCACATATCCCTCAATGCATGTATTACCCTGATTTACAATTTTACAGGTTTTATCATCAAATACAGCGATACAGCCATTCTCTGTTGCTCTTTTTATAGAAATTAAATTAGTTTCTATTTCAGGGACATAAAGAACATTTTTAAGTGTTATTTTGTTCTGTGTGTTTTCCGAATTTACGGTATACAAATCCACAGTACCGGAACCCAAAGATTTTAGCTGCGTGCCGTTCGCGATAGTGACGTTAGAAACGTTATTTTTAAGATCGCGAAATTTTAGTTTATCATTGCAGATATGTGAAGACGACCCTGAATCAACCACCCAATTTACAGTTTTATCTCCAACATAAAAAGAATACAATTTATCAGCTTTTGGTTTATTGCTCCCCTCTGCAATTTGAGCGCTATCTGGCTTCTCATTGTTCTGAGAGCATATGTTGGATCTGAAGTTGGGTTTTTTGTTGAAATTTTTACTGTGACTTTTAACAGCAGAATTATTTTTGTTTTTTAACTTATAACATTCTTCTATATTATGATTACTTTTCTTACAGTATTTGCAGAATTTCTCCGATTTGTTATGGTATTGGACTTTTAACGCTGAATTTTGATAAGTTTTGTTTTCAAGCCTTTTGGCATATTCATCAGCTAATTTGTTTCGTATATACTCAGGTGTCAATTGCGCTTCGTCTTTCGATTCGAGACTTGTTATGAGAACGTCATACGAAGGAGGGAGTGAGCATAGCATTAATGCAGCTAGGTGCGATTCATCTATGACTTCACCTATAGCAGTGAGTCTGTCGCGTGTTTTATATATATCAGCTATATGTTGGTTTACATCACCACCTTCCATTAATTTTATGGAATAAAGTTTCCTAAGTAAGAAAAGCTTACTCGTAAGCGATGATCTTTCGTGGACTTGGCGCAGAGCATTCCAGCACTCTCGTGCTGTATCTAGATTCATAACATACACGATTTGTTCGTTATCAATAAGTAAATTAATTAAAGCTCTCGCTTTTCTATTTTTTGAACGCCACTGATCGGTTATTGGGTTGGGAGGATCGTCAGTAATGACTGTAAAAAGATCCTCTTTTTGCAAGTACATCTCAATACGAAACTTCCACACATTATAATTTGTGGAGTTCAGCGGTTCAATTTGTATATCTTTTGTTGCTGACATACTTAAACAAAATTTTTGTAATAGTTTTGTTAATATTTGTTCAATTCGTAAATATTCATTTAATATTTTAAATCAACACAGTTAGGATAAATAGTACTTGAAGAAGAAAATAAAATTAAATAGTTTTCATGAAAATAAGCACTTTTCAATACTTTCGATTTAGTGTCACTTCGGTTTTGAAGAAACAAAAACAAATATTTTCGCTTACATTTTCATTTCTTGTTTATTTTATTTTGAATGTAGCAATTTCTTCCAATGTGTAATGAAAAAAAAAACTTTTGAATTTTTGTCAAGAATAAATCTAAATTTTCAATTCAAAATATCAGTCTCATAATCTAATAGAGAAACTAATATGTGAAGGCATGAATACGTTGTTTTCCTCAGTAAGTTATATAACATATTTAATAATAGATGTTCTTTTCTAATATTGTACAGTCAATTTATTAAAAGAAGTTTGACTTACCTGGGTTATCACAGGTAATCATGTATGCCATTTCTTGAAGAAAATCTCGTAACGCAATCATCAGATTGTACGCTTAAAAATGCAGTATGAATAACTTCTGGTTTAAAACCATAACAACTTGTTTTGCTGTAATTAAAGGGGATTAATATTTGTTTAATAATTTAAATATTAACTGCATGATAAAGGACTGCCTAGAATTTCACCTTTTAAAATTTATTTAATATTATTATTATAGATTTCTTAGGCACAAAATACGATTAAAATGGAACGTCAGTTCCGAATAACAAAAATTACATGATTGAAAAAAATATTACAATGTACTTGTAGAGAGACGCGACATATCGTCACGTGATACTGCAGGTGCACAAAAACAATCAGTTGGCGGGAAGCAAAAAACAAAAAGAGAATGTCCGGAACAAGAAAAATGAAAGTTAATAAAAGAAAGTTCTGAGATTAAATATCACAACATCTTTTTTTTTAATTAACAAAGGATATATACAAAATTAAACAGTTAAATATTTAGAATTAAACATGTACAAGTAACAAGCAACATATTATTATTATTATTATTAAACGTTTTACAATATCTAGTATGTTTTAAATTTACCTTTTTCTTACTCAAAAGTATAAATTAAACATAAAATTTAATTTATCAGGAGATAGCATATTTACTAATGTTATAACGTTCAAATAAAAATTATTCCTTTTTTTACTGTTTACCAAACATTAATATATAAATATACAATAGATAGCTTAATATTGGATCGAACTATCTTACAAAAAAAAGGCACAGATTACAATAGAGAAAATGATAATGATACTAAGAAAAAACAAAAGGCATCGCTTAATGTGGTCATAAACATAAACATAGAAGAAAT
This sequence comes from Salticus scenicus, assembly GCA_963930645.1. Lineage (NCBI taxonomy): Eukaryota > Metazoa > Arthropoda > Arachnida > Araneae > Salticidae > Salticus > Salticus scenicus. The sequence goes on along the minus strand of OZ005659.1, from coordinate 25,934,232 downwards.
ATATCGCCAACGCCAAGGTGCGCCAAGAAGCCCATTTTCGCTAACATGATGGTAATCATTTGTCTTAACCAATCAAAGATGCTGTCATAAAAGAATATAGAGAAGAAATGCAAGAAAGATTTTGATTGGTTCGGCTCCATAGTACCACATTGCATCCACAGACGCTAGTGCAAAAAAGGAGTAAATTTCTGATTTCTCAAAGTGTCCTGAAAAAAAGGCGAGGACTACGACCCCTGAGAAAGTTGCAAGTATTTTAATTTATTCCGGAACATTTTTAGTCCCACCTACATTTTATGCCACATTTTTTTAAGAGTATTTCTTTTCTTTTCTTTTTTTTTTTTATCGTAGTTATATATAGGACAAATCTATACTATAAGTAAAATTGCGTGAAATAAAGGCGAGGCTAAAATAATTTAATGACAAAGAGAGAAATAATAATGGCAAGCAGTTTCCATTAAATCAGATAAAATAGCTGTCAAAAAATGTTGTAGAAGCAAATTGCAATCAGCATTTCATTTTTTATTTAAAATTGTACGATTGGAAAGAATATGCCATTTAATACATAGGACATTTTAATCTAGGTCGCAACATTATTTGCAAATGTCAAAAAACTGGTGTATGTTGCGGCCTTTTTGGCTATTTATTTAATGCCTATATCACCAATTACACTGCAATCGATTTTATTGTTATTATTGAATATAAATTGCGTCAAGGTCTATCAAGATCATCAACTAATAAAATATTCAAAGGCTTCTTCTACTGCATAAATTTATATAAATAAATAAATAAATAATATAAAAAAATTAACCAATAAGTAAAATAAAAACAGTGAATTTCAGCTATAATTTTAATTAAAAACTATAGAATTACAATTATATAATATTTTTCAAAATATAATGTTTAATAAGTCGCGAAATTTGACATTTTTTTTTTTTTTTTTCAATAAATACAAATTTGTTAAATTAATGCAAGTTTTTATTAAAAAAAAAAAAAAAAAGCCTTTAAATATATATTGTAGAGGAAGTTTGGTTAGCTGTGAATAAGAAAAGATAACATATTACATACTGATTTATTATTAATAACAATAACACTTTATTTTATTTATTTATTTATTTTATAATGTATTATCACTACATATTTTTTTTAGCTTTAGAAGATGGTATTTCTTTCCTCCCCCCCCCCCTCTTTTAGAAATTGTATGAAATGTTCAATGCAAGGATGAAAGACTTCCGACTTTTTTGCCACCCGTTTTTCCTATAAAAATTTCTAACCTATAAATTCTTAAAAATAACTGTAAAAATATTATAAAAATTGCGGTATAGAAATGCATCGGAAATCTTCAGTTCAAGTTTCTACACATTGGTTTCAAATATAGTTTGACGATGTACGTGTATCCGCAAACATTTTAACTAATATTTCGTAAAGTTAGTTAGAATGATTGCAGATACGCCTACCAACCACATTTTTTTTTTTTTTTTTTTTTTTTTAATATATATAGTTTTTTTTTTTTCTTTTTATTTAATCATAATAACACTTGTTGGAAATTACTCTAATAATGATACTTGTGTGGTTATAGGTGAGAGTACTAACCAGGAAACCATCCGAATAATGTAATAATAGATTTAAATTATATTACATTCATTTGAGAGGGCATAATCTAAAGTTATTTTCGATGCGTAAACCAGAGCTGCCAACCTAATCCACAAATTGTTAGTACCGCCCATTTTTCTACACCATTTAATTTTTAGAGTATTTGTTTCCTTAAATCATCGTAAATATATTTGGAGAGAATTACTCTAAAAATTAAGTGGTGTAGAAAAATGGGCGGTACTAACAATTTGCCGGATTTGGTTGGCAGTTCTGGTAAACTGTTAGCCCTCGTGAACGCGTTTTCCAGAAATCTATAATTAAATTAGGGTAAGAAAAGTAGTAACGAGAAAGAAGTGGGAGGAGTCCCGATAAATTCGATTAGAACAATGATTTTTATCGATTTGAACATTCAGTATTAGAGAATTTTTAGACTTTATATTCATTCGAGAGGGCAACAAGCTAACGTGATTTTCGACGCGTAAATTATTAGCTCTCGAGAGCGCGTTTTCGAGCATTCTGTAGTTAAGTTAGAATAGAAATTTAGTAGCTCGAAAGAAGTGGGAGGAGTATCATTAAATCCTGGCAGAACAATGACTTTTATCAACTTTTAGAATCTACATTAGCCAGTTTTTTTACTTTAGATCTCAAAACTAAAATGAGCAGCTGATTTATACATTAAACAACACGTTTTTAGATGCTCTTTAGATTATTGCTTGTTTTGGATTTCATTCATTATTTCAGTTAGGCGTGGTTTTATCGATTCAGGCGTGGTTGCACCGATTATTAGCGAACTTTCAGACTTTATAATCAGAAAACAAGCTGACGAGGACGCTTGTTTTATGTGACATATATGTTTATATAGGCTCTTTTAATTAATACTTGTTTGGATTTTTTTTTTTTTTTTTTTTTTTCTTTTATGATTACAGTGTGGGATGGTTTCCTACTAAGAATTCTACGGAATACTAATTATAATGGTGGCACGTTGGCAGATTCAAACCGTAGTAATTTATGCCCACTTGAGCTGTTGTATTACCTATTCGAGTTTATTCAGATAATAAGGAATCGTGGTATAGATATTTATGTATTAACAATGTTTGTGCATCACAAAATATACATTTAAATAATTATTTACTAGTTATTTATTCTAAAAAATGTGCATTTTTAAACTGGAATAACTATTTTCTATATGAATAAATTTATATTTTATTTAATTTAAATGGTTTATCTTACATAAAATACAGTTTCATCAGTCGTCGTAAGTAATTTGCCAAATAGTTTAACAACTGCTGAATTTTGCATATAAGGAGTTTTTTTTTTTTTTTTTTTTAATGTGTATTATATAATACCAAAAGATAATATGTTGCAATAAGGTTTCTGCGTTAATATATTTTTATAACAGACTTTATTTTATTTTTTTTTTTTTTAATCTGTGCCAATTTAATAATTCGGATCACTTACACGATCCATTTGTATTTATACTTTCGAGAGCATTATACAAATGTTAAATATGTATAAGAAAGGATATTTTATTATCAATTACTTATTTATTCAGTTTAGTTTTGAACTTTTATTAAAATAGTACGAATAAACTTGGACATAAATGAATATTTTATGTATCCATGTATCTATCTATCTATCTATCTATCTATATATATATATATATATATATTATTTATTACTTAATTTTAATAATAACTGTATGATATATCATTAATAAGTCTTCGCTCATCATTAAATCTACATACAAGCACCTTTTTTTTTACGGTTTTTGCATGCTTGTTAATTTTACCCCTGGTTTACAGTGTATGTAATAAGGGTAATGGAATTCATGTGGTTTTTGCATATAAATTAAAAAAAAAAAAAAAAAAAAAAAAAATCATAGTTGTTTATTGTAATTTTCTTCGATTGAATAATCAAAGATTGCTGTAGTTGTATTCGAAAAAGTGACTGTGTCGAATTCTTTCGAAGAGAGATAACTCCACATAAAACTAACACATCCACTTACGCTCTATTTATAAAGTTTGTCTAAAACAGTTGTTTTCGGCTGGTGTACTATGAGAGAAATTCAGTAGCACTTTTAAATGTTATTAAACCATCAAATTTTGACGGATACCAACTAGTTTATTAACAATTTTCATAACAAAGAATATTCTTTTTTTATATATCAATGGAAGGTATTCAGGTCATTTTATTTTAACGCATTAAATGTAAAAGAAATTTGAATTTAATAAGTGTTTATGAAAATATAAATTTAATATCTGGTAAGTTCATTTAATATTCACATACCCATAATTTGATGCTTATAATTCTATGAATATTTGAGAGAAATATATAAAAAACACTAGTTTCCCGGATTATTTAATCAGATAGCTCAAAATATTCACAAAAACGGGGATTAAATTGCGATAAAGAATGAATATTTTGCAAGTTTAATTATGAAGACGACCCCATAAGCACAATTTATGTATGCCATATTGCTAATCGTTAAAAACCAGCTGCATATTGTATAGGACAATTAGCGGTGAAATTTTTGCATTGAGTGGATTTATTTTATTATATAAAACTTAAGGGTTGACTTGTCACTGTATGTTTTCAAGTGGGGGAGAATATGGTTTTCACCGAAACCTGTGCGTGAATATCTTTAAAAGAGACCCTCGTGGATTTTTATAATATATGATCACAGATCATATTTCTAATTTCAATATTCAGATTTTTTTAAATGTGCACGTTTTTCATGATTAATGTGTATATATTGAGGGAATGGTGGATTTAAGAGGAATGTGTTGCAATAAACTTTACTAATAAATTTCAAAATTTCTCATTTCTTGAGAGAAAATATCGTAAAATAAAGTAAAATACTCAAATTAAGGAATATTAGAAGAGTAAATGAGTTAAATATTTTCCCACCAGTTCTTTTAATCCGATTACATTTAATTTCAATTTTAACAACATTTTCTGCGTAGTTATGAATACTGAATACTATGTGTATATATCCCAAAAGAGCTCTGTTATAAGGGCTCTAACTTTAACAGTAACGTTGTCAGTCATTTTTGTAGGTTGATCCTGGTAACGTAAAACCTAGGAACTGGGGCATATGGCAAAGATAAAGAAAAAATAACAAAATATTTCAGATTTCCAAGCGATAATTTTAGAAGAATAAAACAGTGAATGTTACTTATATTTTTCTCTGCATCAGGCATTTTGTTGCCTTAGGGTTGCCATATATTCCCAGCGCCTTTCATTAATAAATAAACAGCAGACATTACTTCTATCGTCTTGTGTTACTTTCCTTTAGAGATACTTCTTTTATTATATTTCATAGTTTTAGCTAAGTAAAGTAAGATATGGGAGTTGGTTTAACGATAAATTGCTATAATCGCTCAAAAGAATAACATAAAATATTTCAGATTTCCAAACGATAATTTTAGAATAAAACAGTGAATGTTACTTATATTTTTCTCTGTATTTCTGACATGTGTTAATGTAAAAATACAGATTTTTTTTTTTTTTTTTTTTTTTTTTAATCATGTTATTTATATTAATATTGATAAATCGATTTAAGAAGATCTTTGTGTATTTGAGTTTTGGCGATATTTTGTATAAGAAACAGAAATTGCCTTAATAACAAATCTTATTTCCAATTCCAATACATCCTCAGGATATCTTAATAATGTAACGTGAAATAAAATGTGTCGTTAGGAATATTATTGTTGCTTATTGCTTTTGTTGACCGATCGTAGCTTCAGATCAAGATTTCTTAAAAATCAGGAAAAAGCGATAAGGACGCCACGCGGGAATGCTGTCCTCTTTTGAGGCAAAAAAATGGCGGCGATGCGCCGGCCTATATATTTTGTTTAAGGGGCTCTAGGTTAGACTAGCAAGACGTGATAATGAAGTGCCTGAAAATATTTTCTTTTGGAACATTGTCTTGCTTCAAATGTAGGGAGAGAGGTGGAGGAAGTTTGTTGTGTCACAAGTGAATGAAAGCAGTTGTCTTGGAACACAGAATAATAAATGTAAAGTCGGGAAAAAAGAACGCAACACCCGCTGTAATTTCGTTATTAATTGACACTGGAACATCTAATAGACGTAATTCAACAGGAAATTAAATGCGCTTTCTGAAAATGTCGTCAAATTTTGAATTAGGGTTCATCTACGTATTGAAATGAACGCCAACTTTGGTTTTTTCAATAGCAACACCCAACTTTTCAAGTAAAAGTGTCTATTATGGCTGTACTGATCACCAGTAAAGCTTAAATTTTCTTTCGTAGGTGTAACATAATATACGAAATGAAATAATATAGATACAACGCATAAACTAAATCTTTTCGGATAAATTATTGTAAGGGTTCATGAAGTAAATATTAAACAATTTTAATCGCACTTACCAGTTTTGGGTCAGTTGAACTCTTTGGAACTGTACGATTCGTTTTATAATTTCTATGAAAATATAACTTCTTAATTAACCCTTTCGCGACTGCTGACGTAAATTCACGTTATTTGAAAATCTGTAACTCTCTCAGTGGGCGTTTCTTTCGTAATTTGTGTGTTACGTATTTCTTAGATGTGTACACAGCGTTCATATTTTTGCAATAAAATATACTATGGAGAATAATATATTCATTAGAAAGAATATAATTGTAATGTATATTCATTTGTAATATAATTGTGAATCCAGAAAAGTTGTTCTGAAATATTTTATTTTGAGAGAATAGCGCCCGTAGGCGGATCTTACTTTCAGAAAGACAAAATCCTGCTGTCGCAAAAAGTGTTAAAATCTATTTATAAAAAGTTAAAGTATATTTTTTAAAATATATAAAGTTAAAATATATTAATAAAATTTTAAAGACTAAAGTATCTTTAAAATAATAATCCTCCCACCTATAAAATAAATAAATAAAAATAAAGCAATATATGAAGCAAATGACTTTGACTATGACGGTAGTTCAGAAACCATTTTATAAGTCTGTTTTCCATTCCAATTCCATTCCAATTCCATTTTTTTTTTTTTTTTTTTTAATGACAATTTTTACATTAAGCCTATTTTTCTATTTAAAACAGTAAACCCCGTATATTTAGTTAATTTTTTCTTTTATTGTTCGTTTAAAAGATTCAAAATTTATCACCAGTAATCCATGAAGTAAATTCCACTTGTGCATATTTTTGTCAACATAAAATAAGTGGTTTAACACGAATTCATCACTCAATGTCACATTTACTTTTCTTTTCTGTATTGTTTTGTTTTGAAAAACGATTAAGGCGGGGCTTGTCTTCTTTAGAAAACAGGAGTTCTGGATGCTAACATTAATGTCAAAAAAATCATCATTTTTGTTTCATTTGTTTGCGTTTGACGTTGTTATATAATTTGACCCGTAAATAAAAAATAAAAATATTTTGTTTAATTTTCTTTGTTATTTTTTAAGATTTGATTCGTTATCTCATGCAAAACTTTATAAGAGACGGCCCCCTAAACCACTCCAAAAGAAAGATTTATTTATATCTCGAAAACTAATAACTGGAATGGGCTGCAAATTTGCACACCCATATTTTTCAGCATTAGGACAGGGTTCATACGGGTATTATTTTTTCCCTGAGTCTTATACCAGCAATTTTGTAGAACGATTTTCGTTATAAAATAAGTCTATACAATTAAGGTGAATTTTATTGTTTTAGAATACTGGTGTGAGACTCAGGGAAAAAATAAAGCCCGTACGAACCCTGTAGGATTCATTTTATGTAAAAATTAATATAGGTCATAATTCATAATTTTTGTGAATATGAATTTATTAATATTTTTCAGAATTAAAACTATTTTTTAGAATCAAAAGTAATGATGGATTATGTTTGGGTTTCTTCACTATACCTCGTAAATAAAAATTATATCGATCAAATTATTTTTTGTGAAGATATTAATAAAAGTTTGAAATATGAATTTAACATTAGCACCTTCAAACTTTGAACGCTTATAACTCTGGGAAAAAATAAGTAAAATATACAACCAATATACTTTTTCGCGTTGTCGCGATCTCAGGAATTTAAATATAAAATAGGCATTACCTTTGAAAAAAAATCAAATTTGGTGCGCGTTTTAATATGTAGACGACCCCCAATTCAAAATTTCATTTCAGTTCATTTTCTGAAACTACTCACAATTCCGCGTCGAATGGTATTTATTACATTTTTCTACATCGATTACTAACGAAGTAACGTTGAGTGTTGCGTTTTTTTTTTTTTTTTTTTTTTTTTTTCCCGACTGTACATATACTCGTATTAGTCTGTGGTCCTGAAAATTCGTTTTAAGAGGATTTTTCGGAAGAGCGGGGGAATCAGTGAGATAGTGTCCTGTTACTTCGAAAGAAATGATAATCACAGAAAGTTAAATACTTGCTGCAAATAAAGCTGTTTTTTGAAAATATTTAGTTTGGTGAGAAAATATGTCAAAATGATTGTTATAATTTCTGAGATGCTGCAGTTGCTTAAAAACTCACAATTAAATAGTAGAGGACGAATTTGCACACATGGAGAAAGTGAACAAATTTACTTTTTCCTTATAAATCTAGATCTCCAGTTTCTTAAAATGCAAATAAATAAAAATATATATAGATATATCAATCATTTGCCAATTAACTTTAAAATACAGCGAAAACCGCCTGACTCTAAAAAGGGAAGAGTTTTGTCGTGACGTTTCACTTTATGACGTTACCGAAGGAATCTAGCAGAGCAACCGAAAGTCTATTGTTCTCTACATAGTAAGTCAGTGTTTTTTGTTTAATAACTGACTAGTTAATACCCGTCAAAATTTGACGAATCATGTGCAACTTAAATCTTTTCATGGCATAAAGTTTTAAGCCTTCCTGTTTTAACAATTCGCATTGCTTTTAATTAGTTTAAAAAACCCTGCTGTAATCAATTATATTTTGGTTGGAGAGGAAGGGGGAATAAATTTCATGAAATTTCAATATACAAAATTTAAGCGTACTCAATATAATAAAAATAAAATCCCAAGATTTCTCCTAATTTTACTCTAAATATGACCAAAAGAATGTGAAGAGTAATTAAAAGAAAGAATTTATAAATTATAGTAAGAATGGAGAAAGAAAGCACACATCAATACTTTTCATACATATTTTTTTTATTTGAAGGCTAATTTTTATCTTCAACATACTTTTCTACAAACAGCATAAGACGAAGATCATGAATCGACAGATATTTATTTAACAAACGGTATTAAGCGCAAATCTTTTTAATACTAATTATTGCTAGCGCTTTAATAATTTTGCTGCCGACTATACATAGCATAAAAATAAAATCTATCAAGCATCGATAACGATAATATTCCATTTCAATAACAATATGACACTGGCGCCACTTATAATCCATCGATGTTAAAAAAAAAAAAAAAAAAAAAAAAACTTAGAGTTTATTTATTTATTTTTTATTTATTTTTTTATTTTTTTTAATATTTTTAAAATCGCATAAATTTATAAAGCAAAATAATTTAATTTATAATAAATTTTAGTAATGTTTCGTGTTTTCTTTGTATTCTATAATAATAATTTTATTTACACTTCGAAATAGACTATGGTACTTAAAAATAAATGAATGACAATATTATAACACTTTATTATATCAAACTAGTATATTTCAACAAAAATACACTTAAAAAATAAAAATAAATAAAAGGTAAGAATGAATCTACTATTTTAGATAGTTAATTTGCTCAGAAAATTTCTTATAATAAATTATACTATGTAAATTTTTACTCGTATAAAATATCAATATTTTAAGGTTATTCTTTCTAAATTATTTTTTCCATAATATATTATGGAAATGAAATATCAAAAATTATAATAATTAGATTAAAAAAAAAAAAAAAAAAAAAAAAAAAAAAACCTTTTTGATTTTAAATATCTATCTCCATGTTTTCTAAACGAAGGTTTAAAGTGTCAAAATCTAATTTTTAAACAACAATAAACTCTGAGAATTTGTTAATTTTAAAAGACTTTTTTTTTCTTTTAAGGAATGGAAAACAATTTTAGGAATATATATGTTTTATATGGTAACAGATGGCGCCACAGTATAAAATCCAGCAATACTATCCTGCGTAAGAAAATTTCCGGCGGAAATGCGCATGACGGTAATCGATAAGAATTCGCGAATTCGTTTATTTTAATATACTTCCTTGAAAAGTATGAATAAATGAATTAATCGCGTGAAATATATTTATGATTGAGCTTTAATTAGGCGTCTGCCATGGACATATGAAATATTAATGTCGTCTGCCCGATCTCTATCATCGGTATTCGTATTGCACTGCATAAAGAGAAAGGGATATTCCCGTTCCGAATTGGTTCAAATTCTCGCGCATGCCCAGATCGTACAATTTTGGTCTTACAGAAAGTGCTTTGTGTTTTAATATTATAGATATTTAATAAATAAATAAATAAAAATGTCTTTTGTTTATTTTTAACTTCAATCTTTATGATAATTTTATATTCTGGAACTTTTGTTGTTTAACTTCGAAATAGAAAGATTAGGTCAGCTTTTTCATTAATAATTAAAAGAGCAATAAAAGCCAAGACAACAGTTTAAAAACATGTTATATATTTATTAAAACCATAATTTAGAAAGCTTTTCGCCATAAATATATGGCATCTTCAGGTAAAACAAGTTACAAATGATATATAATAGGAGACCAACAATTTATATATCATGGGACAGGTGTCGGTTGTAGTTAACAGCTAATTAAAAATATTATTCACCAACAGAGGAATTCACAGTCGAAGGTTGCTGACAAAGAAGGCATCGTAAACTTTGAAGCTAAGAGGGGATCTAGATAGTTAGGAGGGATGTTGGAGTTAACGGAATCTTGTTTCGTGAATTCACAGATTTAATTGAGCTAAGGATGCGAACAACAAGTATACATTCAAGTGGATACAGTCGGCAGCAAAAGTATCCGAGCACTAGCAATAATCCCTGTCTAAAAAAAAAAAAAAAAAAAAAAAAATACTTAACATTGCTTTGTTAAATAAATCCTTGTCGAATCCTATTTTTAATCAATCTAAGAACATCATTCGACAAGGATTTATTTAACAAAACAGTATTAAGTACTATATCTTTAATATCGGAATTACTGGCTAGTGCTTGGATATTTTTGCTGCGACCATAGATGTAGGAGATGACTTATCGTGTGCCATGATTAGGATGGGCTGAGAAAGGTTGCACTAGGTATACATTCAAAGAATATCTGTATAGCAATTACCTTGTTAATGAAAAGCAAACTTAAAAGATAAAAATATTAATGCTTGGATATTAAATGCAAGATTTTATGTAAAATTGTGGAGTCTGTGATTAATTGCATTATTGCATTTTAAAATATAAATGCCTTCAGATGGCAGTAAGTCTTGACTATTATGTTCTGCATTAATTATTTGAGCTTTTGACCATAAAGGTTATTACAAACAAAATCTAGTAGAGTAGAATTATTTTCTTCTTTTAAATTATGGATATGTTCTTGTACCTTGTATTCTTTTCTTGAGAGTGCGTCGGGTTTGACCAATGTAGTAGAACAGATCATCGTTTAATTTTATTGGGATTTTATAGACACCACCAGTGGATCTGGTAAAATGACGATCGTTAACACATAATTGTTTAATAGTAAAGGGGTGCTGAATAGGATTAAAATTTTAAATTTTCGAAGAATAAAATGTTTAAAATTTATAAATTAAAAAATTGTAAACTGCTTGTATTTAATTTTAGTTATTTGATTGTTTGGGTTAATTTTATTATAATAGAGTTTATTTTTAAATTTATTAATGAATTTTAAGGTATTGGTTTTACTATATCCTGCGTCAATTCCAAGTAGAATGATTTTATTTAATTCTTTATTTTTGTTAAATTGAAATGAAGTATACTTAATGGTACGTCTTGTGACAGGAATAGGTTATTTGGCTGGTTAGGTTTTACGTCACACTAGTGCTACGTAATGTGCAATTGGTGATGGTCCGGGACTCACTCCTAGCAGTGGTCCGTGTCATGACTAGGATGGGCTGAGAAAGATTGCGGTAGGTATACATTCAACGAATAGCCGTAGCAATCATCTTGTTAATGAAAAACAAATTGTAAAGATAAAAACATTATAAGCGTTCATAAAGTCAAAACTCGTTCAAATCGTGCAATTAGTTTTTGAACGAACTGTTCGTAAAGTCTCTCAGTGTATTAAGGGCGTTTCAAAACTATATTATTAAACTAAAATCAGTGCATTTAATTTTCCAACTAAATACACAAGGAAAAAAAGTCAGTTTATTTCAATCAAACTGATTTATCATTAATTGTTAAATTAAAATAAGATTTTGAAATTGAGAAATCTTAAATAGCAGTTTGATGAACTTAATTAAATGTACAAAGAATTTACATATATATATATGTGTGTGTGTGTGTGTGTTCAATATTTTCTTATACATATATAGATAGATAGATTAACCCCACACGTATGTCTCAAGTCATACGGGGCATTTTTTGACAGTTTAAATAATTTATTTTATGTTTTTGCAGTAAGTTTTACATATGAATTGTTCCACATTTATTAATTTTCTTGTAAGTTTTTCTTTAGTTATTTTTGTTACCTATTTTCAACTTTTATGCAACGAAAGACATATATTATAATATCTTAGATAGATAGATAGATAGTGTCGTGAACAGATGCTCCTTTCTGTTATAAACCAGACATCTGATTCATAGAAACTTGTGTGAACTGTTGCCTTTTTGCTGACTAATAACTTTCTTTTTATTTTTTGTAGATACTTCTGATGCTAAGTAGTGTTAGAACGAAGTTTGATTTTAGACGGTTTTGACGGCTGTTATAGCGTCCGCTCCGAATAATAAATTTGAGTTGTGATTTAAGTTTAATTAAAATTAGAAAAGACAACCAAGGGTACAAATTATTTCTACGTGTGGTGTTTCAGTTCATTTTTAATGCAGCTCTGCCATCGGATACATAATTGAAAGAGAAGGCGACCAATGAAGCACATCCGTCCCAGATAAAGAATCCAGGTATGCCCATTTATATATATTCCTTATCAATAAAAATCTTTTGATTATGTTTCAATGAAAAATACAACTAAATAGGGCCTTAAAAGTAATATAAAAATTAAGAAAATAGATTAGATTCAAAAATTTGTGACAGATAGATAGATAGATATCCCTCTTTTACATATAAATTTAAAAATATATACTCTTCTAAATTATTTTTAAAGAGTACTTTTATTTTATTTATTTAGAAATTACTTTCCATTACTTTCCATTTTAATGAAATATATAAGGTAATATATTTTTGAAAAATAATTTTATAAATATGATTTTCACATATTATAGGAGTAAATATTAATGAATGTGTAAATCTTTTAATTTTTTATTTAATAAAACAAACTTTTGAAAAATGTTACTTTTTTTATTCAATTATTTTAAATACTGAAATATATATATATATATATATATATATATATATAAACTAAATAAATAAAATTAAA